>OY757014.1:61917430-62517430 GCA_963580285.1 Lucinisca nassula
ATCAAAGACCTGGGCCTTGTGGTTTCAGAGAAGAAGATTTTTTAAGTTTTTGGTGAAAAAAATCTATTTTTGGCTCCTGTGACCTAGATGTGCAACGGACCGGAACCATTTGAACAACTTTGAAAGGGGACCACCTAAGGATCATTCCTGTGAAGTTTGGTCAAAATCCGATCAGTGGTTTAGGAGGAGATGTCGTTTAAAGAAATTGTTTACGCACGGACGCATGGACGCACGGACGCACGACAGACAAAAAGTGATCCCAAAAGCTCACCTCGTCACTACGTGACGGTGAGCTAAAAATCAAGCTCTAAAAGCCTGATATCCTAAATATGCCTGAAAAATATGAGGCCTGGGTGTGAGGTAATTGTGTCAATTCCTGGTCATTGCCTTCATTTCTATTTCTCGACGAGCCAGTCAGTTTACCAAACCACATTTCGAAAAACATGCCTATACAAATACATTGTAAATTTTACCGCTGAAAAACAAAAAGTATAGGTGAAAAATTGGAAGGCTCATGCCAAATATCAAGGACCTGGGCCTTGTGGTTTCAGACAAGAAGATTTTTCAAGGTTTTCCATATATAAGTCTATGTAAAACGAGTTGGCCTCTGGGCAAGGCCAACTTTATCCTCAGAAGTATAATTTGAACAATCATGGTAGCAGTTCACCAGATGAAGCTTCATACCAAATATAAAAGACCTGGGCCTTCTGGTTTCAGACAGGAAGATTTTTTCAAGTTTTTTTGTTTTTTTTTTTAATATAAGTCAATGTAAAACCAGTGGGCGCCGGGGCGGGGTCATTTTTTACCTCAGGACTTTGAATCTGAACAATACTGGTAGAGGTCCACTAGACCACTAGATGAAGCTTCATACCAAATATCAAAGACCTGGGCCTTCTGGTTTCAGAAGAGAAGATTTTGAAAGGGCTTCCCTATGTTAGTCTACTGTTAAAGTCTTAAATTTGGCAGCAGCAAATTTTGGCAGTTTTCAGGAGCGGACATTTTGGCAGATTTTTATTTTGGCAGATTTTCAATTTCGGAACTAAAAAAAAAGATCATGATTTCTGATGTAGCTCTGAATGTCTTAAGCATTATACTGATTTCCAACTGTTTTTGATGAGCCAGTGAGAGTGAATGAATACAAATCAGTTCTATTCTTATTTAATTGCTCAACAAAACAGATTTTGGGTTATAATTAGTCGTAGTTTTCTTTCTTGCGTTCACGCTTTTGCAGACTAGGTTTACTCAAAGGCAAAGCCATCAATCAATTAACAATTAATATATGTGCACTTTTTGACAATTACTATAAAGATGTATTTGCTTTTATTCAGCCCTGCCGAGCATGTTCAATGACTTCATAAATGTTGATGAAACATCACTTACTCTGGCTCGGTAATAAATGCACCCGAACACTATATTTCACTGCTAAAGAAGAAAAAGATACTTTTTCTTTTGTCATGGATAATGCCATTGACTTATTAACATTGAATTTACCAATATCATACTTGTATGCGTATTGAGAATAAAATCTCCACCAGTCTGTTATTCTTCTTTTACATGATCTTTATTGGCATTTTTTTTTGGGGGGGGGGCGTTTTTTTCCTTGACCGCCAATAGCGTGCCAAAATAAAATGACCACCAAATATAAGTGTTTTACAGTATGTGAAACCAATTGGCCCCAGGGGTATAATTTGAACAATCTTGGTAGAGGTACACTAGATGATGCTTCACACCAAATATCAAAGACATGGGCCTTCTGATTTCAGACAAGAAGATTTTTAAAGGTTTTGCCTATGTAAGTGTATGTAAAACTGGTGGGCACCAAGGCTGGGCCTTTTGGCCCCAGGGCTATAACATGAACAATCTTGGTAGAAGTCCACTAAATGAAGCTGGGCCTTGGGGTTTCAGAGAAGAAGATTTTTTAACATTTTCTGTAAAAAAAAACTGTTTTGGCTCCTGTGACCTAGATGTGCAATGGACTGGAATCATTTGAACAATTTTAAAAGGGGACCACCTCATGATCATATCTGTGAAGTTTGGTTTAAATTGGATCAATGGTTAAGGAGGAGATGTCTTTTGAAAAAAAATTGTTTACACAGGCACGGACAGACACATGGATGCACGGACAGATGCACGGCGGACGACAGACAAAAAGCGATCACAAAAGATTAACATGTCACTACATGACAGGTGAGCTAAAAGTTTTCATTTATAAATTCATTGGCTGGAAATTATTGAGGTGCATGGAATTATTTTGCTTATATTCTTACCAACTGCAGTAAATCCAAGATGGCAGACAACGCAATTCAAAAGCAAGTGTGAGAGGGTAATATATTTTTGCTCACGGGGTATATGGAAAATAATTGTGCTTGCACTGTCCAATCAAAAGCCTACAAAGTTCTTTGCAGTATAACAAGGATATCTGGAGTTATGGGAAGAATTCTCTAGGGGCTCAAGAATAAGTCTGAATTCTGAATTAAGGGAAATGGGAACACCTGGCAGATTTTTCCATTTTTCAAAGGGAGACAACTTTTGGGACTTTCTATTCGCTTTTCAATAAATTCTGTCCCACTGAAAAGGGGTCTACTCTCAAAGGAAAGAATTTGCTCCTAAGGAGTAAATTCTTTCCTTTAAAAGTTGACCCCTATCGACATGGGAGACAAAAATACTTTTGCAGGAGTTGCCTACCCTCAAGGTGTTCCTATTTCCCTTAAACATGGTAAATGAGTCTTAAAACATGTGTGCCTAGTGAAGACTGAGAACAGCCTGCACAGATGAAGCCCAGGGTCCAGTTGTTCAAAACTAAAGACGTCGTTAGTTAACGTATCGTTAAAACTTTGATCATTAAATATGGCAAGTATGCTAAACTTTTTGCTGAAAAAATGTGAGCAGCTTTTGCGGACGCAAAAGCTGCTCACATTTTTTCAGCAAAAATACCAAAATTTACGATATTGTACTTGCTAGAAGAGTTAACAGTATGACCACTAACGAGCTCGTTAAGCTAACAATGCTTTGAACAACTAGCCCCTGATCAGAGACTTTGGTGTGCACCATAGCAATGGCCACTGACACAGTGCTTCTTTATGCAATGATGGGCCTCAAGGTTATAAAACTTTTTTTCGTGCTCAACTCCCTTGAGCATGAAAGTTGGCATTTTAAAATTTATGAGCAGGACAAACAACATTCTGCGTTGACCTGAGCAGAAGAATTGCCTCTTTCATTTGTTTTGTTTGTTTGTTTGTATTTGAGTTTAACAGCCCGGTCAACACTATTTGGGTCATTTTTGAGCCAGTCAGTTTAACAATCCACACTTTTCCTGGACAGGCTTATACGTAAGCGGTTAACCAGTAAAGTGCACATTCTTTCACCAGAAACTCAAACTGCCCTTCTTGAATCAGCAGAAGGGAGAGAATGACCTTAGAAAAGCTTTAATGATCAATCTCCATGAAAGAAAAATGCCAACCCAAGCAGTGACTGAACCTGCGTCATCCTGATCACCAGTCAGACGCGCATCCGACTGAGCTCCCGGGGTTTGTTAATAGTAGTTGTGACCATAATAAATTTCATGCTCAGTTGTTGAATGAAGCATGAAAAAAAAGTTTTATAACCTCAGGGCCAGGTGTGTGTTTGTGAGCTTGCTGATTTGAGACTTCAGTGAACGGCATTGCTCAAAGACCCCTTTTTGCAAAGCTTGCCTATAAAGGGTTTTCAAAGCTAAGGGGTTACTGTAAATTACCACCTTCCAACAATCATGAGTGACCCACATTCTAAAATTGTTGATTCAGGCATAGTAAAAGCACCACCATAATACTCTTGATAAATTTTGTATAAATCTGTTGTTGGTACATACCTTTATAATAAAAATAAGAATATATTTGAGAAAAGCAGCATACCAAATATCACCACATGGCGCATGTTTAACCCATTGTATGCTAGTGGACTCTCCCATTGCCACATGTTGGACAAGTCCATTTGTCATATAAGGGGTGTCAGGCCTATTTTTTCGTGGCTGTTTTTCTTTCTATTTTTGGACAGAAAATTCTGTCAGCAAATGGTGCAGGCCCTGATCAGATGCTGCATTCTGCAGCGTCTGATCTGGGCCTGCACTGTTTGCCAAGGTACCCCTCTAGGGGTTTCCCCACATGCACTGTTTGCCGAGGTACCCCTCTAGGGGTTTCCCCACATGCAATGGGTAAACATGCATTGTATACCTTTCAAAGAGAAGTTCTCCAGCACATTCAAATAAAGTTCCCTGAGAGATAGGGCTTTTGCCATTATAATATTCTGTATAAATTTGGTAGAGATCTGAGGAAGGAATATACCTGTACAGAAAAAAATACATGATATACAATATTTACCTGAAAAAAAAAACAAATTTATAATATCATTTTTATGATCCTAAAAAGTCCAGACACTTTTTAATGAGCTTTTTAGTCTCAGAAATTACACTACAACCTGTTTATAGCACTATTAATGGGGCCCATAGCAGCAACCGTGTTAGTTAAACAACCGTGTTAGATCAAAACAAAAATGTATAGAGTATATGGAAAAAATGGTCATTTTTCTATATAATCTATACATTTTTGGGATCCATCTTGAAACCGCGTTATGTCAAAAACTGTGTTATAACAAACCATGTTATAATGAGGTTGTGGTGTATTTGATATATGTTTGGCTACAGAAACTGATGCATAGTGTCAAACAGTGTAGACCCTGATCAGACTACTCCTTCAGGAACAGTCTGATCAGGGACTACACTGTTTCCTCAGGCCTATTTTTATGACTTTCTGGTGTCCAAATAAGCCATATATAATTTCCAATCTTACTTACGGAATAACCATCTCCAAAATAGTTTTTGGGCAAGTAGACTGTCAGTTTTGAGGCTGCAGATTTCATTCTATGGTGACATGCCAGTTGTACCATAAAATGCCATCTGTTACTTTAGCCTGTTTTACCTCGCATAATTTGTCGGCCTCGGTAGCTCAGTCAGATGCGCATCTGACTGGTGAGCAGGAGGACGCAGGTTCGATACCTGCAGGGGTCGGCAACATTTTTTGATGGAGATTGATCATGAAATCTTTTCTAAGGTCATTCTCCCCCTTCCACTGATTCAAGAAGGGCAGTGGTCAGTTTCTGGTGAAAGAATGTGCACTGTACATGTTAACCGCTTACGTATAAGCCTGCCCAGGAAAAGTGTGGATAGGTAAACTGACTGGCTCAAAAATGACCTAAATAGTGTTGACTGGGCCATTAAATTCCAATACAAACAAACAAAACCTCCTATAATTGACCTAAATAGTCCTGATGGGGACATAAATCCTTAATTCAAACAAACAAAAAACCTCCATAAAAAGACAAGTTTCATTAGTTATTGCCATTCTGATGCACTGATTAATTGTTATGTTTAAAAGTATTTATTTAGGGCTGTTCCAGCAAAAGAAATAAGGGTGACCCGGACGGCAGTTAATAGATCTTCTACACTAGATTGTCATCACTCTTAATTGTTCTTCTACACATGGCTATCGGAAGGGAAAAATCGCTTCTATGCTAGGCTGGTCAAGGGAGCATAGTGGGGCAGGTTATTTTGAGTAAAATAGTTTGGATTATTTCCCTTGGCTGGTTTCAGCTGGTTTCCCGTTTATTGGAAATTCTACTATACAAATACCGGTACTCTGTAAAGCCGAGCACCAGCACAAATATTGATCTTATTTCCGTTTCCAACATGGCTGTTTCCTGTAAAATCATGAAATAATGTAGATCGTTTTTTTTTTTTTACGAATTTAACGGCTGTCTGGTGAGTATTTTAAAAAGAAAATGAATTTCAGGTGTTTTAGATACCACAGGCTTGATATTCAGTTCACAACCAAGCTGAACTAGCGGAGAATTCGAAGTGAGAGCTGTTTGTAATTAGTTTTCGTGGTCCCATTTAGTGGTTATACTCGCCTGTCACGCGGGAGACCGGGGTTCGATTCCCCGCAGGGGAGCTTTCTTTAACCTACCTGCGAGTATTTACTAAGAGGAAGAGTACTAAGAAGACAACATACCTGAGAGATACTTTGACCAAAGCGCCAACAACAACAAACAGTGCTGCATGCAACTGTGTGCCGGTTGGTGGGAGGGGTGGCCTGGGTAATATGGGTGGAGGCGAGATGAGAGAAAAAAAAAGATGCTTAATAAAAAATCTACCCTGTCCATTTTTTTTTTTCAAAGTTTTCTTTGAGCTATTGTCTTAAGATTGTCTTAGGACGTATCACCAGTAAACAATACTGATTCTATTTGTACGGGCTCGTACGACATCGTACAGTCGCCGCATAAATAAAAATGCATTAATGTAAACACAGAAATCGTAGCTCCCGGCACAAAATTCGATATTAAAATCGTACGGCGCCCATAGTCAAATGTAACCGTAGCATTAAACAGACTGCCGGATCACTTTTGAGGTTCAACTAGAGTCCAAAATCGGACAGCTAGCAATACAACAATATGGCTGAGAATGGGCATTTGAAAATGGCTGGTACAGAGATGACAAAAGTGCAAAACTTTGTTGGTTAGTTGTATTGTTGCTTTACATCCCAGTAAACACCTAAGGTCATGTCAGGATGGTCAGTTTTCCTAAACACACTTTTCATGGGTGGAGGACTCAGTGCACATACCTTAGCCAGAAACTGACAACTGCCCTTCTTGAATCAGCGGAAGGAGGATCATGACTAGAGAATATCTCATGATCACTCACCACGAAAGAATGGTGCCAGACCCTGGGATAGAACCAGCGAGGTCCCAAAACACTTAGGATCGTGACGCACTACCAACTGTGCTAGCCGGGCCGGCCTAAAATATTTTGTGATGACACATTTAAAGTCATTTAAGAGGATGACAGGTATCCCTAACTTAATGAATAATAAGCATTACTTTGGAAGTCGAAAACACTTTGAGAGATGTTCATAAAAACCTGCAAAAGTAAAGTACAAAATGCAACTACTGTATAAAACTACTGATTGTGTCCTTTTAACGGGATTAAATGACTGAAGTGCATGTCACTGACGATATATGTTTGTCATAAAGGCAAAAATGGAAGGAATATACATCTCTAGCCAGAACAAGTTGGGATAACAAATATTTTGTTTAAAGAAATAATGTCAACATGCTCAATTTCTTGCAACATACACTGTCAGGTCAAACACTTAAATTTATAGCCCTTTTTCTTTAAAAAAAAAAAAGTTCTATGCATGGGTGATATGAAGCTAAAATAACTTCTATGCATGGGTGTAAAACAGCTAAAATTGCTTCCATGGGTGGCTAGTCAAATTTCAAGCTGGTGTCCACCCCCCCCCCCCCACTGATATGTTTTGCTGGAACAGCCCTTAAGAAATAGATCAGCTCTAGCAGTGATTTATTGAGTCATATATCACTGTTTGGAGGTCAGTTGTAATGTAGATCAAATCACAAGCATGTAGTTGAGTGATTTATCTACTTACAACTGATCAATAAACTGTGATATATTACACAACAAATCATGCAACAGACCGGATTCGAACACACTAAAAGTCTACGAAACTGCTATTGATTCCTTCAGGTTCTCCCTATCTTCCACCATTGTTTTAAGGAATCTCACCAATATGACTGACTGAATTATATATGATTACCTGTTTTCATAACATATCTGATACAAGAAAATGATGTTACACCATCTAACGTCAAGGTAACAATGAATGACACCATGAAATGGGATATAAAAGGCGGCTGTTCGAGTCGCCCTTTTCTGCCCAGTGATTTATCATGCAACATATCACTAGATTTAACTATAGGCTATATAGGCAACCAGTGTTAGCATTGCACAAGTATGAGCACATCATTTTACCCCAGAAGCCAAATGTCAATCAAAACAATGGAAGCACCCTGGCTCAGGCCCGCCAAAGAAGGCAAAGAAAGTTCCATCACCTGGAAAGTTTATGGCCTCCGCTTTCTGGGATGCAGATGGTATTCTGCTGATAGATTATCTCCAAAAGGGACAAACAATCAGTGGTACATACTATGCTTCACCTCTGATGCAATTACAGGTAAATATTAAACTTAAGCGTCGCGGAAAGCTCACTAAAGGACAATGCTCCTGTTGTTGTTCAGTTTTGTTTGATTTGAGGTTTAACGTCCCCGTCAACACTGTAAAGGTCATTTTGGAGACATTGCTTCCAATTTTGTGGGACTTTTACCCGACACTGAGATGAAATGACATCTCAAGCCCTGTCGCCCAATGAAACCAATAGGGTTTATAAGCATGGACAGTCCGACTTGCACCGCTTTACCTGGGCAGGCTTAGAATGATACTCTAAGCGGTTTACCAGTACTCGTGTGCGGGTCCGATTTAGCTCTGCGTGGAAGCATCATGCAGCCATACATTTCTTCAAGCCCCGATGGGCGGGGACCATTTGTTGTTGTTCAGTTACAAAGTCAAATGAATACATTATAACAAATTATCTGATTGACTGATAGTCAGTAATGGCTATAACAAAACTAGTTTATTCAGCAGAATGGTTAAACTGCCAGGCAGTTCATTATCAAATGAGCCCCACCAAGCGAATTTGGGTCTTCGAGCATTCCGTCATAACAAATTTTAACTGCGCATGCCCAGCCATTCAGAGGGGCCAGGGAAATGGCTTTCTGTCTGAAGGTTCCCCTTGATTCACTGCTTGTATGAGCGAGCAGCGAAGGTTCTGGCGAGACTGCGCGGATGCGCAGGCTCGCCTGAACCTTCGCTGCTCGCATAGGGGATAAGTACCAAAATCACTTGACTAGGCCCAAATTATGGGGGAATTCTGGTTGATTTCATCTATTGTGACAGATATATTAAAATAATGTACATTAAGAAAACAGTGTAGCTGATCTGGGTCTACATTAACAATGCTTGCTATGTACAATGTTTGTACAATGTTTGCCAACATCTGTATTTCATATTGTACTGCCTTTCATCAAAGTATTGGTTTAATTTTAGTCCTTTGGTATCATTGACTCCACTACAGAATTTTGGAAAATATTTGAGTGTCACTGATGAGGGCTAAATTAATTGGCTGAAACCAATTAGTCCTTCAGAACCAATCTGATCTGAATCTACACTGTTTGCAAGTGCAGTGGTTGTACTGTTCAGTCCAATAACAGTTAACCTATTGAATGCGGGAAACCCATAAAGGGGTACCTTGGCAAACAGTGCAGGCCCAGATCAGAAGCCGCGTCTATCAGACACCACGTCTGCGGCGTCTGATCAGGGCCTGCACTATTTGCTAACAGAAGTTTCCGTCAAAAATAGAGTAAAAACGAAAAAATAGGCCTGACAACCTTTATATGACAAATGGACTTGTCCAACGTACATGTATAGCAAAGGAAGAGTCCACTAGTATACAATGGGTTTATCAAATGGAAGAGTGACTACTAGAACGCCACGGATAATGTGCACACATTACTACTTACCATCCTTCTGTAAGATTGAGATAGTTTAGTGGGAATTCATAATTGGTGAGTACATCTCCTCCTGAAACACATGTAATCATAAGGTCAACATGACCATGTACTAACCCTTGCCCTGCTGAGCCCAGATATGTCTTATCTTTCAAACAATGAAGATCCAGATCAGATAGCTTCTGAAGAAGCCATCTGATCAGGATTGTCATTGTTTGTCATTCTGTTTATGAATTTGTGCAATAATTTGCATCAAGTAATCTGATTGGTGGATAATAAGTAGTGGGTGTGGCATATATAAATATTCAGCAGGTCAAGGGTTAATTATCCCTGCTTTATATACGGACAGACAAAAGTAATGCTACAACCTTTTTATTGAATTTTAACAAAAGTAAAGAAAAGTAGCAAAGGTTTTTGTTGTTGTCCGTAATGTGACACTCGATGGCAATACAATATGAAGTGATTTGGTACATGTACATGTATGGTTTAACCAGTGTGTTGCACTTGTTACTTTCCGAAATCAATTTTTTGTGTGTTTTTTTGTCGCACGATAAAATTTTTTTGTGTTTTCTGTCACACGATAAATTCAGAATTCGGGCTTTTCAATGTGAGTCTGTTCTACACCGTGTCAGTATCAAGAGAAACTAGAATTTGTTTTTCTACAAAAACACAGATGTCTCCCCCGTTTTTGACCTCTTAAGTATGACCTTGACATGGAGGTATTGAGCTGGGTCTTGTGTGCAACACATCATCTGATGAAGATGAACATTTCTGCAAAGTAACTTATAGAGAAATAAAAAAGTTATTGGCCGTACACAAAAAAGCCCTTTTTTACCTTAGACCTCTAAGTATGGCCTTGACCTATGAGGTACAACACATCGTCTCATGATGGTTAACATTTCTGCCAAGTAATTTCATAATCCATCAAAGAATAAGAAAGTTATTGACTGTCCCTTTTTTCACCTTTGACCTCTAGGTATAACCTTGACATTGGAGGTATGGACCTTGGTCTTGCACATGACTTATGGCCTAATGACGGTGAACATTTCTGCATGGTTACTTTATAAAGTCCATCCAGAAATAAAAAAAAGTTATTGACTGGACACAAAAAAAAAAAACACTTTTTTTTACCTCTGACCTCTTAGTATGACTTTTATCTTGGGGGTACCGATCTGGGTCTAGCGTGCCCCACATCATCTCATGATGGTTAACATTTCTGCCAATGAATTGCACAATCTACATGTATCCAGGAATAAGAAAGTTATTGACTGAACACTAAAAAAGGCCCCTTTTCATCCTTTGACCTCTTAGTACGACCTTGACATTTATGGTACCAACTTGGGTCATGCACGCAACACATTGTCTCATGGTGGTTAACATTTCTGCCAAGTAATTTCAAAATCCAATTAAAAATAAGAAAGTTATTGACAGAACACAAAAAAGCCCATTTTTTTACCTTTAACCTCTATGTATGACCTTGACCTTTCAGGTACCAAACTGGGTCATGCGTGCAACACATCATCTCACGGTGGTTAACATTTCTGCCAAGCAATTTCAAAATCCATTTAAAAATAAGAAAGTTATTGACCAAACACGAAAAAAGGACCCTTTTTTTACCTTTGACCTCTATGTATGACCTTGACATTTGAGGTACCTAACTGAATCATGCATGCAACACATCGTCTCATGATAGTTAACATTTTTGCCAAGTCACTTCAAATTCTATTTAAAAATAAGCAAGTTATTGACAAAACCCGAAAAAGGCCCCTTTTTTTACCTTTGACCTCTAAGTTTGACCTTGACCTTTGAGGTACCAACCTGGGTCATGCACGCAACACATCGTCTTATATTGGTTAACATTTCTGCCAAGTGATTTCAAAATCCATCTAAAAATAAGAAAGTTATTGACCGAACACGAAAAAAGGCCCCTTTTTTACCTTTGACCTCTAAGTATGACCTTGACCTTTGAGGTACCAACCTGCCTCATGCACACCACACATCGTCTCATGGTTGTTAATATTTCTGCCTAGTAATTCTAAAATCCATCTCAAAATAAAAAAGTTATTGACCAAACACGAAAAAAAAAGGCCCCTTTTTTACCTTTGACCTCTAAGTATGACCTTGACCTTTGAGATACTGACCTGCCTCATGCGCACCACACATCATCTCATGGTTGTTAATATTTCTGCCAAGTAATTTTAAAATCCATCTCAAAATAAGAAAGTTATTGACCAAACACGAAAAAAAGGCCCCTTTTTTTACCTTTGACCTCTAAGTATGACCTTGACCTTTGAGGTACCGACCTGCCTCATGCGCACCACACATCGTCTAATGGTTGTTAATATTTCTGTCAAGTAATTTTAAAATCCATCTGAAAATATGAAAGTTATTGACCTGACACGATTTGCCCATACATATAAACATACCGACAAACTTCCAAGGGAGATAATTCAAAAAGTATAAAGCGAGAGTTATAGTTCTTGCGCACTGCACGTCATCTAATGCTGATTAATATTTATATGAAGTTTCATGAAGATAGCTCAAACGGTTTTCAAGTTAGAGAGCGGACACGAATGTGTGACAGACTGACAGACGGACAGACAGACAGACGCCCGTAAAAAAACCATATGTCTCTCCAAAAAAAAAATTTTCGGGGGAGACATAATAATGGACATTTAAAGTTTTGAATGGTAGTGGTATGCCACGCCTCGACAAAGTCAGCAGGGAGCAGGTCATATGTATTCTTGATGCTTGCCTGTCGCTAACAGAAGTGGCCAAATGTTTCGGTGTCCATCCAATGACGATACTTTGACTTGTGGGATGCCTACGAACCACTCTTACCTTGATGACTAACCACGAGAGAGACCAAGGAGGACATTGCATGTACAGGATTACTACATATCCTTATGGCACTTGCGTTATCGGTTTTTAACAGCTGAAAACACAGCCCATCTCCCTTAGAATAAGTTCGAGGATGGTTTGACGTCTACTGGCTGCTGTTGAGATACATCCTGTAAGGCCATATCATGGTCCTAATCTTATGCCATGTCACTTACTTCAACATACACAATGGGTACATAGACATGTTCTATGGACAATTCATTGATGGGGTCACATCTTATTCAATGATGAATACAGGCCCAAAGATATACAACATTTTTCATGCTCAACTCAGCTGAGTTCGAAATTTATAATGCTCATAGATATCAAATGAAAGAGGCAATTTGTCTTGTCAGATCAGCACAAAATGTCATTTTTCCTGCTCACAACTTTTGAAATGCCAAATGGAAATTTATGAGCAAGACAAATGTCATGCTCAAGTGGTTCGAGCATGAAAAACTTTTTATAACCTCAGACCCGCAGCCCCCGCCAATTGGGGCTTGAAGAAATAAATGGGCTGCATGATGCTTCCAGGCAGAGCTGAATCTGACCGCACACGAGTACTGGTAAACCGTTTAGAGAATCTAAGCCAGCCCAGGCAAAGCGGTGAGAGTCGTACCATCGATGCTTATAAACCCTATTGGTTTCATTGGGCGACAGGGCTTGGGATGTCATTTCATCTCAATGTCGGGTAAAAGTCCCACAGAATTGGAAGCAACATCTCCAAAATGACGTTTATAGTGTTGACAGAGTCGTTAAACATCAAATCAAACAAACAAAAATTACCTCAGACCCAGGTTCCTGTTATGACGCTCTGATGGACATGTCAGTGTATTCTGCAGACGCAAGGAGGGTTTAAGTGACAATTGTGTGTTTCTTGTGACCATTGCAGTGGAGGAAGTCTTATGGTGTGTGCTGCGATCATGGTGCATGGATGGACTGTTCTTGTGTTCATTGACATAACTTAAAATGCTAAGAAATACTGACAGGAAATTCTTGGACATCATGTTGGTTTATGGTGGAATGTTCCAGCAGGATAACGCCCATCCACACGTTCCTCGCAACAATATGGATTAACTTAGACAACACAACGTTGATGTGCTAACCTGGCCAGCTCTGTTGCTGATAGAGCATTTATGGGACCAGTTAGACCAGAAGGTTCCTCGGCCACAGACATTGGATGAGTTATGTGCTGCGCTTACTGAAGAGAGGCAATGTATTCCACAAATGACTATTAACAGACTTGTTGCATTTATGCCACAGCAATGTGTTGCAGAGGTGGGTTTACAAGATACTGACTTGTGTGAAAATTGATCTTTGACCAGGCTGATGTTCGACGTCACTGTTCAAAATCCATGCAGACTATGATCATTCCGTTTGTTGTGATAATTGCAGGATAATCAAATATCAAATTGGAAACATACTTAAATTTCTATCATTAATGGATAAATGTTACGATGAAATAAACACATGTAGGATTTCTTTTGTCAGTCAGTATATAATGAAACATGGAGTTTTCTTCCCTAAAACTTTGGCAATTAAAGTTGTTCAAACTAATGGTCTTTCGTTGACCTACCATTAACCCTTATCCTGCTGTTCAGGACAACCCATATCTTGGCAAGCAGTGTAGATCCAGATCAGATGGCTTCTGAAGAAGCCATCTGATAAGGATCTACACTGTTTGACTTTAAGTTTGTGAATTTCCAGGAATAAAATACATCAAATAATCTAATGGGTTAAAAGTCAGAAATTGATGTTTCCATTAGGGTCTATTATTTCATGTTTGTGTGTGTGTGTGTGTGTGTGTGTGAATTCGGGTTTAACGTCGCTTTTAACAATTTACAGTCATATCACGACGGTGTCTAGTTGTGACAGGGAGCTCAATGCTCACTTTTATAGTGCTGCCTCACTGAAGTATCATGTCCCAGACACATTACATGATACCACACCCAGTCACATTATCCTGACACTGGGCTGAACAGTCCTAGCTCTACTCCGTAAATCTGAGTGCCAAGCGAGGAGCAGCTAGTACTATTTTTAACGACTTTGGTATGTCACGGCCCGGGATCGAACCCGTGACCTTTCGTTCCCTGGAGCGGACACTCTACCAACTGAGCTATCCGGGCCGGTTTCAAGTTTGTGTTTCTTTCCCTTTGCTCTGACCAGTTGCTCAGAAGTTGGCATTCACCAAAGTGAAGCCAAAACAGACTGCCAGCAACATGTCAGTCAGCAGAAGGCCTAGCTCACTGACAACGACACATATGTCTGTCTTTTTGTCCCATGGTAACGTGTCACCAATAAACATCCAGGACAATGTAAACTGGGGGTCGACATGACTGCGGAAAAGCACCGGACTGGGGATGATATAAGCATATTCAGCATCAGGTTGGAATCAATGTTCATGTATAAAACTGGAGTTTTTTTAGCCACACACATTCCCATTTATGAACCCTCTGCTCCAGGTGAGTGCATGAACATGCAACCTCCTGGATAGCTCAATACGTTTGCATTCAACTGGCGAGCATGCCAAGTTCTCTCACATTTAACCTAAAAACAAATGCAAATGAGGTTCAGTTTATAACGCCAAAGAAGACTGCTATGTCACAGTCAACAAGGACATCTTGTCGCTTTAAATGTCCATTATTTTCTTTCGTAAATGTATAGAAAATGAAACTTCAACCGATGCCACATGCAAACAGTGGCCAGGGAGGACATCTTGGTGCTTTCAATAACCACCATTTTCTTTCCTGAACACAGGAAATGAAGTTCAATCTGAATGTCAAGTGCAACAATACAAAAATGGTGGCTATACAGACACAATATTGCAATGGGAACAGCAACGTTACCGGCCTCAGGGGGCCAGTGAAAGGTCTTAGACACAGCAATATTTTCTACTTCCTTTTCTTCACTTATGAGAGAACCTGAGTAGAGAAAAGTGCATCAATAAATCAGGGGGCCGGTTGATCGGCACTGAGGTATACAGTGCAAATTTCAGAAAACCAACATTGTGAACATTCCTCTGAAGAACTCCATATTATTGGAAGAAACAGTTACTGTCCTTTTGGCTTTCCACTTTTGATGTTTCCAACAGGGTCTAGTTATTTCATGTTTGGGTTTCTTTTCCTTTGTTGTCTCTGATGGGAAGTGTGGGCTAATTGTATTGATTCCTGATCATTGCCCTCACTTCTATTTAACACTTTAATCATTCAATATGGCAACCCTTTCACCCCTGAGGTTTTGAAATGAACTCTTTTATATTTTATTTTGGGTTCCGATTTATTCTCGTAAATTATCGTTGACAGGATGGAAAGAAGTGACAAGCCCGATAAGATGGCTTATTAACCCATTTTGTACCAGAAACCCTAAAACGGGTACCGTGGCAAACAGTGCAGGCCCAGATCAGACACCGCAGAACGCGGCGTCTGATCAAGGCCTACACTGTTTGCAAAAAAGTTAAGCCATTTCCCGAACTAAATTTTGAAGAAAACACAACCTGACACCCCCAATTTTGAAATGGTCTCCTGCTATATGTAAGGAGGAAAATTCCATTTGGTACTAAAAGGGTTAAAGCTATTTCATCTGGATCTACACTGTTTGCATAGTATTAGGTTTATTTAAATGATTCAGACAGACATACGTACATATAGCATTCATTTACTGTAAAGGAAACTTACCAAAATCCCCAACAGGATGTGCCTTATCAAAACTGCCATGGAAATTTATCTGAGGATAGAACAACATACATGTGTTAACGCATAAAATGCCAATCACGACAACTGTCAACTGCTTTGTCATCTGCTGTGTACTTTAAAGTCATTTTGCAAACAGTGTGAACCAAATCATACTGCTCCTCTAAGAGCAGTCTGATTTGGGTCCACACTGTTTGCCTGTACAATAAATTATTTTTAAAAAGTTTACCAAAAAATTTAGCAGACAACATAAGCAGATGACATTTTCAGATGTAGTTTTTCTCGGCATCTTAAGGGTAAGGTAAGATATACCAGAACCTCTTTAGAACATTGTTTGTTGTAAAATAGTTAGATATAACAAGGTATGATGTATTATTCAAATCTACAGATTATTTAGAAAATAAAATGATAAATGGTCATTTCTGTATGATCTATTTTTTCTATATAATCTACATATTTTTGTTAGGATATAAAAACAGATTTTTAACTAACACATATTCTGCTAAAATATTAAAGAAGGTAATTTTATCTGCACATGTTTTAAAGCAAGACCACTGATGACACACAAAAGATTTGATCTCCTTCATCACAAAAACACACCTATATAATTCTGACCCCTTTGAACCCCACTTTTATACAGTAAAACTTCGGCTTACAGCGGTAAACATTACTTTTCTTCCCTGTAAATTGCGGGTACTCGACAGAATTGCATCGATGAGGCAGTTCGAATTAGTACATACAATATATATTTTAAGCAGAAATAATACAAAAATATCACAATTTTACGTCTGAAAATTTTCCTTTTTTCAAGAGTAAAATTTACAATGAATTTGCGTAAATGTCACTGTAAAGAGTCTCCTCCTACTCTTAAATCATTCTGTACTAGAAACCCCAAAAGGGGTAATTGGCAAACAGTGCAGGCCCAGATCAGACACTGCAGAAACCTGTGTCTGATCTGAGCCTACATTGTTTGCCAAAAGCTCAGCCATTTTCCAAATAAATTTTGAAGAAAACACAACCTGTAAACCCTAAATTTTGAAATGGACTCCTGCTATATATAAGGAGGAAGATTCCATGATTTGGAACAAAAACAGTTAACCCTTGTCCTGCTGAGCCCACGTCATGGCAAAACCCGTTCGGCTGTTTGCGAGAGACCAGTCAGCCTGCGCATACGCACAGTCTGGTCAGCTTTGGGCAGCTTGATACCGAGTTTACTTCTCTAATACATGCAGCTGAGCTAACCAGTTTGATTTGACCTTGTCACAATGCTTCTACCGATCTATGCCGGGTCTCTTGAAGTCTTCTTTTGCGCTAACAGTTCTTTCCATTTTGTGATGTGCACTTTTTCACATGCAGTCCGTCATTGATAATGTGCCTCTCTGAAAGCTGAAGCGCCCCTTTAAGATAGTCTTCCCGCTTTTCACATCAGCACGTGAAGTCACTGAGGTACAATTACGTCATTTAGGCACAAGCGGTTGCAGCATACGAAAAGGTCGTTACAGGAATATGCGAAAACTCGTTTTGGAAGGGATTTCATAGGAGATACGCCCATTACGCATATTAAGCATGTGCGTAAAGTAAAATATTTGCAGTAAAGAGAAAGCACCTAAATAATAGTGTTCTCCAATACATATATTATATGGGCTGTTTTTATAGGAAAGAATTTGCTCCGAGGGAGCAAATTCTTACCTTTAAGAGTAGCCCCCATCTCGGAAAAAGCTGTTTTACATAGATTTGTTTCAGGTTGTGCGCTATAATATTTTGGTTCTGTTTGATTCTGTACGTGTTTTGTGCGTGTGTTAAGTGCGAAGTGGAGAGGGGATTGTTGGAATGACCTTCCTCCGTCCATGGCCGTACGTCCGTTGATAACAGTTTCTGTCCGCTGCATATCTCCTTAACGCCATTACATTTTGGTCAGATCTTGGCATAGAAGT
Organism: Lucinisca nassula; assembly: GCA_963580285.1. NCBI lineage: Eukaryota > Metazoa > Mollusca > Bivalvia > Lucinida > Lucinidae > Lucinisca > Lucinisca nassula. The sequence goes on from OY757014.1 coordinate 61,935,378, forward strand.
GAGATGATGTGCAGAACCCATAACACAACCATGCGGCATTGTCAACTCAAGGCCATTGTCACAGTTGTAGGTCTTGAGTTTAAACCTTGAATTCTTTCCTGCTCCATATCAACTGAACCCTTTGATAGTTTGTTTGATTTGAGATTTTACATCCCCATCAACACTGTGTAGGTCATTTTGGACACGTGGCTTCCAACTTTGTGGGACCTTTTTAAGACACTGAGATGAAATGACGTCTCCAGGCCTGTGTCCCAATGAAACCAATAGGGTTAATAAGCACGGGCGGTCCGACTCGCACCACTTTGCCTCTAGGCGATTTACCAGTACTCTTGTGCGGTCGGTTACAGCTCATGCAGCCCATCAATTTCTTCAAGTCCCAATGGACGGGGGTCGGACCTCCTTTGATAGATTTTCATTAAAGTGAAAGAAGTAATTTTGTATAGTAAATCAACAGCAACACCAAATAATCTTTGTGATGCTTTTACATCAACGTTTCGCCATCATCGGTTCTTCATATTATAAACCAAAAACATAGATGACGTCGCACTCAAGCAGTGCACCACGCCAGCTATGTTACACAAAAAACTAGAGCTGTCAGTGAAACTGACTAGGGCCCCGGCAGCGCTATCAGAGGAGTAGGAAAATGTTGATGTTAAAAAAGACGTTTTTTTTTCCTTTCACCTCTAAGTATGACCTTGACCTTTGAGGTACGGACCTGGGTCTTGCGCATGACACACTGTCACATTATGGTTAATATTTCTGCTAAGTAATATTTAAATCCATCCAGGTATAAGAAAGTTATAGATTGGACACAATGAAAAAGACGCTTTTTTGACCTTTTATCTCTAAGTATGACCTTGACCTTTGAGGTACGGCTGTGGGTCTTGCGTGTGACACTTCGTCACATTATGGTTAACATTTCTGCCAAGTAATATTTAAATCCATCCAGGAATAATAACAAAGTTATTAATTGGACACAGGAAAGACCCTTTTTTGACCTCTAACCTCTAAGTATGACCTTGACCTTTGAGGTACGGACCTGAGTCTTGCGCGCAACACTCCATCACATTATGGTTAACATTTCTGCCAAGTAATATTTAAATCCATCCAGGAATAAGAAAGTTATGGAGGATAAAAAAATTTGTGGACGGACAGACGGACAGACGGACAGACAGACAGACAGACAGACGGACGGACAGAATGATGCCAAGTAATATTTAAATCCATCCAGGAATAATAAAAAGTTATGGAGGATAAAAAAATTTGTGGACGGACAGACGGACGGACAGACAGACGGACGGACAGAGTGATTACTATAGGGCACCCACACTTTCAGTGCGGGGCCCTAATAATAACGGCAACCCGAAGCAGAGCAATTCACACAACACGCATACATGTAAATGTGGGATGCGAAAACCAAGACTAGGTTCCTCGGTGACCCCACACACACACACACCACAACACACACACATGCTTATTTTATCCGAGCAAGAAATTTGTTCCGCTCATAAACTTCAAAACTGTTGGCATTTTAACCCTTATCTTGCTGAATATTCATTTAAGCCACACCCATTTCTGTCTATCAACCAATCAAATTACTTGATGTAATTTATTGCTACAAATTCATAAACTGAATGCCAAACAGTGTAGATCCTGATCAGATGGCCATCTGATCTGGATCTACACTGTTTGCCAAGATAGGGGTTGTCGTGAACAGCAAGATAATGGTTAAAATTTATGAGCAGGCCAAATAACAGTCTGTGCAGGTCTGAGCAGGAAAACCGCCTCTTTCATTTCATATGTATCTCGATATTGATGAGCATCATAAATTTCATGCCACAAAGACCCGAGCATGAAGGTTCTATTATCCCGAGGCCAGGCCGGGCGGAACAGTCTGATAAAAGTCCCCATCGGCCGTACAAATAGTAACTAGATTACCAGCCATCCAAAGCATACACAGCGAAGGCCCAGATCAAACTGCACAAATGTGCAGGCTGATCCGAGTCATAGCCGAGCGCGCATGTAAATATAACGAATCGACGCAAGCCGGAAAACTATCACCAGCCTAGGCACTGAAACCCTCGTAAAGACAATAACAACGGCCGGGGAAAGAAAAAAAAAAAGAAAAAGACAAGTTACCAGGCCGCACCCACGCGCAGGCTGAAAAAATTATAAGCGGACCGAAAGGGGCTGTAAGTTGATTTTGCGTGACCACAATCTTCGCCCTTGATTCTGTCATGAAGTGTACCGTTTAGGATAATAAGAAATGAGTGACCAATGACAACTCGGATCAGCATACGCATCTGCGTACACTGATCAAAGTCTTCGCTGTTCGCATTAGAGTTAAAATGTTTTTTTTTGTTTTTTTTGCTGTGCGCTTTTTTGAGTCATGATAATAGAAGCAGGGGTTAAACTGATACTCAGAATAGTAGGAGCAGAATAGACACTTTGAAGATTACCAAGACTGATCAGATGGCACCCTGGTTGATACACGACTTAATTGACCATTAGTTTAGCTAGCCTCACAGAGGCATTTCATATGTAAACCCGCAAAAACGCAATAGAACAGTCAGACCCCATCGCTCAGCAATAATGTGCCCCGTCATGAGAAAACCTGTTCCATTATTTTCGTGCAACAAAAGGGTCGGTCAGCCTGGGCGTCCATGAGTCTGAACAGCACTTTTTTGATTTGCTGCCACTTTGTAGCTGAGATGACCGGTTCGTGTCTACTCTTGACCTCTTTTTTCAGCGCTTTAGTACCAGATCTTATGATTATGGGTACCCACATAGAACAGTTGGAGCAGACTTGACTAAAGACATCAGCCATATTCAGTTAGATTAGCCTCACCGAGGCGTTTCAAATGTGAACCTGTTTTAGCAAACTATTGACTCCTTATATGGAGCGGTAACAGTTTGTTTTCCAATTTGTGACATGCAACTTTTTCCATAACGTTCCTCATTGATTCTACAGCAACAAGTGATGTCACCGAATATTTTCGAGCACGAACGGTTATTGCATACGAAAAGGTCGTTACATTAATACGCTGTCGCTCATATTCTCTTGGGGGTTTTATGGGTTTGTTTTGTTTTCCAGCCATCCAAAGTGCGCACAGCGATGAGTCGATGACCCAGATCAGACTGCGCAAATGCACAGGCTGATCCGAGTCATAGCCGGGTGTGCATGTAAATCTAACAAATCGCCGCATCCCGGAAAACTATGAGGCAATTACAACGGCCCGCAAAAGAACAAAAAAACTAGAAATGGTGTTTGTAAAACACAATGCCCCCAACCTTTGCTTGACCTTAGCTGGCAAAATATTCAACAAATATTGTTAAAGACTCAAAAACATACAACAAGAATTCCCCCGAAGGCTATGTTGCGCCTGTGGGGGCGCAAAGTCACCAAACCATGAAATCTAGGTCAAGGTCAAACATGGATGCCTGCATAAAAATTTCACTCCTAGTTGCAAGCATGTACCAAGTAACTCTTAAAAACAGACTCTTACATCAGGGTCAAAGTTAGGGTTGTCACACTATTTTACAAAGTCAGTGAACCATAAAATGTAGGTCAAGGTCAGAAATGGATACTTGCATTGAAGTTTCAATTCCTAAATGCAAGCTTGTACCAAATACAATTAATGAAGCTCTAATAGATCTTGAGAAATGGACTCTTACATTAGATAGAAAGTCAGGGTGGTCGCAATAATTCACAAAGTCAGTGAACCATGAAATATGGGTAAAAGTCAAATATGGATGCTTGCGTTGCAGTTGGAATTCCTAGATGCAAGTTTGTACCAATTATAATTTAAAAAGCTTTAATAGTTTTCGAGAAATGGTGAAAGTCAGGGTGGTCGCAATAATTCACGAAGTCAGTGAACCATGAAATATAGTCAATGTCAGATATGGATGCTTGCGTTGAAGTTGCAATGCCTGGATGCAAGTTTGTACCAAGAATGATTAATGAAGCTCTAATAGTTCTCAAGATATGGACTTGCTGACAAGATTTTATTAAAAAAAAACAAGGCATCGCATTGGTTACAAATCCCCTCGCACAAGACAACTTCGTGTGTGGAAAACACTGAAATGGCAAAAGTCCAACTTGCTTGAGATATTATCATATGCAACATTTGTGTAAAGTTTGTTTAAAAATCCATCCATAAATGTAGGTTCTAGAGTGATGACAATATTTCTCTAAAAATAGTCATAGGGACCTTGACTTGAGGCCATGGCCGCGAAGTAGATCTTGCTCAAGATATTATCATAAGCATCTTTTGTGTGAAGTTAGATTAAAATCATAAATGTAGGCAGTAGAGCAATGACAAAGTTTTTTCTAAAAATAGCCATAGTGACCTTGACCTTGAGGTCATGACCAAGGAACTCGAGATATTACCATAAGAAACATTTGTGTGAAGTTCTACTAACATCCATCAATAAATGTAGGCACTAGAGTGATGACAAAGATTTTCTAAAAATAGCCCCAGTGACCTTGACCTTGAAAGTCGAAATAGTTCGAGATATTGTCATAAGGAACATTTGTGTGAAGTTATACTGAAATCGGTGAAGAAATGTAGTCGCTAGGGCGATGACAGTTTTTTTTTCAAAAAATAGCCACAGTGACCTTGACCTTGAAAGTCGAAATCGCTCGAGATATTGTCTTAAGGAACATTTGTGTGAAATTATATTGAAATTGGTGAAGAAATGTAAGCGCTAGAGTATTGACAAAGTTTTTCTAAAAATAGTCACAGTGACCTTGACCTTGAAAATGGAACTCGCTACAGATATTGTCATAAGGAACATTTGTGTGAATCGATTTTGAAATTGGTGAAAAAATGTAAGCACTAGAGCAATGAAAAAGGTTTTCTAAAAATAGCCACAGTGACCTTGACCTTGAAAGTCGAACTCTTTCGAGGTATTGTCATCAGGATCATTTGTGTGAAGTTATATTAAAATCGGTGAAGAAATGTAGGCGCTGGAGCGATAGCAAAGTTTTTCTAAAAATAGCCATTGTGACCTTGACCTTGAAAGTTGAAATGGCTTGAGATATTGTCATAAGGAACATTTGTGTGAAGTTATATTGAAATCGGTGAAGAAATGTAAGCGCTAGACCATAGACAAAGTGTTTCTAAAAATAGCCACAGTGACCTTGACCTTGAAAGTGGAACTCGCTAGAGATATTGTCATAAGGAACATTTGTGTGAAGTTATATTGAAATCGGTGAAGAAATGTAGGCGCTAGAGCGATGACAATTTTTTTCTAAAAATAGCTACAGTGACCTTGACCTTGAGGTCATGACCCTGAAAGTCGAACACACTTGAGATATTGTCATAAGGAACATTTGTGTGAAGTTATATTGAAATCAGTGAAGAAATGTAGGCGCTAGAGCAATGACGTTTTTCTAAAAATAGCCACAGTGACCTTGACCTTGAGGTCATGACCTTGAAAGTCGACCTCGCTCAAGATATTGTCATAAGGCACATTTGTTTGAAGTTATATTGAAATCAGTGAAGAAATGTAGGCGCTAGAGTGATGACAAAGTTTTTCTTAAAATAGCCACAGTGACCTTGACCTAGAGGTCATGACCTTGAAAGTCAAACTCGCTGAGATATTGTCATAAGAAACATTTGTGTGAAGTTATATTGAAATTGGTGAAGAAATGTAGGCCTAGAGCGATGACAAAGTTTTTCTAAAAATAGCCACAGTGACCTTGACCTTGAGGTCATGACTTTGAAGTCGAACTCGCTGAGATATTGTCATAAGAAACATTTGTGTGAAGTTACATTGAAAATGGTGAAGAAATGAAGGCGCTAGAGCGATGACAAAGTTTTCCTAAAAATAGCCAGAGTGACCTTGACTTTGAGGTCATGACTTTGAAGTCGAACTCGCTCGAGATTTTTTTATAAGAAACATTTGTGTGAAGTTATATTGAAATTTGTGAAGAAATGTAGGTGCAAGAGCGATGACAAAGTTTTTCTTAAAATAGGCACAGTGACCTTGACCTTGAGGTCATGACCTTGAAAGTCGAACTCGCTCGAGTTTTTTTTATAAGGAACATTTGTGTGAAGTTATATTGAAATTGGTGAAGAAATGTAGGCACTAGAACGATGACAAAGTTTTTCACAAATTACCAAAATGACAAAGGGCCATAACTCACAAAGTATTTTTCGGAATTTTGTCATAAGTTAATCAGTTCATCTACTCATCACCACCAATCTATTCACCAACTTTCAAGGCTCTAGCTCCAATAATTTTTGAGATATCTTGCTGACAAGATTTTATTAAAAAAATTTCAAAGGGCAATAACTCTTAAAAGGGGCATAATCCGGACGAGAAAAAAAATACGCGTCAGCTAATTTTCCATGAAGAATCCATATATGAAATTTCAAAACCCTAGCATACACGGTTCTAAAGATATGCTATGCATCACTTTTAGCATACATTACAATGGGCACAAATTACCAAAATTACAAAGGGCCATAACTCACAAAGTATTTTTCGGAATTTCGTCAAAAGTTAATCAGTATATCTACTCATCACCACCAATATATTCACCAACTTTCAAGGCTCTAGCTCCAATAGTTTTTGAGAAATCTTGCTGACAAGATTTTATTAAAAAAATTACAAAGGGCAATAACTCTTAAAAGGGGCATAATCCGGACAAGAAAAAAAATACGCGTCAGCTAATTTTCCATGAGGAATCCATATATGAAATTTCAAAACCCTAGAATACACGGTTCTAAACTTATGCTATGCATCACTTTTAGCATACATTACAATGGGCACAAATTACCAAAATGACAAAGGTCCATAACTCACAAAGTATTTTTCAGAATTTTGTCAAAAGTTAATCAGTTCATCTACTCATCACCACCAATCTATTCACCAACTTTCAAGGCTCTAGCTCCAATAGTTTTTGAGATATCTTGCTGACAAGATTTCATTAAAAAAATTTCAAAGGGCAATAACTCTTAAAAGGGGCATTATCCGGACGAGAAAAAAAATACGCATCAGGTAATTTTCCATCAGGAATCCATATATGAAATTTCAAAACCCTAGCATACACGGTTCTAAAGATATGCTTTGCATCACTTTTAGCATACAATACAATGGGCACAAATTACCAAAATTACAAAGGGCCATAACTCACAAAGTATTTTTCGGAATTTCGTCAAAAGTTAATCAGTTCATCTACTCATCGCCACCAATATATTCATCAACTTTCAAGGCTCTAGCTCCAACAATTTTTGAGATATCTTGCTGACAAAATTTTATTAAAAAAATTTCAAAGGGCAATAACTCTTAAAAGGGGCATAATCCGGACAAGAAAAAAAATACGCGTCAGCTAATTTTCCATGAGGAATCCATATATGAAATTTCAAAACCCCAGCATACACGGTTCTAAAGTTATGCTATGCATCACTTTTAGCATACATTACAATGGGCACAAATTACCAAAATGGCAAAGGGCCATAACTCACAAAGTATTTTTCAGAATTTTGTCAAAAGTTAATCAGTTCATCTACTCATCACCACCAATATAATCACCAACTTTCAAGGCTCTAGCTCCAATAGTTTTTGAGATATCTTGCTGACAAGATTTTATTAAAAAAAATTCAAAGGGCAATAACTCTTGAAGGGGGCATAATCCGGGCTAGAAAAAAAATACGCGTCAGCTAATTTTCCATGAGGAATCCATATATGAAATTTCAAAACCCTAGCATACACGGTTCTTTAGTTATGCTATGCATCAAAAGCGTAACGGACAGACGAACGGACGAACGAGGCAGAAGCAATATGCCCCTCCAACTTTTTCAAAGTTGGGGGCATAAAAACACAGATAATGACCAGGCCGATCCCACGCTGACGAATTTATATTCGGACCTTAAAAAGACTAAGAGACTGGATATTGATCATGAAATCTTCTCTATGGCCACCCTCTCCCTTCCGCTGATTCAAGAAGGGCATTTGTCAGTTTCTGGCCCGAAAGGATGTGTGCTGTACTGGTTACGGTCAGTGAAAAAAAATACTGGCGGGAGGGGGGGGGGTGCTTTAAATTGATTTTACGTGGCCACCATCTTCGTCCTTGGTTCTATCGTGAAGCGTGAAATTTACCATTTAGGATAATAAGAAATTAGCGACCAATAACAACTCAGATCAGCCTGCGCATCAGCGTAGACTGATCAAAGTCTCCGCTGTTCGCATGAGAGTTACAAGCAACGAGTTAACTTAAGCATACCGGCTAGATTCGCAGGCGGATCTGATTCTTCCTTGGTTTGAAATAGTTTTTTTGCTGTGCGCTGGCTCATTTGAGTCATGATAATAGAAGCAGGGGTTAAACTGATACACAGAATAGTAGGAGATGAATAGACTTTGAAGATTACCAAGACTGATTAGATAGCACCCTGGTCGATATACGACTTAATTGGCCATTAGGTTAACTAGCCTCGCAGAGGCGTTTCAAATGCGAACCCGCAAAAATGCAATGGAACAACCAGACCCCATCGCTCAGCAAGAATGTACCCAGTCATGAGAAAACCTGTTCCATTTTTTTGCGTGCAACAAAGGGGCCGGTCAGCCTGCGCATCTGTAAGTCTGATCAGCACATTTTAATTTGCTGTCAGCTTGTAGCTGAGATGACCGGTTTGTGTCTTGACCTCGTCGCAAACCCCGAATACCGTTTTATCATTGCTTTATTTTAAGGGAACAAGGGAATAAAACTAAGTTTGAGGAACTATGTGCATTGTTTGAAAACACTTCGGACAATATAAAGAAGTGTGTGACCAGTGAAGACTCGGATCATCCTGCGCATCTGTGCAGTCTGACCAGAGTCTTTGCTGTTAACACGAGCCGTCTCAGGCCTCTGGGTTTTTCAAACAGTAACAAGTGAAGACTTTGGCAATGTTTGCTAGATGCACAGACCGATCTTATCCTTCCTTGGTAAAAAGTCTTTTGCTGTGCGCTGGCTCTTTTACATGATAAATCCATGATGCTGAGGCATCGAAGCGTCGAAACAGAGCATGGGAAACGGGTCCTTATCCCATTAGCAAAAAAGAAAAACACTGTTAAACAGGAAAAAAATATAGCTTGAATGTCTTAATGATATAATTTGTTTCTCTTGAACGGTAAATGACAAAAACAAAACAAAAAAAAAACAATGTTTGTAAATTTCATTAAATATGAGCATTGCCAAAACAGGTAAAAAGTGCTTGTCTGTATGGTCATAAATGTTGCGCTGTGACTCGCTGTGTCTCTGTGAAAGACAATAAAATTCTCGGACGGATTATTGTCTTGCTAAGTGTACCGTTACAATGTCACGCTGAGAACACCTGTGCATCTCGCTAGCTGTCTCGTTCGTCTCGGTGACAAGTGGAAGCGACATGGTGACAGAGAATTCTGTCATGGTGACGATCAAGATCTATAGGAATGTCTCGTTGCCTGTACTGTATGCCTTACCTTTGAAACAATGTAGATCCAGATCAGATGGCTTCTGAAGAAGCCATCTGATCAGGATCTACATTGTTTGTCATTTAGATTGTGAATATGTTGCAAATATTTGCATCAAGGCATCTGGATGGTTGATAATCAGTGGTGGCTGTGGCATATTTGAATATTCAGCAGGTCAAGGGTTAAAGACACAAATGTACTCCCATTTGGTGACCGAAATAATAATCTACTACATGTATGATCAACTGCCTTTACTCCTTTTGTTTCAATCAGAATCCATGACTTCATCTGTCATTTTATGAAGAAACAAGTAAAATTATATAAGAAAAATCTTCTGGCATGCACATTATCTTTCCTTTTAAAAAATCACAACTGAAACTACTGCAGAATTATTTGATTTCCATCAACCATGGAACTCTCTTACCTTGCCCATGGTAACCAGAAACCCCTGGTCAATCCCCAGACTGTGCCACAAAATGTCTGCCACCTGGTGAGATACAACCCCAAATAAGAAAACAACCAGCTTTTCTGTTGCCTGAAATAGATTTCAGATGCAGTTATTCCACATACATAACTCTTATTACTCTTACTGCACATGTTTGCAAAAGAAATATTTCCAATAAAGACAAATCACTTAAATATAATGCATTTCCTTTCCAAATCATATACATTTGTATTTATACCAGCCACCAAAGCTCAAAAGTAGAATATTACTTCAGGGTCAGGAGGTCAAATGTTTGATTCCAAACTGCACTGTACTGTTTGTCTTTCTTACATGCACTGTCCTCTAGTAAGAGACTATATTTGGGACTGTTCAAAAGTGGTCTTAAGAAAAATGTGAACAAGATGTGTTTGTGAAACACTGATGCCCCCGGACAGCGCATGTTAAATATGCAAGTAGTATCACTAAGCAATCTTAAAAAAGTAGGTCAAGGTCATAAGGTCAAAAATTATGGGATCGTTGGAAAGGTCTTGTGACATAGAATGCACATGTGAAATATGAAAGCCCTATCACTTAACAATCGAAAGTTATCACGGGGGTAATACCATTTTCTATACCTGTGTTGTCGACCGAGCCGGTGTAACGGTCAGTTTCTTCCCCCGGCCCGGTTCTTCCCCGGGGAAGAACTGGGCCGGCCCGTTTCTTCCCCGGGGGAAGAACTGGGCCGGCCCGGTTCTTCCCCGGGGGAAGAAACTGACTAGTCAGTTTCTTCCCCACCCAGTCAGTTTCTTCCCCACCTGAAATTTTTTTCAGAACCATAGTCAACGAGTAATTTTCAGCTCACAATTTGTTATAAATGAGAAATGAGAGCATTCTGAATAAGTTCTGAGTCATTTTAGCTTGAATGACAAAATTTGCTCTATGCTACACCATTCATGGAGATGCAATAAAATATGCATCCATATTCAAGCATATCTGATGAATTTTCTTTGCTTTTTAAGACATAAATTACAATTAACTAAACAGAAATAATAAGGCACAAATGTTTGGCGCTCAAATCTACATAGAATTTGGAGACTGGGGGTGGGGAAGAACTGGGCCGGCCCATTTCTTCCCCACCCCAGATGTTTCTGTCTACTAAAAATTCTTGTGATAAATTTCCTTTGCTTTTTAAGACAAAAAATGGTATTAACTATTAAGATATAATAAGCAACAAATGTTTGGAGCTCAAATCTAAATAGAATTTGGAAAATGGGGGTGGGGAAGAACTGGGCCGGCCCGTTTCTTTCCCACCCCAGATTTTTCTGTTTACAAAAAAATTCTTGTGATAAATTTTCTTCGCTTTTTAAGACATAAATTGGTATAAACTAAAAAGATATGATAAGCAACGAATGTTTGGAGCTCAAATCTAAATAGAATTTTGAGACTGGGGGTGGGGAAGAACTGGGCCGGCCCGTTTCTTCCCCACCCCAGATTTTTCTGTTTACAAAAAATTCTTGTGATAAATTTTCTTTGCTTTTTAAGACATAAATTAGTATAAACTAAAAAGATATAATAAGCAACAAATGTTTGGAGCTCAAATCTAAATAGAATTTGGAGACTGGGGGTGGGGAAGAACTGGGCCGGCCCGTTTCTTCCCCACCCCAGATTTTTCTGTTTACAAACAATTCTTGTGATAAATTTTCCTCGCTTTTTAAGACATAAATTGGTATAAACTAAAAAGATATAATTAGCAACAAATGTTTGGAGCTCAAATCTAAATAGACTTCGGAGACTGGGGATGGGGAAGAACTGGGCCGGCCCGTTTCTTCCCAAGCCCAGATTTTTCTGTTTACAAAAAATTCTTGTGATAAATTTTCTTCGCTTTTTAAGACATAAATGGTATAAACTAAAAAGATGCAATAACCAACAAATGGTTTGGAGCTCAAATCTAAATAGAATTTGGAGACGGGGGGTGGGGAAGAACTGGGCCGGCCTGTTTCTTCCCCACCCCAGATTTTTCTGTTTACAAAAAATTATTGTGATAAATTTTCTAATAGCTTTTTAAGACATAAATTGGTATTAACTTAACAGCTATAATAAGCAAAAACTGTTTGGTGTTCAAATCACATCTTATGTGATATAACTGACATATCTGTACAAAACTACCCAGGGGTGGGGAAGAAACGGGCCGGCCCAGTTCTTCCCCACCCCAGACACCTTAAACATCATAACTGACTTAACAGTACAACACTTACCAAGGGTGGGAAAGAAAGGAACCGGCCCAGTTCTTCCCAACCCAAGACATCTTCAGCAATATAACTGACATGACTGTACAACACTACCCAAGGGTGGGGAAGAAAAACAGGCCGGCCCAGTTCTTCCCCAACCCCCAGTCTCTGAATTCTATTGAAATTCAAGTGCCAAACATTTGTTGCTAATTATATCTGTTTAGTTAATACCAGTTTATGTCATTAGAAGTGATCAAAATTAATCACAAGAATTTTTAGCAAACAGAAAAAATCTGGGGTGGGGAAGAAATGGGCCGGCCCAGTTCTTCCCCACCACCAGTCTCCTAATTCTGTTAAGATTTGAGCTCCAAACACAAAATTCTTATGGTAAATTTTCTTTCCTTTTTAGACATAAATTGGTATAAACTAAAAAGCTGTAATAAGCACCAAATGTTTGGAGCTCAAATCTAAATAGAATTTGGAGACTGGGGTTGGGGAAGAACTGGGCCGGCCTGTTTCTTCCCCACCCCAGATTTTTCTGTTTACAAAAAATTCTTGTGATAAATTTTCTTCCCTTTTTAAGACAAAAATTGGTATTAACTAAACAGATATAATAAGCAAAAACTGTTTGGTGTTCAAATCACATCTTCAGTGATATAACTGACATAACTGTACAACACTACCGAGGGGTGGGGAAGAAACGGGCCGGCCCAGTTCTTCCCAACCCCAGACACCTTCAATGTCATAATTGACTTAACAGTACAACACTTACGTCATAATTGACTTAACAGTACAACACTTACCAAGGTCGGCCCCCGCCCATAGGGGCTTGAAGAAATATATGGGCTGCATGATGCTTCCACCCAGAGCTGAATCTGGCCCGCACACTAGTACTGGTAAACCGCTTAGAGGATCTAAGCCTGTCCAGGAACTGCAGTGCGAGGCGGCCCGTCCATGCTAATAAACCGTATTGGTTTAATTTGGCGACAGGGCTTGAGATGTCATTTCATCTCAATGTCGGGTAAAAGTCCCACAAAATTGGAAGCAACGTCTCCAAAATGACCCTTATAGAGTTGACGGGGACGTTAAACTTCAAATTAAACAAACAAACGAACACTTACCAAGGGTGGGAAAGAAATGGACCGACCCAGTTCTTCCCCACCCAAGACATCTTCAGCAATATAACTGACATAACTGTACAACACTACCCAAGGGCGGGGAAGAAACAGGCCGGCCCAGTTCTTCCCCAACCCCCAGTCTCCGAATTCTATTGAAATTCAAGTGCCAAACATTTGTTGCTTATTATATCTGTTTAGTTAATACCAATTTAAGTCTTAAAAAGCGAAGAAAATTTATCACAATAATTTTTTGTAAACAGAAAAATCTGGGGTGGGGAAGAAACAGGCCGGCCCAGTTCTTCCCCACCCCCCGTCTCCAAATTCTATTTAGATTTGAGCTCCAAAACATTTGTTGGTTATTGCATCTTTTTAGTTTATACCAATTTATGTCTTAAAAAGCGAAGAAAATTTATCACAAGAATTTTTTGTAAACAGAAAAATTCGGGGTGTGGAAGAAACGGGCTGGCCCAGTTCTTCCCCACCCCCAGTCTCCAAATTCTATTTAGATTTGAGCTCCAAACATTTGTTGCTTATTATATCTTATTAGTTTATTCCAATTTATGTCATGAAAAGTGAAGAAAATTTATCACAAGAATTTTTTGTAAACAGAAAAATCTGGGCTTGGGAAGAAACGGGCCGGCCCAGTTCTTCCCCATCCCCAGTCTCCGAAGTCTATTTAAATTTGAGCTCCAAACATTTGTTCCTAATTATATCTTTTTAGTTTATACCAATTTATGTCTTAAAAAGCGAAGAAAATTTATCACAAGAATTGTTTGTAAACAGAAAAATCTGGGGTGGGGAAGAAACGGGCCGGCCCAGTTCTTCCCCATCCCCAGTCTCCAAATTCTATTAAAATTTGAGCTCCAAACAATCTTTGCTTATTATATCTGTTTAGTTTATAACAATTTATGTCTTAAAAAGCAAAGGAAATTTATCACCAGAATTATTAGTAAGCAGAAACATCTGGGGTGGCCCAGTTCTTCCCCACCCCCAGTCTCTGAATTCTATTGAAACTTAAGGGCCAAACATTTGTTGCTTATTATATCTCTGTAGTTAATACCAATTTATGTCTTTAAAAGTGAAGAAAATTTATCACAAGAACTTCTAGTAAACAGTAAAATCTGGGGTGGGGAAGAACTGGGCCGGCCCAGTTCTTCCCCGGGGAAGAAATGGGACGGCCCAGTTCTTCCCCACCCCCACTTTCATAATTATATTTAGCTTGGAGCACTAAATAGATGTTGCTTATTATATCTGTTTAGTTAATACCAATTAATGTCATAAAAAGCTAAGAAAATTAATCATAGATACTGGAATTGGGATGAAAATTTCCTTGGATCTCCATATATTGTATGACATAGAGAAAATTTTGCCATTCAAGCTGTAAACACTCATAATTAATTCAGAATGGTTTCTTTTCGAATTTTTAACAATTTGTGAGACATAAATTACTCGTTCTCTGTGGTTCTAAAAAAATTTCAGGTGGGGAAGAAACTGACTGGGCGGGGAAGAAACTGACTAGTCAGTTTCTTCCCCGGGGAAGAAACGGGCCGGCCCAGTTCTTCCCCGGGGAAGAAACTGACTGGGGGGAAGAACCGGCCTGTTACACCGGTACTGTGTAAAGCTGCTGTCGACCGAGAAATACGGCTTTCGACCGAGCAGTACGGATGTCGACAGAGGAGGGTCTTCGATTTTGATGCACTTGGAGAGGCGAAAACGTTAGTTTAAACATTTACAAACGATGTCGGTGTTTTAAAGAGACAAGTTGTTAATTGTCTGTTTACTTATAGAGAGTCGTGAGTCTGAAAACACTATAAAATACCGGTTCTTTCGAAAAAAAATCAGTTTTCACAGAATATCATTAATCTAATGCTTTATGAAAAGTACGAAAGCCATAGAACACCATATATATTTTATCTACCATTTACGCTTCGACAACAACGTGGGTTTGACATAATTCATGCACTCTGGGAGTTTTTATAAATCTTTGAAAAATGTCGGGATACGGATGTCGATTATTAGAAATACGACGGTCGATGGTATCCTAGTCTGATTGATACGACTGTCGACGACATATAAAGACTACATTTCATGTACTGCTGTTAAAATACATGATTTATTCTATGATAATTACTAAAATCTGCACTATAAGGCAGATTTCACTGGGAGCCATGAAGAAAAATGTATGTTTTGTGCGAACTGGTGTCTTAAAGACGCAACAATCACCAAGAATAACTCCATCCTTAACTCTCCCATATTTAGTTTACACAACAGGCTACAAGGCTGGTCAATGATGTAAACACTTGAACATGTAAATGCCAAATCAGATTGAAATTAAACTGCAAAAAAATGTTGTAAACCTGTGCAAATGCTCTTGAAGAATAATGTCGGAAAGATCACAGGCGCTTGAAGTTTAAATGCTTAAACATTTCAAATTTGTTTGATTTTGTTTTGTTTGTTTGATTTGAGGTTTAACGTCCCCGTCAACACTGTAAAGGTCATTTTGGAGACGTTGCTTCCAATTTTGTGGGACTTTTACCCGACATTGAGATGAAATGACATCTCAAGCCCTGTCGCCCAATGAAACCAATAGGGTTTATTAGCATGGACGGACCGCCTCCCACAGCGGTTCCTGGACAGGCTTAGATCCTCTAAGCGGTTTACCAGTACTAGTGTGCGGGCCGGATTCAGCTCTGCGTGGAAGCATCATGCAGCCCATATATTTCTTCAAGCCCCTATGGGCGGGGGCTCAAATTTGTTTGAAAGGGCCAAACTACGTCAATATTAACATTCATGTTTAGGTGTTTTTTTTCTATTTTTGGTTTTACGGCCCTTTCAAGATTATTTCACTCATATCGAGCCGATCGTTAATCAGAGATGGGCGAAAACCGGAGTACCCGGAGAACCACCACCTGACCTTCCGTTGCAGAACTTGGCGTCTCACATGTGACCCGAGTGAGGTTCGAACCACAGCGGTGAGAGACCTAATGATCAAGAGTCAGCGCTCTTAACCCTTTACCACTCAGATACGTGTTTTTACGTGTCTGCAACCCCCCCCCCCCCCCCCCCATTTTAAGCCACAGAAGCACCTAAAATCTGCATTTATACCCCTGGATAGTTGTGTTTGCTTTAGGATTTGTTGGGCAAAAAAGTGACCTGTTTTTAACGCGCCTCCCCACTAAAAATATTCTTGGGGGATTGAAGGGGGGGGGGCGTTGCCCCCCTCACATCCCAAAAAATTTTGGGTGTATGACCCAACCGGTATGACACAACCGGCCGCTAAAATTTATATCTGATAGTGTATGGGGTCAAAAATGTCTGAAAATTGTTGCTGATAAAACATGCTGCAAACAGTGAAAATGGCCAGTGCCATACACCTTAATTGTTGCCTTGACAGCTATGTGAAGATTAAAATGTGGTCAAAAATTCATGTGAAAACACACTTTTTGCCAACTTTGAGATGCCCCCTCTTTACCATGACAACAATGATCAAGTCATGAAAGGTTGCATTTGAAAGGCTACTGCCCAATGAACATTCATACCGAGTTTGGTGTAAAACAGACCATCCATTATGAAACAATGGCTAGTTGAAGTTGCTGTCAGGTGCATCACTGTGAAAATCAGCAAAATCCACAAAATCCCTGAGTGGTAAAGGGTTAACCACTAGGCCACGGAGGCCCGTGGTTTAGGTTTTGAGCTAAGAACTTCAAGCGCATGTGCAGAGACGAATATTTCTCAACAAATGCCATGACAAACAGTAGGGTTAATCAGCAGACTTTACGAAAACATGCCTATTAAAATAAATTGAAAATTGCACGTCTTGCAGAAAAAGCGACCGACTGAAGTCGGTTGATTTTCTAAGAGTGCCCTAAAATCACCGTGTCATTCTGTCATTCTGTCAGTCTGTCTGTCCGTCCGTAACCCGTTTGTGAAAATTGGTGATAGTGACTTAACGGCTTGGAATATTTAAACAATTTTTTGGCATACTGATAGATATCAATGAGATCTAACCAATGAACTTGCGAAATATTACATTCCATTTAGTATAGCCTCGCCGAGGCGAAAAATGTGAAAATTTTCGAACTGCTTTTCCTCGGAAACCGTTGGACCGATTGAAGTCAAATTTCATATGGAGCCTCTATGGGATGGGGGAAACCACAATTTGCTCATGGGGTCCAGGTCACATGACCAAAATGGCCGCCAAGCCATATATGGTCTGTCTGTCTGTCCGTCCGTAACCCATTTGTGAAAATTGGTGATAGTGACTTAACCGCTTGGAATATTTAAACAATTTTTGGCATACTGATAGATATCGATGAGATCTAACCAAAGAACTTGCGAAATATTACATTCCATTTAGTATAGCCTCGCCGAGGCGAAAACTGTGAAAATTTTCGAACTGCTTCTCCTCGGAAACCGTTGGGCCGATTGAAGTCAAATTTCGTATGGAGCCTCTATGGGATGGGGGAAACCAAAATTTGCTCATGGGGTCCAGGTCACTTGACCAAAATGGCCGCCAAGCCATATATGGTAAAAACCCTTCAAAAATAGTCTTCTCCAGAGTCACTAGGCAGATTTCCACGAAACTTGATAAATAGCATCTTGGACGTAGGCCCATGAGCAAATTTTGGTTTTACCCATCCCATAGAGGCTCCATATGAAATTTGACATCAATCGGCCCAACGGTTTCCGAGGAGAGGCCTTTCGAAAATTTTCACATTTTTCGCCTCGGATATTTGGCAAGTTAATTGGTTAGATCTCATTGATATCTATCAGTATTTAAATATTCCAGTCGGTTAAGTCACTATCACGAATTTTCACAAACGGGTTACGGACGGACAGACAGACTGACAGAATGACACGGTGATTTTAGGGGACTCTTTGAAAATCAACCGACTTCAGTCGGTCTCTTTTTCTGCGGGTCGTGCAATCTGCGTGGATTCCTACAATCAGTGATAGTCACGTGGACTCCAGCACTAATAGAGGTTTTGTCCTTGATACCTTTGAGTCGATTGTTTACCAATCGACCCAAAAATGAAAAATTTCACACAAAAAAATATCTGATACTTTTTATATTTCTGCTCAAAAATAAATTTGTGTGAACGCGCGGTTCTAACAAGTACCTAGAATCTATGTTATGGGCAGAAATATGAAAAATAAGGTTTACCCCTGTAAACCCCAGTTTCACTATATAAAAGTGGGTTTCAAAGGGGTCAAAATTATATAGGCGTGTTTTCGTGATGAGCTCCTTTTCCGACTACCCTAAATTCCTAAGCAGAAAAGCTCTTCAGTCCACTTGACTATCACAGACTTGTCCGAATTATTATTTTTTTTTATAGAAAACAGCCGCAGTGACTGAGGTCAGAGCGTTGTGTAAGAGGGTTATCTTGGAATAATAGGTTGGGCTTGGCAAACAGTGAAGACCCAGACCAGACCAGACGCCACAGAATGCGGCGTCTGATCAAGATCTACACTATATACTTAACAAGAGCACCGCAAGCGGGTGCCAACGCTCGTCTGCAGTTTCTTTTAGAAAACAAAAGTTCTAAGTCAAATCAAATTGCAAGATGGAGTTATAAAACTTGTAGGGAATGTAGCTCTTGTGATGGTGAGTATGTGTATGAAGTTTCATGAAGGTAGGCCAAATACTTTTGGAAATATGGTCAAGCTTAAGTTTTTTGGTTAATTTTTCGAAAAATAGGTCAAAGTTCAAAGGTCAAGGTCACAGGTCAAAAAGCGTGGTATGACTGAAAAGGTCTTGTCCCAAGGAACATTCATGTGAAGTTGGAAGGCTCTGTTGTGAATAGTATTGAAATAAGAGACAAAAACAATTTAAAAAAAAACGGAGAGAAAAGGGGAGATAATTCAATCAAATTGCAAGATGGAGTTATAAAACTTGTAGGGAATGTAGCTCTTGTGATGGTGAGTATGTGTATGAAGTTTCATGAAGGTAGGCCAAATACTTTTGGAAATATGGTCAAGGTTAAGGTTTTCGGTTAAATTTTCGAAAAATAGGTCAAAGTTCAAAGGTCAAGGTCACAGATCAAAAAGTGTGGTATCACTGAAAAGGTCTTGTCCCAAGGAACATTCATGTGAAGTTTGAAGGCTCTGTTGTGAATAGTATTAAAATGAGAGCAAAAATGTGTTTCAGAAAAAAATTGTAAAAGGGGAGATAATTCAGCCAAAATCAACAATGTTGTTATGGTCCTTGGTCAAAATGTAGCTCCTGTGATGATGAGTGTGTGTATGAAGTTTCATGAGGCTAGGTCTAATACTTTTTAAGTTATAGCCAAGGTTAAGTTTTTTTGGAACGACGCAGGACGACGCAGGACGACTACGCAGACGCCGGAGTGATGACAATAGCTCGAAAGTTTTTTTTCAAACAAGAGGGCCATGATGGCCCTGGATCGCTCACCTGATGCACACTGTAAAGGTAACATATTAAGGATTTTAACCAGGTGATTTCTTTCTTAATTCAACATGAGCCATATTCAAACTTGGCCAAGACTGGAACAAACACCTCTAGAGTGTTCACAAGAAAAAGTTAACCCACAAGTTAACCCCCGTGTGGTGTGCAACCACACGACGGACGACGCCAAATCTGAGAAAAATCATGAAATAATTACCTGATTGATACGAACTGTTTTGTAGGTGAATGTCCTTGGGATGGTATCTTCAAAGATATTATGTCCTGAACACACGACTTCTTCAAATCCAGACATTCATTCTCGTCATACAAATTGATGTCGTCATAACATGTCAAATCCAAATTTTGTAGTATGTTTCTTTTTTGCCACAGAGGTTACATAATTAAACATTAACATTAACTTTTAACATTACATGTATAATGAAATTTACATATAGAAATACTCTAAAGTATGCCTTATTGTTCACAAGCATATCAAATCTAACAACAAATTTGTAATAGTTAGTGACCAATACTTACAAAGTTTTGCATTCATTTTGTGCTTTACATAGTATAATTCACTTGCCAGATATCATAAAACATGCATTTTAATAAATACATGTATTTCTTTAACAGTAGGGCAATGAAACATATTTGCTTACAGTTGTAAAAATACTAATAATTTTATTTAATCAAAAATAATGCTGTCTATTAAATTGTATACAAAAACACCTAGTAGCTGTAATGTTCTATAAATTGTCTAGTCAGCAAAGGATTGGGCCTTTGTGTACATAATGGAATGCTGGTCATCGCCTACTCTGTATGGATGAGGTGTTTTATGGACCCAAGTCTTGTCATGGAATATATATTCATATTAAAATTTGTCTCAATCCATTTGAAAAATGATGTGAGTAAGGCTGTTCCTTAAATCAAGTGCTTTCTTTGGGCGGAATGGGTTTGAAAAGTCATTTTCATCTCAATAGCAGGTAACAGTTTCACCAAATCGAAACCAGCATCCCAAAAATGATCTAAATAGTGTTGGCGGGGACATTAAACCTCAAAACAAACTAACAATATCTACCAACACTATTGGTGATCTATATCCTCACAGATCATTTGCAAACAGAAATATTTCTTATGTCAAATTATCTAATTTTGAAAACGTATGCAGTAGATATGTATAAGATAACAGATTGAAGTTTCAAGGGCAACTTTCGACTTCACAAGTTTTTCTTAGATATGTAGCAAAGTGTCTGCTATAGAGATCAAATAATCTTAAGTTTGTGACATGTACTGAAACTAATACACACATACTGCAGAATCTATGTAACGCCATTTGCCAAAAAGGCATGTTAAGTAGCATAAAATCTAACATACAGTAAAATTCTACTATCAAGTAAAGTAGAAGTAAAACAAAGATCAGGAATCGATACAATTAACTTACACCATCCACCAAAGGGAAAGAAACACAAACACAAATCGACCAGACCATAATGGAAACCTAAACAGAGGAAGGCCGAAAGGACAGTTACTGTCCCACAAAATGGTCTAATGGCCATCCAAAATAAAAAGACACAAGTGATACAAACACTAAGTAACAAACAAACATAAATCAACCGCCACAGAAGTACCTGCTTGGAACGGTCAGTAGAAAGAATTCCACTGGAGGCTTAAAATCAATTTTACGTGGCCACAATCCACGCCTTTACTTCTGTGGCGGTATAGACAATAATTTTGTTTAGTCCGCATGAGGGCTTCCTAACTCAACCTGTTGATATCGAGACGTGCGTTTGTATAAAGACCGCTGTTAAGAATTCCATCTGCCAGCCCGTTATTGGCTTTGCCTTAAATTTTTAATATCTGTTATTAAGTATACAAAACTGATAAGATCACTTCTGGTCAGTCCCAAAGATGGTCTTAATACAGGTAGCCTTCGTGCGGACTAAACAAAATTAATGTCTACCGCTACAGAAGGGCGAGGATTGTGGCCACGTAAAATCAATTTAAGCCCCCCAATGGAATACTTTCCATCCCCGATGGAATTCCTTTCCATTGACCTTTCCAAGGCGGTTCTTCTGTGGCGGTTTATTTATGTTATTGTTTGTCACTTATTGTGTGTTTGACATGTCTTTTTATTTTGGATGGCCATATGACCATTTTGTGGGAAAGTAACTGTCCTTTTGGCCTTCCTATGTTAGGTTTCCATTATTGTCTGGTCGATTCGTGTTTGTGTATCTTTCCCTTTGGTGCATTTGATGGGTGGTGTAAGTTAATTGTATCGATTCCTGATCTTTGTTTTACTTCTACTTTGTACTGTATAAAAAGAAGTTATGTAATGTACAAGTTATTTCTATCCATACATGAACTAGTTTTCCTATCTATGAACTTGTTAAAAAGAGAATAACATATTCATTTCATATTATTGTCTCCAGATTCAGTATTAACTGAAATGCACTTGGAGGTGTCTTTTTTAAATAAAGTACGCTGGAGGATCATGATGGCCCTATATCACTTATCTGAGTATCATGGCACTTAGGGAGAATATTACATCAAATATCATCAAATCATAAAGGAAAACATCTGAACAGAAAAGATTGACAAAGAAATCAACAAGACAAACATTTTGAGCAATATTCACTATGATCACTTCAAAAATGTATCTCTAGAGTGTTAACAAGATTCTAATTTCTTTTGGCTTCATGACCTAGTTTCTTACCCCAAGTGACCAGGTTTCACGGTCATCAAGACAAACATTTTGCACTTTAGATAAATGCTGATTGCTTCAAAACTGTGATCTCTACAGTATCAACAAACACTTTGATGTAGCCTGCTGACCTAGTTTTTAACCCCTAGTGACCGAATTTCAAACTCCAACTGGAATTATCAAGCCAAATATTTTGAGCAGTTTGTTGACAGTTACTTATAAAATGTGATGTCTTGAAAGATCACAAGATTTTTCCATTGATTTGATTAGGGATCTAGCTATTGACTCAACATGACCCACATTGAAACTGGACAGAGATATCGTAAAGATGATAATTCTGAGAAAGCTTGATGAAGACTAAGCCAAACTTTGATTAGGCCGTAAAACATCTCCCTGCCCTACACCATAATGTAGTTTATATTTTCTTGTCCTTTGGGATTACTGATTCCTTTCTTTTTGTGGGTCAATGGCCGAAACTTGCTAGTGTGGCCCAGAAAACATGTCCACTCCATATCTTTCTTTCCTGTGGTATATTCCTTACTTCCAAAGGATAACCTTTTTATAGAATATATTTGAATGTCCACAAAGTTGTTTGTGTGATATGACATGCAAGTTATGATCTGACATGACCCATTTTCAAACTTGACAGAGATATGGTCAAGATGATCATTGATAAAGGTAAGACCAAATCTGTGTCATCCGGAGTGTTTGTATGATTTCACGTACTGGCATACTTTTTTCAACCAACATGACCAATATATTGTCAAGATAATTTTAGCAAGTTTTATGAAAACTAGTGTTGAAGTACATGAACAAATACATGTCTGAACCACAGTAAAAGTAAGGGTGAGGGTTGGTATTAGAGTATACTTAAACCCACCAGTATTATTTACTGACCGTTCCAAGTCGGTGCTTTTGCTCTGGTTCCTTCCTGTTTTGTGTTTGTCAGTTTGATTTGAGGTTTAACGTCCCCGTCAACACTATTTAGGTCATTTTGGAGACGTTGTTTCCAATTTCATGGGACTTTTACCCGACATTGGATGAAACGACATCTCAATCCCTGTCGCCCAATAAAACCAATAGGGTTTATATGCATGGATGGGCCGACTCACAGCAGTTTTCCTGGGCAAGCTTCGACCTTCCAAGCAGATTACCAGTACTAATGTGCGGTCGGTATCAACTCTGCGTGGAAGCATCGTGCAGCCCATATATTTCTTCAAGCCCCTATGGGCGGGGGCAGTCCTGTTTTTGTGTAAATATTTCTTATTCTTTCCCTGATAATATAGGTTGTTTTGTAAATGATTAATATTCTTTACACCTTTTTATTGTTCATTTTAATTGACCTTGTCTGTCCAGTTTAATGTTTGTATTGTTGGTGGTTCTTGTTCTTTCTCAGAGCAGGAATAAGGAAAAAATTACCCCTGCAAACCCCAGTTTTACTATATAAAAGTGGGGTTTATGGGGGTCAAAATTATGAAGGTGTGTTTTCGTAATGGATCATTCTGTAAAAGTTTGATGATGATTAGATATGACCTTTAGTGTTCACCAGAATATATGATTCGCAAATTATGTACAAAAAGATAAACAAACAACAGCACTGGACATAGCATGATCACAAAAGCTCATCATGCCCAACTGACAGGTGAGTTAAAATATTGGTGGCACCCAAACATTTGCAATACCACCAGCAATAAAGAACCTTATCACCATTTTGCAGTGTATTTCTGCGTCTTTTGACATGCTGTAGCTCTAGCTGAAAACATGCTGATGCATGTTCACAGCTGTAGCTCATAACACATTGATTTATACTGTACCTAATGGTACAGTTAACACACAGTGATAAGGTTAATATTGTATTTAACCAGGCAGGGTGAATACTTTCAAAATACTGGGTATACCATAGATTTATGAGTGGAAAAACACAATTTTATGGTCAGACCAATAGGTTTCTATAGTTCCTGATTTTCCTCGTTCATTTGTAAACACAAGATCAAGAATTGAATGGTTATCAGTTGTAGGCTCATCCATAAGCAATTCACAAGAAAACTGCTCACACAACTTCAGCACAAATGACTTGTGCTGCTCTAAAGGATGGATGTTAAAATCACCAATTATGATCAATGATTTTGAGAAATCAACCCGAGGTAGAAGTTCTTTTTCTAAGACTTTGATAAAATCATGCAATGACATGTGAGGTGATTTGTATAGGTTGACAACCTGTCTATTTATTCCAAAATGCCTGATATCAAGAGCTGAAAATTCAAGTAATTTACTAGAAAAGGTGTGTTCATTCTGCACAGTAACATTTTCTTTTACATACACAGCTATTCCATGTGGTGGTCTGTTGGTTGTGTTGCTAACAGACTGGTCATTTCGATAGAGATGATAGCCTTCTATATGGTAGTCACAGTTTTTATCCCCACTGTACAACCTACTTTCTGCAAGACCAAAAACATGTGTTGTCAATAGATTTCTCTCATGTCTGATGTCATCAATATGCAAATGCAGTGATCTGCAGTTGTTGAAAGCCACTTTAAAATGAGTCTGCATATCAACATTATCTAACGGTACATAACAAAGTTTAAGAACTGCATTATCTTGCAACCTTTTCATTTCAATTTCAACCTGATTATCAACTGTGAGAGCTTGCTCATTGAAATTTAAGATTTGAAGATTTTTCATGGAAGTCACACGACTCAAAGCAACATAGTGAAGATGCGGAATCTTCCGTACTCTTCTTTGTGATAAATCTACAACAACTTTTTCAAGTGTACTGCCCTGAGCTCTGTGAACAGATCGGCCTGCAGATGGTTGAAGTGGAAATTGGATCCTCTGAAAAGTTTTTTTGTTATAGATGAAAGTCCTTTCAGTGTCAAATACTGGTGTCCAGTCATCACTTATTTGGTTATGGTAAAACCCTCTGTTCTTAAATTTCATCCTTGTTTCCATTCCAGCTTTTGCAGCATCAAATTTGACCCAAATGATACTTGGTCGTTTCGTCTCAACCTGTTTGTATTCAACATATTTCACAACACAGGTAGCTCCATTTGCTAAACCATCTTCAGTGTTTGCATTGACAGTTAGATCATATATCATACCAACAACAATAATCAAGGAACAGTGAAGATTTGCAGTTTTATTGGGATCTGTAGGCAATTTGTCAATTGCTTCTTTTTGTTTCTGCTTTGAAAGGTTAGAAGAAACAACGGTATCATTACATGGTATTATGACCTTTTCTGCTCCAATTCTATTCAATGCTGAATCATTGAATGAGTGCATGAAGAAGTTTTCAGCAAACAAGTGTGGCACACTTATTTGATACTTGTCATCTTTTGAATCTATCTTACAATTGTTCAATTTCTTTTTGTCTTCTTCTGTAAGTGCATTTTTTCTCAATCTGTTTAAGATTTCTGCAAATTCAAAGTCCTCTTTTTGCCTCATTATCTCTGTTAATTCAAACATGGTGAAATAATCTCTCCAAAGGTTATTAGACAAAGCCGAAGCATCTCTGGTTAGATCATTAAATACCCAATCACAGTTCACAGGTTCACAGGTAAGGACTGGAAACTTAGCATTTTAAAACTAGTGAATAAACGCATTTCTTTCTATTCTCAAAATACTAACTTATTACCTCCTAAGCCCAAGACGTCTTTACGTCATCTTAAACTAGGTATTCAAGAATTTCATAAGAAGTTTGTTTTGGCCCCTGCAGACAAGGCCGCTAACAACGTCGTCGTTGTGTGATGGCTCCACTATGTTAACACGCTTAAGCAGGAGCTTGGTGGTACTAAGGCCTATGAACTTCAGCCTTTAGCTGAAGAGAGAGCTATAGTAGATAAACATGTTTGTCTTTCAGCCACCAAGTTTGCTGTGTGTGTGTTAACGAAGGCCAAGACAAGCTTCCTACGCTATACTGGTTACCAAAACTTCATAAAAAACCTTACAAAGCACGGTTTATTGCAAATTCTAGCTCTTGCACTACCACTGAACTTTCTAAATTATTAACTTCCTGTCTTACTGCTATTAAAACGCATGTAATTAAATATTGTGATAAAGTCTTTGAAAGATCAGGAAGAAATCTGTTTTGGTCTATAAAAAATTCGAATGATGTTTTAAATAAATTGAAATCTAGACAGTTTCGTGCTTCTAGTCTGTCTACCTACGATTTTTCCACTCTTTACACTACACTTCCTCATAATCTTATAAAAGAAAAGCTTAATGATTTAATTGAATGGGCTTTTCACAGAGAAGATTCTCTCTATCTTGCATGTAATGTCAGAAATGCATTTTTCACTTCTAAAGAGCATAAGAATTATACACTTTGGTCATGTCAGAAAGTGTGTGATGCCCTCACCTTTCTACTTGACAATATTTATATTAGATTCGGTACTAAGTTATTTAGACAAATTGTGGGTATTCCGATGGGTACTAATTGCGCACCTCTTGTGGCTGATCTGTTCTTGTATTGTTATGAAAGAGACTTCATTTTGTCGCTTTCCATTGATAACCAATCTGAAATTATTGAAGCTTTTAGCTCTACTTCTAGATATTTAGATGATTTATTAAATATTGATAATACCTATTTTGATGGTTTGATCAGTCAGATTTACCCCCTAGAACTTCAGTTAAATAAAGCAAATTCTTCTGATACCGAGGCCCCGTTTTTGGATTTACATCTATCTATTGTAGATGGATTTGTTTCGTGCAAAATTTATGATAAACGCGATGACTTTGATTTTGAGATTGTAAATTTTCCTTTTTTGGATGGTGATGTTCCTCGTGCGCCATCCTATGGCGTTTATATTTCGCAATTAATTCGATTTGCTAGAGTGTGTAGTCATGTAACTGACTTCAACACTCGTAATAAATTATTAACGGCTAAACTCCTTAATCAGGGTTATCGGTACCATAAACTACGCAAAGCCTTTTCAAAATTTTATAGACGCCATTCTGATTTAATTTCAAAATTCAATATTGGACTTAAATCTCTTCTGCAACAAGGTCTATCGGAACCCGAATTTTATGGTGACTTAGTATTTAAATTCAGAAAAATATATAACCGCAATGACTTCAGTACCCAATTTCGTAAAATCATTCTTCGATATAAAAAGATTGGGTACAACATGGATATTATACGACAGACTGCATGCATGGTAGTTAACCCAATCACGGTTGGCAACTTTGCTTCCCTCTTTAATTGCACGCCGGTGGGTCAGGCCTCAGATTCTATGACGGCTCCAACGTAAAGGCTTATTGAGAATTAGAGAGATCTAATTCAAGGTAATGTTGGTTGGTGCCTGATGCTCTGTCTCTGGTCGGGCTCATCGGAGTCTAACTGTTGGTTTTCTTTTGCTCCAGCATTTCAGTGGTTTCTTGCTGTCGAGTCCTCACCGTTGTCTCACCTCTGTGGTTCTTTGATTTTTGTGTTCACGGAGATGTTGCACTGATGAGTTAGGAGGCCTTCATGCGGACTGAACAAATTATTTGTCTAAATCGCGGCGGAAGTAAGGGCGAGGATTGTGGCCACGTAAAATCGATTTAAGCCCCCCGGTGGAAATCTTCCACTGACCGTTCCAAGGCGGCTCTTCTGTGGCGATTTATTTTATGTTGTTGTTTGTTACTTACTGTGTGTATCACTTGTGTCTTTTAGTTTCGGATGACCATATGGCCATTTTGTGGGAAAGTAACTGTCCTTATGGCCTTCCTTTGTTTAGGTTTCCATTATGGTCTGGTCGCTTAATGTTTGTATTTCTTTCCCTTTGGTGTCTTTTATGGGTGGAGTAAGTTAATTGTATCAATTCCTGATCTTTGTTTTACTTCTACTTTAACTGATAAAAGTCACCAACAGCAATAATACTGACACCTCCAAAGGGTTCTCTTGTACCTTTTAACTCCTGAAGTCTTTGGTCAATGAAACTTAGCATTCTGTTCCCTACCATAGAGATCTCATCTATAATAACAACTGATAAAGCTTTGTATTTTGATCTAAATGTGTTGAGACTATCACATGTCAATGTCTGGTCAGATTGTTTAAATTTTTGTTTAAAAGCTGATGAGATTGTTGAACCTCCAATGTTAAATGCAGCTTTGCCAGTATATGCACATAGGAGAATTCTGATATCCTCTGTATTTTCACCTTCTTTCAGATTCAAGTACCTATATAAGGTCTGGTACAAAGCTCTTATTACCACACTCTTTCCAACCCCTGCTCCACCAGAAAGGAATGCATACAATGGTTTATCGTATATTTTAATCCAATGAACAACATGATTGTAAAATTGCATCTGCTTGCTATTTAGTGATTGAAGAAGTAATCTATATTGTTCATCAGGTAAGATAGCCTCATTTGCTGTTATTTGTGGTGTGGAAACTGCACATCCAATTTCAATTCCAATATCATAATTTCTGTGCTCAGATACTCGGTCAGGGTTGAAGTACACAAACGAATCCGACTCTTTTGGTTCTTCTTCCAATGTGTCTCCTTCAACTTGCTGTGTACCAGGTGCAAGCTCATCATATGCATCAAATTCTGCCTCTGCTAAATCTCTAGCTAGTTCTATCTCTTCAACATGATGTTCATACTCCTTGCATTTACTGTCAATGATCCGCTTCATAGATTCATAGTGTTTTTTATATGTCAAAAAATCACCAATCAAATCAGTTTCTTCATTTCTCCAATGATGAAAAAGTAGCAGTTTCTCTCTGAAATGATTTTCTTCATCTGTTTTCATGCTGAAACGAACATAGCGTATTACTTTGTATGTTTTTCGACGTTTTATTTTCATACCATTTCTCAATGTCACTTCCTTGAAACTGCTATCAAATTTGTCATCAGCAGCATCAGCCACAGTATCCTCATTCAGTTCTTCAGTTACTTCAATTTTACTTTCATCTGGAAAGACAACTTCTAACTGAGAAACATAATCTGCTAGACACCAATTTTCCAAGAATTTTGGCCGTTTTGAGTATCTTTTTATCATGCTATCAGACATTATATTTGTAGATTCTGCTGGTAATTCATCTAATACTGTTTTGGGTTTCAGTAATTGAATGCGCTTGTCAGGGGTGGATGAGTTGATGAAAACCACATCTCTTGTGCTGTTTGTAAGAGGCATTTGAAGTATGAGGTATACTGCTTCTTGGGCACTTACTTCAACACTGTTAGAAAACACATTTCCAATGTGCCTTACTTGTTTTTTGATATCCAAGTTTCCATTCCTTGCTTCTTTAGCCGCTGCATACAGCAAATTGCTCATTCCTCTTTGAGACTTACTGATGTATGAAACAATATACATTGCACAAGCATAGGGATCAAGGACAAATCGTATGTCAATGTTTGCTCTCCACGCTTTCAAAACATTCTTGCTGTACAGGTTAACTCGTATGTCTTTTGGACTTCGTTTCAAAAAAACTTTTGATGAATTTAAAGAACTCCGAATACAAAGAATATATTCTTCCTCAGACATACAGGCCACCTTTTCCAAAAATTCATTGTAAGTCATATTGTAGCCCTCTTTTTCATCATTCATTTTCTTCTGCAGTTCTTGGTACAATTTGTAGTATTTGTCTTTGTTGCTTTCAATAGGATCTAATACCATTGTACATGGAAGTGGAGGAAGGGGATAACCAAATCTACAGATCTTGTCTTTCTTTTTCCTGCATGTTCTAGAATGCTTGTGAACTTGTATTTCTGCAAGTCGCCCAATGTCATCATCATCAAGGGAACATTGTAAGAACCTATCGACAAAGTCAACAATTTCTTTGTTTGTATTCTCATTTACTTTCGGAGCCTTTTCAACCCACACTAGCATATGTATATGTGGAGATCCCCTTTGTTGAAATTCAACTCTATAAAAATAGTCTGTGACTTTTCCTAGTGGGTTGTGTGAACTTTTCAGGAAAATTTTGATGAATTCTTGAACTCTGTGATCAAAGTATCTTGAGCATGTAACAGGGTCTGTTTGAATCAGCTTGATTTTCTGCTCCCATGTCAGGTTTGCAATGTCTTTATCTGTATAATTAACATTCTTATTCAGTGTAGATAACATTTTCAACAGATCTGTCCATCTAGTATCAGCAGATGATAAAGACATGAACCATGTTGGTAATCCTAACTGGCGTATCATCGCAAAAACATCTTTTTTCCTTGTTTCAAGGTATGCAGGAGAATTTCTAATTTGTTTGAATATGTAGTACCCTTCATCCTTTTTTACAACACTGTCCATGCAAGTACTATCTCTAGCTTGTGCAGCTGTCAACATATTTGGCCCTGTTTGGCATCGCCTGACGACAAGATTTACTTTGTCATTTAGTTGTTTCATTTGAATTTTTTTCAATTTGAAGAATATATTTGGGACACTGTTTGCAGCTCGCCTATCTTGACTCCGTAATTCCCATTTGGCTATATCACTATAATGTACAGGTCTTATTCTTTCTTCATTTTCCTTTCGTCTTTGTCCACAAAATATAGTTGGAAAGCACAAATATTCTGATTCTTTATCCTGGTATATGCTTAATGGTTGTTGACCTTCTCCGGGAGCAAACGTAAAAGTGTTTGATCGATTTTCAAGATTAGCATCATCTAGGAGTGTATCAATGTTTCCAGCATCTTCTTGAGAAGTTTCCTCAGAATCAGAGTCAACATCATCAGAAGGAATATTCTTATCATCTTTAGACTTCACACAGTTATCCATTATAACACTTTGGTCATCAACTGCATCATTAATTTGTTCCATAGACATGAACTCTTTTACTGTATCACAACAGTCTTCAGTCACAGTTTTTATCCAGTCCTCATCTATTTTAATATGTGTGTTCCTATATAAGTCGCTGTGCTTCATCAACCAATGAAGAGCAACAAGGACCCGCAGTGGTCTAACATTTTCAGTGAATGCACAAGACTTGAATGACATTTTCTTTTTCAATTTCACTGCAACTGTTACATTTTCGTCAAATGGTCTCGGTAAAGCATCAACTGTTGGTTGTATATCAACGGGGACATTTACAACATTTCCTTTCACTGACAGTTGTCGGCCACGAGGCAGTTCTCTGATTTGCATGAATGGTATTCGCAATGAAATCAACCTTTCTTCTAATGGAAATAAATCTAATTCATTTGGCTTTTCAGGCCAACTCATGCCATTCTTAACTGATATTTTTGGTACTTTGTCATTCCGAATGTTATTCCTGCATGTCATGCATATCCATTGTAGGTTACCAACAGACACCAATCCAGTCAAATATTTTGCTTGGGATTCAGAAGGCAGAGAATCAGCTTTAGAAACACTTTGCCTGAACCATGTTTGATGGCAGCAACTGCATACATATATTGGTCCCTTTGAAATATTGTCATGAAACACTGCTATGCAGGATTCAATATTTTCCCCATATGTTTGATGTTTGATGTTGTCTCTTTCATTTTCATAATAAATTGGGTCCTTTCTTTTCTCCCGTTTCCTTGAGCAGTCACGTGATCTTTCACTATCTTTAAATTGTTTGTCAGTTCTACGCAATTTCTTAGCCAGTCTTTCCCTTTCTAAATTAAAAGGAATTTCTCTCACTCTCCTTTTCTGAGCTGCCTCCCATTCTTGAAAGTCTTTCATCAACCGTTTTCTCCTCTTTGCTTCCTTTTCTTTTCCAACAAATTCTGCAGATTTTCTTGCCATTCTCATTGATCTCAATGTGTTATCTCTTTCTTTAATTACACTTTGATGAGACTCTCTTGTTTTTTGTTTTTTCTCTTTTTCTTTCTGTTTGAACTCAGCTGAGGTTCGTGCTTTTCTCTTTGATTTTAGTGTGATTTCCCTTTCTTTAATTACACTTTCTGCAGACTCTCTTGTTTTTTGTTTTTTCTCTTTTTCTTTCTGTTTGAACTCAGCTGAGGTTCGTGCTTTTCTCTTTGATTTTAGTGTGCTTTCCCTTTCTTTAATTACACTTTCTGCAGACTCTCTTGTATTTTGTTTTTCCACTTTTTCTTTCTGCTTGTACTCAGCTGAGGCTCGTGCTTTTCTCTTTGATTTCAGTGTGCTTTCTCTTTCTTTCCTTTCATTTTCTGCAGACTTTCTAGCTTTCCGTTTTTCCTCTTTTTCCTTCTGCTTGAACTCTGTGGAGTTCCTAGCTTTTCTCATAGATTTCGATGTATAATCCTTATCTTTTAACTTGAACTGTTCGCACTTTCTTTTGTTTTGCATATAGAGCCTCTGGTACAATTTCCTTTTGGTTTTCTGATTGTTCAAATACTGACCAATCAAAGTACTTCTTCCAAAATCCTTCCACATATCATCAAATTTTGTTTTATCTGCATATTCTGCATTTGCTTTAGTCTGTGTTCTCTTTGTCGAACTCTTCTCATTTCTCACAGTTTTCCATTCACATTCAGCTTTCTTTCTATTGTTTATTTGTCCACCAGACTCACAATCAAGGATTGCCTTGGTAATGGGTATACTAATAGCATGGCTTCCACGATTATGCACTGCAGTATCACAGGACTGTAATTCAGCCACGATGACAGGTAACATATCAAACTGCGATGCAAGGTCGATTTCCAAACTGCTATAGAAGGCATAAAGGTAGGATACCAAGTCATCTATTGAATGAAAGGATGCAAGAACTGCTTTTCCATCAATATCAAACAAACCGTCATTACCATGTGAATGAGAGTCAAAAAAGAAGTACTTATCATATTTTCTGAACACAGCTGAGCAAATCGAACCTAACATTATCAACACATAAGGTGACTGCTGAAAAGCAGTATGCAGACCTTGGTGTAGTGTGGGTAATACAGTTGTTCCAAACTGTTGCGTACACATCCCAGATACAACCTCACACTTGTTGATAACAAATGCCTTGTTCATCGCAGTAACAACATTTGGTAACTCTTCAAAGCTTAACAGCCTACTTTTGAATAATCCCTGTTTCTTTAACAAGACCACAGTGTCAATGTACACGGCATCACCTTCTATCAATATGTCATCGATGTCTCTTGAGGTTATAAAATTGTCACAATCTGCGTGTATCAATGAGCAAAGTCCATTCACAGTACACTGACTTCCCTTTGACTCTTTACTAAACCGTATATCGGACTGACTGAATGAGCCAAACTCAAACCTACCCGAGCAATGTCGGCTGATGTCTTTAAAACAGTCAAGCTGCACAACTTCTTTTGTGTTGCGAACACTTACTGGTATTGCTGTGTTTATGAGGCTTGTCTTCTCTACACTTTCTCGGCAACTATCAGTAGAGCCATTAAGGCAACTTTTAGCAACAGCAAAACATCTATCAGATAAACCATCAAGAAAACCATCAGAAAAGCCATCAGTAAAACCATCAGAAAAACTATCAGTAAAACCATCAGGCAAAACATCAAGCGCAGATGGCCCCGAGGGGCGAACAGGGTGGGTTACTCCCCCATCTGCTTTATCAGGACCCGTTTTTGTATAAAGCACAGATGACCCCAAAGGGCGAACAGGGTGGGTTATCCCCCCATCTGTTTTATCAAGACCCGTTTCAGGAGCTCTTCTCTGGTTCCTCGCATCAACATCGCACACACCAGACCCGTCTCGACTCTGCCTCATCATAGAGCGTCTCTCCCTCTTCCTCTGACTAGCAGACTGTCTCTTTAGCTTTGGCATGCTCTGAAAAACAAACACAAAACCTAAATTGATCAATTGGAATGGTATCAATTAGGGTTGACATTTCGGTATGCAAGTGGTAGAAGGCTATTTATATACATAGTATTTAAATGTATAAATTAAACTTTGATTAGCAATCCTTGTAATCTATTTGCCATATCTTATGTTTGACCACTCTTTAGAATCGTCTTATTGAGACAAATCTAACAAGTGTTGAACATAACTTTCGATAGAATATGAGGATACAATAGGTTTACTTTTAACCTGAACCACTAATTTACCCATTATACATATATGCAAAAGTAACCATTATCAAGAATGAAGTTTCATAGCTACTTGAATTTTTGTTTTGGTCTATCTTATTCTGTTTTTTATGTAACCTTGAATCATTTCAAATATGTAAACAATTATGATTTCATTGTTATAATTTGACCTATCATACAGCATTTAGACTGTCATCATTATGCAGTCCTTTGGGATCATTGAGTTTATTTAGAATGATCATGAAAACAGAATTCTGCTTAAGTCAATGCTAGAGGGTATGGCTAGAGTTGCACATTTCAGTACTGGTCATAAACATTTTCAATCAAGCCAAGTGAGCTTTTTACATTTGTTTGGTGTATTCTTTGCTTCCAAAGGATGCAACTTTTCATACTTTATTAATTTTATATTCACTCAAGCTGATGTTTGTGCTGAGTGGTACAAAATTATGGGGCAGATAATATATATGTTCTTGTGCTTCTGGATCACTGAGTTAGTTTTGAATGATTTTGAAAACAGAGTTCTGCTTTAGTCAATGCTAGAGGGCATGACTGTAGTTGCACATTTCAGTACTGGTCATAATCAGACTCATTAAAAACGAATTGATTATTTGGTGTATTCTTTGCCTCCAGAGAATCCAACTATTCAAAACTTATTTATCTTCACTGCAGCTGGTGTTGTGCTCTGTGGCAGCCAAAAAAAAGTTCTCCCCTACATATATATCATTATAGTGCAGATAATATTTTCTGGTCCTTTGGGATTATAAAGTAAATTTAGAATGATTTTAATAATAAGAGTTCTGCTCAAGTCGATACTAGAGAGGGTGACCAGTGTTGGGGCCAAATAAAATCAATTTGAGCATTGTTTGCTTTCAAACGATGTAACTTTACTGTTCTTATATATCTTCACTGTTGCTGGTGTTGTGCTGTATGGTGGTTGTAAAAAATCTCCCTCTTCATAATCATAAGACTAGTGCAGATTATATTTTCTGGTCCTTTGGGATCACTGAGCTCATTGAGAATGATTTGGAAAATAGAGATCTGCTTAAGTCGATGCTTGAGGGAGTGGCCGGTGTTGCACATTTCAGTTTGTTTGTTCCATTTGAGTTTAACGTCGCTGTCAATACTATCTAGGTCATTTTGGAGACATTGCTTCCAATTTCGTAACTTTTACCTGACATTAAGATGAAATGACACCTCAATCCCTGCCGCCTGATAAAACCAGAAAGGTTTATATGCATGGACGGGCCGACTCGCAGCATTTTCCTGGGCAGGCATAGACATTCTAAGCAGATTACCAGTACTAATGTGCGGTCGCTATCAGCTCTGCGTGAAAGCATCAAGCAGCCCTATTTCTCCAAGACCCAATGGGTGGGAGCGGGTGCACATTTCAGTATTGGTCATGAACAGACTCAGTAAAACAGTCTACTATTTTCATTTATTTATAGCAATCTTTGCTCCCAAAAGATCCAACTTTTGAGAACGTATTAATATTCAAGCACTGACTCTTTCTATAAAACTTACTCGTGTTATGCTGTTGTAAACACACTGAGGTCTACCAGTTCGGCATATAACAACTCTCCTCCAAAAGAATTTCCTGCAGTATGGACTACTTTCAACTCCTCTAAACACTATATTAATATATATAAGAGTCACTTTCTCTTTATAGTCACTGTCTCACTTTTCACAGTTATTTAAACAAATATGACACACAGATTAATTATCTTTTTCAATGTTTATATCTTTGATGATATAGCAAAATATATGTATTTTATTCAGCTAGAAAATAGAAACAAATATTAGATTTGGAAAATTATTTACCAGCACTGCCCATTGCAACCATGTCATTAGCATATTGGTCTCCTTAAACGCTTTCAGAAGAGAGCACCCATTTCTATCAAACAGTTTACTTCATAAATCCCTTCAGTGGCACCACATTATGTTCAAAGTAAAGGCTGCAGTTATATTTTCAAAGATTTTATCTGATGTGAAAGTACATGTATACAAAAAGCCAAAAGTTTAATCAGTAATGTTAATACTAACTAGAAATGTCAGATGATTTTACAATAGCCCCACACTGCGCTATCAGAAAAGAGTTATGGTTCCTGTGCTCTACACATCTTCTCATGGTGCTTTACATTTGTGTGATGGTGCTCTGCACATCCTCTCATGGTACTTAACATTTGTGTGAGGTTTCATGAAAATATCTCAAACAGTTTTTGAGTTATGCAATGAACATGGTTAAAATTGGTATTTTTCAATGTTCAAAGGGAAATAACTCTAAAAGTAGGCAATCCAGAATTATGGTTCATGCGCTCTGCACACTGTCTCATAGTGCTTCACATTTGTGGGAGGATTCATGAAAATATCTCATACTGGTTTTAATTATGATGCCGACAAGGTTAAAATTGGCATTTTTCAATGTTCCAAGGGCAATAACTTCAAAAGTAGGCAATTCAGAGTTACATTTTATGCACTCTGCATATTGTCTCATTGTAGTTTACTTTTGTATTAACTTTCATGAAAAGAACTCAAAGGCTTTTTGAGTTATGGAGCAAATATGGTTAAAATTGCATTTTTTTCAATGTTCAAAGGGCAATAACTCCAAAAGTAGGCAATTCAGATTTATGCACTCTTCACATTGTCTCATTGTACTTTACATTTATATTAAGTTTCATGAAAATATCTGAAAGGCTTTTTGATTTATGGAGCAAACAAGGTTAAAATTGCATTTTTTTCTACGTTCAAAGGGCAATAACTCAAAAAGTAGGTAATCCAGAGTTATGGTTCATGTGCTCTGCGCATTGTGCTATTTTGGTTTACATTTGTGTGGAGTTTCGTGAAAATACCTCAAACATTTTTTTAGTTATTATAAATAACAGAATTACGGAATTACAGAATCACAGAAGGACGAGGCAAATCCAATATAGCCCCCACTTTTCCAAAGTGGGACTATAATAATAACCCTTTTTTCACTAATACTTAGCAAGGTTAGGAAGTTGAATTTGAAAACATTAGTCTATTGAAGATGTGCATGCTATGGGCAAATAACTGCTTTTATGTAACACCTTTAGCAGTGATAAC
Source organism: Lucinisca nassula (assembly GCA_963580285.1). Classification (NCBI taxonomy): domain Eukaryota; kingdom Metazoa; phylum Mollusca; class Bivalvia; order Lucinida; family Lucinidae; genus Lucinisca; species Lucinisca nassula. Next base: position 61,972,670 of record OY757014.1, read on the forward strand.
TGAGATACAAGTTATTTCAAACAATTATGTAGGACACAAGGGAGAAAAGCTAAGCAATAAACACCTGGAATAATTGATAGTCAATCAACAATGTTTTCTTATTTGTCCATCAAACACACACACATTACAATCAAACATCTGTATAATATAATACAGTTTTTCAGATCCCTCAAACAGTTAACTTTGATGCAAATTAAATGTTATTTTCTTGTTCACATCGAGTGAATCATTAATCAAAGGTGGGCAAAAATTGGAGTATTCGGAGAATAGACTGATTCATTATTTTGAGGTTTAACACCTCCATTGCTTCCAATTTTGTGGGACTTTTACCTGACATTGAGATGAAATGACATCTCAGTCCCTGCCGCCCAATAAAACAAATAGCATTTGTATGCATGGACGGGCCAACTCGCAGCAGATTACCAGTATTAATGTGTGGTCGGGATCAGTTCTGCGTGGAAGCATTGTGCAGCCCAAACATTTTCTCCAAGCCCTGATAGGTGGGGGCAAGAGTACTCGGAGAAAAACCACCTGAACTTCGATTGCAGAACTTACATATGACCCGAGCGAGGCTTGAACCCAAAGTGCTGAGATACCGAATGATTAGGAGTCTGCGCTCTTATCCACTATGGCATGCAGGCCTGTACGCTGTTTTATAGGTTTTCATTTTAAGACATGTGTCCAAATTATTACATTGTATATTGGTAACAAGGTTACTACCTGTTTGGGAAAGTGCTGTTTTTTGGCCTTGTAGCCTGTAATTTGTTGTTTGTAAAGATGCTTTTGTCTGTCTTTCCACTTAAATGTTTGGGATAGGCTTTGTGCTCTGGCTTTTGGGATCTGACTGAAGGAGTTCATTAAGCATCTTTAAAATATTGGTTTCTTTTTACTTCCCTGGGCTACATTAACTATAGAATGTTGCATATGATATGGGAAATCAAATGTTAAAATCACTGACTGAACTTTTGGCTTCCAGTATGAACTATTCAATTAACTGTACACTGGGGATGGGTCAACATTAGGCCAGAAGAAATGATCTTGAAAGTCAATTTTAACTGTTATAAAACTAGATATGTCTCCTCAGGGCACTGATGCCATACATCCCAATCAACTGCAGTGATTCATGTCATTATCAAACTTCATCAAAATCTTGTGATCACAAATGTGTGTGAAGTTTGGTAAGGATCACAAATACGCTTTTTACTGAAAGACCATGTTTACTGAGTTGCATTGGGCAGTATTGCTGCGTATACATAAAACATAAATGTACTCAATAGATGAAAATATTTTTTATGAGTTGAGGTTTTACATCTGAGTAAACATTATTACTATATCTCATTCAACACTGTTAGGATCATTTCAAAGATGTTGCTTCCAATTATGTGACTTTCTACAAAATACAGAGATGAAGTGACATCTCAAACTGTTAGGGTTTATATGCACGGACAGTCCTACTCAAAAACCTTTGCCTGAGCAGGGTTAGACCTATGCGGTTTACCAGTTCTCATGTTCAGTCGGTTTCCACACAGCATGAAAGCACCATGCTAACCAATTTATTTCTCCAGGCCCTGATGGACAGGGTACCAAGATTTCTTTTGGTTTGGATTTTACGGCCCTTTCAAGATTATTTCACTCATATCGAGCCGATCGTTAATCATAGGTGGGCGAAAACCGGAGTACCCAGAGAAAAACCACCTGAACTTCCGTTGCAGAACTTGGCGTCTCACACGTGACCCGAGCAAGGCTCGAACCCTCGACGGTGAGAGACCTAATGACTAAGAGTCAACGCTCTTATCCATCAGTCACGGAGGCCCTTTCAGGGCACCAAGAGGAAAATAGTATAATATCAGTTAACTCCAAAGCAAGTTCAAAGCTGCTGAATAACAAAGGAATTTATAGGAATGTGCACTTTTAATGTTGATTAAATCTTGGTTGTTCCTAATTCAAATTGAAGAAATTATTCATATTTATGACAAAAATATATTTCACAACTTAAAATCATTAGTCTTTTTAATTATGAAAGTTCGGAGTTGATGATAAATGATTTTCATGACTCTGAAATAAAAAAAAAAATTTATGCAGAAATAAAGTAAGACCGTATAATCAGCAAGGCGGTTCCACCGAAAGAGACCCTTCCATAACATGGGTAATGGTTGGAAATACTCGATTAAAAATACAAGCAATGAAAGTATTTCTAATCTAAAATATATTTAAGGCAAGTACTTTTTGTAACATTAAATTATCAAATCCTCTAAAAGTAATAAATGCCTGCAAGCTTATAGATTTTGCCAAGAACATATATGATAAAATCTTATTACACCTTAACATTACCCATGCCACTTTGGTTATACATGTACACTAATACCCACCTGGTACTGTGCATTGGTTGACGACTGCGATTTGAGCATTAACCTGTTTATACCCAGTCTTTTTGAAAACTGAGGAATGCAATACTGACCCAGCTCAAAAGGCCCAGATGGAACCTTATGATCAATCTGGGCACACTTTCCAACATTTTCCAACAGTTCCAAAAATACACTGTAGTGTACTTGAAAATCATAATTTGAAGTATTGGCACTAGGGTATACATAAGCTAGCTTCAATTCAACAAATCTACAAGCTGATGATTTGGAAACTCTGAAGTGAATTTTCGCACAAACAGATTAATGCAAATAGTGCTGCCAGGTACATAACAGCTATTCCACACAATAATTAGTGTGGTTTCTTGCTTCATACATTTGAACTGATAGATGTACTGCAGTACAGTATAAAGCATTTATTGTTTGAGACTTTGGAAATAAAATTGTCTTCGTGCAATGATTCCAGTTATTTCTTAGACACACAGAGAATTGTATGAAGGACTGGATTGACTGTTAATTATATTCATTAGCAGTTAAAAGGTTTTGCATCTAATCCTCAAAATGCTGCAATGGGTCACATTCTATTGCAAAGTCAAGCATCACTGTTTGTTTTGTTTGATTTGAGGCTTAATGTCTCTGTAAACACTATTTAGGACATTTTGGAGATGTTGCTTCCAATTTTGAGGGACTTTTACCCAACAATGAGATGAAATGACATCTCAATCCCTGCCCCTTAATGAAACCAATAAGTTTTGTAAGTATGGACGAGCCTACTCATAACAACTTTCCTGAGCAGGCTTAGACCTTCTAAGCATGTTACCAGTACTCATATGCGGTCGGTATCAGCTCTACGTAGAAGCATCCTGCAGCCAAATCTATCTCTCCAAGCCCCAATGGGCAGGGGCGGTCTAGCATCACTGGTGTCTCAGCTTCAATTCAAAATAATTAACAATGTCTCCTTGGCTCAGGGATAACCTGAAACAAAAAAAGCATATGATGATGTGATAATTCAGATATATAGAGTTTAAAGTTTCCAGTTTGTGGAATTCTTAACTTTTTGACCATATATATGACCCATATTCCTTTTTGACCTACAAATAGTTTTTGTTCAGGTGAACATTCCGACAGTTAAACAAGATGGTACTGTGGTGTCTGGGGAATTCACAAAGTACTTTTTATTTAATTTCAATTTAATTTTATTTCAATGTGTATGCATGTATATTTGCATGTTCATTCATGCATGTGTGTATGCATACACGCATGTGTGTGCATGTATTTGTGCATGAATGCAAGCATGTGCATGCATTCATGCATGTGTATGCATGTGCATGCATTTATGTGCATGTATGTGTGTGTGCATGAAAATGGACTATTGTTTTACTTCTATTTATTAAGATATGGAAATAAGGGAGGTTACTCACAGGCCTCTATAGTGTTAACAAGGTTTTTCCAAAGATTTGACCTCCTTTTTGACCCAACATGACCCATATTCGAACTTGACCTAGACATTGCCATCATGCTCCTTCTGAGCAAGTTTGATGATGACTGGACCAAAACTGTGACATCTAGAGTGTTCACAAGGTTTTTCCATGATTTGACCTACTGACCTACATTTTGACCCATATTCGAACTATATTGTCATACTAATCATTCTGAGCAAATTTGATGAAATTGGACCAAAACTGTGGGATCAAATGTGTTCACAAGTTTTTTTTCTATGATTTGACCTACTGACCAGTTTTTTTGACCTGACATGACCCATATTCGAACCTAACTGAGACAGTGTCATCATGACACCTAACTGAGACAGTGTCATGATGATCATTGTGAGCAAGTTTGATGACGATTGGACCAAAACTATGGCCTCTAGAGTGTTAACAGGAAAAAATTTACGGACAGACGACAGAGGATGCACAAGGCACCACAGACAGTGACGCAGGACATCTCAGGGTCACAAAAGCTCATTCAGGTGAGCTAATAACAAGAATTCCGCCGATGGCTATGTCACGCCTGTGAGAGCGCAAAGTCACTGAGCAATGAAATGTAGGCCAAGGTCAAATATAGATGCTTGCGCTGAACGTGTCATCCCTAGATACAAGTTTGTACCATGTAACATTAATCAAGCTCTAATAATTCTCGAGAAATAAACTTGACCATTTGGGTGAACGCTAGGGTGTTCACAAACTTTCAGAGTCAGTGAACCATGAAATGTAGGTCAAGGTCAATATGGATGCTTGCATTGAAGTTGACATCCATAGATACAAGTAAGGACCAAAGATCATTAATGTAGCTCTTATGGTTTTGAGAAATAAACTTGACCATTTTGGTGAACTCAGGGTGGTCGCAAATGTTGACAAAGTCAGTGAACCATGAAATGTAGGTCAAGGTAAAATACGGATGCTTGCATTAAAATTGACATCCATAGATATAAGTTAGGGCCAAGGATCATTAATGTATCTCTTATAGTTCTTGAGAAATAAACTCGACCATTTTAGTGAACAAATGTTGACACCTTGAGAAACTGACAAACAACCAAACGGATGAAAGTACAGAAAATTGGACTGACATTTCACGCCATGCTAATAGCAGGCACGACAAAAAGCACTATTTTTGGGATTACATGTACACCTCATTGCCATGCGCAAATATACAGCCCACTACTTTAAGTAGTCACAGCAACACAAACAAAATAAGAGCATTTTTTAACTTGATCGAGTGAGTACGTTTTAGTTTTACGTCCCACCAACAGCTAAGGTCATACGAATATGGGACCTCTGTTTAAAGACTCATCTGAAAGTCTGGAGAAGCCCAGGATCGATCCTGCAATCCCTGGTTTACAAGGCGAATAGCTTAACCACTGCACCAAAGGGGATTCTAAGGAACTTGATCGAGACATTGTCATGACATTTATTCTGAGCAAGTCTGATGATGATTGGACCATCACCGTGGTCTCTAGAGTGTTCACAAGGTTATTATATATAAGATCTGTCGCTGGACAGGGTAGTTCACCGCAAGTCGGCTTGGACTAGGTTGCGCAAAGGCAAATTTTCAGACCAATAACAGATACAAAGTCACAAAGAAAGAATTCAGTGCTATATATCTAGGGGATCATGTATGATTCAAGTCTGTCACATTAGTATCACTTTTAATTCCATTTAACCCTTAGACATAAATTAGCCAATCAAAACATACCAAATATAAACCAAATGGTTAAGAAGTTACAAAAAAGAAGGTCACATAGCTAAGGTCAAGGTCACAGGTCAAAATTTTATGTATAAGTGGGAAGGCAATGTCACAAGCAACCTACATGCCGAATATGAAAGCTCTACCTAAAACAGTTAGAGAGTTATGATAAAGTAGGTGACAGGTCAAGGGTCTAAGTCACAGATCAAAATTTATTGGAAAGGCAATGTTATAAGGAATCTACATGCCAAATGTATAGGCTCTATGTCCAATGATTAAAACTTTATGACACAGTAGGTCAAAGGGCCAGGTAAAGGTCAACATTTTTTTATGAGTGGAAAAACAATGTCGCAAGGAACCTACATGCGAAATATGAATGGTTAGAAAGTTGTGATAAAGTAGGTCAAAGGTCACAGGTCAAAGTCACAGGTAATTTTTTGTGCGAGGGATAAGGCAATGTCGCAAGGAACTTCCATGCCAAATATGAAGGCTCGATCTCAAATGATTAAAAAGTTATGGTAAGTAGGTAAAAGGTTCAGGGTCAAGGTCACAGGTCAAAATTTTTTGTATGCAAGGAGAGGCAATGTCACAAGGAATCTACATGCCAAATATGAAGGCTCTATCTAAAACAGAAAGTTACAACAAAAGTCGGTCAAAGATCACAGGTAAAGGTCACAGGTAAGTTTTTGTATGAGTGGTAAGGCAGTATCACAAGGAACCTACTTGCCAAATATGAAGGCTCTATCTCAAATGGTTAAAAAGTTATGATTAGTAGGTCATAATGTTAGGGGTCAAGGTCACAGGTCAATTTTTTGTATAAATACAAAGGCAATGTCACAAAGAACCAACATGCCAAATATAAAGGCTCTACCTCAAACGGTTCTAAAGTTATGATAAAACAAAAACTAGTGTTCACAAGGTTTTTCAATGATTGACCTACTGACCTACTTTTGGACCCGACATGAGTCATATTCAAACTTGACTGAGATATTGTCATGATGATCATTCTTAGCAAATTTTATGATGATCGGATCAAACCTGTGGCCTCTAAAGTGTTCACAAGGTTTTTCTATGATTTGACCTACTGACCTACTTTTTGATACCACATGACCCATATTCGCACTTGACTGAGATATTGTCACAATGATCATTCTGAGCAAGATTGATGATGATTGGACCAAAAATGTGGCCTTTAGAGTGTTCACAAGGTTTTTCCATGATTTGACCTACTGACCTACATTTGACCCGACATGACCAATATTCAAATTTGACCGAGATATTGTCATGACAATCATTCTGAGCAAGTTTAATGATGATTGGACCATAACTGTGCCCTCTAGTGTGTTCACAAGGTTTTTCTATGATTTGACCTACTGACCTACTTTTTGACCCAACATGACCCATATTCAAACTTGACTGAGATATTGTCAGGATGATTATTCTGAGCAAGTTTGATGATGATTGGACCATAACTGTGCCCTCTAGAGTGTTCACAAGGTTTTTCTATGAATTGACCTACTGACCTACTTTTTGACCCGACATGACCCATATTCAAACTTGACCGAGATATTGTCACAATGATCATTCTGAGCAAGTTTGATGATAATTGAACCATAACTGTGCCCTCTAGAGTGTTCACAAGGACTATCTATGGTTTGACCTACTGACCTACTTTTTGACCCTACATGATCCATATTCGAACCTGACCGAGATATTGTCATGATAATTATTCTGAGCAAGTTTGATGATGATTGGACCAAAACTGTGCCCTCTAGAGTGTTCACAAGGTTTTTCTATGATTTGACCTACTGACCTACTTTTTCACCCGACATGACCCATATTCGAACTTGACCGAGATATTGTCATGATGATCATTCTGAGCAAGTTTGATGATGATTGGACCAAAACTGTGGCCTCTAGTTTGTTCACAAGAAAAAGTTTACGCACGACGGACGACGGACGACGGACGACGCACGACGACGCCGGACATCTTACGGTCACAAAAGCTCACCATGACCTTCGGTCAGGACAAAGTCACAAAGAAAGAATTCAGTGCTATATATCTAGGGGATCATGTATGATTCAAGTCTGTCACATTAGTATCACTTTTAATTCCATTTAACCCTTAGACATAAATTAGCCAATCAAAACATACCAAATATAAACCAAATGGTTAAGAAGTTACAAAAAAGAAGGTCACATAGCTAAGGTCAAGGTCACAGGTCAAAATTTTATGTATAAGTGGGAAGGCAATGTCACAAGCAACCTACATGCCGAATATGAAAGCTCTACCTAAAACAGTTAGAGAGTTATGATAAAGTAGGTGACAGGTCAAGGGTCTAAGTCACAGATCAAAATTTATTGGAAAGGCAATGTTATAAGGAATCTACATGCCAAATGTATAGGCTCTATGTCCAATGATTAAAACTTTATGACACAGTAGGTCAAAGGGCCAGGTAAAGGTCAACATTTTTTTATGAGTGGAAAAACAATGTCGCAAGGAACCTACATGCGAAATATGAATGGTTAGAAAGTTGTGATAAAGTAGGTCAAAGGTCACAGGTCAAAGTCACAGGTAATTTTTTGTGCGAGGGATAAGGCAATGTCGCAAGGAACTTCCATGCCAAATATGAAGGCTCGATCTCAAATGATTAAAAAGTTATGGTAAGTAGGTAAAAGGTTCAGGGTCAAGGTCACAGGTCAAAATTTTTTGTATGCAAGGAGAGGCAATGTCACAAGGAATCTACATGCCAAATATGAAGGCTCTATCTAAAACAGAAAGTTACAACAAAAGTCGGTCAAAGATCACAGGTAAAGGTCACAGGTAAGTTTTTGTATGAGTGGTAAGGCAGTATCACAAGGAACCTACTTGCCAAATATGAAGGCTCTATCTCAAATGGTTAAAAAGTTATGATTAGTAGGTCATAATGTTAGGGGTCAAGGTCACAGGTCAATTTTTTGTATAAATACAAAGGCAATGTCACAAAGAACCAACATGCCAAATATAAAGGCTCTACCTCAAACGGTTCTAAAGTTATGATAAAACAAAAACTAGTGTTCACAAGGTTTTTCAATGATTGACCTACTGACCTACTTTTGGACCCGACATGAGTCATATTCAAACTTGACTGAGATATTGTCATGATGATCATTCTTAGCAAATTTTATGATGATCGGATCAAACCTGTGGCCTCTAAAGTGTTCACAAGGTTTTTCTATGATTTGACCTACTGACCTACTTTTTGATACCACATGACCCATATTCGCACTTGACTGAGATATTGTCACAATGATCATTCTGAGCAAGATTGATGATGATTGGACCAAAAATGTGGCCTTTAGAGTGTTCACAAGGTTTTTCCATGATTTGACCTACTGACCTACATTTGACCCGACATGACCAATATTCAAATTTGACCGAGATATTGTCATGACAATCATTCTGAGCAAGTTTAATGATGATTGGACCATAACTGTGCCCTCTAGTGTGTTCACAAGGTTTTTCTATGATTTGACCTACTGACCTACTTTTTGACCCAACATGACCCATATTCAAACTTGACTGAGATATTGTCAGGATGATTATTCTGAGCAAGTTTGATGATGATTGGACCATAACTGTGCCCTCTAGAGTGTTCACAAGGTTTTTCTATGAATTGACCTACTGACCTACTTTTTGACCCGACATGACCCATATTCAAACTTGACCGAGATATTGTCACAATGATCATTCTGAGCAAGTTTGATGATAATTGAACCATAACTGTGCCCTCTAGAGTGTTCACAAGGACTATCTATGGTTTGACCTACTGACCTACTTTTTGACCCTACATGATCCATATTCGAACCTGACCGAGATATTGTCATGATAATTATTCTGAGCAAGTTTGATGATGATTGGACCAAAACTGTGCCCTCTAGAGTGTTCACAAGGTTTTTCTATGATTTGACCTACTGACCTACTTTTTCACCCGACATGACCCATATTCGAACTTGACCGAGATATTGTCATGATGATCATTCTGAGCAAGTTTGATGATGATTGGACCAAAACTGTGGCCTCTAGTTTGTTCACAAGAAAAAGTTTACGCACGACGGACGACGGACGACGGACGACGCACGACGACGCCGGACATCTTACGGTCACAAAAGCTCACCATGACCTTCGGTCAGGTGAGCTAAAAACAGACGAGCTAAAAATCGGATTTCAAGGGTAAATTAAGCAGTTTAAATCACAGTCCAGGACTTTTTCCTACCTGTAGTCAGCGACAATCGACCCACAACTACTCTTAGTGCTTTGATTTTGCGTTTGTTATGTGTGCGCAAGTGCATATTTAAGTAAAGGAGGTTTAAATGGTTAACGCTGAGCAGAAATCGACCGTACATGAGTAGTGGTAAACCGCTTAGTGGGTCATAGCCTGCCCAGGCAAAGTGGTGCGAGTTGGACCGTCCGTGCATATAATGACATTTTATCTCAATGTCGGGTAAAAGTCCCACAATATTGAAAGCAGCGTCTCCAAAATGACTCAAATAGTGTTGACGGGAAAGTTAAACCTCCCTCAAACAAACAAACATAACCACATAACTGTACCGACATGTTAGTTGTCTATGTTGGTATTAGAACAGACTTTTTGTCATTCCTAACGGGGATTCACTGGGCAATGTCTTGACATGTCCCGTGCTAAGCTGTATTTGAAACAAAAGTCACCTATCAGCGTTAATATGGTTTCTAATAAGTTGTTTGGAATTGTTGGTATACAAATGCTGACGGGTGGTCAATGTCAGTATGGTCGTCGTGATTTCCTCACCAGATGCAGTTTTGGAGCCAGTGTCGGACCCTGGATAACACAACGCAGAACTGTTCAAGACCGCTGTATCCTATAACATGTCTACGGAAGGCTTTCTAAGATTTTTGGAGCGTAGCTGTTGCAGCGTAGCTCCAGTGAGATGAGAAGTGATTTCGGCACTACTTTCGGTGTTACTGCATATGACCCAATCACAAGTGAGAACATAGTACCCCGTGTTAACGTAGTAGATTATTACGCCATGCGGTATCCTTCTTATAGACTGCTTCACAGACCACCTATTTCAAACGGAATAGATGAATAGTTTTAATAGATGAACTGTGTAGCAGTCCAATCGTTTTATAGTTCAGTTTATATAACCCAGTTTACAGCCCATTTGTACCATAAAATCCCAAACCTGACAACTTGCAAACAAGACAAACCCAGATCAGATACCACAGAACGCGGAGTCTCATTATGCCCTTCACTGCATACTTACAAAAAGGTTCAGCCATTTTTGCCAAATATTTCGTGGAAGCCACAACCTGACATCCCTGATTTTAAAATGAACTCATTCCATACTGATATAAGGTGTTGAGGATTCCATTCGTTTAAAATGGGTTAAAAGTACGCAGTGTGGGTCGATAGTGTATTACCAAAATAAGACAGTTGGAATGAGTTTGGACAGGTGCACGTCAAGGCTTATATTGTAAGGAGTAAATTTTGCAGTTTAGACACAGATGAGACGCCACTTATTGTAGCGTCTGATCCGGGTCTGCTATGTTTGTCCCTAAAAAGGCTGCTAGACATATACTCAGATTATGGATTAATGTCTGTGTGTGTGGAAGGGGGGGCGCAATGTTACTTTTTTAAAGCGACCTGTCTGCGTCCTAGGCATGAGACCATAGATAAAGCAAATTATCAGCTCAGACGCAAGTTCGATACCTGCCGGGTTCGGCAACATTCTATCCAGAAGATTGATCGTGAAATCTGTTCCACGGTGATTCTATCCCATTCGCGCTGATTCAAGAAGGGCAGTTGTTGATTTCCGGTAAAAGACTGTGTATTGTGCTGTATTGACAATATCTAACCAAAGAAATTGCCTTAATGCCAGATCATTTCATAAATGGCCTCGTCGAGGCAATTTATTTTTATATAATAATAACGGAGTATAATGTCTAAACCTCTTCAAATATTCCTATGGATTGATATTGACAATAACTAACCCAAGAAACTGTCGTATGCAAGATCACTTCATAAATGGCCTCACCGATGCAATATATATTTAGAAAAATGTTAACAGAGTATAATGTTCAAACCTCTCTGAATATTCCGATCATTTTTGGCATTCGGATTGATATTGACAATACCTAACCCATGAGGCTGTTTTATGCAAGATTACTTTATGAATGGCCTCACCGAGGCAAAATAATATAAAAAATGAATACGGAGTATAACATTTAAACCCGGCTTTGATCATTTTCGGCATACAGGTGGATATTGACAATACATAACCCGCAAAATTGTCTTATGCCACATTACTTTACAAACGGCCTCGCCTAGGCAAACTGAAAAATTATTTCGAAGTGTAACTTCTAATCTACTTGGAATATTTTTGACAACTGTTAGCATAAAGATAGATAATGTACAAATCTAACCAACGTGATTCCTGAATGCCCAATTTCTTTATTTCAGCCTCGGCAAGGTAAAAAAATTCACCCACTGACACGGTCGTATAACTTTCAACCCGACGGGTTTATTTTTATAATGTTTTGCATGCAGATGTAAATTGACAAGATCAAGCTAATGGTATTGTCTAATGCCTGATAGCTTTATAAACAGCATCACCGAGGCAATTTTCAAAGACTGATTACGGATGTATAACTTATAAACTGCTGGGAAAAGTATGATAATTTTTCACATGAAAATAAACATCATCAAGACGTGACCGAGAAGAATGTCTAATGCAAGATAAATAACCTCCCCAAGGTAATTTTTAAAAAAAATGATTACATAAAATAACTTTAAAGCCGCCAAACAATTGCGCAAGCCGCAGTTACTGCACGAACTATAGCTCAGCAGAAATCTTCAAGTAAACTGTAGAACTGCATGGTTGCTGTATAGCTCAAAAACATTGATTGTGGGTTCTTGATAAAACTGCCTCGTCAAGCCGGTTCAATCAAGTCCCCGCAATCAATGTTTTGAGCTTGTATGCATCGGGCGGTCTGACTCACACTACTTTACCTGGGCAGGCTTAGTCCGTCTAAACAGTTTACCAGTACTTATGTGTGGTCAGTTTCAGTTCTGCATGGAAGCACCATGCAGCCAAATCACCAAGCCCCGATGGGCGGGGGCGATGATCTTTTGTCGCAAACTAAACTCTGTGCACTGTTATTAAATGTCACTTCCAATCTTCATACATACCTTTATTTTTCGTTTCGTTAAAGGTATGTAAGAATACGGGAGCTTGATTAATATACTGACTAGGCTGCACTACACCAGTTATAATTAGTGACACCGTAAATGGAACCAGGTCGAAGTCGAACAAATGCAGGTTAGTCAAAAGTGGTTGTAAAAGGGTTCCAACGAAGCTGCGCATATACGAAGCGTCGTGGAAATCTTTTATATCCACTTAAACAAGAAATGGGTTGTGCGAACATGTATCTGTTTTCGCGTGCGCGCATGTACACCTTTGTATTAAAATATACGTTTGCACGCTTGCAGGCACGTGGCATCTGGACTTTTGAACAGGTATATCTACATCTAGAAAAACACACATACGCACGTACGTGTGCACATACATACATACATACATACATACATACATACATACATACATACATACATACATTCTTGTTCCATGCTAAATACATGCATAAATTGATGTAAACAGCATGCGCGCGTGCATACTCTTATATTCATAAGTATGTTGCATGTGTGCACGCGTGTGACATCTGGAATTTAGTCATGCGTATTTTAATCTAGAAATACAAACATACGTTGCACGCACACATACATGCGCACACACACACACACACACACACACCGGTTGCATTTAAGTACAGATGTATACATATATTCTTAAATAAATGCTTATATGTATGTTTTTTACAAGAATGAATGCATATACATGTATCGGGAAATCACTATAGAATATCACAAGTACAATTTTAATTTTGTCGCTCTTTTCAATGTATTGTATTCAATTTGACCTTTTCGTCCATGAAATCCTGAAATGGGCCCTCCCATCATTGAATTCGGATAGGCCCATTATTCCTAAATATCATTTACATGATGACAAACAGTGTCGATCCTGATGAAACGATCCTTTATGGTACATCTCTGGACCTACGTTGTTTGTAATAACCGGTTTACAAGGGCCGAAAAGCGTTAAATGCAACTGTTCTGTGTGATAACATTGTCCTTTCTCTATCAACCAATCTTTTCATCATCCAAAAATTTTGAGTAGTGAGTCTCTTTGTTAGGAACATCCACAATGGTGTACCTGCGGTATCCCCAAATCCCGCATTTACCAGTAAACAGATTCTACATCACTTCGGCTGCCTCAAACAATTTTGGGCGTGTTACTTCTTGCATAGAACGTTTGTTTATTGTACAAAATTGCGTACTACATACTGATCTTATAGCTTGGTCAATTTATACTTCTTTTTACAGTAGAACTTCGATGGCTCGAAACACCGAGGGCTCTTTTGCCACGGCTGAGTCGAACACGTTCTAGGGAATTTCTCTACAAAGGGAATAGTGGGAGGGATTAAGGATACGGTCCAATCTGTGTTAAGCAAGCACCTCAGGGATATTTAAAATGTGCTTGCTTATGACAGGTGCTTGCTAAACGCAGGTGATTATTACTGCATTGGCCTTTTCCGGGAAGTACATGCATGCTTGCTTAGGACAGGTTGCTTGCTTGACAGATCCATAATCATTGCCTCCACTCCTTTTTTGACTGTATTTTCGTCGACTGCAAATGGGTGCTGTGTGAACTCATTAGAGTCGCATCCGTGAGGCGAATCTAGTGGGTGCACGCAGCATGCATTTGAGATATACTTTGAATACAGAACACCGAAGAAAAGTCCCAAACTTATTACCATTCTACCTCCTGGAGGTAACCCTCAGTGACTCGATCTAACCCGGCCTTAAACAGTTTTTTCGAAGTCCCAAAGATGTTCGAGCCATTGAAGTCAGACAGTACTCTTATAGGCAGTATTAAAAAAAACATTCAAATTAAACATTACTGTTATTAATTATTACTTTGTTTTTCAGAAAATCAAAATGTTTTCCTTGAAATTGTTGAACTTGTCCATGATTGCACCTATACTTTATACCTTGTCAGTGTTCTTTATATCTGCATCATCAGGGCCCTCCCCCACTCTACATGGACAAAGAAAATGATTTTCTTTCCTTTTTTCTTTTTTACTCTTTCTGCTGCCTTCAGGTATTTAGGATACATTGTGTCACTCCTTTTCATACCCAATGAATATTTCCATATGTTCATATAATGTTAGAGGTCTGGGTAAAAAAATAAAGCGTGAACAAATATTCGCATGGATTAAAACAAACAATATATCAGTATGTTTGCTGCAAGAAACTCACTCAGGAGTAGGTACACATGATATTTGGAAGGGCGAGTGGAACAATGACGCGTTTTACTCCGGACATAGCAATAACAGTGAAGGCATTGGAATACTTATAAATCCAAATTTTTCGTATACAATTCAGAAATACACAAACATAATAGATGGTAGAATACAAGCTTTGGATTTAAAAATAAATGGTAAAGAAGTAACTATAGTAAATTTATATGGGCCCAACAACGACGATGTCACCCTTTTTAAAAGATTGGAAGAATTTTTGCAAGAAAACGAAGAAAACGATTTTATTATTGGAGGAGACTTTAATACAGTTTTAAATGAATTACTAGATAAACGAAATGGCAAAACTGAATCCCATAAATCATGCAGGAATAAGATTAAAAATATAACAGAATCATTTAAATTAATAGATATTTGGCGGGAGACGCATCCGAACACAAGGCAATTTACTTGGCATTCATCTCATAAACCACCAATATTTTGTCGGCTAGATTATTTTTTAATATCAGATAATTTGAAAAATTCGGTTACTTCATGCAAACACAGTCTAAGCTATAAATCAGATCATAGCCCTGTGATTTTAAATATTGATGTCATGAACATTAGTCGAGGACCAGGCTATTTTAAATTAAATAATAGTTTACTATTGGACATAGAATTTCAAGAAATTATAAAGAAAAGTATACATGAAATTGCGATGATAAATCATGGATCGAATCCAAATACACTATGGGAAATAATAAAGGGGACTGTTAGAAATGAAACCATAAAATATGCAACCAAGAAAAAGAAACATGCAAATGAAAGAGAAAAAATACTTAAAAATGAAATATGCCAGTTGACTAAATCTTTATCGGAAAGCACTGATGCGCATACAACTGAAGCTCTTCATACTGATTTAAATGAGAAAAACACTGAACTAGAAACTTTAACAGACAACAAATTGAATGGTTTAATTCTTCGATCGAAAGCTAATATAGCTGAATACAGTGAAAGAAACACGGCATATTTTGCAAATTTAGAGAAAAAGAGATCTGAAAGAAAAGTTATATCAAGATTACTGATTAATAATAGTATAAATACAAATCAAAGTGATATAATGCATGAAACGGAAACTTACTACAGAAGACTATACGACCAAAGAGAAACACAAGAGTCACGATTTGACTTTTTTAATAACGCCATAGATAAACTTGAGGAGACAGATAAAGAATTTTGTGCAGGACAACTTACAGAAATAGAATGCGCAAAAGCTCTAAAATAAAATGAAAAATAATAAAAGTCCGGGGTCAAATGGCCTAACAGTTGAATTTTACAAACTGTTCTGGAATAATTTAAAGCAGTACTTTATAAACTCAATCAATTACTCCTTTGAAATGGGATCATTAACTGAACTACAAAAACAGAGCATAATTACACTTCTACCAAAAGATAATAAAGATATTACAAATCTCGATAACTGGAGACCTATAAGTTTATTAAATGTTGACTACAAAATAGCAACAAAAGCAATTGCTAATCGTATTAAGCCTGTGCTAACCAAAATAATAGACGATTCACAAACCGGTTTTATCAAGGGTAGATATATTGGAGAAAATATAAGGCTTGTTTGGAAATCATAGAAAACGTAAATGAAGAAAATAAACCAGGTCTTATCTTTTTCTCAGACTTTGAGAAAGCCTTTGATAGTATAAATCACTCTTACATAATAAAGTGTTTAAAACATTTTAATTTTGGTGAAACTTTTATACAATGGATAACTTTGTTTTATACAGATGCAAAAAGCTGCGTTTCAAACAACGGTTTCTTGTCTAGTTTCTTTCCCATTAAACGTGGCGTACGGCAGGGATGCCCCTTATCGCCATATCTCTTTATCATGTGTATCGAACTTCTGTCACATAAAGTGAGTACTTGTGAAGATATTAAAGGCATATACTACTTAAACCAGGAATTCAAGAGGTCGCTTTTTGCAGATGACGCATCGTTTATTCTAGATGGCTCGCTAAAATCATTTGAAACGCTTATTGGTGTACTAGACGATTTTGCATTAATATCCGGTTTAAATCTTAATGCAAAGAAATGTCAAGTTCTGCGAATCGGAAGCATGGTAAAAAATGAAACTGTTTATTTAAAAAAGGGAAAATTTCAGTGGAGTTCATCCGAAGCAAGTTCACTTGGTATGACATTTAACAATGACAAAAACATCACTTTCCAAAGTAATTTAGAATCTAAAATAAAACTTTTTGAAGCATGTCTAAAACAGTGGCACCATCGTAAATTAACACTAATGGGGAAAATTACAGTAATCAAAAACTACGCACTCCCAAAACTTATATATGTTTTAACCTCACTACCAAACCCATCAAAACCAACAATAAATCGAATCAAGAAACTAATGTATGAGTTTATATGGAACGGCAAGCCAGAAAAAATCAAAAGGGATATTTTAACCAATGACTATGAAAATGGGGGTTTAAAAATGATCGATCTGGAAATATTTATTAAATCTCTCAAAGTAACATGGATAAAACGTATAATCGAATCAGACATAAATGGAATACTAAATAAATTATACCTAAAAAGATTGAATGCATTTGGCGGGAAACTACTATTCGAATGTAATTTTACTGAAAAGGACGTAGAGACATTTGCACAAAATAACAAATTTTTAAAAGATATCCTTCTTGCATGGTGTTCCTGCAACAACAAAACTGCGATACTGAGCTATAGAAATGAAATAATATGGAATAATACCCATATAAAAGCCGATGGAAAGACACTGGTATATCTTAATTGGTACCAGAATGGATTTAAACAATTTAAACATATATACAATAACTCGGCAAATAAAATTTATTCCTTTGATAGATTAATGGATATCTACAATTTACCAGATCGTGACTATCTAAGATACTTTACACTTATATGCAGCATACCAAAAATATGGAAAACATCTATCAAAAACGAAAATATACATATCCCCGAAACACCTACAACAATAAGTCAAGTGATAAAATCTAAGCAAACAAATAAATATGTTTATCACCTTTTAATGAAAAACAAAGCAAAGATAGAAATAAAATCTGAAGTAAAGTGGACAAATCAATTTAGTGATACTACTTTAAACTGGAAATGTATATATACAAACATGTTAAAAACAACAAAAGACATAAAACTTTCAATATAAGGTCTTGATGCGAATTATACCAACAAATAAATTTCTGATGAAATGTAACCTTGCCGTATCCACACTGTGTGAATTTTGCACAATGGAAATAGAAACACTTAACCACCTCTTTTGGGAATGTTTATTCGTTCAACAATTTTGGACAGAAGTATCAAAATTCTTAAAAGATCATAGTTTTGATATTATTCTTAACCAAAAGATTATAACCTTTGGTATTACTGTAAATTGTAATGAGCTAAAAACTCAAGTACAAAATTATATCATACTGCTGGGAAAATACTTAATATTTAAAAACAAATGTCAGCAAACTCCAATATTGTTCGTGCATTTTATATCGTACCTAAAGCAGAAACTAAACATTGAGAAACAAATCTATTTTATGAAAGATAAGATTACCCAGTTTAATAGGAAATGGAATACTATGATCGCTTTACTAGATTAATTTCTTGGATAAATTTGTCAGCATACTAAAGGCAGCAGAAAGATCTTCTCTTCCTCTCCTTCCCTTTTTTTTTTTTTCTTCCATTGTTTCTTTTTTTGTATATTTTTTCCTTTCTTTTTTTTCAAAAATGTTTCCGAAATTGTATTGTAAAAGCATACCACTGAAAATCAGTAAAACAAAATTACGTTACAAAATCCCAAATGCCTTGATTGATTCCTCTAGTTAAACGTTTAACATGTACAAATTATAGATTTGTTACATTAAAGGAAAACAACCACAAAAAATAACTTTCGCTTCAGAACAAAGGTTTTGAGGAGACAGACATTTTGGTACGGGTTTTGTGGGGGTTGACTGGGTGGTTGGGAAGTTGTGACCTTTTGAACATTTCACAAATTCTGGTTTTGTTTGTCCAGAACCAGGCTGTGAGTAAAATGTCATAAACTCACAATTGGAAAACTTTGAATTACAGCGATTCTCGTGCAATAAAACAGCAATAAATAGTTCAGTATGCATTCCATTTATTCAATGCGATGATAATTTACTGTTTTTAAGTACAAAATCTGAAAAGTATGCTGTAAATTATTATTTTACTATTTTGGTCACGTGACCAGATTAACAAAATGGCGGCCCTCATAGACAGCAATTGTGAAATGTTTCAAGGGGTCATAATTTCGAGACCGCTCAACCGATTGTCATGGGATGTGTGCCGGAGTGTTCGCCTCATCAAAGGCAATATATTAAAGTGACAGTTGGTTTTTGTGTGTGTTTCCCTTAAATGTGTATAGTATGTATTGTATAAGGTATGTAAAGTTGTATATGCTTGTACGATGTAATTTCTGAAATAAAGAATAAATAATAAAAAAAAAATCAATGTTTTGAGCAGAGATAAGAAAATATCACAATTTTGTATCTTAAAATTTCCAATTTTCTTTTATTTTTTTTTTTTTTTTTTTTTGCCAAAAAATTGACAATGTATTTGTACAGGCTTGTTTTCGTGATGGTTGTTGCGGGGTCTACACCTTAGCGTGAGTTAATTTCAATATAGGTCTTGTTGCTTTAACACGACTTCTGGCCCAGAATAGCTTCAAACAGCTATGTTCATTGGATCAATATGAGCCTGAATTAAAATACCAATCCGACGCTAAATCAAATTATCAAAGCTACGCTCCATCAGCACTCTCAGTGCTTTGATTTAAAAAGCTACACGTGTATATTTAAACGAAATTTAGTAATCGGCATATGATTTAATAAAGAAGAAGAAGAAGAAGAAGAAGAAGAAGACTGTATACCTTGCCACACACCTGCGTCACTGTCATCACCAACACTTCCAATATGTCTAGGGATGGCTTTGTTGAACCGTAAATTTCTCATTTCGTAAATTTCACACCCAAATTTACATATGGTCAATTTCGAAAAATTTTGATACATATGGTCAATTTCGAAAAATTTTGATGTCTGAATTTTCTGACGTATAAAGAATTGGTAAGTATTCGTCACACCTGTGAAAAACTAGTGCGACTTTTTATAGGGTGTGAAGAATTGGTATCAATTCCTCACACATGTGAAGATTTCGTTGACAATGTCTGATGTGTAAAGAAATGTTTATGGGGTGTGGAGAATTCGTACCAATTACTATTACACCTGTCTTACATGTAAAGAACTGGAACCGATTCCTCACACATGAGAAGAATTGGTACCAAATTCTCACACAAGAGTGTATTTGATACCAATACTTCACACATGTGAGGAATCGGTACCAAATCCACACAGAAGTCTCCGTGGTGTAGTGGTTACGCTACTCGCCTTGTAAACTAGGGGTCGCAGGATTGATCCCTGGCTTCTCCGGACATTCGGATGAGTCTTTAAACCGAGGTGCCGTCCCCATTATGACCTTAGTTGTTGGTGGGACGAAAAACTCAAACACTCACTCACTCACCAAATCCACACACATATGAAGAATCTCAATTAGTTGCCTACCAACTTTCACTGGCTGTAATAGTTTCTGAAAAATTAATTATTTTAATTTTTCCTATAGAAAAGGACTGGTTGTAAAATTTGACCGTGTCTGGAGATAAGTTCGGGGTAATCCTAAGATCATCATTTAAACAAATTATGATGTGCTGGAGTCCTATCTGTTACATACAAAGTTTCTTGACTAGTCCTAGAGAAGCTTTTCAATGGTTTAACCATATATGGGTGTGGTAGCCATCTTGGTCATGTGACCAGATGTCGTGAACAAACTAGCGTTCCCCCTACCCAAAGAGGTTCAAAACATGTTGGCTTTGATTGGCCAATCGGTTTTCAGACATTACGAAAACACGTATGGGGCACCGTTTTACTATCTAATCCGTATTTATAGATATCCATAAATCGAATTATGGATATCCATAGTTCGATTTATGGATATCCATAAATCAGCGGAATAATGAATATCCATACTTTGATTTATGGATATCCATAATTCAGATCGATTTATGGATATCCATAATTCAGATCGATTTATGGATATCCATAAATCGAATTATGGATATCCATAAATCACCGCCAAAGCTTTTGGTTTAATGATTTCTCCCTAAAACACGTGATTGTTTATTGTAAAAATCTTCAAAGCCTTCATCATCGCTGGAAGATGGGACCTATCTGCCGTGCAGCCTTTTCAGCCCGTAAGGCTTCCAAAGCAACGGACGGCATACGCTGAACGCCCGCCATGTGTGCAGTTAAATATCAGAACCAGCCGTAATATCTGGAAATTCCGGTCAACGCTTCCGGTCCCTCTGGAATCACCTCAATGAGGACTGCGCACCTAATCGGACGAAAGATTATAATGATCCAAACAGGCAATCCGCGTCTGCTTTCTGGAGAAAAATGCACACGGTCGTTATATATAGTATTAACATATATCCATATAACACTCTATTTGACGGCCCCT
Organism: Lucinisca nassula; assembly: GCA_963580285.1. Taxonomy (NCBI): domain Eukaryota; kingdom Metazoa; phylum Mollusca; class Bivalvia; order Lucinida; family Lucinidae; genus Lucinisca; species Lucinisca nassula. The sequence goes on from OY757014.1 coordinate 61,994,165, forward strand.
GCCCATCGGGGCTTGAAGAAATAGATGGGCTGCATGATGCTTCCACGCAGAGCTGAAACCGACCCGCACACGAGTACTGGTAGACCGCTTAGAGGATCTAAGCCTGCCCAGGTAAAGCGGTACGAGTCGGTCCGTCATGTTAATAAACGCAACGTCTCCAAAATGACCTTTACAGAGTTGACGGGGACGTTAAACCTCAAATTAAACAAACAAATACTCTACTTGAGGTGTATGGAGTACCAAGCAGATTCCGATATATCTCCTGGCCCCCGCCCATTGGGGCTTGGAGAAATAGATTTGGCTGCATGAGCTTAGAGTACTGGTAAATCGTTTAGAAGGTCTAAGTCTGCCCAATGGGCGACAAGGATTGAGATGTTTGTTTGTATTTGAATTTAACGGCACAGTCAACAATAATTTAGGTCATTTTTGAGCCAGTCAGTTTACCTATCTACACTTTTCCTGGACAGGCTTATACGTAAGCAGTTAACCAGTACAGTGCACATCCTTTCGCCAGAAACTGACAACTGCCCTGCTTGAATCAGCGGAAGGGAGAGAATGACTGTAGAAAATATTTCATGACCAATCTCCACGAAAGAATGTTGCCGACCCTGGCAGGTATCGAACCCGCTTCCTTCTGGTCACCAGTCAGACGCGCATCCGACTGAGCTACCGAAGCCGGCGGGATTGAGATGTCATTTAATCTCAATGAAGGCTTAATGACCAACATAACTGGAAGCAATGCCCTAAATAACATTGAAGGGGACGTTAAACCTCAAATCAAACAAAACATATCTCTCCCACACCATACGCCACCACTTAGCCTACCCGACATTACCTCCACCTCCATCCCGGCTTTTATTACACACCTAAATCGGAAAACTAACGCGAATAGTCGAGTTTTTTTTTTTGCAAAGGGAGCAGTCATTATTCATTAGGTTTATTTGCAGAGGAGAATTATGGATATCCATAACTCGATTTATGGATATCCATAAATCAGCCGAATAATGGATATCCATAATCAGAATTAAGGATATCCATAATTCGATTAATGGATATCCATATTTCGATCTAAATTAATGATATCCATAAAACGATTCATGGATATCCATAATTCGATTTATGGATATCCATAATTTGATTTATGGATATCCATAAATCAGCCGAATAATGGATATCCAGAATTCGATTTATGGATATCAATAAATCGAATAATGGATATCCATGATTCGATTTATGTATATCGTTAATTCACATCGATTTATGGATATCCATTATCAAATTATGGACATCCATAATTCGAATTATGGATATCCATAAATACGGAATAAATAGTAAAACGGCGCCCCATTAACACGCCTCTCAATATGAAACTTTTCGCACTGAATTTTGCTTATTTCTGCTCTAAACATAGATTGAGGGCACTCGTTAGAATAGCCTCGACGAGGCGGTTCTAACGAATACCCACAATCTGTTTTTGCTGAAATTAGAAAAATAATATATACACCTGTAAACCCCAGTTTTACTATATAAAAGTGGGGTTTACGGGGGTCAATATTACATAGGCGTGTTTTCGTGATGGATGAGATGTTTGCAGAATGTGAACGGACGACGACGGATGCCGGGGCATGAGTATACTCACTTGCTGAGCTTGCGGCTAGGGTGAGCTAAAAACCTAATGACCAATCTCATTGATGACGGGCCTCCGTGGCCTAGTGGTTAAGAGCGCTGACTCTTGATCATTAGGTCTCTCACCGCTGTGGGTCGAGCCTCGCTCGGGTCATAGGTGAGATGCCAAATTCTGCAACGGAAGGTCAGGTGGTTTTTCTCCGGGTACTCAGGTTTTCGCCCACAAAATTGGAAGAAACGTCTCCAAAATGACCTTTACAGTGTTGATGGGGACGTTAAACCTCAAATCAAACAAACAAAACAAAGCAACGATAGTTTATTATCAATCAGCCATTTCAAACAAACAAACAAAGCCTGACGAAGAATGCAAAAGTATTTTATTGTTTAACTGGGGTTAATTTCCAGTAAATCTGTCCCTTACACTCTCGTTGAATCATCGACATCCGTACCCAGTAACGTCGACAACTGGACCCCGCAAACTTCCACTTCATCGACAGCCTTATCGATGAAACTATAAACAGTTCCACAGATGCATATAAAGACTTGTTGACACACAAATAAAAGGTAATTGCGTATGTTAATGATGTATCTGCATCATTTCGTCCTCGATATTCCATGACACTGAATAAGAGCCACGCATTTCCCCGGAAGTACTTATTTTATATATTTTCCCGTTTAATTCCGCTCAGCGTCAAAACAGGCTATTAGCCAGACTTCCAAAACACTTGAAACCACAGCAAACTATTTCACAAACGATTTGACACCACAAAAATGGACAGCCATACACAAAAATAACACATTTACAGCGAATTTATCGACTACCCTCCTCTGTCGACATCCGTACTGCTCGGTAGACAACCGTATTTCTCGGTCGACAGCAGCTTTACACAGTACCGGCTCGGTCGACAACACAGGTATAGAAAATGGTATTACCCCCGTGGTTATGGCCTATGTTAAAGTTTTTAAAAAGAAGGTCAAACGCCAAGGTCAAGGTCACGAGGTCAAAAATTATGGCACCACTAGAACAGTCTTGTGACAAGGAATGCACAAGTGAAATATGAAAGCTCTAACTCTTACCAATTGAAAGTTATGGCCAATGTTAAAGTTTTAAAAGTAGGTCAAATGTCAAGGTCAAGGTCACAAGGTAAACAATTATGGTACCGCTAGAAAGGTCTTGTGACAAGGAATGCACATGTGTTATTAGAAAGCCCTACCACTTATCAATCGAAAGTTATGGCCAATGTTAAAAAAGTAGGTCAAAGGTCAATGTCAAGAGATCAAAAATTATGCTACCACTGGAAAGGTCTTGTGATAAAGTATACACATGTGAAATATGAGAACTCTGTCTATTACCATTCAAAAATTATGTCCGATGTTAAGGTTTTTGTAGACAGACTTCTGAATATTCAAGCCCACATTTATATAATATGGGCATAACAAAAGAACGTAACCACTTGAGGTCAATCAAGAGCTGATTTGTATTGAAAAACCAATTAAGGATGACTGTCCAAGAGTTGACGATAATTACCGTTACACTTGTTGTGCAGCAATTAACTTCTGCAATTTACATCATCCCTCTTTGTCGCCCATTTCTTTATTGATCAACCTTGACCACAAAGTCAATCGGGTGATTAGATTTAAAACCAGGTATACCATTACGCCATGCGGGACAGAAATAATATTCTTCACCCACTGGTTGATATTCAACCTAGGTGCAGCTTTTTATAACAAGAAGGCGGAGCTAAATTGTTGGCGCGTGTCGATAATAAACAACCTCCAATTATTCTAATTTGATCAATAGTCAAGGTGTTAATTATTGAGTGGAGAGGTGCGAAATACACGTGCCAGTAAACGGCTTAAGTCGGCAATAAACGGGATGGGACTTTCTTTTTTATTGGCCTTGTTTTTCGCCACTAGTTTTCGCCAAATGACTGAGATTTGCGCCAGATTTATTTTCTTTTCGCATTTGGTGACTCTGGCGACCACTAGTGCGAACCCTGCAGACAAACAGACAGACCAAAAACTATATGCCCCCCCGAATCTCGATTCCAGGGGCATAAAACAGTTTCTGTATCTAACAAGGAAGCAGTCTGAGGGACATCCAAATCCTCTGCCACACTTAAATAACAAGGCTTAACGTTGTAACTACACCTGTGACTTTGACCTTGAGTTGGCATGGTTTATTTATTGGTTCTGCACATCAGCTCACTTAGGAGGATATTTGACCAAAGTTTAAGGGGTAAAGGAGATATGGAACAGACACAAAATTCAAAGTGTCAAACTCGTGACCTTCAACTATGACCTTGTCCTTGAGTTGGCATTTTTTATTTATGGATTCTGCACATCAGCACAATGAGGGGATATTTGACCAAAGTTTAATGAAAATCTTTCCAGGGGTAAAGGAGATATGGAACAGACACTCAATTCAAAGTTTCAAACTCGTAAACTTCAACTGTGATCTTGACCTTGAGTTGGCATGGTTTAATTATGGGTTCTGCACATCAGCTCACTGAGGGGGATAGCTGGCCAAAATCTAATAAAGAGGGGTAAAGGAGATATGGAACAGAGACAAAATGTAGTTTCAAACTTGTGACCTTCAACTGTGACCTTGACCTTGAGTTGGCATGGTTTATTTAAGGGTTCTGCACATCAGCACACTGAGGGGATATTTGACCAAAGTTTAATGAAAATCCTTCTAGGGGTAAAGGAGATATAGAATGGACACAGAATTCAAAGATTCAAACTTGTGACCTTCAACTGTAACCTTGACCGTGAGTCAGCATGGTTCATTTATGGGTTCTGCACATCAGCTCATTGAAAGGAATATTTGACCAAAGTTTAACGAAAATCTATCGAATTGTTCAGGAGATACAGAGCAGATAAGAAAGTGTAAGACAGACATATGGACAGACAAGGGCCATTCCTATAATCCCCGCTCAGCCTCATGGCGGGGGATTTATAAAGCTTTTTTAGGGGAATGGGAACACCTAACACATTTTTCTGCCATTTTTCAAAGGGAGACAACTTTCAGGACTTCCTGTTCCCTTTCTATAGGCTCAGTCCCACCAAAAAAGGGGTCTGCTATTAAAGGAAAGGAGCAAATTCTTTAAGAGTTAACCTCTACTGAAGTGATAAACAAAAACACTTTTGCAGGAGTTGCCTCCCCTGAAGGTGTTCCCATTCCTGATGTGCAGAACCCATAAATAAATCATGCCAACTCAAGGTCACGGTCACAGTTTAAGGTCATGAGTTTGAATCTTTGAATGTTGTGTCCATTCCATATCTCCTTTACCCCTGGAAGGATTTTCAGTGAGCTGATGTGCAGAACCCATAATTAAACCATGTTGGCTCAAGGTCAAGGTCACAGTTGAATGTCATGTGTTTGAAACTTTGCATTTTGTGTCCATTCTGTGTCTCCTTTACACCTGGAAGTATTTTCATTAAACTTTTGTCAAATATCCCCCTCTGTAAGCTGATGTGCAGAATCCTAATTATGCCATGCTGACTCAAGGTCACAGTTGAAGGTCACGGGATTAAAATTTGAATTTTGTGTCCGCCCTTATCTCCTATACCCCTGGAAGGATTTTCATTAAAAGTTTGATTATATAAACCATGCTGACTCAAGGTCACAGTTGAAGGTCACGTGATTAAAACTTTGAATTTTGAGTCCATTCCATATCTCCTTTACCCCTGGAAGGATTTTCATTAAACTTTGGTCAAATATCCCCCTCAGTGAACCGATGTGCAGATCCAATATATAAACTATGCCAATTGAAGGTCAAGGTCACAGGTGAAGGTCACAAGGTTGAGCCTTGTTATTAAAGTGTGGCAGGGGATTTGGCTGTCCTTCAGACTGCTTTCTTGTTTTTCTTTTTTCTGCTCTAAAATATAGATTGTGGGTAGTCAATAGAACCGCCTCAATGAAGTGGTTCAAATGTGTTCCCACAATTTATATTTTTAGCAGAAAAAAGAAAAATATCACAATTTTTCATCATAATTTTTTTTTTCCTTTTTTTCGGTCTTAAGATTTATAATTTATATGTATAAGTGTGTTTTTGTAATGAGAACAGCATTTGTCAGAATGTGCACTGTATTGGTTAACAACATTTGTACAGGTCTGCCCAGGAAAAGTGTGCTTCCGTAAACTGACCAACTCAACATAACCATTACAAAAACATACCTGCATAAATATACCGAATATTTGATATTTTTAATATTTCTGCGCATAACATAGAGGTGGTTCTAACGAGTATCCACAATCTATGTATTTGAGCAGAAATAAGAACAATAATATATACCCCTGTAAACCCCAGTTTTACTATATAAAGTGGGATTAAATGGGGTCAAAATTATACTCGTATAGGCATGTTTTCATGATGCTAAATGGTATTGACTTGGCCCTTAAACTCCATACCAAACCAAATTCATAAACCTCCATATGGGCCCCATCAAGCGATTTTAGTACTTATCCCCTATGCAAGCAGCAAAGGTTCAGGCGAGCCTGTGCATCCACGCAGTCTGGCCAGAACCTTCGCTGCTCACTCATACAAGCATTGAATCAAGAGGAACCTTCAGACAGAAAGCCATATCCCTGGCCCCTCTGCATGGCTGGGCATGCGGAGTTAAAATTTGTCATGACGGAATGCTCAAAGACACAAATTCGCTTGCTGGGGCTCATATAAGGATGCATAAAGAGAGGAAGAGATAATTTTCCTTATTTCTTGTCAGAAACATGTTGTGGGTACTTATTAACCCTTCTCTTGCTGAATATTCTGTTTAGCCACACCCATTTCTGACTTTGAACCAATCAGATTACTTGATGTAATTTATTCTTACAAATCCATAAACTTCATGTCAAACAGTGTAGATCCTGATCAGATGGCTTCTGAAGAAGCCATCTGTTCAGGATCTACACTGTTTCCAAACATTGGGGTTGTCGTGAACAGCATGATAAGAGTTAGAATCCCCTTCTCTAGGTAGTTCTAACAATTACCCACAACATATGTTTTTATGGAGAAGCAAGAAAATTTTTCCTGAATTATACTGTTACACCTCATTTTCAGGAGTATGCTATTCACAAGTATTTCCCCAAAGTAAGTCTGTTGCCATAACAACAAGAGTTCAGTGGTGTTGTTAGATCATGTTTTGACAAGACTTCTATCATTTCATATGCACAAAACTCATATATTTTGTCTGAAAAAAAAATATGAGTAGCTTTTGCAAAATTGTGTAGCAGACAGCATTCATTTTTTATATTTTTCAGAGAAAATCAGACATGGACCCAGTTGTTCAAAGCATCTCTAGTGTAACACACTCGTCACTGGTCAAAATGTAACTGTCCCAGCAAAGCAAAATACCTAAACTACCAGCAAAAGCTGCTCACATTTTTTCTGCAAAAAAAATAGTAGTATAGTTGCCATATTAAATGATTAAAGTTTGAACAATTCATAAACTAATGATCCTGATGCTTCATGTAAATTATCTGGCATGCAGACAATTCACATGAAATGTTAAGCCATATTTTCTCTGAAAATACAAGAAAAGCATATTTCAAAATGCTATCCCTTATAGTTTAGATGGTCTTTTATGGGTAAACTCACCTCATCCCAGGGCTGAGGGTAATTTTTTCTTATATAGTTGATGCTGACATTTACGAAAGGAGCCCAATGGGTATCCTCCGATACAGAGTGGTATTTTCCTAAAATGAAGAACATCGCAATGCTACATGTAAGTTGATAGAGGTTTAACAAAACTGTCACAAGATCACACAGTTAACAACATGCCTTTATGCTTAATGAAAGCCTTAAGGAGAATGGAAACACCATTTCAAAGGGAGACAACTTTTGGGACTTCCTGTTTGCTTTTCTATAAACTCTATCCCACCGAAAAAGGGCTCTACTCTTAAAGGAAAAAATTGCTCCTGAGAAAAGGGGTTCTAATCTTAAAGGAAAGAATTTGCTCCTCAGGAGCAAATTCTTTCCTTTAAGAGTAGGCCCCTTTTTTCCTCAGCAACAAATTCTTTCCTTTAATGGTTGACCCCTATTGACATAGAAGACAAAAATACTTTTGAAGGAGTTGCCTCCCCCTGAAGGTGTATCCATTCCTTTCAATGTTCAAAATATCTCAAAGATTGTGGTGGTTATGCAAAGTTCAGTTATGGTAAGGGGGGATAATTTTCTTTACTTCTTATTAAAAATGTGTTGTTGGTACTTATCTAGGCAGTTCTATGAAGTACACCACAACCTCTTTATAACACTATTAATGGGGTCCGAAACAGAAACTGTGTTAGTTAAACAACCGTGTTATATCCAAACAAAAATGTATAGATTATTTAGAAAAATGACCATTTATGGTCATTTTTCTATATAATCTATATATTTTTGGGATCCGTCATGAAACCGTGTTATATTCCAAAACCGTGTTATATTCCAAAACCGTGTTATATTCCAAAACCGTGTTATGAACCGTATTATAACGTGGTTGTGGTGTGCCAACAATATCAGTTTTAGGGGAGAAATAAGAAAAAAAATAGCCATCGGAAGAGATGGCAAATCCCCCGACCAAAAGCCAATATGGCCTTCAGAAGATTGTTCACCAATAGAAAGTGCACCAGAATTAAACCACATATCACAAAAGTATTGCAGTTATGGCCATCGCAAGATTATACTGTCAGGGGAGATAACTAAAAAACCAGGGCACTCAGAAATGTGGTTCTTGCGCATGACATGCCTGCTTAAGCTCATGTAATTCTGCACAAAGTACCATCAATATGTCTCAAAAGGTATTGGAGATATAGTGATCACAAGCTGGTCATACTGTTATATTGGAAGGGTAGATAACTCAAATACCACAGCAACAACAGTTGTGGTTCTTGCACATGACATCCCTTCTGTACCTTGTATACAATTGTGCTAAGTTCCTTCAATATATCTCAAAGGGAGTTGGAGTTATGGCCATCACAAGATTATATTGCCAGGGGAGATAACTAAAAAACCAGAGCACCCAGAGTTGTAATTCTTGAGCATGACACACCTGCTTAACCTCATGTTCATCTGCATCAAGTACCACCAATATGTCTCAAAGGGTATTGGAGGTACGGTAGTCACAAGGTTGTCATACTGTTATATTGGAAGGGGAGATAACTCAAATATCATAGCACCCAGAGTTGTGGTTCTTAGGCATGAAGCGCCATCTCAACGTTGTATACAATTGTGCCAAGTACCATCAATATATCTCAAAGGGTATTTGAGTTATGGCCATCACAAGGTTATATTGTCAGGGGAGATAATTAAAAAAGCAGGGCACCCAGAGTTGTGGTTCTTGCATGTGACACACCTCCTTAACCTCATGTACAACTGTACCAAGTATCATCAATATATCTCAAAGAGTGTTGGAGATGTGGCCATCACAAGGTAGTGATTCAATATTACTGGAAGGGGAGATAACTAAAAAAACACGGCACGCAGAGTTGTAGTTCTTGTGCATGACACACTGTCTCTGCCTTGTGAACAACTGTGCTAGGTATCATCAATATATCTTAAAGGGTATTGGAATTATGGCCATCACAAGGTTGTCACTCTATTTTATTGGAAGGGGAGATAACTCCAAAACCGTGGCAACCAGAGTTGTGGTTCTTGTGCATGACACGCCGTCTCAGCCTTGTGAACAACTGTGCCAGGTACCATCAATATATCTCAAAGGGTATTGGAGTTATGGCCATCACAAAGTAGTCATTCTATTTTATTAAAAGGGGAGATAACTAAACAAGAGGCCCATGGGCCACTATGCTCACCAGAGCTCAGGTGGGCACTGCCAAATTGCAGCCATGTATTTTAACATGATATCATTTTAATCTGCCAAATGAACCCCCATATCCAAATGAGCATCAATGTGGACTCAATATATGAAACATTAGGCCTTTTATGAAGTAGAGGGGGTGGGGCATGGACCCAATGGAGCCCTGGTTGGTATCACTAAATGTGTCTTATCACAAAGAACAAGAATATATATGGTTTAGCAGTGGGGATCTGCATGGCTGGAGATAAAAGTGGAGGGGTTGGAGCATGCCCTGTCGTTCCCAGGAAAGCCCAAGATTGTTGTCCCTAAATGTGTCTCATCATAAGGACCAAGTATATATATGGTTTAGGGGTGGGAATCTGAACGGTTTCCAAGATATCCTTTCATGAAGTGATAAAGGAGAGGACTGGCCCCTGCGGACACCCCTACAGTAGGTGTGCTAATAATAAGGAACAAGAACATATATGAATATGGGGTGGGGATTTGAAAGGTTTCTGAAATATATGGCCTTTTATGAAGTGGAAGGGCGGGGCACATTGCCTCAGCACAAAGAGACCCCCAAGTTGGTGTGACTGAATGAGTCTTATCATAAAGAACAAGAATATATATGGTTTAGGGGTGGGGATCTGAACTATTTCTGAGATATGTGGCTTTTAATGAAGTCAAGCGGTGGAGAAAGGCCCGGGCATGCCCCGGGGACTCACAAGCTGGTGTCAATGAATGTGCCTTATCATAAGGAAGATGAATATATATGGTTTAGGGGTGGGGCTCTGAACAGTTTCTGAGATATAAGGCCTTTTGTGAAGTGCAGGGGTGGGGCAAGGCCCAGGGAGACCCCCAGGTTGGTGTCAATGAAAGTGTCTTATCATTAGGAACAAGAATATATATGGTTTAGGGGTGGGGATCTGTAAGGTTTCCGAGATATTGTGATATTATGAAATGGAGGGGGTGGGGCATGGCCCCAGCACATCCCTGGGGACCCCCAGGTTGGTGTCACTGAATGTGTCTCATCATAATGAACAAGAACATATATGGTTTAGGGGTGGGGATCTGAACAGTTTCTGAGATATATGGCCTTTTGTGAAGTGAAGGGGTGGGGCATGGCTCCGGGGCACCCCGGAAGACCCCCAATTTGGGGTCAATGAATGCGTCTTATCATAAAGAGCAAGAATATATATGGTTTAGGGGTGGGGATCTGCAAGGTTTCCGAGATATTGGGCCTTTTATGAAATGGAGGGGCGGGACATGGCCCCAGCGCATCCCGGGGGACCCCCAGTTTGATGTCACTGAATGCGTCTTATCATAAGGAACAAGAGTATATAGGGTTCAGGGGTGGGGATCTGAATGGTTTCCGAGATATTGGGCCTTTTATGAAGTGGAGGGGGTGGGGCATGGCCTCGGCACATCCCGGAGGACCCCCAGGTTGGTGTCACTGAATGCGTCTTATCAATAGGAACAAGAATATATGGTTTAGGGGTGGGGATCTGTAAGGTTTCTGAGATATAGGTCATTTTATGAAGTACTGGGGGCGTGGCATGGCCCCGGCACAACCTACTGGACCCCAGGTTGACATAAAAGCATATGGCTGAGAGAAGTTTACTAAAGGAACATTTCTATGAAAGTTTTGTCAAAATATCTGCAAAGGCTTTGTAGTTAATGCCATTTTTCAATTTTCCCCATTATAAGTCTATGGAAAATCTAAGTTGCCATAGCAACCAAACTAAAGAGCCGAATTTCATAAAAAACACAAAACCTGTTAAGGCAAATATGGTGAATATTTCCATAAACTTTCAGCCTCATAGAGCATACGGTTTCTGAGTAGATGATTTTTTAAGTATTTTTTTTTCTATTTTTTCATTTTGGTTTCCATGGCAACCAATACAAATGAGCAGTAGGCCTAAAATCATATGGCAGATAGTAGATTGCCTAAGGAATATTTCTATGAAAGTTTTGTCAAAATATCTGCAGTGGCTTGGCAGTAAATGCCATTTTTCAATTTTCCCCATTATAAGTCTATGGAAACTCTAAGTTGCCATAGCAACCAAACCAATGAGCAGAATTTCATAAAAAACACAAACTTTCAATCCCCCAGCCCAAGGATGCTACAGATGAAATTTGGACTCAATCGGCCCAGTGGCTTCAGAGGAGATGTCGTTTGAAAATGTTAACGCCAGACGACGACGACGACACCAGACGACGACGACACCAGACGACGACGACAACGACGGACAACTGTCTATCCTATAAGCTCCCCCGGAGCCTTCGGCTCTGGTGAGCTAAAAAGTATGGCATCCAGAGTTCTGGTTCTTGCGCATGACACGCCGTCTCAGCCTTGTGAACAATTGTGCCAAGAACCATCAATTAATCTCAAAGGGTATAGGAGTTATGGCCATCACAAGGTTGTCACTCTATTTTATTGGAAGGGGAGATAACTCCAAAACCGTGGTAACCAGAGTTGTGGTTCTTGTGCATGACACGCCGTCTCAGCCTTGTGAACAACTGTGCCAGGTACCATCAATATATCTCAAAGGGTATTGGAGTTATGGCCATCACAAAGTAGTCATTCTATTTTATTAAAAGGGGAGATAACTAAAAAAGTATGGCATCCAGAGTTCTGGTTCTTGCGCATGACACGCCGTCTCGGCCTTGTGAACAATTGTGCCAAGAACCATCAATGAATCTCAAAGGGTATAGGAGTTATGGCCATCACAAGGTTGCGTCTACGGACGGACGGACGGACGGACGGACGGACGGACGGACAGACGGACGGACGGACGGACGGACGCCAGGCTGATCGCTATATCCCCCGAACCTATTCGGTCGGGGGATAAAAAAACATATCTCTTATTTATCCTTATTACACTTCCTTATCTGGACCTATGGTTTTAGACTGCAAGAGCTGTCAGCTTCAAGCCAGATATATCCAAAGGATGAAGGGGTCCAGCAACATTCATCACATTGTTTTATACCGCAATCAGGCAGTCTAGTAACCTAATAAAGGGGGTCGAATAACTGCACGCTATAATAGGTAGTGGCGTATAATACCTTCTACTGACCTATAATACGTCTAGTGACCGTTTATAGACCGGACCTACTTTTCAGGTCCCTACTTTACAAGTTAAAACAATAACATGCAAAATTTCATACATGGGAAAATAACGAAACTGCAAGTTAAAATCCTTGCAATATATTGCAATATAAACAGAATTTCAGAAATTTCAGCTAAATTCTTACCTTCTCGGCTTTTCCTGATTTGAATAGCCCGTTGGAATTACTGCGCACTGCTACTGCAGTTGCGATTCAACCTCGAAAATAATTTTTAAAGCTAAATTAAACTATTTGTTTGCAGATTTTCATACAGAAAGTAAAGCACTGAGACGGCCCCCGCCCATAGGGGCTTGAAGAAATATATGGGCTGCATGATGCTTCCACGCAGAGCTGAATCCGGTCCCCACACTAATACTGGTAAATCGCTTAGAGGATCTAAGCCTGTCCAGGAACCGCGGTTCGAGGCGGACCGTCCATGCTAATAAACCCTATTGGTTTCATTGGGCAACAGGGCTTGAGATGTCATTTCATCTCAATGTCGGGTAAAAGTCCCACAAAATTGGAAGCAACGTCTTCAAAATGACCTTTACAGTGTTGACGGGGACGTTAAACCTCAAATCAAACAAACAAACAAAGCACTGAGAAACTTTTATTCGAGCGTACATGTTCTTTCCTGCGTCTTTGTGGCGCGGTGACGTCAGAAACTTTGCACTAGTTGACATCACGTTATACTACGTGTGCGCGCCATGGCACTGAATGTCGTTTAACATGCCACACTGTCTGCTATCTTTTTGCATAAATTTGCTAAATTATTGCAAAACCCATTGATTGTTTTGGATTGCGGTATAAACTAAATACATGGATAGTGTCTTTAATAATAAAATATAATCGGTTCGCCCCGACAATTTTATAGGGGCTCGCTAAAGCTCGCCCCTATAAGATTGTCTAAGGCTCACCAATTATATTTTATTATTAAAGACACTAACCATGTATTTACTATTTCCATGCCAATCCTCTTCCTTCTACTGAATCCTGAAGGGCAGTTGTCAATGGGGAAGATAATAGGAAAAGTACACTCACAGAGGGCACTGCTGTACTAAGAGTTATACCTGTGCTGCTGCCGCTATGCCTTTATTGGTTTTTCCTTCTAAATACATGTATATAGCAAAGTCAGTGGGATTTTATTTCATTTATCTATTTATTTATTTATTTTTTATATTGTTAACCCTTCTCTTGCTGAATATTCAATTAAGCCACACTCATTTCTGACTTTGAACCAATCAGATTATTTGAAGTACATGTAATTTATTCCTACAAATTCATAAACTGAATGTAAAACAGTGTAGATCCTGATCAGATGAAGAGTGTGATGGCTTCTTCAGAAGCCATCTGATCTGGATCTACATTGTTTGCAAAGATAGGGGTTGTCGTGAACAGCATGATAAGAGTTAATTCACATACTACTGATCATTTATATGTCAACATGCCTTTTTAATATATAGTGATATAAAACCCCTGTCACACCAGGGCCCCATTTTCACAATGTCCAAGAAAAATACAGAAGACTGAGGTGTGTGCAGTACGATCACAATCATTGCCGTAGCAATGCAGTGGCATCGCTTGTAGACGAGTTGGGATCGCACAGAATGCCAACGGATGGCATTCACTTTGAGCATGCACAAAACAAATGCCGTCGCTCGGTGTTCTGATCAGAGCGCAGAGAGGTCGCCATAAGGTTGCCAGTAAGGTCTCCTTCAAGGCCACAGGAGCTTGGCGGGGGCGCACAGAGCAGAACAGTCATTCCAGATGCTACCCATTTACACCTGGGTCTAGAGGGGCATTGTCATGATGTGTCTTGCCCTAGACCACACCTAGCATCCTATGGTCAGATTCGAACTCACTACTACTACTTGTATTACATTGAATAACACAGCCTGTGATGCATGTGTATATTTCCGTGAAGAGTTGAATACATTTCTGTTGCTAAGCAATCCATATGTCAAGTCACATTATATTTAGCAGCTGAAAGATGATAAGTCAGACATAGGTGAGGCTATATTGTTTTATTCAGCAGGACACATTACAAAAACATGTCCATGGGCTAAAATGGTGTTTTTTTCAACTGTAGAACTATGACTTTCCAGCTGCATTTTTATTTCTTGTCCAAAATATGGATTGTGGGTGCTACAGTGAACTGCCTCAAGTAAAGTACTGAATGCCAACGTAAACCCCAATTTTCTCTACATAAAGTGCGGTTTAGAGAGGTGTTCATTTCATGGAATTGTTGACTGATGACGAGCTAACATTGTTATACTCACCCCCAGCACAGAGTGTATCATAGAAGGTATCAGGGTATGGACTTCCAGCAACCAAAGCATCTTGGTGTTTCAGTATTAGCTGCAGAACACAACCAATAATGATCATTTCACCACAACCTCACTATAACAATGTTACTGGGGTCCAAAGCAGAATACTTGTTACTGTAAAAATCCTACAAATTTGGACACCTTGAGGACTTGCTGTAATTGTCCAAAAATTTTAACAAATTTGTTTCATACTCAAGTAAGGAGTCCAAAAAGTGCAGAGAGAATGGCAAATAGTGTAGACCCTGATCAGACTGTTCCTTCAGGAGCAGTCTGATCTGGGTCTGCACTGTTTGCTTAGGCCTGTCTGTCCCAATTTATAGGATCATTACAGCAGTTATCAACTGTGTAAAAGTAAAAGAAAAATACATAGATTTATGGCCATTTTCTATATAATCTATATACAGTGAAATTCCGCTATTAAGACCACCTAAAATTAAGACTAATTCTGCTCTGAAAAGCTCATTTTGAAGGGTGCACTTAATATTTCTTTACAGTGTCCTCTCGTCAGGGACCACCTTTGGGACTGTTCAAAAGTGGTCTTTAAGATCACTTTTGAACAGTCCCAAAGGTGGTCTTAATAGAGGAATTTTACTGTATATATTCTTAGGACCCAACTTTAAGCCGTATCCTGCTGAACATGAAAACCCCTACCTTTGCAAACAGTATACGAGGGTCATCCAAAAATAACTGATCAATGCATTATAACTATTAAAATAGGTTTTAAATACAGCTTACTTCTTCACAGTCCTTCGAAGTAATCTCCCCTCGAACGGATGACAGAATTCCATCTGCTTGGTAACGCTTCTATACCGGTTGCTAAGCAACTGAAGTTGATGCGTCGGACCTCTGCGTTCACGGCACACTCTAACTCATCCAAACTGTCATAACGGTTTCCACGTAAAGGTTCTTTCAACTTTGGAAACAGGTCGAAGTCGGGAGGAGACAAATCTGGCGAATACGGGTGGTGATCGAGCACTTCCCAGCCATACCCTTCCAACAGCTCCTTGACAACGTTACTTTTGTGTGGTGACGCGTTGTCGTGCAGAATTAACGGCGTGCAGTTAATAAGTTCTGAGCGCTCGCGGCGTAATGCTGGACAAAGTATTGTCCGTAGATACTTTTCATAATATTCTTTATTGACTGTTCGACCTGTTGGTACCCGGTGTGAGGTAAGAACGCCACGGAAATCATACGCAAATATCATCAACATCTTGGGACAATTCTGACTTCCGTGAAATTTTAATGGCCTCGGTGAATCTTTTGTATGCCATTCACTACTTTGCCGCTTTAATTCAGGCTCAAAAGACCGTATCCATGTTTCGTCGATTGCTACAATTCTCTGAAGCATTTCATCTCCTTCTTCTCCATACCTATGCAGGAGTGAGCGAGCGATTTTTACCCGATGGTGTTTTTCGGAATCTGAAAGCATGTGAGGCACCCACCTGGCTGCAACTTTTCTCATTTTCAAACGTTCAAGCAGAATGGAATGCGCTGACCCATGGCTTATATCCAGTTCATGAGCTATCTCGGTGCATGTATATCTTCTATCATCATTCAATAGTTTCGCTACTTTTTCAACATTTTCACCATCCGTTGCAGACACAGGCCTTCCGCACAGGTGCTTGTTGCTTACATTGCTCCTCCCATTATTAAATTCACGTACCCACCTCCTGATTGTACAATACTCAAGTACTGACGTTGGTACAACTTCTTCAAGAGCGTTTAGAATCTCAGGTGCGCCTTTTCCTCGTCTTGATTCAATCTTAATATACGTAATCTGTTCTTCCCGCGTCAGCGTGAACGCGCAGTCCGCCATTACGTTGCAATAAATGACGTCACGTAAATATGACGTCACGTAACGTCGTGTTTTGGCGCGCAATCTTTGACGGAGATATTGATCAGCAATCGTGCCAAATATTAGATACGTACGTCAATAAATAAAAAAATTATAACCCACTGATCAGTTATTTTTGGATGACCCTCGTAGACCCAGATCAGATGGCTGATCAGGACCCACACTGTTTGTCATAAGTTTGTGAACAAATATACACTATACCATTAATTATTATTGATTGGTGGATAGTCAAAAATGGGTGTGGCAAAATAATTTATTCAGCAGGATAAGGGTTAAACTGTATGATATCCAAAACTGTGTTTAGTATACAGTGTTATAAAGTTTGCAGCAGAATGCTATATAAAGTTATTTTAGTTGGTTAAAAGGCAACAACAACCATTAAAATCGCTGTTGCAATTATGTTGTGGTCTGGTCTTTAAAAAGACCCACCCCTGTGTTTAGTTGTCATCAATTTTGTCTGCTAATTCTGTGCATCCAAAAAATTGCATCCCCGCAAAATATAATATTTAAGACAACCATTGTAGTGTTGCTTTAGGCAAAAATAAAACAATGAGCTTCATTTGCACAGTTTTCAGTCAACCACTCGTACAAAATAATATATGAAGGGTTGTTAGGTGTCTGTCAAAGGAAAATGGAAACAATTCATTTTGCTCATTTGATTTTGAAATATTCCAAATGCACAGAATTGGCAGATGCGCAGAATTAGGCTACACGACTGTACAGTAAAATTCCGCTATTAAGACCACCTAAAAGCAAGACAAAATCTGCTTTTAAAAGCTTATTGGGAAGATTTCAGTTATTCTGCACTGGTGTTTTCTACATCCAGTCTCTCCTAATAAGAGACCACCTTTGAGACTGTTCAAAAGTGGTCTTAAAGACCACTTTTGAACAGTCCCAAAGGTGGTCTTAATATAGGAATTTTACTGTATAGATTATCTTTTCTTCATAGCTCAAGATATGGCAGAGTAACAAAGATAATTGTTTATGTAATGTCAGAAACATACAGTAGCACTTGCGATGGCTCAAACACTGATGCCACGGTCGAATGCGTTCTTTGGTCCCTTGGGAATTTCTCTACATAAGAAAAAGTGAGGGAACATTTAGGATATTTTAGTCTTTTATCTTGCAAATGTATGCTGTGTAGAATTTCCTCAATGAGTGTACTCATTAGAATTGCCTCAATGAGGCTATTCTAATGAGTACACACAGCATACATTTATATTGTAGAACACTGCAAAGAAATCTCCAAATTAGCCCCATTAAG
The DNA here is from genome assembly GCA_963580285.1 of Lucinisca nassula. NCBI lineage: Eukaryota > Metazoa > Mollusca > Bivalvia > Lucinida > Lucinidae > Lucinisca > Lucinisca nassula. The sequence goes on from OY757014.1 coordinate 62,012,121, forward strand.
AATCCTAGAAGTAGCCCTCAGTGACTCAAACTAACCCTATCTCGAACAGATTTTCAGGTCCCAAAGGAGTTTGAGCCATTGAAGTTCGACTGTATGTTGTAGTGTAGGAGGTTGGGTGAAGGGTAGGGTTGGCTAATCAGAGCTGAAAAGATAATCGACTATCAGTCCTGACACTGTGATTGATAATCCATTAGTAAACACTGAAGATTTGGTCATGAATTTACGTATTTGACTTCCTGTCTGAGCATGACATCTACCATCTGTTGTACTTTACCATATATATTTAAACAGGTAGGCCTGAGAAAACAGTGTAGACCCAGATGAAACGCCGCAAAATGCGGAATCTCATCAGGGTCTGCACTGTTTGCCACTCATACAGCTATTTTAGACACAACTTTGGATAGTAAATTGAACTTATCAAATAATCGATTACAAGCAAATTAATTGATCATCCAACTAGTCATACTGATCATGTTTGCAAAATTTCAAGTTTCTATGTACAGTAGTTATTGACAAATCTTTGACACAAAATAAAAATATACACTATTAAACAGCAAGAACTACAAAGGGAAATAACTCTAAAAGGCCTGACCCCTTGGCCCTTATTTTCTTTCCCACAATACAAGTAGTCATACTGATCATGTGTGCATAATTTCAAGTTTCTATGTGAAGCAGTTCCTGAGATATCTTTGACACAAAATAATTGTTTACGGACAGACAGACAGACAGACAGACAGACGGAAAAGACAAAAACTATATACCCCCATTGCATACTTCGTATGCCGGGGGTATAATTAATTGTGCCAGCCTTAGTGAAGAGGCTGTGTAGCTTTCAGTGCTGGGGAATTCTAGTGCTTTGGCTTCATTAGGGCAAGGGCGTGTTGTCCTTGCAGCAGGTTCAGGATGGTAGGCTGCTTATAATTTTTTTTTTGTTTTTACTTCTACCCTATCCTTTCCTTTTTCTAATGCCCCATCTCTTGGGAGATGGCTTGAAATGGACAGCTGCTTTAGGACTTAGACATTGACCCACCGGCTGTTGTCATTTACTGTCAGGGGTGATCTCACTAGTACTGGTAAACCCTTAGAAGGTCTAATTTTAACTCTTATCATGCTGTTCACAACAACCCATATCTTTGGAAACAGTGCAGATTCAGATCAGATGGCTTCTGAAGAAGCCATCTGATCAGGATCTACACTGTTTGACATTAAGTTTATGGCTTTGTAAGAATAAATTACATTAAGTATAATCTGATTGGTTCAAAGTCAGAAATGGGTGTGGCTAAACTAAATATTCAGCAAGAGAAGGGTTAAGCGTGTCCAGGAACAGTGATGGTAACTGATCGGTCTGACATGACCTTAGCTGTTGACTGGGCCTTAAATCCTAAACACAAACACAGGTTATAGGGTTTTGGTTGTGGTACTGTTGCTTTCAATACCTCCTTCTTTACCGCTGAAGTCTTGGCTGGAGGGTTTGGGGTAATTGAATTGAATACCACTCATTGTCTTCCCTTCTACCCACAACCCCGATATAACATGGTTCGTTATAACATGGTTTTGGATACAACACAGTTTCAAGATGGGTCCCAAAAATGTGTAGATTGTATAGAAAAATTACCATAAATGGCCATTTTTCTATACAATATACCGTATTCGACCTATTTACCGCACTGTGCGCTTAGTTTTTTCAAAATTGTATGAAAATATTGTGGTGAAAAATCTACCTAATAAGCGCACACTCAATACGAAAAAAATATGAAAACAAGAGGGCCATGATGGCCCTGGATCGCTCACCTGATCCATAGGGTATCAAGTGGGCCCCTGGGAGAGCCATTATTGGCCCAGGCTATAATATGAAATCGGGCCAAAGCGCTAGGAGGAGATGTTGCTTAAAGGTATTTCTATTTTTAGCTCTGGTGGCCATTTTGTTCAGCGGAGCAGAACCAGTTTGTCGATTTCTGTAGAGGGTCATCCAAGAAACATTTCAGTGAAATTATTTTGAAATCGGGCCAAAGGGCTAGGAGGAGATGTCGTTTAAAGGTTTTTCTATTTTTAGCTCTGGTGGCCATTTTGTTCAGCGGAGCGGAACCATTTTAGCAATTTCTGTAAAGGGTCATCCAAGGAACATTTCAGTGAAATAATTTTGAAATCAGGCCAAAGGGCTAGGAGGAGATGTCGTTTAAAGGTTTTTCTATTTTTAGCTCTGGCGGCCATTTTTTTCAGCGGAGTGGAACCATTTTAGCAATTTTGGTAGAAGGTCATCCAAGGAACATTTCTGTGAAATTATTTTGAAATCAGACCAAAGGGCTAGGAGGAGATGTCGTTTAAAGGTTTTTCTATTTTTAGCTCTTGCGGCCATTTTGTTCAGCGGAGCGGAACCATTTTAGCAATTTCGGTAGAGGGTCATCCAAGAAACATTTCAGTGAAATTATTTTGAAATCGGGCCAAAGGGCTAGGAGGAGATGTCGTTTAAAGGTTTTTCTATTTTTAGCTCTGGCGGCCATTTTGTTCAGCCGAGAGGAACCATTTTAGCAATTTCGGTAGAGGGTCATCCAAGGAACATTTCTGAGAAATTATTTTGAAATCGGGCCAAAGGGCTAGGAGGAGATGTCGTTTAAAGGTTTTTCTATTTTTAGCTCTGGCGGCCATTTTGTTCAGCGGAGCGGAACCATTTCAGCAATTTCGGTAAAGGGTCATCCAAGGAACATTTCTGTGAAATTATTTTGAAATCGGGCCAAAGGGCTAGGAGGAGATGTCGTTTAAAGGTTTTTCTATTTTTAGCTCTGGCGACCATTTTGTTCAGCGGAGCGGAACCATTTTAGCAATTTTGGTAGAGGGTCATCCAAGGAACATTTCTGTGAAATTATTTTGAAATCGGGCCAAAGGGCTAGGAGGAGATGTCTTTTAAAGGTTTTTCTATTTTTAGCTCTGGCGGCCATTTTGTTCAGCGGAGCGGAACCATTTTAGCAATTTCTGTAAAGGGTCATCCAAGGAACATTTCAGTGAAATGATTTTGAAATCAGGCCAAAGGGCTACGAGGAGATGTAATTTAAGTTTTTTCTATTTTTAGCTCTTGCGGCCATTTTGTTCAGCGGAGCGGAACCATTTTAGCAATTTGGGTAGAGGGTCATCCAAGCAACATTTCAGTGAAATTATTTTGAAATCGGGCCAAAGGGCTAGGAGGAGATGTCGTTTAAAGGTTTTTCTATTTTTAGCTCTTGCGGCCATTTTGTTCAGCGGAGCGGAACCATTTTAGCAATTACGGTAGAGGGTCATCCAAGGAACATTTCTGTGAAATTATTTTGAAATCGGGCCAAAGGGCTAGGAGGGGTTGTCGTTTAAAGGTTTTTCTATTTTTAGCTCTGGCGGCCATTTTGTTCTGCGGAGCGGAACCATTTTAGCAATTTTGGTAGAGGGTCATCCAAGGAACATTTCTGTGAAATTATTTTGAAATCGGACCAAAGGGCTAGGAGGAGATGTCGTTTAAAGGTTTTTCTATTTTTAGCTCTTGCGGCCATTTAGTTCAGCGGAGCGGAACCATTTTAGCAATTTCGGTAGAGGGTCATCCAAGAAACATTTCAGTGAAATTATTTTGAAATCGGGCCAAAGGGCTAGGAGGAGATGTCGTTTAAAGGTTTTTCTATTTTTAGCTCTGGCGGCCATTTTGTTCAGCCGAGAGGAACCATTTTAGCAATTTCGGTAGAGGGTCATCCAAGGAACATTTCTGAGAAATTATTTTGAAATCGGGCCAAAGGGCTAGGAGGAGATGTCGTTTAAAGGTTTTTCTATTTTTAGCTCTGGCGGCCATTTTGTTCAGCGGAGCGGAACCATTTCAGCAATTTCGGTAAAGGGTCATCCAAGGAACATTTCTGTGAAATTATTTTGAAATCGGGCCAAAAGGCTAGGAGGAGATGTCGTTTAAAGGTTTTTCTATTTTTAGCTCTGGCGGCCATTTTGTTCAGCGGAGCGGAACCATTTTAGCAATTTTGGTAGAGGGTCATCCAAGGAACATTTCTGTGAAATTATTTTGAAATCGGGCCAAAGGGCTAGGAGGAGATGTCTTTTAAAGGTTTTTCTATTTTTAGCTCTGGCGGCCATTTTGTTCAGGGGAGCGGAACCATTTTAGCAATTTCTGTAAAGGGTCATCCAAGGAACATTTCAGTGAAATAATTTTGAAATCAGGCCAAAGGGCTACGAGGAGATGTAATTTAAGTTTTTTCTATTTTTAGCTCTTGCGGCCATTTTGTTCAGCGGAGCGGAACCATTTTAGCAATTTCGGTAGAGGGTCATCCAAGAAACATTTCAGTGAAATTATTTTGAAATCGGGCCAAAGGGCTAGGAGGAGATGTCGTTTAAAGGTTTTTCTATTTTTAGCTCTTGCGGCCATTTTGTTCAGCGGAGCGGAACCATTTTAGCAATTTCGGTAGAGGGTCATCCAAGAAACATTTCAGTGAAATTATTTTGAAATCAGGCCAAACGGCTAGGAGGAGATGTCGTTTAAAGGTTTTTCTATTTTTAGCTCTGGCGGCCATTTTGTTCAGCAAAGCGGAACCATTTTAGCAATTACGGTAGAGGGTCATCCAAGGAACATTCCTGTGAAATTATTTTGAAATCGGGCCAAAGGGCTAGGAGAAGATGTCGTTTAAAGGTTTTTCTATTTTTAGCTCTGGTGGCCATTTTGTTCAGCGGAGCGGAATCATTTTAGCAATTTTGGTAGAGGGTCATCCAAGGAACATTTCTGTGAAATTATTTTGAAATCGGGCCAAAGGGCTAGGAGGAGATGTCGTTTAAAGGTTTTTCTATTTTTAGCTCTGGTGGCCGTTTTGTTCTGCGGAGCGGAACCATTTTAGCAATTTTGGTAGAGGGTCATCCAAGGAACATTCCTGTGAAATTATTTTGAAATCGGGCCAAAGGGCTAGGAGGAGATGTCGTTTAAAGGTTTTTCTATTTTTAGCTCTGGTGGCCATTTTGTTCAGCGGAGCGGAATCATTTTAGCAATTTTGGTAGAGGGTCATCCAAGGAACATTTCTGTGAAATTATTTTGAAATCGGGCCAAAGGGCTAGGAGGAGATGTCGTTTAAAGGTTTTTCTATTTTTAGCTCTGGTGGCCATTTTGTTCTGCAGAGCGGAACCATTTTAGCAATTTTGGTAGAGGGTCACCCAAGGAACATTTCTATGAAAGTATTTTGAAATCCATTCACTGGTTAAGGAGGAGATGTCATTTAAGTGAATTGTTGACGACGCACGACGCACGACGCACACCGCACGACGGACGCCGGACAAAAGGCGATCACAATAGCTCACCTTGAGCACTTCGTGCTCAGGTGAGCTAAAAAAAAAGCTTCCGATATGATTATTTTATAGAGTTGAATTTCAGCATAAGGGTTTACCACATATACATATGATTGTCTGGGTCAAAGATGCAGCAAAACTCAATATGAATTTGTTGGAAGGTTACTGTAAAGTGTGCGCTTGTGTATTTTTTCCAGAAAAAGCTTGGGTGTGCGCTTATAGGAGCATGTGCGGTAAATGGGTCGAATACAGTATACATTTTCGTTTGGATATAACACTGTTGTTTAATTAACAAGATTTCTTTTTTGGACCCCATTAATAGTGTTATAAAGAGGTTATGATGTACTTTGCTAAGGTTTGGCTTCTGTAAATTGCCTGAATGTTACAGACAGAAGACGTCCCTCGCCCATAGGGGCTTGAAGAAATATATGGGCTGCATGATGCGGTGCTAGGCGGACTGTCCATGCTAATAAACCCTATTGGTTTCACTGGGCGACAGGGCTTGAGATGTCACTTCATCTCAATGTCGGGTAAAAGTCCCACAAAATTGGAAGCAACGTCTCCAAAATGACCTTTACAGTGTTGACGGGGACGTTAAACCTCAAATCAAACAAACAGACAGAAGACAACAACATTTATTTAACTATTACACTGCTAAGCATGACAACCCTTTCCTTTGCACATAGTGAAGATTCAGATCAGAGAAACCCTCTGATCAGGATCTACAATGTTTGTGAATTGAAAGAATACATTATATCTAGTAATTTGTTTGGTGGATATTCCACCAGTGGATATGGATAAATTCATTTATTCAGCAGGATAAGGGTTACGAAATATTAACACCTAAAATTTTTCATATACATGTAATACACATACATGTAGCTTTGAAAAGATCCAATTAAAAAGGACTAAAGAGGTGTCTTGACAGTTCATTTACTTTAAGTGTTACAATAATTTCTGCTTTTTAACCCTTGTCCTGCTGAGCCCGGATATGCTTTACCTATCAATGTAGATCCAGATCAGATGGCTTCTGAAGAAGCCATCTGATCAGGATCTACATTGTTTGCCATTCGGATTATGAATTTGTTGCAAATACATGTAATTTGCTTCAAGTAATCTGATTGGTTGATAACCGGTAGTGGGTGTGGCATATATGAATATTCAGCAGGACAAGGGTTAAGCAAACACTGAAGATACTCATCAGTGGTGTGATCTTGGTCTCCATTGATTTTGTAACCCTAGACATATATGGGTTTATACTTTATTTTTCTTCAAACTCCAAGCTGGGAATGTGAGGTGAACTTATCATGACCCCTAGCACACAAAATAGTCAGTGGATGGTTTGCACACCGTAACAGTTACTTAACCCATTGTATACTAGTGGACTCTTCCATTGCTATATGTTGGACAAGTTCATTTGCCATATATGGGGTGTCAGGCCTATTTTTCATTTTTATTATATTTTTGAAGGAAAATTCTGTTGGCAAATAGTGTAGGCTCTGATCAGATGCCGCATTCTGCGGCGTCTGATCTGGCCTGCACTGTTTGCCATGGTACCCCTTTTGGGGTTTGCTGCATACAATGGATTAATGGAGCACAAAGTATAAAGGTAAAAGCATATCACCTTTCCATAATCAACAGCAGAACCTTGTGACTCATCTTTGAAATACTCCTTGGCTCTGTGACCTGAAAATAACAGTTTTAGCCCATTGTATGCTAGTGGACTCTTCCATTGCTATATGTTGGACAAGTCCATTAACGAATCCCCTAATGATATGGCATCAAAGAAATAATAACAAAAAAAAAAAAAAAAATATAAAATAATAAAAATGAAAACTACAGTAGAAAGACAACAAGAGGGCCAAGATGACCCTGAATCGCTCACCTGTGGATGTAGTGTTTCCCTTAGCCCTATTTAGCATGGTGCAGCGCTAATGCCCTTTTTCTCTAGCGCCATGCCCTTTTTCTCTAGCACCATGCCCTTTTTTCCAGCACCATGCCCTTTTTTCCAGCACCATGCCCTTTTTCTCTAGCACCATGCCCTTTTTTCCAGCACCATGCCCTTTTTCCAGCACCATGCCCTTTTTCTCTAGCGCCATGCCCTTTTTTCCAGCACCATGCCCTTTTTTCCAGCGTCATGCCCTTTTTCCAGCACCATGCCCTTTTTCTCTAGCGCCATGCCCTTTTTTCCAGTGCCATGCCCTTTTTTCCAGTGCCATGCCCTTTTTCAGTTAGAGTAGATGTTGCCCTACATTTTGGTACAAAAATCACTCAAAATGACCAAAAAATAACGAAGTTATACCTGATTAAATAAGGACTATTTCAGACACTTTTAGCAATAGATTGTTGCCCATTTGACAGGCCACCTTTATGGTTGACTGCTAATACCCCTGTTTATTTTACTTAATTATGTCACTTTAAGAAGTCATAACTGTGTTTTGATAACAAGTGTGAGTGACAAATGAAGTGTGAAAGTGTGCCTGACCAGTGTCATGTCAGTGTTTGTGTGTATTAGAGAATGGGAGCTGTGGCCAAAACATGTTCCAAACTTATCTTGTTTGTATCAGTGATCAGCTTGCTTATAAAAATTAAACTTCTTGTCACCAAAGGTGGTTACGACATATCTCTTAACTTAGCATAAAAAACAGGCAGTATAATTCTGCAATGAAGACAAAGGGTAAGAGAAGGATCTTTTTATTTCAAGTTGAGAGATGTGCCCTTTTTATACAGCTGTTCATATTTTCGCGTGCTGTAAGTGCCCTTTTTCCTGACCAGCACCATGCCCTTTTTAGGAGCTGGTGGAAACACTAGCCTGTACACCTGTCGAAAATGCCCGCGAGGTTCGAGTGAGTGTTTCGAGTTTTACGTCCCACTAACAGCTAAGATCATACGAGACAGGATCTCTGTTCAAAACCTCATCCGAAAGTCTGGAGAAGCCCGGGATCGATCCCGCAACCCCTGCAACCCCTGCAGCAGGGCCGAAATTCAACCCCATTTCCAATGCCAAATAGTCTTTGGTGCAGTGGTAGTGCATCGGATTTGTGATCAAGAGGTTGCAGGTTCGAGCCACACGCTGACCAAAGTGTTGTGCCCTTGACTGGCTTGTGCAAGGCACTTCATCCACATTGCTTAAAAACAACCAGAAAAAGTGTCCAAAGGACACGGATGCCCCCGCCAAATGCCATTCATAAATCAGGCTCTACCTGTTACAAAAACTTTAACCTGAGGTTACGTACAGGATCACGTACGTACGTGTGTACACACACACGTACAGACGGACGTACACATGTACGCACGTACGGAAACCGAAAAACTATATGCCCCCGGCATCATATGATGCGGGGGCATAAAAAAAGTACTGGTTACCACCCAGGAAATCCTGCTCGTAATGCTCAAATGTGAGCGAGTAGCTATAATAGGAGAAAAAAAAAAAGAAAGAAAAAAAAGCTTCATCATGCTGGCATTTCTCTGATGAAATTGTGTCCCCAAATTGGTATTTTGTCGGTATTTTTTCCCAATTTCGCCCAGGCCTTTTCCCAAAATACCTGGATAAAGCCCTGTCCTGGTTTACAAGGAGAATAGATTAACCACTACACCACGGAGGCTTCTAGGCAGTATTCGAAGTTAGATGCGGTAATGGTCAAATGTGGTCCCTGGACATTTCGGCCCATAACAAAATCAGCCCATACAAATTACGGTCCACCATATTAATGATGGTATAATTAGTATGTTTGCATATAATTGGTTTGCTTGCACGGCCAAATCAGTAGCATGTAAGTCGAAAAAGGAGATAAAGTGAAACATATGTTTAATTTGTTAAGTTAATATTATTTCCTAATTTCGTGCATTAACATTTGCCGGGTCCCGAGGAAGCCGTTTGAACTTTAGACCGCTTGAAACAAAGTAAATATGTAAGCAAGGGCCCAGTAATTTCTACAGTTCGGCCAGCTTGCTCAGCCGCACAGTATGGTCATGATCACTGGAAGCATGATGAAGTTTTGGCTTCTTCACGATTCATAGTTATATTGCACAGCGAAGACAAATCAGACTGTGCCGAAGTGCAGACTGATGACACAAATCAGACTTCTTGGATGTGCAGGTTGATGTAAGTCTTTGCTGGACCCCGGCACTAGGCCAACATACAATATATGTCTGTCTTTCTTTCTACTTTAAGCAAAACATGCTCATGCGTAGTATTCATACAAAATAACATATACATGAGTCTAACATGTATTTATAACTACATGTGGGTTCAATAGTCAAAACAAAACCAAAATGTGAAATGTGTATTATTCCAAGTTATGATACCGTAACTTTCCTTTTAGGCGTCGAACACCCAAACAATGCTGCTGTAATCATCCTACAAGTTGAAAGTAATGATTTTCCTTTACACAAGGATAGCCAATGAAGTTACCGACAAGGCCAAACATTGAAGGTCCTGACCATATTATCTGATCTGGGACTACACTGTTTGCCTATGTCTCTTTGTCCAAACAACCTTCAGATGGGCACAGTACTCAATGCAGATATACATAATATTTAAAGCATATATAACTGCTAAGTTAACTATTATACTTATAGGCATCTGTTCTAACTTTGAAGGCCTTTTCATATAGCTATCAATCTGTCTTCATAAAACGAACCCGAAAGCAAGAAATAAAGAGAGAATTAAAGACAAGCATTAGAGGCCTTTCACTTATGGTAGATTGGCATGTGCCCAAATAAGGACTGACGTTTGAGTACCGGTAATATGATAATCGTTCTGTTTGTTACTTTATGACGTGTCAATAAAGGTAACAATATTAAGTAAATATTGGTCATCATTTTGCATACCGACATGTGCAAACAGAATAAATATACGAATAATGTTCTCAGAACTTCAAATTCCAAGTTCATAAATATACATGTACATTTTCTCTAAATAAAAACACCCTCTTTTAAGTTATTTGTATTTCATATATTCCATTACAAAGGTTGCATTGCCAGAAGAGTGAGTGAGTGTTTCAGTTTTACGTCCCACCAACAGCTAAGGTCATACGGAGACGGGACCTCGGTTTAAAGACTCATCCGAAAGTCTGGAGAAGCCCGGGATCGAACCTGCGACCCCTGGTTTACAAGGCGAGTAGCGTAACCACTCGACCACGGAGGCTTCTGCATTGCCAGAAGACTCACACCTGGGGGTGGTAACTATTGAAAATAATGATATCAATGCCGAATGGTGAAAAGGGGGAAATACTAAATTGTATATACATAACTATATCTTTCATTTTTTATAGCATTATAGACTGCATCCACATGCTGGAAATCAGGAGTGCAGGATTAAAAATAAGGAAAGCTGTAATTGAGTTTCCCATTACTTGGCAGTTACGAGGAAGACTGGGAACAGAAGGTAGTGATGTACTCATACTCTTGACCGGCATCACTAAAACACACCTGTATAACTCTGACCCCTTAAACCCTACTTTTATATAGTAAAACTGGGGTTTACAGGTATAAACCAGCTTATTTTGCTTATAATATTTCTGCTCTTAAATATAGATTGGAAGTACTCATTAGAACCGCCTCATCAAGGCAGTTCTAACGAGTACCCACAATCTATATTTTGAGCAGAAATAAAAAAAAAATCTTATTTCTGCAATTAAATATAGATGGGAAGTACTCGTTAGAACCTCCTCATCGAGGCGGTTCTAACAAGTACCCACAAACTATATTTTGAGCAGAAATAAGAAAAATATCACAATTGTTTTATCTGAAAATTGTCATTTTTTCGGCTGTACAATTTACATTGTATTTGTATAGGCGTGTTTTCGTAGTGGGAGACATTGAAACTAACCCCGGCCTAAGGTTTCGCTGTGGACGCTGCAAAAAATATTGCAAAGGTTCTGAGAAATGGATAGAATGTGAGGACTGTAACAAACTTTTTCACTCCTTACGTTCTGATTTGGATAACAGTCAGTTGTTAGAACAACAATAAAAATAATAAATTCTAAATATGACACCCTTTTTGTACATATATTTTTTTTTGTTTCATATAATACTATTCAACAACATACTATTCCACAACAAAGGTTACTTTGCGAGAAGACTCACATCTGAGGGAGACAATTATTGAAAATAATAATATGAAGGCCGAGCGGTATAAAGGGGTAAAAATTAGACAGTGGCTATTCATACGGCCTCGTACGAATAACCTGTATTGGCTAATCGTACGGCCCCGTACTGTTAGCCAATATAGGCTATATTGACTATTCGTACGGCTATTCTAGTTTGGTTCTAGCCCTTCTTATGTGGTTGGTTAACTGTATGGCTACATGTACTTTTCAGTCTTGTAATGTGATATACTTATTGTCTTGCATGACCTTAATTAGAAATATGGACAGCCAACCTTAAAACATTTAATAACCTTGTTATCGATGTCTGTTTTGGCTGCAGTTAGGAATATAATTTAGGTTTGTTGGTCTCCATAGGACCTTAGTTGTTAGTGGGCCGTTGACCCACCGCCTGTTGTCAGTTACTGGCAGGGGAGTGGGGGAAATGTCACATAGAACTAGTAAACCGCTTACAGGGTCTAGCCTTTCCAGGAACAGTGAATGGAATCGACCGACCAGGCATGATCTTAGCTATTTACAGGGCCATAAAACACAAAAAAATGAACAACCCCTAAATCCACCTTTATATAGAGAAAAATGGGGTTTATGGGGATATATATTATTTTTCTTATTTCTGCTGCAAGACATAGGTTGTGGGTACTCGTTAGAACCGCCTCAACAAGGCATTTCGGACAAGCAGCACAACCTATGTTTGCAGTAAAAGAAAATCTGCGATATCTATGTTTGCAGTAAAAGATATCGCAGTAAAAGATATCGCAGATTTTCATCAGAAAAGTAGCCAATTCGGAGATGTGAAAAGATGCACTATGTCGCACAGGTTTATTATCCTAATGCTATTTACTGAATGAAAAATATTAACTTGTTCATACCATGTGGAAACCTTGACAACACAATAATCAGCCTGCACATCCACCCAATTTGATCAATATATTTGTTCTTCACTATGAAGGCAGTTTTGTATTGATTCAGACTAAATGCAAAGTTTTAAGTCTTAATAATGAAATGATATTATTTAAACCGCTCCATCCCTCAGGGAGATCAGCCTGTGCATCCGCACAACATCACGGAAACAAGCCTTTATAATTTTGACTTCCTTAAAGGTGCATTATTGAGCTATCTGGAAAAAATAAAATACATATAGCCGGTATTTTTCTTTAAAACAATACAAATGAATGCATTTTATGCAAAAATGCGAACAATTATGATGACATGTAAACGAGTTTGAGAGGGATTCCCTAACTAGGTTTCGCACACTAGTTAGATCTATTTTTAGTTCGTGACAAAAATAGAATTCCCATATATGACGTTATGCGACGTTCATTTTTGGCCTTGTTGGCTTAGGCCATGCCTGAATCGGAAGAAATATGACGCTGAATACCATGCCGTAAGTAACGACACTCAGAGATGATACTGTCGCCATGTATGTGTAAAGTGACAGATTTATTTTTAGAACAGAAATTCCGAACACATGTTCAGAGTGATGGGTAAACACGAATGAAAACGACCATTTTCACAAAGTTCTGAAGCTGTTTTTGCTCCAAAAGTGTACAAATGACAAAGGAGTATGCATTGAAGATAAAAACCAGAAAAAAAATTTGAGACCCGGTAGCTCAATAATGCACCTTTAAACCCCACTTTTTATTGTAAAACCTTAAAGGGTTAAACATTATTTTTCTTATTTCTGCTCAAAATTAAACTCATGGGTACTCGTTAGAACCACCTCGCCGATGGCGGTTCTGGTGGGTGCCCAAAATCCATGTTCTGGACAGATATATGATCCTTCACCAGTTGCATATATGTTAAGTTCTATATACACTTCTGCTAGTTTATACTGTGAATGCTAAAGTACAGAGAAAATGTTGAGAGAAATGCAAGTAGCTTAACACTTAAGAAAGTTAAGGAAATTAAAAATATGATAGAAAACATCATAACAATTCCTCGGATTACATTTCCCTGTGCATTCAGTTTTGAAGGTATTCCCGCCAAGGATACCGCTAAACTTTATTTCCGACATCTTAATTAAGAGCCTCATTGAAAGTCTTTTTAGGCAGCCACAATACTGCGTGAACTGCGCTTATAGAACGTAGCTGGAACGCTGATATTGTTCAATTTTGCTTTCCAAAGCACTACAACTTGGAAATTTTTCACCCACACTCAATGATTCTCCTTTCTGGGAGAAATGACATCTTGCTTGTAGCTTACCTTGTTTATATTAAGTGAACAGAATCCATAATCACAGCATTTAACCCATTGTATGCTAGTGCACTCTTGCATTGCTGTCTGTTGGACAAGTCCATTTCTCATATAAGGGGTGTCAGGCCTATTTTTTTCCAATTTTATTCTATTTTTGACTGAAAATTCTGTCAGCAAATAGTGCAGGTCCTGATCAGCCGTCACGTTCTGCGGCGTCTGGACTGGGCCTGCACTGTTAGCCAAGATACCTCTTTAGGGGTTTCACCGCATTCAATGGGTTAAAAGAATGCTGTCAATTCTTATCGAAAACGATAATTGAAGCAATTAATTTCATTAACTTACCAATAACCCTATACCAACTGACAACTGATTATAATATTAAACAAGAGCACCGCAAGCGGGTGCCAACGCTCGTCTGCAGTTTCTTTTAGAAAACAAAAGTTGTAAGTCAAATCAAATTGCAAGATGGAGTTATAAAACTTGTAGGGAATGTAGCTCTTGTGATGGTGAGTATGTGTATGAAGTTTCATGAAGGTAGGCCAAATACTTTTGGAAATATGGTCAAGGTTAAGTTTTTTGGTTAATTTTTCGAAAAATAGGTCAAAGTTCAAAGGTCAAGGTCACAGGTCAAAAAGCGTGGTATGACTGAAAAGGTCTTGTCCCAAGGAACATTCATGTGAAGTTGGAAGGCTCTGTTGTGAATAGTATTGAAATAAGAGACAAAAACAATTTAAAAAAAAAACGGAGAGAAAAGGGGAGATAATTCAATCAAATTGCAAGATGGAGTTATAAAACTTGTAGGGAATGTAGCTGTTGTGATGGTGAGTATGTGTATGAAGTTTCATGAAGGTAGGCCAAATACTTTTGGAAATATGGTCAAGGTTAAGGTTTTCGGTTAAATTTTCGAAAAATAGGTCAAAGTTCAAAGGTCAAGGTCACAGATCAAAAAGTGTGGTATCACTGAAAAGGTCTTGTCCCAAGGAACATTCATGTGAAGTTTGAAGGCTCTGTTGTGAATAGTATTAAAATGAGAGCAAAAAATGTGTTTCAGAAAAAAATTGGAAAAGGGGAGATAATTCAGCCAAAATCAACAATGTTGTTATGGTCCTTGGTCAAAATGTAGCTCTTGTGATGATGAGTGTGTGTATGAAGTTTCATGAGGCTAGGTCTAATACTTTTTAAGTTATAGCCAAGGTTAAGTTTTTTTGGAACGACGACGCAGGACGACGCAGGACGACGACTACGCAGACGCCGGAGTGATGACAATAGCTCGAAAGTTTTTTTTCAAAAAACAGACGAGCTAATAACTAGAAAAAATGTCCATAGGACACGGATGCCCCCGCCAAATGACATTCACAAAAAAATATTACAAATGTACTTCAAATCAATCATAAAATATATGCATCAAGGGCAGATAATCCAAAAACCAAACATCAAGAGTTGTCTTCCTTGTTCATGACACATCGTCTCATTGTGATGAATGCACCTGTGAAGTTTCATGAATATATTCCATACGGTTTAGGAGTTATGGCCCAGACACGGTTTACTATATGGTACTAAGTCAAGGGCAGATAATCCAAAAACCAAAAATGCAAGAGTTGTCTTCCTTGTTCATGAGACATCGTCTCAGTGTGATGAATGCACCTGTGAATATATTCCATACGGTTTAGGAGTTATGGCCCGGACACAGTTTACTATATGGTACCAAGTCAAGGGCAGATAATCCAAAAACCAAAAATGCAAGAGTTGTCTTCCTTGTTCATGAGACATCGTCTCAGTGTGATGAATGCACCTGTGAAGTTTCATGAATATATTCCATACGGTTTAGGAGTTATGGCCCGGACACAGTTTACTATAGGGTACTAAGTCAAGGGCAGATAATCCAAAAACCAAAAATGCAAGAGTTGTCTTCCATGTTCATGACACATCATCTCAGTGTGATGGATGCACCTGTGAAGTTTCATGAATATATTCCATACGGTTTAGGAGTTATGGCCTGGACACAGTTTACTATATGGTACTAAGTCAAGGGCAGATAATTCAAAAACCAAAAATGCAAGAGTTGTCTTCCTTGTTCATGACACATCATCTCAGTGTGATGAATGCACCTGTGAAATTTCATGAATATATTCCATACGGTTTAGGAGTTATGGCCCGGACACGGTTTACTATATGGTACTAAGTCAAGGACAGATAATCCAAAAACCAAAAATGCAAGAGTTGTCTTCCTTGTTCATGACACATCATCTCAGTGTGATGAATGCACCTGTGAAGTTTCATGAATATATTCCATAAGGTTTAGGAGTTATGGCCCGGACACGGTTTACTATATGTATATGGTACTAAGTCAAGGGCAGATAATCCAAAAACCAAAATGCAAGAGTTGTCTTCCTTGTTCATGACACATCATCTCAGTGTGTTGAATGCACCTGTGAAGTTTCATGAATATATTCCATACGGTTTATGAGTTATGGCCCGGACACGGTTTACTATATGGTACTAAGTCAAGGGCACTAAGTATATGGTACTAAGTCAAGGGCAGATAATCCAAAAAGCAAAAATGCAAGTGTTGTCTTCCTTGTTCATGACACATGGTCTCCGTGTGCTGAATGCACCTGTGAAGTTTCATGAATATATTTCATACGGTTTAGGAGTTATGGCCCGGACACGGTTTACTATATGGTACTAAGTCAAGGGCAGATAATCCAAAAACCAAAAATGCAAGAGTTGTCTTCCTTGTTCATGAGACATCGTCTCAGTGTGATGAATGCACCTGTGAAGTTTCATGAATATATTCCATACGGTTTAGGAGTTATGGCCCGGACACAGTTTACTATAGGGTACTAAGTCAAGGGCAGATAATCCAAAAACCAAAAATGCAAGAGTTGTCTTCCTTGTTCATGACACATCGTCTCATTGTGATGAATGCACCTGTGAAGTTTCATGAATATATTCCATACGGTTTAGGAGTTATGGCACGGTTTACTATATGGTACTAAGTCAAGGGCAGATAATCCAAAAACCAAAAATGCAAGAGTTGTCTTCCTTGTTCATGACACATTGTCTCAGTGTGATGAATGCACCTGTGAAGTTTCGTGAATATATTCCATACGGTTTAGGAGTTATGGCCCGGACACAGTTTACTATATGGTACTAAGTCAAGGGCAAATAATCCAAAAACCAAAAATGCAAGAGTTGTCTTCCTTGTTCATGAGACATCGTCTCAGTGTGATGAATGCACCTGTGAAGTTTCATGAATATATTCCATACGGTTTAGGAGTTATGGCCCGGACACAGTTTACTATAGGGTACTAAGTCAAGGGCAGATAATCCAAAAACCAAAAATGCAAGAGTTGTCTTCCATGTTCATGACACATCATCTCAGTGTGATGGATGCACCTGTGAAGTTTCATGAATATATTCCATACGGTTTAGGAGTTATGGCCTGGACACAGTTTACTATATGGTACTAAGTCAAGGGCAGATAATTCAACAAGAGGGCCCAGAGGGCCCTGGTTCGCTCACCTGATCAAATGTATAACAAGTGGGCCCCGGGCAGGGTCAATTTTGGCCCCAGGGCTATAATTTGAACAATCTTGGAAGAGGTCCACAAGATGAAGCTTCATATCGAATATGAAAGACCTGGGCTTTCTGGTTTCAGAGAAGAAGATTTTAAAGGTTTACCCTGCATATAGACTATGTAAAACAAGATTTTCCCTATATAAGTTTATCTAAAACCAAAGGGCCCCGCTGCGGGCGCATTTTTGGCCCCAGGGCTATAATTTGAACAATCTTGGTAGAGGCCCACAAGATGAAGCTTCATACCAAAAATCAAAGACCTGGGCCTTGCAGTTTCAGAGAAGAAGATTTTTCAAGATTTTCCCTATATAAGCCTATGTAAAACAAAAGGCCCCTGGTGCGGGGGCATTTTTAGCCCCAGCACTATAATTTGGACAATCTTGGTAGGGGTCCACTAGATGAAGCTTCATACCAAATATAAAACAAGAGGGCCATGATGGCCCTGGATCGCTCACCTGATCAATAGTGCAACAAGTGGGCCCCTGGGCTATAATTTTACAATCTTGGTAGAGGTCTACAAGGTGAAGCTTCATACCAAATATCAACGACTCAAGTCTTCTTGTTTCAGACAAGAAGATTTTAAGGTTTTCCTTTTATCAGTCTATATCAAACCAGTTGGCCCAGAGGTTAGGCCATTTTTGGTCCCAGGGCTATCGTTTGAACAATCTTTGTAAAAGTCTATCTATCTATCTATCTTCATATACTGAGTCGGTCAAACTTGGCCATCCTCAGTTGGGTGGTGCGCTAAATTTAGAATTTAGCAAAAAAAAAAAAAAAAAAACACACCCACTGGATGAGTTCTTAAAACTATTTACAATCTGCTTTCAGAGGTGTACTAAAACGCACACCTCTGGATCCCAATCTACACCATGCGGGCTTTGAACTCCTCTGCAGTTTTGGCATTTACCACAGAGGAGGGAAGACTATTCCACTAAGGAATAGTTCTAGGGAAGAAAGAATTCTTCAGGGCATCACTATAGGCCTGGTACCTACGATATTGACTGTTGTTTAGTTTTGATGCCCTTGTTTGAGTTGAAGTAGTCACAGGGGTCAAGTATTTATCTTTATTAAGAGACACTGTGTCAGAGTGTATCTTATAAAAGAAGGTTAAAGAGGACTGCTCGCGACGGGCCTCCAAGGATGGCCACTCCAGCTCATCGAGCATCGCCTGCAGGTGCATCGGGCAGCCGTCCTTTGAATCTTCTCAACCTGTTGAACCTGAGTTTTAACATGGGGATGCCAAACAGGTAATGCATATCTAATTGAGGTCTAACCAAGGTTTTGTATGCAACACCCTTTGTCTGCCTAGGTGCAAAAGCCAAATTACGTCTAAGAAACCCTAATGTCCTAGTTGCTTTAGAGGTAATCTCAGAAATATGTTGACCCCACTCAAGATTATCAGTAATGGTGATACCAAGATATTTTGCGGATTGGACATGTTCCAAAGTATGCTGATGTAATGAGTAGTTGAATTTAATCTGCTTGTCTGGAGGGTGCCGTGACACCCTCATTGAATGACATTTGGCCACATTGAACTTCATTTGCCAATCGGCCTCCCAACGTGCTAGGCTATCCAGGTCATCTTGTAAGATAAGACAGTCAGAAGTAGTATATATGTTCCTATACAAAACACAATCATCAGCAAACAAGCGAACAGATGACCTGATATTATCAGGAAGATCGTTAATAAATATCAAGAAAAGGACCGGTACAAGTACCGAACCTTGTGGGACACCGGAAAAAACAGGGACTGGATCCGACGCTTGGCCGTCAAGTACAACTTGTTGTGTGCGTCCAGAGAGCCATGAGCTAACCCACTTAAGTGTGGATCCTCTAATCCCATAATGATCTAGTTTGTACAATAGCCTCCTGTGAGGTACCTTGTCGAAGGCCTTGGCAAAATCCATGATAATCAGGTCAGTCTGTTTGTGGCCACGATTAATGGCCCCATCCAGATTGCTCACTATGTCATGGTAGAACTGAACTAATTGAGTTTCACAAGACCTTCGACTTCGGAAACCATGCTGGCAGTCAGCAAGAATGCTTTCAGAGGCTAGGTGCTTGTTAATGTTGCTAACTAATATATGCTCCAGGGTTTTGCAACAGATGCATGTGAGCGACACCGGTCTGTAATTCGCAGCATCATATTTTTCTCCTTTCTTAAAGACCGGGGTTACGTTTGCTTTTTGCCAGTCATCTGGTACAGTGCCCCGAGCAAGTGATTCATTGAAAATAAAGGCCAGCAGGGGAGATATTTCAGCACTACATTCCTTAAGCACCCTGGAATGCAGACCGTCAGGCCCAGATGCCTTATGTATGTTGAGCTTGTCCAACAGTTTTGCGACCCCTTTGGGGTCAACTGTTATGTCCCCCATAGAGGGGAACGGACTTGTACCTTTTGATGGTAGCTCACCGTCAGTTTCACGTGTAAACGTCCATTGAAACTGCTTATTACATATATTTGCCTTTTCGCGCGATTCAGTTTTCAAAATTCCATTTTCCCTAAGTGAAGTGATCCCAAATGATTCTTTTTTCAGGGACTTTACAAATGACCAAAATTTCTTAACTTTTCCATTCTTCTGGGGGCCCTCGGGATCAATTTTTTCATCATCAAAGGTAAAGATGCTGGAAACATGCTTCCAATATGCATCTCTAATTACCTTTTGTACATGTGCTCTGAACCTTTTGTAATGGTTCTTCACGTCGGGATTGCTAGACTTACGAGCACGAAAGTACATTCTGTCACGTCTTCTGATTAGGTGTTTGATCGTGTTATCAATCCATGGTACACTATGCTTTGTTTTGGTCATTTTTATTGGTATGTACCTTTCCATGGCCGTCGTAAGTTCGGTCTTAAAACTGACCCACAAGTCATTTAATGACATGCGAGAGAGGTCAGAGGAAAGGAAGGAATCCTTAAATCGCGCCATATGGTCTCGCAGACCATCCATATCCGCACGCTTATATAAATATATTTTACGCGGGACCTGTCGGATTCGCTTTGCTTTTATGTCATACTCAATATAAACTATATCATGATCGGCCTTGCCGATCGGGGGCATCCCTTTGACACGACTTACGGGGGATGGAGAATTTGTAAATAGCAAATCTAGGGTTTTTTCTTGCCGGATGGGTATATTTACGACTTGAGAGAGGCAATGTCCTTTTACTATATCCAAAAGCTGTTGTTGTGTTTGCCTTTTCGACACCCCATGGGGTACCTGCTGGTTGCTCCATTCAATATCACCACAATTGAAGTCCCCTCCTACCAATATGTGGGCATATCCATTTGACATTATCCTACCAACCTCAAGATAATCTGGGTCAATCTGATCTGGTGGACGATAAAAAGACCCAAGGTACAGAGTCCTACACCCAATAATGTTCAACTTACACCAAACTATTTCACAGTCGGTGTCCAACTCCGGAGTTTCTGTGCAGAGCAGGTCTCTTTTAAATGCCACGAAGACACCACCATGGGCATCTCCAACTCTGTCTTTCCGGATGGCCTCAAATGAATCTGGGAAAATCTCCGAGTTTTTGATATCTGGGGTTAACCAAGACTCATTCCCCAAAATGATGTCTGGTTTGGACGAGTCGATAATTGTGTGAAATTCAGCCCTTTTATTCTTAATTGACTGACAATTCATAATCAAGATTCTGAGGGGGTGGTTGAGGACCGAAGTCCACAAGAAAATACCAAATATCAAAAACCTTGGCCTTGTGGTTACAGGCAAAAAGATTTTTAAACCTTTTCCCTAAATAAGTCTATGTAAGACAGGACATGTTTCTTTACCTGAGTGACATAAATATCTTCAGCGATCCATAGTTGAAAATATAGTTGCACATCAGTTGAACCAGCTGAACCCTTCAGGATGGAATCTTGAAGGGCATAGTGTGTACACCATCTTGCACAAGGGTTCTTGAATCCATGCTGTAATTCTATGCTCATGATGAAGTTTTAATTTGACAAAAAAAAATCAATATAGGTCTACAACTATGCTATGATTTCCTTTTGATGATGTATTTAACAACAGTATTGCATGGTATGACAAAATTTACATCAGAAACGCAGCTGACATGAATAGGTTACATATCAAAAGTGAGACATCAAAGTCCCCTAAGTAAAGGTCATTTTGGAGATGTTGCGTCCAATTTTGTGGGACTTTTACCTGACATTGAGATGAAATGCCATCTCAAGCCCTGTGAAACTAATACGGTTTATAAGCATGGACCATCTGACTTGTGTGCCTTGCTTTGCCTGGGCAGGCATAGATCCTCAAAGCGGTTTACCAGTACTTGTGTGCTGTTCAGATTCAGCTCTGCATGGAAGCATCATGCAGCCCATCTATTTCTTCAAGCCCCAATGGGCACGGACTATCTGATTGGGTGAAACACTGTTTGCCCATGTCCCATTAAAGGACAGGTAGGCATATATGGATATTAACCAAAGTATGCATCAACAACATACAGGTAATAAAACATCATAAAAATATCATACATGTCCCTGGTTGTCTCCATGAAAAATATTTTATACAAGTTTTTATACCTTGACATACGGACATAAATTTTAAGGAAAAAGTTGAAAACACCACGGAAAGGTATATTACTCATTCTTGACAAATTCTTGAATTTTTTTCATCTTCTAATCAAAAAGGGCTATGAATTTGGAATACTGGTCTGCTAAAAGGAGCAAACGTTTTTGTAAATAACAAAATGAAACTAAAAGTAAAATACTACTAAGGCCCTGTAAGAACCAACTTTTCTGTTTCCATATTGTTTTTCAAATGTATACCATTTCTTACATCTGAATGAGTTTTGTTTGATTTGAGGTTTAACATCCCCATCAACACTTAGTCATTTTGGAGAGGTTGCTTCCAATTTTGTGGGACTGTTACTTGACATTGAGATAACTGACATCTCAAGCCCTGCCATCCAATGAAACCAATAGGGTTTATAAGAATGGACGGTCCAACTCACACTGCTTTGCCTGGGTAGGCTTAGATCCTCTAAGAGGTGTACCAGTACTCCTGTGCGGTCTGATTCAGCTCTGTAAGGAAGCATCATGCAGCCAAGTTATTTCTTCAAGCCCTGATGGGCAAGGGCAGTACCTATGCATGTGAAAAGAGAATTTGTTCCATTAGGAGAACATGCCATGTCATAAAATGCTTTCAATCATGATCGTAAAAATGGCATTTTATGAAATGAAAATCTAGATATTTATGTTATTTCTGCTTCATACATAGACCATTGAGGGTGCTTGTCAGAAATACCTCACTGAGGCACTTCGTAGGAGTACTCACAGTCTATGTTTTGAGTGAGAAAATGAAAAAAAGCATAGAGAATAAAGAGAAGCCCTGTAAACTATACTTTTCCCAATATAATGTGGGGTTTTACAGGGGTGTTCCTTTTCTGATGTCTGAAAGTGGTGGCCATCCAAATCTTGCAAAACCACCAGCAATACTTAACTTTAAAAAAAAGAAGAGTACTGCATTTTATGTGGTGGGTGAGTGCATTTAATAGTATAAAAACGCCTGCCACAGTTTCCAAGATGTTAAGTGATAAACTGAGGTACACTATGATCTAACCAACAGATTCCTCTTGTTTCACCAAGACAATAACCTTAATATGAGAAGCTGGTATTATGCATTTAAAACTGAGCTAGTCACAGTGTTAAATTATGTGGATTTAATATGCAGAAAAACTATTTTGTGATCTGACCAGTATGTTTCACAAGTTCCAACTGCACCATCAACATCTGATAAATCAAAATTTGAAAATATCAAATCAAGCATGTTCATTTGATCAGTGGTATATTCATTTATTAGCATTTTGCATGAAAACTTTTCTCTTAATTTCTCAACAATGTTAGGCTTTAGCAAAACATCAATATTGAAATCTCCAATTATCATCAATGGCTTTGATGGGGTTAAATATGGAATGAGTTCTTTGTTCAGACAAGAAAGAAGATTACTGTCAGACATTTGAGGTGACTTATACAAAAATACAATCTGACTTTCAATCAATACATGCCTGGCAGTTATCATAATGAATTCTAATGTATCTGAACTATACTTTCTATCCTGTGTTATAACAGTATCATCTTTAGCATAAACTGCTAATCCATGAGGTGGTCTTCTGCCAGTACTGTATCCTATTTGGTCATTTCTTATCAAACAATAGCCTTCTATGGCATAATCACTATCATAATCAGGCTGGTGAAGTCGTGTTTCTGCTAATCCAAATATGTGGGTTGACAACAGATTTTTGTCATGTCTAATATCATCAAAATGAAGATTCAAGGATCTACAATTATTGAAAGCAACTTTGAAATGTGAAACCAGATCTATTAATTCTAAAGAAGTATGGCACAATTGAAGCATTGCTGTTTCATGCAGTCGCTGCATTTCGACCTTAACTTGATCATCAACTTGTAATGCTTTTTCATTGAAGTTAAGGATCTGAAGCTTTTCAACTGACCTAACTCTGCTAAGTGCAACGTAGTGTAAATGTGGAACTTTGCGGGTTTTACGCTGTGATAAGTCTATGACAACTCTTTCAAGGGTACTACCTTGGGCTCTATGTACAGAACGCCCTGCAGAAGGTTGCAAAGGGAACTGAACTCTCTGAAATGTCTTTCTGTTGTACGTAAATGACCTGTTAACATCAAAAACTGGTGTCCAGTTATCATTGATACTGCTATGATACAGTCCCCTGTTTCTGTATTTGGTTCTTGTTTCAATTCCTGCTTTCTTGTCATCAAATTGAACCCAAATTATGCTTGGGCGCTGTGTGGTTTGTAGTTTATACTCAATAAACTTAACTACACATGATGCTCCAGTAGCTAGTCCATCTTCTGTTTTTATGTTAATTGTTAAATCATATATCATGTCAACAACAACTGTTAAAGAGCTATGTAAATTAGCTGTTTGGTTTGAATCTGTTACACTCTTTAGGTTCTTGAGGGCAGAGTCTATCTTTTCTTTAGATAGCTTAGGTGAGACATATGTATCCATGCATGGTATTTCAATCTTTTCTGTTCCCATATTTCTTATTATTTCATCATTAAAAACGTGCATATAATAGTTTTCTGCAAAGAGGTGAGGTGCGTTTATCTGATACTCAATATCATTTGTAGTAACTTCACACTGCTTCAACCTAGTCTTGTCTTCAGCAGTCAAGACATTGATCCTTAATCTATTTAACAATTCTGCAAATTCAAGGTCATCTTTCTGTCTCATAATTTCTGTTAATTCAAACATAGTAAATAGGTCTTTCCAGAGATTCTGTGATAAAGCAGCTGCACCATGTTTCATGTCATTGAATATCCAATCACCACTCAAAGGTTTCAACTGATAAAGATCACCAACAGCAATAATGCTAACACCACCAAAAGGTGTTCTTGTTCCTTTCAATGCTTGAAGCCTTTGATCAATAAAATTCAACATAGAATTACTAACCATTGAAATTTCATCAATAATCACAACTGACAAATCACGGTACTTTGATCTAAAGGTATTCAGACTGTCACAGGTTAATGTTTGATCCGACTGCTTATACTTTTGTTTAAATGCAGATGAGATGGTAGAACCACTAATATTAAATGCTGCTTTTCCTGTAAATGCACAAAGAAGAACCCTTGTATGATCCGCATCTTCTCCTTCTTTCAGATTTAATATTCTAAACAAAGTCTGATACAATGCTCGAATAACTAGACTTTTTCCAACACCAGCTCCACCAGAAAGAAATGCATATAAAGGGGCATCCTTTGTTTTAATCCAGTGAATCACATGATAGTAAAACTGTTTCTGTTTACTATTTAAACACTGCAGGAGCTTTCTATAATCAATATCTGACAGGATATTTTCATTTACATCAATTTGAGGTGCAGAAACGTAGCATCCAATTTCAGTCCCTATATCATAATCTCTATGTTCAATTCTATCAGGATTAAAATATATAAACTCTTCCGACTGAATTGGTTCCATTTCAGCATCATCACCTTCAACTTGTTGTGTAGTTGGTGCAATATCATCAAATGCATCATATTCCACTTCAGCCAAGTCTCTTGCTAATTCCAACTCTTCAGCATGATGTTCATACGTTGAACATTTATGATCTATCACATGCTTTATTGACTCATAGTGTTCTTTATATGTTCTAAAAGTTCCAAGTAAGTCAGTCTCTTCGTTTCTCCATGGGTGAAAGAGTAAAAGTTTCTCTCTATAGTAGTTCTCTTCATCTGTTTTGCGATTGAATCTCACATACCTAATTATCTTTGAATTACGACATCTTTTGATTTTTATGCCATTCTTTAAAGTTAAAATAGTTTCACCATCATCAAAGTTTTCTTCATCTGACATTTCTGTGTGTTTCTCATAATCTTCCTCCGCTTCATTTCTATTGTCATTCTGGCCATCTGGGTAAACAACTTCTAACTCTGACACATAATCAGCTAAACAATAAGTTTCCAAAAGTTTGGGACGCTTTGAGTATCTTTTAATTTTATTGTCTGACATTATATCTGTTGAGTCTGCCGGCACTTCATCAAGCACTGACTTTGGTTTCAACAGCTGTACTCTCTGGTTTGGTAGTGATTTGTTTATAAAAACAACACTTCTTGAGCTTTTAGTCAATGGCATTTGCAGCACCAGATAAACTGCCTCTTGTGCACTTACTTCAACACTGTTTGAAAATACATTTCCAATGTGTCTAACTTGTCTTTTGAGATCCATGTTGCCATTCCTTGCTTCTTTTGCAGCTGCATGCAACAAGTTACTCATCCCTCTTTGTGATTTACTAATGTATGAAACTATATACATAGCACAAGCATATGGATCTAACACAAATTGAATGTCAATGTTTGCTTTCCATGCTTTTAACACATTATCATTATACAAATTAACTCGGATCTCACTCGGATTTCTTTTCAAAAACACTTTTGAAGAGTTTAAGGAACTTCTAATACATTTAATATATTCTTGCTCACTCATTTGGACAACATCTTTCAGAAACTCTTCATAAGACATATCATATCCATCTTTCTTATTGTTCATTGTTTTCTGAATGTTTTGGTAGAGCTTATAATAATTGTCTTTTTCCGTTTCCAGAGGCTGTAAAACCATAGTTTTGGAAAGAGGTGGTAAAGGATAACCAAATCGACAGATTTTATCTTCTCGTTTTCTACACGTTCTAGAATGTTTGTGAATTTGAAGTTCTATTAAACTCCTAAGATGTGGACTGTCTATGGAACATTTCAAATACTGATCCACATAAGCAGCCAACTCTGTATCTGTATCCACATTGAATTTTGGTGCATTTTGAACCCATACAATCATATGAATGTGTGGCGATCCACGTTGCTGAAATTCCACTCTAAAAAAGTAATCAACAACTTTTCCAAGAGGTTCGTGTTCGCTCTTTAAAACTGAGTTAATGAATTCTTTAACTCGATGCTCGAAATATCTGGAACAAGTGACTGGATCTGATTGAATGAGTTTTATCTTTTGTTCCCAAGTCAAGTTTTCAATTTGATCAACAGTGTAGTTCTTATTTAAGGCAGCTAACATTTTCAAAAGGTCAGTCCATCTTGTATCAGCAGAGGACAACGACATAAACCAAGTTGGCAAACCCAACTGTCGAATCATAGCATAAACATCTTTTTTTCTTGATTCTAAATATGCTGGAGAGTTTCTTAGCTGTTTAAACAAATAGTAACCTTCATCATTTTTTACAATACTGTTGATGCATTCTGAGTTTCTTGCTTCTACAGCAGTAATAGTATTTATTCCAGTTTGACACCTTCTGACAGCAAGGTTTGCTTTATCATGCAGTTGCTTCATTTGTACTTTTTTCAGTTTAAAAAATATATTAGGTACACTGTTAGCAGCTCGCCTATCTTGACTTCTCAATTCCCACTTCGCAATATCACTATAATTTACAGGCACTACTCTATCATCATTATCTATTCGCCTCTGCCCACAAAATATGGTTGGAAAACAAAGATATTCTGAATCTTTATCTTGAAATATACTGAGTGGTCGCTGACCTTCTCCAGGAGCAAATGTGAAAGTAGAGTTTCTGTTTTCAATATCGGCATCATCCAATAGGGTGTCAATATTTCCTACATTTTCCTGTGTGATTTCTTCTGCATCTGAATCATAAAGTTCTTCCTCATGAGATGTGTTATCATTTGAAATATCACCAATCTGATCGTTTAAATAACTGTCACACATTTCACTGACAACACCATCAAAATCGACAATGTCATATTTTGAACATTCCTTTGTGCACCACTCGAAAAAATTATGTATAATCTCAGCTTGGTTTTCATCATGTGGAACATCTTGAAGACATTCATCCAAAGCACCACCATAATCAACATTATTCGCTTCTGAATGGGCTGTTTTTTGTGACTCCAAAAAAGCATGCAGCGTTTCATTGCTTTCTTCTGTGATTTTCTTTATCCACTGCTGGTCAATTTCAACATTTGCATGTTTGTACAATTCACTACCACTCATTAGCCAGTGCAAAGCACAAAGCACATGGAATGGTCGAACATTTTCTGAAAATACATATGACTTAAATGACATTTTCTTCTTCAATTTCACTGCAACTGTAACATTTTCGTCAAAAGGTCTAGGTAAAGCATTTACAACTGGTTGTATATCAACAGGTACATTAACAACATTTCCTTTTACTGATAACTGGCGACCTCTGGGTAATTCTCGCATCTGCATGAACGGTATACGTAAAGCAATAAGGCGTTCTTCAAGTGGAAACAGCTCCAATTCTTTTGGTTTTGGTGGCCACTTCATTCCATTGAAAACAGACAATTTTGGGACTTTACCACATTTAATATTGGCTTTGCATGTACAACATATCCATTCTTCTTCATTGACTGATTTTACACCTGTTAAGTATTTTTCCTTGTCTTTACAAGCAAATGTTTTAACTTTTGATACAGTGTCTTTAAACCATGTCTGGTGACAACAACTACATACATAGAGAGGTCCAACTGATATGTTTTTGTGAAACCTTTCAATACAAACATCAATATCACTGCCCCATTTTCTGTGCTTTGCGGTTAACTTTTCAATTTGTGAAAAGGATGGATCTTTACGCTTAGTAGCCTTTCTTCTACAGTCTTTAATGTTTTCAGCTTTCTTGTTTCTTTCATTTAATCTCTGTTGTTGTTTTGCAACCCTTTCTTGTTCTAATATGTATGGATCTGATCTCGCCTTTCTCTTTGATCGATTTTGTATTTCAATATCTTTTTGTTTGAACTCAGGACATTTTCGAGATTCTTTTTTCTTGTCACTTTCCCATTTTTTGTATTCATCTATCAATCTGGCTCTTCTCATACATGCCTTTGTCATATCTTTGTCTTTTCTCTGGTATTCTTCAGATTTTCTGGCACTCTGCATAGATTTAAGATTAAATTCTCTATCCTTTTTTCGATATTCTTCAGATTGCCTAGCACTCTGCATAGATTTGCGAGTATATTCTCTATCCTGTTTTTGATAATCTTCAGATTGCCTAGCACTCTGCATAGATTTAAGATTAAATTCTCTATCCTTTTTTCGATATTCTTCAGATTGCCTAGCACTCTGCATAGATTTGCGAGTATATTCTCTATCCTGTTTTTGATAATCTTCAGATTGCCTAGCACTCTGCATAGATTTGCGAGTATATTCTCTATCCTGTTTTTGATAATCTTCAGATTGCCTTGCTCTCTGCATAGATTTAAGATTAAATTCTCTATCCTTTTTTCGATATTCTTCAGATTGCCTAGCACTCTGCATAGATTTAAGAGTATACTTTTTGTCTTTGACTTTGAAGCTAGTGTCTTGTCTTCGTTTCTGCATATAAACTTTCATATACTCTTTTCTTTCTGTAACTTTTTTCTTATTCATTTTTATTTCTTTGTTCCTATTCTTCTTATTTTTTGTTACCTTTGTACTATTACAGGTCTTCTCCTCAAGTCTATGCTTTTGATCCTTAAAGTATTTGCCAATAAGTGTTGCATGATTCTCACTGTCTGAACGAGCAAAAAAGTCTTCTCTTGCATGTGCATTCCTATGGCTTTCAGCCAAATTTCTCTTGTAAGTTACAGTTTTCCAACCATAGTCACATGGGGTGTCAGTCTGACAGTCTGTAGGAAATACTGAATTATGCTCAAGATCAGATAAGTCAAAATCTACAGGAAGAATTTCAAACTGGGTTGAAATTGATATCATCATGCTGTCAAACAGCGCATACAGAAATGAAACTATATCATCTAAACAACTGAAACCAGCTAGTAATGATTTTCCATCTGGCGCCGATAGCCCATTGAAAGCATATGAATGTGAATCAAATATAAAATATTTGCAATTTCTCTTGAACACAGAACAACAAATTGAACCCATCATTAGTAAAACACCTGGACAAGATTGCAGAGCAGTATACAATGCTTGGTGAAGGGTAGGTAAACTCGTATTGGCAAACTGTTCTGTGCAAAGCCCGGTCACAACAGCAGATGTTTTCACAACAATGTCTTTGTTTAAAATTGAAACTAATCTTGGAAGTTCATCAAAGCTAAGTAACTTACTTCTGAATTTACCTTTTGCCTTAAGTTCATATATTACTTTATTATAAAGGCAATCTCCAGCTAAAAGAATGTTGTCTAGATCTGTACTGCAAGAAATGTCTGAGTATGCTGCATATATTAATGAACAAAGTGCATTTGTAGTACATTGACATCCTCTGGAATCATTGCTAAATATTTCTGAACCTTGGTGAAAAGATCCTAGTTCAAATTTGACAGAGTTAAATGGACCATTCGAAGGTTTCCATAGCATTGTTTCAGTTTGTTCCGTTAAAGGAAAAGCAGTATACATAGCTTTTTCAACAACTTGTGTAGAGCTTGAAAATACAGTGTTTGTAACCTCTATAGGTGAATGGATATTGATATCTTGTACAACTTGGTTTCTGTTAACATCTTTGTCATTTGGACTTTGCAAAACTTTGGTATGTTGTACTGGTTCTTTTCTGTTACCATCTTTGTCATTTGTAGTTTGCAAACCTGTGGCAATATGTGTTTTCATATTTTTGTCATTTGTACTTTTCAAAACTTTGGCAGTTTGTACTGGTTGTTTTCTGTGAACATATTTATCACTTGTACTTTGCGCCGAAGCAACATGTGTTTTAATACTACTTGTACTTTGCGCCGAAGCAACATGTGTTTTAATAGCATTTGTACTTTGCGCCGAAGCAACATGTGGTTTCATAGCATCAGATGTTACAATGAGGCAGGTCATACCCACATCTGATATATTTGTCGACCCTGGGTCAGATGATACACTGGGGCAGGTCATACCCACATCTGACAAGATATGCGACCCTGGCTCAGATGTCCCCATCGCTACAGGCGACTGGAGCTTAGATCCTCCATGATCTAAGAGGTGGGTGAGGCCCACATCTGAAAATTGTAACCCAAGGCTGCCACCATCAGCCCTCACCACTGTCTTTGCCAACGACTTCTTCCAATTCTGCTTACGTGGCATGCCTCAACCTGAAAGATACAGAAGTACATAACTGCTTTAACAGGGAATATACAGATATAAAGGGGAAATGATATATCTTTAAATATTTAAAATCATGTTCATTCTAGATGGATTTTTGTACCACAAAATATTAATTTTTCTCACTGGAGCAAAGAAATTTGACAGCAAAATTGCTAAAATTAAATGATTGTCCATTATTGTTTGATTTGAGGTTTAACGTCCCCGTCAACACTGTTAAGGTCATTTTGGAGACGTAAGATTGTCCTTTAGACTTCAACTCAAAGACATTTTATGTTCTGTACATGCTCTAAATTACAAGTGTCCTTCTTGAATCAGTTAAAGAAAAGCAATGACCTTAGGAAATTGGTGAAAAAAATGTAAGCGCTAGAGCAATAACAAAGTTTTTCTAAAAATAGCCACAGTGACCTTGACCTTGAAAGTCGAACTCGTCCGAGGTATTGTCATAAGGAACATATGTGTGAAGTTATATTGAAATCAGTGAAGAAATGTAGGTGCTAGAGTGATGACAAAGTTTTTCTAAAAATAGCCATAGTGACCTTGACCTTGAAAGTTGATATCGCTCAAGATATTGTCATAAAGAACATTTGTGTGAAGTTATATTGAAATCGGTGAAGAAATGTAAGCGCTAGAGCAATGACAAAGTTTATCTAAAAATAGCCAGAGTGACCTTGACCTTGGAAGTGGAACTCGCTAGAGAAATGGTCATAAGGAACATTTGTGTTAAGTTATATTGAAATCAGTGAAGAAATGTAAGCGCTAGACCGATGACAAAGTTTTTCTAAATATAGCCACAGTGACCTTGATCTTGAGGTCATGACCTTGAAAGTCGAACTCGCTCGAGATATTGTCATAAGGAACATTTGTGTGAAGTTATATTGAAATCAGTGAAGAAATGTAGGCGCTAGAGCGATGACAAAGTTTTGTCTAAGAAAAGCCACAGTGAACTTGAGGCCATCACCTTGAAAATCGAACTCACTCAAGATATTTTTATAAGGAACATTTGTGTGAAGTTATATTGAAATTGGTGAAGAAATGTAGGCGCTATAGCGATGATAAATTTTTTCTAAAAATAGCAACAGTGACCTTGACTTTGAGGTCATGACCTTGAAAGTGGAACTCACTCAAGATATTGTCATAAGGAACATTTGTGTGAAGTTATATTGAAATAAGTGAAGAATTATAGGCACTAGAGCGATGACAAAGTTTTTCTAAAAATAGCCACAGTGACCTTGACCTTGACCTGAGGTCATGACCTTGAAAGTCAAACTCGCTCAAGATATTTTTATAAGGAACATATGTGTGAAGTTATATTGAAATTGGTGAAGAAATGTAGGCGCTAGAGTGATGACAAAGTTTTTCTAAAAATAGCCACAGTGACCTTGACCTTGAGGTCATGACCTTGAAAATCTAACTCACTCGAGATATTGTCATAAGCAACATTTGGGTGAAGTTATATTGAAATTGGTGAAGAAATGTAGGCGCTAGAGGGATGACAGTTTTTCTAAAAATAGCCACAGTGACATTGACCTTGGGGCCATGACCTTGAAAGTCGAACTCGCTTGAGATATTTCTATAAGGAACATTTGTGTGAAGTTATATTGAAATTGGTGAAGAAATGTAGGCGCTAGAGCGATGACAAAGTTTTTCTAAAAATAGCCAGTGACCTTGACCTTGAGGTATGATCTTGAAAGTCAAACTCGCTCGAGATATTGTCAGAAGGAACATTTGTGTGAAGTTATATTAAAATCGGTCAAGAAATGTAGGCGCTAGAGCAATGACAAAAGTATGTATGAAATGCTATAACCCCCCTCACAACTATGTTGTGCAAGGGGATAAAAAGGGGCATAACTCCATTATTTCTGGAATTTTGTCAAAAATTAATCAGGTCATCTACACATTAGAACCAAACTGTATGCCAAATATCAAGCGGTTCTCCAGATATTTTGTTCACAAGGTTTCCCTATAGTCACAATGCATAATAAAAAAAAGGGGCATCACTCCGCAAGGACAAGTCAGACAGAAAAGAAAACAAAAAAATATGGGTCCTCTTAGTTTTCATGCTCATGTCATATATGGAATTTCAAGATCCTAGCTCAAGACAATCTGTACTTAAAGCATAGCGGATGGACGGACAGGGCAGAAGCAATATGCCCTCCAACTTCTTCGAAGTTAGGGGCATAATGTCCTCTTAAGCCCTGCTCCCCAATAATACCAATAGGGGTTTTTAGCATGGACAGTCCAACTCCCAACATCTTGTCTGGGCAGGCTTAGATCCTGTAAGTGGTTTACCAGTACACATATATATGGTCAGTTTCAGCTCTGAGTGGGAGCATTGTGCTGCCAATCTATTTCTACAAGCATTCTTCTATCATTTTAAGTTACTGAAGTAAAAGTGACATACAACTTAGATCTCAAACACAATAGCATTAACCATTACTGACAACTTGCATCAAATTATCAGCATGCAATATCCAGGATTTTCATGTTAGTAATTGTACTTTTTTACTAGTACAAACTTTGTCTCCATTCTTTTGAGGACTGTTGGTTGGTTGGTTGATCTGAGGTTTAACGTCCCCGTCAACACTGTAAAGGTCATTTTGGAGACGTTGCTTCCAGTTTTGTGGGACTTTTACCCGACAGTGAGATGAAATGACATCTCAAGCCCTGTCGCCCAATGAAACCAATAGGGTTTATTAGCATGGACGGTCCGCCTCGCACCGCGGTTCCTGGAAGGCTTAGATCCTCTAAGCGGTTTACCAGTACTAGTGTGCGGGCCGGATTCAGCTCTGCGTGGAAGCATCATGCAGCCCATATATTTCTTCAAGCCCCTATGGGCAGGGGCCATTTTGAGGACTGTATTATACGAACTATTCTTCTACCAAACAAGAAGTGCAATGCACACTGATTCTGCAAAAATCCTTTAAACTGTTTACTTGTTCATTAACTAAACATTCATTTACCTTAGAACACAGTGATGAGATGTTTCAAGGACAGTCTTGTACTCTCTGAACACAGAAATTCAAACTTCACACTATTTCACAACAGTAGTTATTAAAGAAAAGATGTCACTGTCATATATATAATATTGTCATATAAATATAATATATCCAAACACAATGTGAATGATCTCTAATCTAGAATCTTGTTGATACTAGAAGAAAAAGAAAACTTTATTAGACAATTAGTTATACTAGTATAAGCAAACCAATTTATGAGCATCCTAAAAAATTACTTTCAATATATTAAGAAAAGTAGTTGTTTAAATCACAAATTAGCTAAACACCATTTCGAATATTGCAGTTACTTTAAACTCAAATTTATAAAGGTATTTCAAATGAAATTTACAAATAGTTATCATTATATTTAGATATAAAGTGGATTTGGTTTGACCTTGGCTTAGTATTTATTTGATAAAAATTTTAATTCATTACAAAGTGAAAAAGGTATTATAATATGCTTCCCCACCGGGAGCATAAAACATGATCAGCAAGGTGGTTTCACTCCAGAAAGAGACCCTCTCTGCAAAGATGAAGGTTTTCCAACAGGCAAAAGGATCACTAAAGTGATTAATACCACACATAACACACTGCTGTGTCACAGGATGGTATGTTTAAATTCAAATGATATGAATTTATGTCCTATTTTTGACCTGTGTCCTTGACCTGTAGACTAATGTCCTAAGCGTTGCACTCTGCAGATTGAGCACAAATGGTGAACATCAGATACTACTTTCATGAAAATTATAAATCTTTGGATGGTATAGGAGATATGCAGCAAATATAAATTGTCTTCATACAAACTGAATTATGCTATGTAGTATATACCCCCACTAAATTTGTTGCAGGAAATAAAACAGTTTGTAAATCATTTCAGTTTATGCATATTTGATTTTTGCAATTTCAATCAGACAACAAACACTATCCAAACAAGACAAATCACCAAGGCGATACAATGCCATACAACCTTCATCTTACTTACCTGGTATGTCTGCGATTACCCCTTTTGTGGGTATTCATTGTTAGTGTTAAATTTAGATTGACAAGGTTTGTTTGCTTGTTTTTTACATTTTTTCTCCAGCAAACACAATTAAGGTCATTTTTAACTAACAATATTTCCAGACAAGCCTATGCACAAGTGGTTAACCAGTACAATGTGCATTCTTTTGCCAGAAGTTGACAACCACCCTTCTTGAATCAGTGGAAGGGACAGAACTGACCTTTTGATCACCGGTCAATTGTGCATCCAACAGAGCTACCAAGGCCAGCTTAGATGAGCTAGTATCATAAGATAAATCATTAATATTCTTTAGCCAAAATTAACAATGGGCCGAGTACGACTATAAATAACACCAATATTGTTCTCCACCAAGCTCGGAACAACAGATCTTTGAGGATTTGAAATGATGCCTTGAATCTGAAAAAGACTATTATAGTGTCAATGTTAGTAATTAAAAGTAGAACTGTCAGAGGACCTGACTCTCGCCCCAATATAGCGCTATCAGAAAAGGAAAATACAAGAAAAATCGACTCATCATGCTTTACATTTGCTTTACAGTTGCATGAAAATATCTGAAATATCTGAGTTATGGAACGGACACGAATTATTACTGTACTGAGTTTATTCCAAGTGCCATTTTTCAATGTTCAAAGGGCAGAAACTCCAAAAGTAGGCAATCCAAAGTCATGGTTCATGCACTCTGCACATCGTCTTATAGTGCTTTACATCTGGGTGAAGTTTCATGAAAATACCTCAAACGGTTTTTGAGTAATGGAGCGTACAAGGTTAAAATTGCCGTTTTTCAATGTGCAAAGAGCAATAACTTCAAAAGTTGGCAATCTAGAGTTACGGTTCATGCGCTCTGCACATCGGCTCATAGTGCTTTACATTTGTGTGAAGTTTCATGAGAATACCTCAAACGGTTTTTGAGTTATTATGAATAACAGAATTATGGTTGCCATTTTTCAATGTTCAAAGGGCAATAACTCCAAAGTAGGCAATCCAGGGTTATGATTCATGCACTCTGCACATTGTCTCATAGTGCTTTACATTTGTGTGAAGTTTCATGACAATACCTCAAAAGCTTTCAGTTTTTATCATGAATAACGGCAATACAGAAGGACAAGGCAAATCCGATATAGCCCCCACTTTTTCAAAGCGCGGCTGCAATTATGATTATTTTTACATTCTGTTTTGTTTATCATTACTACACAAGATTCTGCCAAAGGCTATGTCATCTAGGCCAAGGTCAATTATAGAAGCTTCCTTAAAAGTTGCCATACTTAAATGCAAGCTTGTACTAAGTATCATTAATGAAGCTCTAATAATTCATGAGAAATGAACTACTCCGTAAGGGGGAACGCTAGGGGAGTTGCAATATTCTACAAAGTCAGTGAACCATAAAATATAGGTCTAGGTCAAATATGGATGCTTGCATTTGAGTCCCCCCCCCCCTCACCTCCAGATACAAGTATGTACCATATATCATTAATGAAGCTCCTATAGTTCTTGAGTTATTAACTATAAGAGCTTCATTGATACCATGTATTATTAATGAAGCATTATTAACTATAAGAGCTTCATTTGGGTGAACGCTATGGTGGTCGAAATATTTTACAAAGTCAGAGAACCATAAAATGTAGGTCAAGGTCAAATATGGATGCTTGCATTTAACTTGCTACCCCCGGACACAAATTTGCAGCAAGTATTATTAATGAAGCTCTTATAGTTGTTGAGAAATTAAATTGGTCATTTGGGTGAATGGTAGGGTGGTGGCAATATTTTACAAAGTCTGTGAACTATGAAATGTAGGTCAAGGTCAAATATGGATGCTTGCATTTAAGTTGCCATCCCGAGATACAAGTTTGTAGGAAGTATCATTAATGAAGCTCTTCTAGTTCTTGAGAAATTAACTTGACCATTAGGGTTAACACTAGGCTGGTCGCAATATTTTACAAAGTCAGTGAACAATGAAATTTAGGTCAAGGTCAAATATGGATGCTTGCAGTTAAGTTGCCATCCCCAGATTCAAGTTTGTACCAAATATCATTAATGAAGCTCTTATAGTTCTTGAGAAATAAACTTGACCATTAGGGGGAACCCTAGAGTGGTCGCAATATCTTATAAAGTCAGTGATCCATAAAATACAGGTCAAGTTCAAATAGGAATGCTTGCATTTAAGTTGCCATCCCCAGATACAAGTTTGTACGAAGTATCATTAATGAAGCTCTTATAGTTCTTGAGAAATAAACTTAAACATTAGGGTGAATGCCAGGGTGGTCGCAAATGTTGATGCCTTGACAAACGCCTATATCGCGCCATGTTAATAGCAGGCGCGACAAGAATAGCCATCAGAAGAGACGGCAAATTTTTAATTTTCCCTATATAAGTCGATGTAAAACCAAAGGGCTCTGTGGCGGGGACATTTTTGGCCCAAGGGCTATAATTTGAACAATCTTGGTAGAGGTCCACTAGATGAAGCTTCACACCAAATTTCAAAGACCTGGGCCTTGGGGTTTTAGAGAAGATTTTCCTATACAAGTCTATGAAAAACCAAAGGGCCCCATGGCAGGGGCATTTATGACCCTTGGGCTATAATTTGTAGAATCTTGGCAGAGGTCCTTTAGATGAGTCTTCACACCAAATATCAAAGACCTGGGCCTTGCGGTTTCAGAGAAGATTTTTACAGATTTTCCCTATATATGTCTCTGTACAACCAAAGTGCCCCGTGGCAGGGGCCTTTTGGCCCTCAGGCTATAATATGAACAGTCTTGATAGAGGTCACTAGATTAAGCTTCACACCTATATCAAAGACCTGGGCGTTACGGTTTCAGAGAAGATTTTTTTTTTTTTAATTTTCTCTAACTGTATTAGTCGATGTAAAATAAAAAGGGCTCTGGGTGGGGACATTTTGGGCCAAAGGGCTTTTTCTAAACAATCTTGCTAGAGGTCCACTAGATGAAGCTACACACCAAATATCAAAGACCTGGGCCTTGTGGTTTTAGAGAAGAAGATTTTTCCTATATAGGTCAAAGTAAAACAAAAGGGACCAGGAGCAGGGACATATTTGGCCCTAGGGCTATAATTTGAACAATCTTGATTGAGGTCCACTAGATGAAGCTTCACACCAAATATCAAAGACCTGGGCCTTGTGGCTTCAGACAAGATTTTTAAAGATTTTTCCCCCATTTAAGTCTATGTAAAACCAAAGGGACCCCGGCGGGGGCATTTTTGGCCACAGGGCTATAATTAGAACAGTCTTGGTAGACGTCACTAGATGAAACTTCACACCCAATATCAAAGACCTGGGTTTTGCGGTTTCAGATAAGAAGATTTTTATTTCAATTTTCCCTATATAAGTAAATGTAAAACCAAAGGGCCCCGGGGCGGGGACATTTCTGGCCAAAGAGCTATATTTTGAACAATCTTGGTTCAGGTCCCCTAGATGAAGCTTCACACCAAATATCAAAGACCTGGGTCTTGGGGTTTTAGAGAAGATTTTTTATGATTTTTCCTTTATAAGTCTATGTAAAACCAAAGGGCTCTGGGTGGGGGCATTTTTGGCCCAAGGTCTTTATTTGAACAACCTTGGTAGAGGTAAACTAGATGAAGCTACACACCAAATATCAAAGACCTGGGCCTTGCGGTTTTAGAGAAGATGTTTCCTATATAAGTCATTGTGAAACCAAAGGGGGCATTTTTGGCTCTAGGGCTATAATTTGAACAATCTTGATACAGGTCCACCAGATGAAGCTTCACATTAAATATCAATGACCTCGGCCTTGTGGTTTCAGAGAAGAAGATTTTCTCTATATAAGTCTATGTAAAACCAAAGAGCCCCGGGACGGGAATTTTTGGCCCCAGGGCTATAATTTGAACAATCTTGGTAGAGGTTCACTAGATGAAGCTTCACACCGAATATCAAAGATCTGAGCCTTGCAGTGTCAGAGAAGAAGGTTTTTAAAGATTTTCCCTGTATAAGCCTATGTAAAACCAAAGGCTCTCGGGGCCAGGGCATTTTTGACCCCAGGGCTATAATTTGAACAATCTTGGTAGAGGTCCACTAGGTGAAGCTTCACACCAAATATCATAGACCTGGGCCTTGCGGTTTCAGAGAAGAAGAGTTTAAAGATTTTCCTTATATGAGCCTATGTAAAACCAAAGGCCCCGTCGCGGGGGTATTTTTAGCCCAAGGGCTCTAATTTGAACAATCTTGGTAGAGGTCCACTAGATGAAGCTTCACACCAAATATCAAAGATCTGAGCCTTGCTGTTTCAGAGAAGATTTTTAAAGATTTTCCCTGTATAAGCCTATGTAAAACCAAAGGCCCCCCGGCGGGGGCATTTTGGCCCTAGGGGCTATAATTTGAACAATCTTGGTAGAGGTCCACTAGATGAAGCTTAACACCAAATATCAAAGATCTGAGCCTGGCTGTTTCAGAGAAGATTTTTAAAGATTTTCCCTGTATAAGCCTATGTAAAACCAAAGGCTCCCGAGGCGGGGGCAGTTTTGGCCCTAGGGGCTTTTATTTGAACAATCTTGGTAGAGGTCCACTAGGTGAAGCTTCACACCAAATATCAAAGACCTGGGCCTTGCGGTTTCAGAGTAGAAGATTTTTAAAGATTTTCCCTATATAAGCCTTTGTAAACTCAAAGGCCCCCGGGGTGGGGGCATTTCTGGCCCAAGGGCCATAATTTGAACAATCTTGGTAGAGGTCCACTAGATGAAGCTTCACACCAAATATCAAAGACCTGGGCCTTTCGGTTTCAGAGAAGAAGATTTTTTAAGATTTTCCCTATATAAGCCTTTGTAAATCCAAAGGCCCCCGGGGTGGAGGCATTTCTGGCCCAAGGGCCATAATTTGAACAATCTTGGTAGAGGTCCACTAGGTGAAGCTTCACACCAAATATCAAAGACCTGGGCCTTGTGGTTTCAGAGAAGAAGATTTTTAAAGATTTTCCCTATATAAGCCTATGTAAACCCAAAGGCCCCCCGGGTGGGGGCATTTCTGGCCCAAGGGCCATAATTTGAACAATCTTGGTAGAGGTCCACTAGATGAAGCTTCATACCAAATATCGAAGACCTGGGCCTTTCGGTTTCAGAGAAGAAGATTTTTAAAATTTTCATTTTAAAAATCTATTTTTAGCTCCTGTGACCTAGATGTGCAATGGACCGGAACCATTTGAACAACTTTGAAAGGGGACCACCTAGGGATCATTCCTGTAAAGTTTGGTTAAAATCCGATCAGTGGTTTAGGAGGAGATGTCATTTGAAGAAAAAGTTTACGCACACACGCACGCACACACGCACGCACACACGCACGACGGACAAAAAGTGATCCCAAAAGCTCACCTTGTCACTACGTGACAGGTGAGCTAAAAACTGGGCTTTGCGGTTTCAGAGAAGAAGATTTTTCAAGATTTTCCCTATATAAGCCCATGTAAAACCAAAGGGCCCCGTGCGGGGGGCATTTTTAGCTCCAGCACTATAATTTGAACAATCTTGGTAGGGGTCCACTAGATCAAGCTTCATACCAAATATCAAAGACCTGGGCCTTGAGGTTTCAGAGAAGAAGATTTTTAAAGATTTTCCTTATATAAGCCCATGTAAAACCAAAGGGCCCTGGTGCGGAGGCATTTTTGGCCCCAGCATTATAATTTGAACAATCTTAGTAGGGGTCCACTAGATGAAGCTTCATACCAAATATCAAAGACCTGGGCCTTGTGGTTTCAGAGAAGAAGATTTTTCAAGATTTTCCCTATATAAGCCCATGTAAAACCAAAGGGCCCCCGTGCGGGGGCATTTTTAGCTCCAGCACTATAATTTGAACAATCTTGGTAGGGGTCCACTAGATAAAGCTTCATACCAAATATCAAAGACCTGGGCCTTGCGGTTTCAGAGAAGAAGATTTTTAAAGATTTTCCCTATATAAGCCCATGTAAAACCAAAGGGCCCCCGTGCGGGGGCATTTTTGGCCCCAGCACTATAATTTGAACAATCTTGGTAGGGATCCACTAGATGAAGCTTCATACCACATATCAAAGACCTGGGCCTTACGGTTTCAGAGAAGAAGATTTTTTAAGATTTTCCCTATATAAGCCTTTGTAAATCCAAAGGCCCCCGGGGTGGAGGCATTTCTGGCCCAAGGGCCATAATTTGAACAATCTTGGTAGAGGTCCACTAGGTGAAGCTTCACACCAAATATCAAAAACCTGGGCCTTGTGGTTTCAGAGAAGAAGATTTTTAAAGATTTTCCCTATATAAGCCTATGTAAACCCAAAGGCCCCCCGGGTGGGGGCATTTCTGGCCCAAGGGCCATAATTTGAACAATCTTGGTAGAGGTCCACTAGATGAAGCTTCATACCAAATATCGAAGACCTGGGCCTTTCGGTTTCAGAGAAGAAGATTTTTAAAATTTTCATTTTAAAAATCTATTTTTAGCTCCTGTGACCTAGATGTGCAATGGACCGGAACCATTTGAACAACTTTGAAAGGGGACCACCTAGGGATCATTCCTGTAAAGTTTGGTTAAAATCCGATCAGTGGTTTAGGAGGAGATGTCATTTGAAGAAAAAGTTTACGCACACACGCACGCACACACGCACACACGCACGACGGACGACGGACAAAAAGTGATCCCAAAAGCTCACCTTGTCACTACGTGACAGGTGAGCTAAAAACTGGGCTTTGCGGTTTCAGAGAAGAAGATTTTTCAAGATTTTCCCTATATAAGCCCATGTAAAACCAAAGGGCCCCCGTGCGGGGGGCATTTTTAGCTCCAGCACTATAATTTGAACAATCTTGGTAGGGGTCCACTAGATCAAGCTTCATACCAAATATCAAAGACCTGGGCCTTGAGGTTTCAGAGAAGAAGATTTTTAAAGATTTTCCTTATATAAGCCCATGTAAAACCAAAGGGCCCTGGTGCGGAGGCATTTTTGGCCCCAGCATTATAATTTGAACAATCTTAGTAGGGGTCCACTAGATGAAGCTTCATACCAAATATCAAAGACCTGGGCCTTGTGGTTTCAGAGAAGAAGATTTTTCAAGATTTTCCCTATATAAGCCCATGTAAAACCAAAGGGCCCCCGTGCGGGGGCATTTTTAGCTCCAGCACTATAATTTGAACAATCTTGG
Source organism: Lucinisca nassula (assembly GCA_963580285.1). Classification (NCBI taxonomy): domain Eukaryota; kingdom Metazoa; phylum Mollusca; class Bivalvia; order Lucinida; family Lucinidae; genus Lucinisca; species Lucinisca nassula. The sequence continues at coordinate 62,053,993 of OY757014.1, forward strand.
TAGGGGTCCACTAGATAAAGCTTCATACCAAATATCAAAGACCTGGGCCTTGCGGTTTCAGAGAAGAAGATTTTTAAAGATTTTCCCTATATAAGCCCATGTAAAACCAAAGGGCCCCCGTGCGGGGGCATTTTTGGCCCCAGCACTATAATTTGAACAATCTTGGTAGGGATCCACTAGATGAAGCTTCATACCACATATCAAAGACCTGGGCCTTACGGTTTCAGAGAAGAAGATTTTTCAAGATTTTCCCTATATAAGCCCATGTAAAACAAAAGGGCCCCCGTGCGGGGGCATTTTTAGCTCCAGCACTATAATTTGAACAATCTTGGTAGGGGTCCACTAGATCAAGCTTCATACCAAATATCAAAGACCTGGGCTTTGCGGTTTCAGAGAAGAAGATTTTTCAAGATTTTCCCTATATAAGCCCATGTAAAACCAAAGGGCCCCCGTGCGGGGGCATTTTTGGCCCCAGCACTATAAGTTGAACAATCTTGGTAGGGGTCCACTAGATGAAGCTTCATACCAAATATCAAAGACCTGGGCCTTGCGGTTTCAGAGAAGAAGATTTTTTAAGTTTTCGGTGAAAAAAATCTATTTTTGGCTACTGTGACCTATATGTGCAACGGACTGGAACCATTTGAACAACTTTGAAAGGGGACCACCTAAGGATCATTCCTGTGAAGTTTGGTCAAAATCCGATCAGTGGTTTAGGAGGAGATGTCGTTTGAAGAAAAGTTTACGGACGGACGCACGCACGCACGGACGCACGACGGACAAAAAGTGATCCCAAAAGCTCACCTTGTCACTACGTGACAGGTGAGCTAAAAACCAAAAATGCAAGAGTTGTCTTCCTTGTTCATGACACATCATCTCAGTGTGATGAATGCACCTGTGAAGTTTCATGAATATATTCCATACGGTTTAGGAGTTATGGCCCGGACACGGTTTACTATATGGTACTAAGTCAAGGACAGATAATCCAAAAACCAAAAATGCAAGAGTTGTCTTCCTTGTTCATGACACATCATATCAGTGTGATGAATGCACCTGTGAAGTTTCATGAATATATTCCATACGGTTTAGGAGTTATGGCCCGGACACGGTTTACTACATGTATATGGTACTAAGTCAAGGGCAGATAATCCAAAAACCAAAAATGCAAGTGTTGTCTTCCTTGTTCATGACACATCGTCTCATTGTGATGAATGCACCTGTGAAGTTTCATGAATATATTTCATAAGGTTTAGGAGTTATGGCCCGGACACGGTTTACTATATGGTACTAAGTCAAGGGCAGATAATCCAAAAATGCAAGAGTTGTCTTCCTTGTTCATGACACATCGTCTGAGTGTGATGAATGCACCTGTGAAGTTTCATGAATATATTCCATACGGTTTAGGCGTTATGGCCCAAACACGGTTTACTATATGGTACTAAGTCAAGGGCAGATAATCCAAAAACCAAAAATGCAAGAGTTGTCTTCCTTGTTCATGACACATTGTCTCAGTGTGATGAATGCACCTGTGAAGTTTCATGAATATATTCCATATGGTTTAGGAGTGATGGCCCGGACACGGTTTAGTATATGGTACTAAGTCAAGGGCAGATAATCCAAAAACCAAAATGCAAGAGTTGTCTTCCTTGTTCATGACACATCGTCTCAGTGTGATGAATGCACCTGTGAAGTTTCATGAATATATTCCATACGGTTTAGGAGTTATGGCCCGGACACGGTTTACTATATGGTACTAAGTCAAGGGCAGATAATCCAAAAACCAAAAATGCAAGAGTTGTCTTCCTTGTTCATGACACATCATCTCAGTGTGATGAATGCACCTGTGAAGTTTCATGAATATATTCCATACAGTTTAGGAGTTATGGCCCGGACACGGTTTACTATATGGTACTAAGTCAAGGGCAGATAATCCAAAAACCAATAATGCAAGAGTTGTCTTCCTTGTTCATGACACATCGTCTCAGTGTGATAAATGCACCTGGGAAGTTTCATGAATATATTTCCATACGGTTTAGGACACGATGTCGGGACGGACGGACAGGGGTAAAACTTAAATGCCCTTCCGCTATTCTCCGAATAGGCGGGGGCATAATTAAAACTTTTCTGTTGCCATGTATATACAATTGATATTAATATTTAATAAAATATATAAGTATATATACTTAAATAATATAATTCTGTTTCATACTGCCCAGTACACATTTAATATTCGCAAAATACACCCGGACCTCGTTATAGCACGATTCGTTACAGCACGAATTCGGATATAACACGGTTTTGGTTTGGACCCCAAATTTTCCCCAACCAACATTTATAAATATTATCTATGGATTGTATCAGGTTTTAAGCACAACAACTTTATTTTCCCCTCACTTTTGACTGCGGTAATACGGTAGCTAACACGGTTTATAACGGTACTTTTTGATATTTATTGCAGGCCTCCTGCAGAGTTGAATATACAGTATATAAACTTGTTTAGCTTGACACGCATGATAAACATGAACTGCCATCGGCACAATCAAAAGTGTTGGCTTAGTGAGATAAAGAGATTAAAGAATTCAGTTACGCAACCGGAAAAAAATATTTATCACGCTCTGTTAAGGATCACTGCTCAGCAGAAATTTTAAACATCGCTGCAGACGATGTGATCGGTCAACTGCAAAAAAACTCATTTTCTAGAGCCGCATGTAAAAGACAGTCAAATTTATTCCAGCTTAAAAGCAAATGATAAAACATATTCAAGATCGATTTTCGCGGTAAAAAAATCATTCAAAGACGTGCGCCATTAAAAATCGTTTCAAATGGCTAAAATATTAAGGGTAAGACATTTCAAGGGAAGTAATTCAAATTTCTTGTAAGCGTTGATCATTGTCCTGTTCCGAACCCTAACCCGGTAATTTCACCATTGAAATGTATTAACGGTACTGTATTTCGGTACGGTTTCGGACGCTCAGATACAACAAAGTTAGCCGGGAACCAGCTATCAAAATGGCGTCATACTCGCTGTCAGATCGGACGATTTCTGGATATAAAACATGGTTTATCAGCTGGTTTCGATCAAAGTGACTTGTTTGACTTGATGGGCCATGGTATTTACTGCCATTGATTAGTTCTAAACACATTTTAGTCGGGAAATACGGTCATTAACTGGACCGCACATCATCATGTTTGGGAAAGTATTGATCACCATTGTTTCAATGGTTGATCTGTGGCAAATACGGTCGGCGTTTATAACACGATTCGGTTAACTAACACGGTCCGTTGGTTGGACCCGGAGTTCCGTGTTATAACGAGGTTGAGGTGTATATATTTTAACATATAGACACATCCAAACACTACCTCATCACTCAATAATACTATTTGCCAGGACTTAACGGTGGTGGGCAAAAAAGTCTTCGTCCGTTTGTTGCCATTCTAAATGCGATGTTATTTTCCGTAACTTGTATTTTGTTTGGAATCGAAACAACAAAATTGGCCTTTAAACTTTTAAAATAGACATGTCTTAGCTAGTAATTATTGGTTTCTAGAATATCTGAGGATGTTTTGATGATAATTACCTGTTAAATATAGGCAGGTAAAGAGGCGGGATGGTCTTAATTATTTGTAATAAAAATGCGCAAAACGAATGACTAAAAATATGGAAGATGCAGGAATGAAGTCTAGAACACATTTATCTACTCATTTAAAGTGTAATTCCACCGATTTTTTGTATCAGTCAACTAAAATATGCCCGTAGTATTATCTATCTATCTCTATTTAGGTTTACTACAACACTCCCTGACGAGGATTACGTGAAGGTGATTGCGGGCCGTGAAGAAAAAGGTAGAATGAATAGTGAGAATAAAAGTGCAATAGTGAGATGAATAAAAACAGGTGAAAATGTTAGTTAATAAGATGAGATTAAAATCAGTTTAAAAACGGGTCTGCTGTGTTTAGGGTAACTGGTGGTCAAGAGACCGAACTGCCACACTGAACTGATTCAGTGTTGGCAGCATGACCAAGGAAGATGGAAAACTGTTCCATTGCACAACAGCCAAAGGGAAAAACGAATACTTGTAATAATATAGATTTGACGATACACAAAGGGATGGCACAGGCTTTGACGGGTTGCTCTTGTTGGCTGCTGGAAATACGGTGGCATTTGAATGGCAACCATGCTGTGTGTGATTTCATATAACATACAGAGGCGAGCATCAGCCCTCCTCTGTTTCATTAAACCTATTTGCAATGTGTTTATATGGAACCAGCGGTTTTTTGCCAACCACAAAGGAAAAGTAGTTTTGCGCATGCGCAGTGAAAAATAAACAAGGTCACATGTCAAAACATTGGATCTGTCTATTCTTTGGTACTGAACTAGAATAGCCGTACGATTAGCCTATATTGGCTAACCATACAGTGCCGTACGATTAGCCAATACAGGCTAAACGTACGAGGCCGTTTGATTAGCCAATACAAGGGGTGCGTTTACTAACCGGAACGGACCCAATAACCGGAACGGACCTTTTTTTCATCCCCCCCCCCCCCCCCCCCCCCGTTCTATTTGCTATTAAAAAAGTTTATGGAAGCTCCCCAAAACACCATATATTACTTTTGGAATCTGTATTTGACATTTTTGTCAAGGAAATTAGCCCATAATTTTATAGCAGAAAACGGTACCAGTATATAGCGCAATAGGTCTCTTAAAAGCTTTTTTATCAAAAGAGATCTGAGAACAGTGCCTAACTATTATAGCACCAGGCCAGACAGTGTATAAGCTCTCAGATAATTCTACAACAGTTGAATAGTCTATACCATTTTTAAGCTCTAATGCTTAATTTATACAACACTATTATACCTGCTGCGATATTTACTCTATCAAAGGTATGATATGTCCCATTATCACGAACACACGCCTATGTAGTTTTTACCCACTTAAGCCCCACTTTTAAATAGTAAAACTGGGGATCCAGGTGGTAAACGATATTTTTTCTTATTTCTGTTAAATTGTGAATTCTCGCCGAGGCGGTTCTAATGAGAACCAACAATATATGTTTTGACCAGAAAAAAACGCCAGATTTTATATTCAGAAAAGTACCACATTTGTTTTTTATTTGGTGGTATTTTTTTTTCAATATAATTGAATAGGCGTGTTTTCATAATGCGACGATACTCCTTCTGCGACAAGAATTTTAATGGGTTGTATTTAAAAAGAACAGAATTCATATTTTATCAATTTAATATTCCTTCTTTAACCTATCCTCTGTAATACATCAAAACCAGCACTAAAAGTAGCATTTCATGAACATAGACATAATGAAGTTAGAGAAAGCACATAATTGAGAAAGTTCAAAAGCAATAATAAAGCATGCAATAAACATGGAGACCGTGTGTTTCCCCGGCATATAAGGGAATATGACATGACCGCCCCTACCCCGCCGGGCATCCCAACATTGAGAAACGGTACACGCTTCATGTCATATTCCTTCACATACAAGAGAAATACATAAAAAAACAACACTAAAACATCTAATGAACACGGAGATGGTGTGTTTCCCCGGCATATAAAGGAATACGACATGACCGCCCCTACCCCACCGGGCATCCCAACATTGAGAAACGGTACACGCTTCATATCATATCCCTTTACATACGAGCGAAATACGTCAAAAACAACACTAAACTGAACATGTAATGATCACGGAGATAAGGCCCCCGCCCATCTGGGCTTGAAGAAATATATGGGCTGCATGATGCTTCCACGCAGAGCTGAATCTGACCCACACACGAGTACTGGTAAACCGCTTAGAGGATCTAAGCCTGCCCAGGCAAAGCGGTGTGAGTGTCGGACCGTCCATGCTTATAAACCCTATTGGTTTCATTGGGCGACAGTGTTTGAGATGTCATTTCATCTCAATGTCGGGTAAAAGTCCCACAAACTTGGAAGCAATGTCTCCAAAATGACCTTTACAGTGTTGACGGGGACGTTAAACCTCAAATCAAACAAACAAACACGGAGATAATGAACATAGAGATAGCACATAATTGGCGAGTACCCACAAACTATGTTTTTGAACAGTAATAAACAAAGTCATGCATGCCACTTTAAAACCAAGCTTTACTATGTAAAAAGTGGGGATAATGGGGCTCGAAATTATACAGGCGTGTTTTCATGACACAAGTTTCTAAATTTAATATCATTTTTGTTTTTCAATATGATATTATTTTATAGCATCAGTAAAATATCTTATTGAATTACAAAAAATTGTAATCCGGTTATTTGAGCAATTAATTCAGGTCTCAATAAAGAACAACAGTAATTAAGGAATGTGTCAAAACGCCAGCGGTTAATCTCGTAATACGAGTACACACACTAGGTGCCATAAATGAATGTGGCGATAAAAGAAAGCAATGTAGAGATATTTCATTGGGCGGCAGGGCTTGATATTTTCTTTCATTCAAATTAATGGTAAAAGTCCCAGAAAATCGGAAGCAACGTCTCCCAAATGATCTAAATAGTGCTGACGGGGACGTTAAACCTCAAATCAAACAAACAACAAATGAACAATAGAAGTAAATAGCTTGCAGGATAGACTATGCAATGCAGCTTTAATACTATTGCATTTCATTTAATTGATGTTATTAACATCTGGTCGTCCTGTTGCTGATGCTGTACGGGTATCTAATTTATTATTATTGTGGTCATGAATTGTGTCTTTTTACCTGAGCGGCCCAAATGGAATTGTATAATATTTCCGTGAGAATAGAATACAATATTTCGGCAGGGTTTTCATCGCTTCCCTTGATGTAAAACCAATTAACTTTATGTATGGATATAATATTTATATGAATATTGGGAATCAAATACTTAGAAAAATGAAAAATTAGGCCGAAAATAGGTCCGTTCCGGTTATTGCAGGTCTGTTCCGGTTATTCAATGCACCACAATACAAGCTATTTTTACGGGGCCGTACGAATAGCCACTGCCTAAAAATTAATTGTATATTTTTATTTATCAAAAATCAGCACAATATAACTTCCATTTTTTATTTTGGCCGATATTTTAGCCCATATAACTGCATTAATTTCACTTATGGGCCGAAATTGTTATGGTCCGATTTTGTCATGGGCCGATTTTGACATGGGCCGATTTTGTTATGGGCCGAAATGACCCGGAACCGTCAAATGTGACCGACGCAGTATCAGTAGATAGATAGATGAATAACAATAAATTACAAGACTGTGAAGACGAAAAGAAATGCCCTACTTATTTCAATGTGTGTTAGAATGCCGCATCCTGATACTGAGTGAACAAAACAAACAAAAACAACGAATTTCAAAGCTCGCATTTTCTTCGACAGTTTTTTTCAGGAGGCAGACATTTACAAATCATGTGATTTTTGATCACGTGATTTTCATCACAGGGCGGTGGATAGAATTACCGGAAAGCACCAAAATACCAGAAAGCAACGAAACTATCGGAAAGCACATAAAAGTACCCAAAGGCACTTTCATTTACTAAACAAAACAATAGAAAAATGTACTTAAATGCAATATATAAAATGTCGGGTAGGTATAATATGCCCTCCAAGGAATAGGCCCTCTACAAGATGGTGAGTCTACAGTCACTTCCAATGTTGATAAGGCCAATGCTTTAAACAGACAATTCTATTCTGTCTTCTCATCCAGATCTGCCTTAGACCTAGTCAAGCTGTGCCGAGGTGCATTGCTGGATGGTTTGTCATCTGGCCTAGATTTGTTGATACCGGATAAATTTAAATCCAAGGTACCGACAATGCCAGATATTGAACTATCAGTAAATGGTGTCCTTAAACTCTTGACTGGCTTAAACCCTTCCAAGGCAGCTGGTCCGGATGCTATTAAACCTGTTGTCCTTAAGGAACTTTCAAATGAAATAGCTCCATTGGTTACAGCTATTTTCCAGTTATCCTTGGACACAGGCACTGTCCCAATGGATTGGAAAACTGCAATCGTCAGTCCACTGTTCAAGAAAGGTGACAAAGGTAATCCAGCCAACTACCGACCAATCTCACTGACATGCATTATGTGCAAAACTATGGAACACATCATTGCATCAAACCTGACCAGGCACTTTGACAAACATAATGTACTCTATGACTTACAGCATGGTTTCCGTCAACGCAGGTCTTGTGAAACTCAGCTTATTCAACTTGTTGAGGACCTTACTAGATCGATGACAGGGGGCAGGCAAACTGACCTCATTCTGTTAGATTTTAGTAAGGCCTTTGATAAGGTAAACCATCTCAAACTGCTTTACAAACTTAGACTTCATGGTGTTCAAGGTAATGTCTTGTATTGGATCCAGTCCTTTCTCATAGGGAGAAGCCAGACCGTTGTGCTTGAAGGTGACAGTTCTAATGAGGTACCAGTACCCTCAGGTGTACCGCAGGGGTCAGTCCTGGGCCCCATCTTATTCTTACTGTACATTAACGATTTGCCCGATAATGTGCAGTCTCAAGTTCGCCTCTTTGCGGATGACACTGCGGTATACCTGACCATTAATAACCCAGATGACTCTTCCAACCTCCAGAAGGACCTTGACCAACTACAAAAGTGGGAGGAACAATGGGATATGGAATTTAACCCTGGTAAGTGCCAAGTTTTACATATCACCAGGTCACAAGATCTAATCGAGTCTACCTACACCATGCATAAGAAAACCCTTGAAAGTGTATCCTCCGCCAGATACCTTGGTGTTGATCTATCTACCGACTTAAGTTTCAATACACATATTAATAGAATTTCGGCAAACGCAAATAAATCACTCGGTTTTATTAAACGGAACATAAAAACTAAACATAAAGGTGTCCGTGAGGCTGCATATAAAACTATTGTGCGCCCACAACTCGAGTACGCCTCCACTTCATGGAGCCCTTATACCGAAAGTTATTCCCAGAAAATAGAAATGGTCCAGAGGAGAGCTATTCGCTGGACCATGAGTGACTATTCGCCTTACAACAGCGTTTCAAAGATGCAGAAAGTACTTGGCTGGCGGTCTCTGGAACAGAGGAGGGCTGATGCTCGCCTCTGTATGTTATATAAAATTACACACGGCATGGTTGCCGTTCAAATGCCACCGTATTTCCAGCAGCCAACAAGAGCAACCCGTCAAAGCCTGCGCCATCCCTTCGTGTATCGTCAAATCCATACCTCAACTGATTATTACAAGTATTCGTTTTTCCCTTTGGCTGTTGTGCAATGGAACAGCTTGCCATCTTCCTTGGTCATGCTGCCAACACTGAATCAGTTCAGTGTGGCAGTTCGGTCTCTTGACCACCAGTTACCCTAAACACAGCAGACCTGTTTTTAAACTGATTTTAATCTCATCTTATTAACTAACACTTTCATCTGTTTTTATTCATCTCACTATTGCACTTTTATTCTCACTATTCACTCTACCTTTTTCTTCACGGCGCGCAATCACCTACACGTAATCCTCGTCAGGGGGTGTTGTAGTAAACCTAGATAGATAGATATGCGAAATCAAGTTGATTTCGCGAAATCAGCCCGATTTAGCGGGGTGCGTAAATTTACCGGAAAGGACCAGAAAGGACCTGATTACCGGAAAGGACCGGAAAGGACCTGTTTCTACCCAGTTTCCTCCCTATTTCATGATATTTTTTATTGTATGCACCCTTACTACACTGCTTTCATCGTTAACCACAGTGTTGACTGGGCTTACCGGTACTAAAGTATGTTTAAGCCTGAGCTCTGTGTAAGAACTTCATGCAGTCCCAATATTTAATCAAGCCCTGGGGCGGGGGCGCATTTGTGTCATCATTTGTAACATGTTTTCAGTTTTCAATGACCTTAATAATGTTGACTGGGCTTACCAGTTTTCATTTCCTTGTAACTCTGCTCTGCGTTAGAACATCATGCTGTCCTTATATTTCTTCAATTCCCGGTGGGTTGGGGCGCTCTTAGTGTGTCAAACTTAAGTCATTTGGATCACGTATTCAGTTTTTTAAAATGACCTTTAAAGTGTTGACTTGGCTGACCAGTACTCAATTGTGGTTTTGCAGCTCTGCGTCTGCATAATATGCAGTAAATCTATATCTTCAATCTTCGGAGGGCGACGGCACACATTTCGTAAGACAATAAGTAAATAGGAACACATATTCATTATTCATTTTTAATGAACAACAGAAATTATTATATACAAGCCAGTGCATGAAAAAAATCCACGAAAAGGATTGAGCGGCCAACAAAGACTCAGATCAGCCTGCGCATTCGCGCAGTCTGATCAGAGTATTCACTGATCGCATGTACCTATTAAAGAATACGATCAATGAGTCTTTACTCGTCGCACTGGTGTTATTGTAGGTTTTTTTCATCTTATTGTAGATTTTTTCATGTGCCGGCTCATATGTATTTACATGTATATAACAGTATGCACAATGTAACTTCCTTATTCTTCTTTTCAGGTCTGACCTTGTGTAGGCCTCTCAACATTGAAATACGGCGTACACGCCGGTTTTTTTTTTTCCTCCATTCACGACGTCTAAGAAACGTCCCATCAACGTCAATGTAACGCCAGGGCTTTACACAGACATTGATACGACGTATTCTTATTGGAAATACATTGGCCGGTGAAGATACAAAATCCGGAAATTTTTTTATGAAAAAAATGAAGAAAAAGAAAAGAAAACTGACCGCTACTACCCTATTCGCCGAGGAACGACGTGCGCGCCAGCTTTCTTTTCTACTTTCCTTTTCTTTAATTTACGACGTCGTAGCAACGTCGATGTAACGTCAGTACATCACGACGTAGCATTGACATTGATACGACATTGCTAAGATTCTATTCCATTCAAAAGAAAAGCAGAAACATTAAACATTATTAGGTTATAACAGTAAGAAAAATTAAGGAATAGGAAAAAAAAAGAAAATTGACCGCTCCTACCCTAAGCAGGGCTCCTACTTATTATTAATTTATAGATTACCACTTCAGATTAATCTTATACTAATTGTATGAATGTCATTTGACGTGTCACCAGTAACAATTCTGATCAAAAGCAATCAGGAACAATACTGCATCATCATGAGCATAATGCAATGCAACGATGTGTAAGTCTTTTTTTTCACCAAAAGGTTATCAAAAACTTTAGTAGTTATAGCTATTTAATATTTATTTAAGAATTAACTAGCAAGGAATAAAAAAGATAAAGAAAAATAATAAAAATAGGAAAAAATAGAAAATTATGGGTCCTTTCCGGTCCTTTCCGGTAATCAGGTCCTTTCTGGTCCTTTCCGGTAAATTTACGCACCGGATTTAGCGAAATCAACTCATAAAATCAACATTTTTAAAAACAGGCAAAAAATTCTTAAATTGCATGTTATCTAGAATGTTATTATACATTTATGAGCCAAGTTTCATGAGAAAATTTGAATATTTAGTATGTATTTGATCGGAAATTCTATTCTGCCACTTAATTTCGCTGGTAATCACATGTGCGAAATCAACTCATTTTAGCGAAATCAATGAATTAAATAAATATTTCCCAAAACTGAATAAAACATATTGGTGCATATTATTAATAATGTTGTTAAACATTTATGAGGCAAGTTTCATGATGAAATTTGAATGTTTAGTAAGTTTTTTGGGAGGAAAATCTATTCTGCCACTTGATTTCGCTGGAAATCACATGTGCGAAATCAACTCATTTTAGCGAAATCAATGGTGAAAATAAATATTTCCCAAAACTGAATAAAAATGCATATTGTTATGAAAGTTGATAAACATTTAGGTCCAAATTTCAAATATTCTATGTTTTGAGCAAAAACTAGAAAAGTAATTTACAGCCCTGTAAGCCCCACTTTTTCTGTATACAAATGGGGTTTGAGGGGATCGAAATTATACAGGCGTGTTTTGGTGATGTATTGCCCGGTCTTTTTAATAATATTTCCCTTTATCTCTGCTTCTTGTTTGTTTTGGTGATATAATGTCCGAAACAAAAGCTAGAACTCAACATCAATATTTTCTCATAAAACGGTGGCTCATAAATGTAGAACAACATTCTTAACCCTTTTTTGTATCAAATGGAATCTTCCTCATTATATATAACAGGAGTCCATTTCAAAATTTAGGGTTGTCAGGCTGTGTTTTCTTCTATTTTTTTGGCAAACAGTGTAGGCCTTGATCAGACGCCGCGTTCTGCTGCGGCGTCTGATCTAGACCTGCACTGTTTGCCAACTACCCCACTAGGGGGTTTCCGGTACTGAATGGGTTAATACACATGTATAAAAACGTTTTAGTTGGTTTGGGGGAAAAAAGGTTATTTTATTATACATTGATTTCACTAAAATGAGTAGACTTCGCACATGAGACTGCAAGAGAAATCATGTGGCAGGATACATTTTCTTATCAAAAACCTACTAAATGTTTAAATTTCATCATGAAACTTGGCTCACAAATGATTAACAATATTTTTAATAATATGCACACATATGTTTTAATCAGTTTTCGGAAAAAAGGTATTTTATACATTGATTTCGCTAAAATGAGTTGATTTCGCAAATGCGATTGCCAGCGTAATCAAGTGGCAGAATAGATTTTCCTCTCAAAAACATACTAAATACTCAAATTTCACCATGAAACTTGGCTCATAAATGATTCACAACATTCTTAATAATATGCACCAATATGTTTTATTCAGTTTTGGGAAAATGGTATTTCATACATTGATTTCGCTAAAATGAGTTGATTTCGCACATGTGATTACCAGCGAAATCAAGTGGCAGAATAGAATTTCCGATCAAATACATACTAAATATTCAAATTTTCTCATGAAACTTGGCTCATAAATGTATAATAACATTCTAGATGATATGCAATAAGAATTTTTTGCCTGTTTTTAAAAATGTTGATTTTATGAGTTGATTTCGCTAAATCGGGCTGATTTCGCGAAATCAACTTGATTTCGCATATTATACCTACCGTAAAATGTCTTATATAAGATGGAATAATTTTGTTTGTTCTATTGACTTCTTACAACGTGTGCATTTATTGGGGAAAGTATAAAACCCGGAAGTAACAGCCGGAAGCCGGCAGTAAAATCAGTGAGTAAATTTTGACAATCGAATAAAGGTATTAAACATTCACATATCGGGATAAAATTTAGATCAAAAGTAGAATATAGACTCCTTTTTAAAATTCATATAAGATTTATATTTATAATCCAGTACTTTTCAAGATATGAACCCAAATATATGACCATGTCGAAAAATTTTCGCCCGGGAGTAACTTTTGCGGTATTGACGATGACAAGCATTTTGCAAAATATGTTCAGTCTGGGATTGCTACAAGAATAGATGTATGTATTATCAATTAAAAACATATCGATGATTAGAAAAATACAAAAATAAAGTTATTTCATCGCTTCGTGAAGTAAGTAATTAACCCGGGAGTAGGCCGGGAGTAATTTCTAGGTTGAAATCAGCGTTTATTAGCGTTATTGCCCATATCACATATTGCATTTATTAAACGTAGTCGTACTACCCTGACAGCTAATAGCAAAGGCACTGATCAGACTGTGGGGGTAATTTGTGTCATCTTTTCAACATTATACGGCCATAAAACAAATAGCGCCAAATATAAATGTTCCCCGGTCACATAATCAAACACCGCCTTAAATCATAGGCTCAGGAGCAGGGCGTGATATGGGTTTGGGGTTTGGGTGTGTGTCGAGTCCCGATATGACAAGTAAATAAATACTTGTACTCCATGCTGAATCTCAGGTTTTCTGCTGACAAACATTTAAGAAATACAATGTAGGTGATATAAGCAATAAGACCGAGAATAAAGCAAATAAACGCCGATTTCAACCCAGAAATTACTCCCGGCCCACTCCCGGGTCGGTTATTTTCTAGACGGGGCGATGTAACAACTTTATTTTTGCATTTTCCTCATCTCTGATATGTTTTTAATTGATATTACATAATGTAATTCTTGTAGAAACCCAAGACTGAACATATTTTACAAAATGCTTGACATCGTCAATACCGCAAAACATACTCCCGGGCGAAAATTTTGCGACATGGTTGTATATTTCAGTTCATATCTTGAAAATTAATTGATAATAATGTTAAAACTTATATGCATTTTTAAGAAAAGTCTATTTTCTACTTTTGGTCAAAATTTCATCCAGATATGTGAATGTTTAGTACCTTTATTCGATTGTCAAAATTTACTCCCGGATTTTACTCCCAGCTCACAGCCGTTACTCCCGGGTTTTATACTTTCCCATTTATTGCAATGGTATTAATTCCTAATATCTATCTATCTATCTATCTATCTATCTATCTATCTATCTATCTATCTATCTATCTATCTATCTATCTATCTATCCATTGTACTGAAAAACACAAGTGAAGGCAATGATCAGGATCGGGAGCGCTTTAGTGCATTGGTAGCGCATCGGATTTGTGATCGAGAGGTTCCGGGTTCGAGCCTCACGCTGACCAAAGTGTTGTGTCCTTGAGCAAGGCACTTCATCCACATTGCTTAAAAAAATAAATTAATAAAAAAAGTACTGGTTACCACCCAGGAAATCCTGCTCGTAATGCTCAGATGTGAGCGAGTAGCAGTAATAGGAGAAAAAAAAGAAAGATACAATTAACCCACAGCTCCCATCAGAGACACCAAAGGGAAAGAAACACAAACATGAAACAACAAACCCTAATGGTAACATCAATAGCGGAAAGCCAAAAGGGAGTTACTTTCCCACAAAATGGCCAATTGGCTATCCAAAACAAAATAATATAAGCGATACAAACACTCAAAGATAAACCATAACAAAAATTAAACCGCGACAGAAGAACCGCCTTGGAACGGTCAGTGAAACGAATTTCACGTGGGTGGGGGGTGGGGGGGGGGCGCTTAAATCGATTTTACGTGGCCACAATCCACGCCGACGCCATTACTTCCGTCGCGATATAGACAAATAATTTGTTCAGTCCACATGAAGGCCTCCTAACTCACCAGTGCAACATCTCCATGAACACAAAAAAAATCAAACAACCACAGAGATGAAACAACGGTGAGGACTCGACAGCAAGAAACCACTGAAATGCCGGGAGCAAATGAAAACCAACGACTAACTGAGGTAACGGCCAAATATGACCGACTCAGTATGAGAAGATAGATAGATAGATATACTCCGATGGGCCCAACCAGAGACAGAGTATCAGGCACCAATCACCTCTCAGTAAGCCTTTACGCTGGAACCGTCATAGAATCTGAGGCCTGACCCAACGGCGTGCAGTTAAAGAGGTAAGCAAAGTTGTCAACCGTGATTGGGTTAACTACCATGCATGCAGTCTGTCGTATAACATTTATGTTGTACCCAAACTTTTTATATTGAAGAACGATTTTACGAAATTGGGTGCTGAAGTCATTGCGTTATATATATTTTTTGAATTTATATATTAAGTAACCATAAAATTCGGGTTCCGATGGACCTTGTTGCAGAAGAGATTTAAGTCCAGTATTGAAAGTAGAAGTAAAACAAAGATCAGGAATCGATACAATTAACTTACTCCACCCATCAAAGACACCAAATTTTTGAAATTAAATCAGAATGACGTCTATAAAATTTTGAAAAGGCTTTGCGTAGTTTATGGTACCGATAACTCTGATTAAGAAGTTTAGCAGTTAAGAATTTATTACTGTTTACAGACGAAGAAACGGTGAGTCTAGATACGCTTTGGAAAGTAGAAGTAGAACAAAGATCAGGAATTGATACAATTAACTTACTCCATCCATAAAAGACACCAAAGGGAAAGAAATACAAACATTAAGCGACCAGACCATAATGGAAACAATAAAGGAATATAGTAAGTGGTGTTCTTTTTTTTTGGGGGGGGGGGGGGGGGAAAATAAAAAAATCATGCGATTTTGTTAAAACTAGAGCTTAATTTGGTATTTGAAAGTAGAATCTCTTTGTTTCCAAAACATTTTTCAAAGGCCTTATTTTCCGTACCATGATTCTTTTGTATCATTCAGGACCAATTTGATGTCACTGTTCATAATGAGGTGAATATTGTTCATGCAAAGTAATTGAATAATGTCTAAAGCTGAAACTAAGTTAATTTTGTTCTACATATTACTTACCGAAAGCAATCTGTTATTACTTGTATATTTGTACATTTGAAAAGTAGAAGTAAAACAAAGATCAGGAATCGATACAATTAACTTACTCCACCCATCAAAGACACCAAAGGGAAAGAAACACAAACATTAAGCGACCAGACCATAATGGAAACCTAAACAAAGGAAGGCCATAAGGACAGTTACTTTCCCACAAAATGGCCATATGGCCATCCAAAATAAAAAGACACAAGTGATACACACAGTAAGTAACAAACAACAACATAAATAAACCGCCACAGAAGAACCGCCTTGGAACGGTCACTGGGGGGGGGGGGGGGCTTAAATCGATTTTACGTGGCAACAATCCTCGCCCTTACTTCCGTCGCGATTTAGACAAATAATTTGTTCAGTCCGCATGAAGGCTTCCTAACTAATCAGTGCAACATCTCAGTGAACACAAAAAATCAAAGAACCACAGAGGTGGGACAACGGTGAGGACTCGACAGCAAGAAACCACTGAAATGCTGGAGCAAAAGAAAACCGACAGTTAGACTCCGATGGGCCCGACCAGAGACAGAGCATCAGGCACCAACCAACATTACCAAGAATTAGATCTCTCTAATTCTCAATAAGCCTTTACGTTGGAGCCGTCAAAGAATCTGAGGTCTGACCCACCGGCGTGCAATTAAAGAGGGAAGCAAAGTTGCCAACCGTGATTGGGTTAACTACCAAGACTGTTTGTTTGTTTTTTTTTTTTTTTTTAGTTATTGTTTGTTTTTTATTATTCATGAATTTTATCATGTTTATTCTTCGCCATAGAATTATCTTGGTAATCAATGGTAATATAATAAAACAAACGATGAAGATTTTATAATAAATAGAAGTAGAGGCAATGATCAGGAATCGATAAATTAACCCACAGCTCCCATCAGAGACACCAAAGGAAAGAAACACAAACATGAAGCAACAGACCTCAACGGAAACACCAACAGCGGAAAGCCAAAAGGACAGTTACTTTCCCATAAAATGACCAAAAAGCTATCCAAAATAAAATAATATAAGCGACACAAACACCCAAAGACAAACCATAACACAAATAAATCACGACAGAATAACCGCATTGGAAAGGTATGGAGAAACGAATTCCACTGGGGGGGGGGTAAATCGATTTTACGTGGCCACAATCCTCGCCCTTACTTCCGTCGCGATTAAGACAAATAATTTGTTCAGTCCGCATGAAGGCCTCCTAACTCATCAGTGCAACATCTTCGTGAACACAAAAATCAAACAGCCACAGAGATGAAACAACGGTGAGGACTCGACAGCAAGAAACAACAGAAATGCTGGAGCAAAAGAAAACCAACAGTTAGACTCCAATGGAACCGACCAAAGACGGAGCATCAGGTACCAACCAACATAAGCCTTTACGTTGGAACCGTCATAGAATCTGAGGCCTGACCCACCGGCGTGCAATTAAAGAGGGAAGCAAAGTTGTCAACAGTGATTGGGTTAACTACCATGCATGCAGTCTGTCGTATAACATTTATGTTGTACCGAATCTTTTTATATCGAAAAATGATTTTACGAAATTGGGTGCTGAAGTCATTGCGGTTATAAATTTTTCTAAATTTATATACTAAGTCACCATAAAATTCGGGTTCCGATAGACCTTGTTGCAGAAGAGATTTAAGTCCAGTATTGAATTTTGAAATTAAATGAGAATGACGTCTATAAAATTTTGAAAAGGCTTTGCGTAGTTTATGGTACCGTTAACCCAGATTAAGAAGTTTAGCCGTTAACAATTTATTACGAGTGTTGAAGTCAGTTACATGACTACACACTCTGGCAAATCGAATTAATTGTGAAATATAAACGCCATAGGATGGCGCACGTGGAACATCACCATCCAAAAAAGGAAAGTTTACAATCTCAAAATCAAAATCATCGCGTTTATCATAAATTTTGCAAGAAACAAACTCATCCACAATAGATAGATTTAAATCCAAAAACGGGGCCTCGGCATCAAACCATCGAAATAGGTATTATCAATATTTAATAAAGCATCCAGATATCTAGAAATGGAGCTAAAAGCTTCAATGTTTTCAGACTGGTTATCAGCAGAAAGGGACACCATGAAGTCTTTCTCATAACAAAACAAAAACAGATCAGCCACAAGTGGTTAGCAATTAGTACCCATCGGAATACCCACAGCTTGTCTAAATAACTTAGTGCCAAATCTTATGTAAATATTGTCAAGTAGAAAGGTGAGAGCTTCACACACCTTCTGACATGGCCATAAATCATAATGCGTGTAACATCACTTTGACATGCCATTGCCATTGCATTGCACCTATACATTGTTTTCAGCGGGTCTTAGTGGCCTAGTGGTTAGGAGCCATGACCATAACTCATTAGGTCCCTCACCGCTGTGCTTCGACCCCCGCTCGGGTCACTTGTGGGAAGACAAGTTCTGCTGGGTTTTTCTCCCGGTTCTCTCTCTTAATCTTTATGTCTCTAATCCCGTTGGTTTGGACCCTGCTCATGTCATATGTGGGAAAACAAGTTCTGCATGATTTTTCTCCTGTTTTTTTTTTTTCAAATTTTTCCAACCTGAACAATCGGCTCGATATATGTGAAAAATTCTTTATAGGACCGAATAGCACCCACCACCCACCAAAAAGCCAATTTTCATGTAAATTGTTGAACACACGGTTAGGAGGCCTTCATGCTGACTGAACAAATTATTTGTCTAAATCGCGACGGAAGTAAGGGCGGGGATTGTGGCCACTTAAAATCGATTTAAGCCCCCCAGTGGAAATCTTTCCGTTGACCGTTCCAAGGCGGTTCTTCTGTGGCGATTTTTTTATGTTGTTGTTTGTTACTTACTGTGTGTATCACTTGTGTCTTGTTATTTTTTGGATGGCCCTATGGCCATATTGTGGGAAAGTAACTGTCCTTATGGCCTTCCTTTGTTTAGGTTTCCATTATGGTCTGGTCGCTTAATGTTTGTGTTTCTTTCCCTTTGGTGTCTTTGATGGGTGGAGTAAGTTAATTGTATCGATTCCTGATCTTTGTTTTACTTCTACTTTTTATACAACCTAATAAAAAGCGAGAATGGCGAAAAAATCGGGTACTCATTGAAGAGAAGCACCAAAAACACAGGGCATGCCTCAGTGATACCAGCTCAGTATCTAACAAGGCGGACTATTAAGATACATGCAGAACAGTCAAAACAAGACTCAGAGACATGCCAGACTCCTGGCTAAGCAACAAAGCCGATGAAATCCAGTCCTTTGCAGACAGAAAGGATGTGAAATAGTTCTTTGATGCACTAAAGACAAGTTTATGGTCCCGAGTACTCTGGAACCACTCCTCTCCGAAGTGCAGATGGAACTAGTCTTCTGACTGACAAAGAAGTTATCTTGAAAAGATAGGCCGAGCATTTTGATAATGTTCTTAAACGGCAATCCTCTAGCGATGATGGTGCTACCAACAGACAACCACAGGTTGATTGTAATCTGCTGCTTGGCAAGTTCCCAACCGTTACTGAAACAGTGAAAGCAATAAAACTTCTGGCATCTGGCAAGGCCCGAGGACCAGATACAATACCTGCTGACATTGACAAAGCAGAAGGTACTCCAGTTGCAAAGAAGTTGACAGAGTTATTTCACATTATGTGGAGAAAAGAAGCCATCCCTCAAGAATTCAAGTATGCGTCAAACATCCACCTATTCAAACAGAAAGGGAACCATCAATTATGTGACAATCACCGCGGCATTTCTTTATTGTGTCCTTGCAAGAGTCCTACTTAACCGATTGAATGAACACCTTGAACAGTCAGGGCTTCTACCAGAAAGCCAGTGTTGGTTTAGGAAGGACAGAGGAACAATTGACATGATTTCACAGCAAAGCAGCTGCAAGAGAAATGCCAGGAACAGAAGATGGACCTAAACATGACCTTTGTTGACCTCACCAATGCATTTGACACAGTCAGTCGTGGGGGCCTTTGGGAGATCAAGGTGAAGTTTGGATGTCAAACCAAGTTCATAACAATGGTGAGACAGTTCCACGATGATATACTTGCACGGGTCCAAAATGATAGCGAGTTTTCAAATCAATCCCCTATGAAAAACGGAGTGAAGCAAGGCTGTGTGTTAGCCCCAAGACTGTTCAGCATGATGCTTTCTGTCATGCTCACATATGCTTTCCAGGATGGTGACAATGTAATACCTATTAGGTACCGCTTTGATGGGAAGCTTTTCAGTCTCAGAAGGTTGCAAGCCAAATTCAAGGTGCAGAAAGCGGTGCTAGATGAGTTCCTCTTTGCTGATGACATGGCAAAAGGTGCTCCAACAGAAGAGAAAATGCAAAAGGTTTAGATCAAGTATCCGACTCATGTGATAGCTATGATCTCACAATCAGCACCAAAAAGACTGAAGTAGTCTATCACCCAGCACCTGACAAAATAGAAGTTAGGGCAATCGATACAATATACCTACAGCTCCCAACACAGGCACTAAAGGGAAAGAGCACAAACATGAAACAACTAGATCCTAATTGAAACATCAATTGCTGAAAGCCAAAAGGACAGTAACTTTCCCACAACGTGGCCAAATGGCTATCAAAAACAAAACAACACAAGTGACACACACACTCAAAGACAAACCATAACAAAATTATACCTTGGAACGGTCAGTGAAACGAATTCCACTGGGGGTAGGGGTGGGGGCTTAAATCGATTTTACGTGGCCACAATCCTCGCCTTATTTCCGTCGCGATTTAGACAAATAATTTGTTCAATCCGCATGAAGGCCTCCTGACCAATCAGTGCAACATCTTCGTGAACACAAAAATCAAACAAACACAGAGATCAACCAACGATGAGGACTCGACAGCAAGAAAACACTGAAATGCTGGAGCAAAAGAAGACCAACAGTTAGACTCCGATGGGCCCGACCAGAGACAGAGCATCAGGCACCAACCAACATTACATAAAATTAGACCCCACATGGCGACTTGTTTTGTTGTGTCCTCCGAATAGACACTATGTTGAAGTAACGTCAAGACGTCATTTTTTTAACAATGTGTGTCAAATAGAAGTAGAGGCTAGTTCAAATTGCTTAAACTGCACATAATACTCGCAAAAGGTTGCTGCAGCACATTGCGTGTCATTCTTGATAAGTGTATGTCATTCTGTTAATACTTTGGAGATTTACTTATATCAGGTACAATTATATCAGGTACAATTATCAATATAATACATAACATTCAGTTTTAACATGTTCCTCCGCAAAATACCCCCAATTACAAAGTGAATTTTGGTATTTCTATGTGCTTTCCAGTATTTTGGTTGCTTTCCGGTATTTTTGTGCTTTCCGGTATTTCTGGGTAGTAGGAAAAGGAGCTCCCATAGCGGCATCTTAAATATTCATGAGACCCGCCGTATCTGTTTCGGAAATGTTCGGGAAAAAACAAGTAACGGGAGCACTTTTAGAGGTAGAAGAGCACCGGTAAGGATATGTACAGCGATTGGAGTATATGTGGTAGTACTGCAGTGGAGCTCTTCTATACGAACATGAGCACTGATAGGAGTATATATACATTTGTATTTTGTTGTATGTGGTAATACTGCAGAGGAGCACTTCTATATGACAATGAGCACTGATAGGAGTATATATACTTTGTTGTGTGTGAAAGTACTGCAGACGAGCTCTTCTATACGATAAGGGGCACTGATAGGAGTATACCTACTTTGTTATGTGTGGTAGAACTACAGATGAGCTCTTCTATACGACACGGAGCACTGATAGGAGTATATCTACTTTATTATGTGTGGTAGTACTGCAGAGTAGCTCTTCTATACAACAAGGAGCACTGCTAGGAGTATATCTACGTTGTTTTGTGTGATAGTACTACAGAGGAGCTCTTCTATACGGCAAGGGGCACTGATATGAGTATATCTACTTAGTTATGTCTGGTAGTACTGCAGAGGAGCTCTTCTATTCGACAACGAGCACTGATAGGAATATATATACTTTGTTGTATGTGGTAGTACTGCAGTGGAGCTCTTCTATACGAACATGAGCACCGATAGGAGTATATCTACATTTGTACTTTGTTGTATGTGGTAATACTGCAGAGGAGCACTTCTATATGACAATGAGCACTGATAGGAGTATATATACTTTGTTGTGTGTAATAGTACTGCAGAGGAGCTCTTCTATACGACAAGGGGCACTGATAGGAGTATATCTACTTTGTTTTGTGAGGTAGTACTACAGAGGAGCTCTTGTATATGACATGGATTACTGATAGGAATATATTTTTTGTTATGTGTGGCAGTACTACAGACTAAGTAGATATACTCCTGTCAGTGCCCCTTGTGGTATAGAAGAGCTTAACTGCAGTACTAGCACACATAATTAAGTAGATATACTTCTATCAGTGCTCCCTGTCATATAGAAGAGTTTCACTGCAGTACTACCAGACATAACAAAGATGATTTACTTCTATAAGTGCTCCTGTTCGTATAGAAGCGCTCCTCTGTAGTACTACCACACATAATTAAATATATATACTCCTATCAGTGCTCATGTTCGTAGAGAAGAGCTCCACTGCAGTACTACCACATACAAAAAAGTATATATATTCCTATCAGTGCTCCTTGTCGAATAGAAGAGAATACTAACTTATTACCTCCTAAGCCTAAGACGTCTTTACGTCATCTTAAACTAGGTATTCAAGAATTTCATAAGAAGTTTGTTTTGGCCCCTGCAGACAAGGCCGCTAACAACGTCGTCGTTGTGTGACGGCTCCACTATGTTAACACGCTTAAGCAGGAGTTTGGTGGTACTAAGGCCTATGAACTTCAGCCTTTAGCTGAAGAGAGAGTTATAGTAGATAAACACATTTGTCATTCAGCCACCAAGTTTGCTGTGTGTGTTACCGAAGGCCAAGACAAGCTTCCTACGCTATACTGGTTACCAAAACTTCATAAAAGACCTTACAAAGCACGGTTTATTGCAAATTCTAGCTCTTGCACTACCACTGAACTTTCTAAATTATTAACTTCCTGTCTTACTGCTATTAAAACGCATGTGATTAAATATTGTGATAAAGTCTTTGAAAGATCAGGAAGAAATCTATTTTGGTCTATAAAAAATTCGAATGAGGTTTTAAATAAATTGAAAGCCAGACATTTCCGTGCTTCAAGTCTGTCTACTTACGATTTTTCCACTCTTTACACTACACTTCCTCATAATCTTATAAAAGAAAAGCTTAATGATTTAATTGAATGGGCTTTTCACAGAGAAGATTCTCTCTATCTTGCATGTAATGTCAGAAATGCATTTTTCACTTCTAAAGAGCATAAGAATTATACACTTTGGTCATGTCAGAAAGTGTGTGATGCCCTCACCTTTCTACTTGACAATATTTATATTAGATTCGGTACTAAGTTATTTAGACAAATTGTGGGCATTCCGATGGGTACGAATTGCGCACCTCTTGTGGCTGATCTATTCTTGTATTGTTATAAAAGAGACTTCATGTTGTCGCTTTCCATTGATAACCAATCTGAAATTATTGAAGCTTTGAGCTCCACTTCTAGATATTTAGGATATTTAGATGATTTATTAAATATTGATAATACCTATTTCGATGGTTTGATCAGTCAGATTTACCCCCCCCCCCCCCCCCAGAACTTCAGTTAAATAAAGCAAATTCTTCTGATACCGAGGCCCCGTTTTTGGATTTACATCTATCTAGTGTAGATGGGTTTGTTTCATGCAAAATTTATGATAAACGCGATGACTTTGATTTTGAGATTGTAAATTTTCCTTTTATGGATGGTGATGTTCCACGTGCGCCATCCTATGGCGTTTATATTTCGCAGTTAATTCGATTTGCTAGAGTGTGTAGTTATGTAACTGACTTCAACACTCGTAATAAATTATTAACGGCTAAACTTCTTAATCAGGGTTATCGGTACCATAAACTACGCAAAGCCTTTTCAAAATTTTATAGACGCCATTCTGATTTAATTTCAAAATTCAATATCGGACTTAAATCTCTTCTGCAACAAGGTCTATTGGAACCCAAATTTTATGGTGACTTAGTATATAAATTCAGAAAAATATATAACCGCAATGACTTCAGCACCCAATTTTGTAAAATCATTCTTCGATATAAAAAGATTGGGTACAAAATAAATGTTATACGACAGACTGCATGCATGGTAGTTAACCCAATCACGGTTGGCAACTTTGCTTCCCTCTTTAATTGCACGCCGGTGGGTCAGGCCTCAGATTCTATGACGGTACAAACGTAAAGGCTTATTGAGAATTAGAGAGATCTAATTCAAGGTAATGTTGGTTGGTGCCTAATGCTCTATCTCTGGTCGGGCCCATCGGAGTCTAACTGTTGGTTTTCTTTTGCTCCAGCATTTCAGTGGTTTCCTGCTGTCTAGTCCTCACCGTTGTCTTACCTCTGTGGTTCTTTGATTATTTGTGTTCACGGAGATGTTGCACTGATGAGTTAGGAGGCCTTCATGCGGACTGAACAAATTATTTGTCTAAATCGCGGCGGAAGTAAGGGCGAGGATTGTGGCCACGTAAAATCGATTTAAGCCCCCCAGTGGAAATCTTTCCACTGACCGTTCCAATGCGGTTCTTCTGTGGCGATTTATTTATGTTGTTGTTTGTTACTTACTGTGTGTATCACTTGTGTCTTTTAATTTTGGATGGCCATATGGCCATTTTGTGGGAAAGTAACTGTCCTTCTGGCCTTCCTTTGTTTAGGTTTCCATTATGGTCTGGTCGCTTAATGTTTGTATTTCTTTCCCTTTGGCGTCTTTGATGGGTGGAGTAAGTTAATTGTATCGATTCCTGATCTTTGTTTTACTTCTACCTCACAAGGGTGGTGAATCTAGAGATGGAGTCATCTGCACCTTCTGCAGACATCAAGAGAGAGGAGGGGAGCTCATTCCAATCTGAGATTGTCCTAGGTATGAAGCTAAATCTGTAGATGTCAGTCCTCGTGCCGATTTTTTGGAGGGCTAATGAATGTTTTTTTTTTCGAAGTGTTGTCTTTGAATGGGGAACAAGGTCACCCATGGGTATACTGGCTCTACCCTTCAGACCTTTATATAAAAGTATCAGCCTACTTTGTTTTCTCCGCTCTTTAAGAGATTCCAACTTTAACTATTCCAGAATGCCAGTCATACTTCCAGTTTCAAACGAGTAATTACCAGTTATAAAACGGGCCGCACGTTTTTGGACTTTCTCCAGTTCCTCCTGGAAGGTAACAGTAGGTGGATACCAGGACGTACTTGCATATTCCAGGACTGGACGAACCAGTCCCTTGTATGCAATTTCTTTTACGTCTTGTGGGCATGCTGACAGATTCCGTCTTAAGAACCTAAGGGTCCTATTTGCCTTAGTACAAACATTACTAATGTGAGTGTTCCACCTTAAATCATTCGTTATTGTCACACCAAGGTATTAAATGCTTTCTACATTTTCAAGGAGAGTTCCTTCCAGTTCATAGGTAGCATTTATCTTTTTGATCCGCTTTCTTGTAAGTTGCACCATGTTACATTTACTGGGTTGGAACCTAATTCTTCCTTGCCCAGCTACCCAATTTGTCGATATCATACTGAAGCTTCACTGTATCTTCCGAAGTTTTTATTTCTCGGTAGCAAACACAGTCATCAGCGAAGAGCCTTATTTCTGAATCAATTTCCTCTGAGATGGCATTTGTGTAAAGGGAGAAAAGAAGTTGACCAAGAACCGTCCCCTGTGGGACCCCAGACAGGAAAGGGGCCCAATCAGATTTACTTCCATTAACAACCACCTGTTGCTCTCTATGGCATAGAAAGCGTCAATCCATTTTAATGTTTTGCCACCAATGCCATATCCACTAAGTTTGCTTTTCAGAAGCTCACGAGGAGGTGTATCAAAAGCTTTCTCAAAATCCAAGATGAATGTGTCAATTTGTCCACCATTATCTAAAATTTTAGCTCAATCATCTATCACTGTCATCTATCACTTTATCTTCAATGAATCACTTGCCCAGGGCACTATACCAGATGACTGGCGACAAGCAAACGTTACCCCGGTCTAAAAAAGGGGAAAATATGATGCAGCAAATTACAGACCAGTGTCGCTAACATGCATCTGTTGCAAAACCCTGGAGCATATTTTAGTAAGCAACATCAACAAGCACTTAGCCTTTGAGAGCATTCTTGCTGACTGTCAACATGGTTTCGGAGTCAAAGGTCTTGCGAAACGCAGCTTGTTCAATTTTACCATGACATTGTGAGCAATCTGGATGGGGCCATAAACCGTGGCCACAAACAGACTGACTTGATCATCATGGACTTCGCTAAGGCCTTTGACAAGGTACCTCACAGAAGGCTATTACATAAACTGGAGTACTATGGGATAAGAGGATCCACACATAGGTGGATTAGCTCATGGCTCTCTGGGCACTCACAACAAGTTGTACTTGATGGCCAAGCGTCTGATCCAGTCCCTGTTTTATCTGGAGTCCCCCAAGGTTCGGTCCTTGGACCGGTCCTTTTCTTGGTTTTCATTAATGATCTCCCCGACAATATCAGGTCATCGGTTCGTTTGTTTGCTGATGATTGTGTCATGTATAGGAACATATATTCTTCTTCTGATTGTCTTATTTTACAAGATGACCTGGATCAACTTGCACAGTGGGAGGCCGATTGGCAAATGAAGTTCAATGTGGCCAAATGTCACTCAATGAGGGTGTCACGACACCCTCCGGACAAGCAAATTAAGTTTGACTATACACTTCACCAGCAAATTTTGGAGCATGTTCAATCCGCCAAATATCTTGGTATCACCATCACTGACGATCTTGATTGGGGTCAACATATCTCTGAGATTACATCTAAAGCAACTAGGACTTTAGGATTCCTTAGACGGAACTTGGCTTTTGCACCTAGGCAGACAAAGGATGTTGCATATAAAACATTGGTTCGCCCTCAACTTGAATATGCATCACCCATTTGGCATCCCTATGTTAAAACTCAGACTCAGTAGGTGGAGAAGGTGCAGAGGACAGCTGCTCGATGGACATGCAGGCGATGGCGAAATAGAAGTAGCGTCGGTGACATGCTTAATGAACTAGAGTGGTCGTCCCTGGAGGTCCGTCGTGAGCAGTCCTCTTTAACCTTTTTCTACAAGATACACTCTGATTCAGTGTCTATTGATAAAGATAGGTACTTGACCCCTGTAACAGTGTCGACCCAAACAAGGTCATCAAAAGTAAACGACTCACAATATCGTAGATACCAGTCCTATAGTGATGCCCTGAATAACTCGTTCTTTCCTAGAACTATTCCCCAATGGAATAGTCTTCCCTCCTCTGCGGTGAATGCCAAGTCCGCAGAAGAGTTTAAAGCCCGTACAGTGTAAGATTGAGACTCAGAGGTATGCGTTTTTGGATACCTCTGTTATGCAGATTGTAAATAGTTTTAAGGACGCATCCAGTGCCTCTCTTTTTTTCCAGCTTAATTCTAAATTTAGCCACCCAATCAACCCAGGTAATGGCCAGATATGACCGACTCAGAATATAGATAGATCACTGTCACCAGTTGTGTTTCACAGCTATTATTATTTCTGAAAGCATGCTGTCTATCAGATAAAAGTTTATGTCGTTTTGTTGTTGATTCATATATTGTCAATACAACACTGGCTTTATCCACTAGGTGCGTCTAAGACTATGTTGCTGTTGAAAATAAATATTCTGGTGAATGAATGTTCCTGGTGTATGAATGTCATTTGACGGCAATTCTGATTCTGATCCGTTCAAGGTCCGTTTCCGTTAATTTGTTCATTCTGGTCCAGTCCGGTTAATAAATGCACCCATTCTGTTGGAGTGCACGACTTCGTATCAATAGATCCATGATCAATATTTGCCTATTTTAACTGCGCGTTTTATATTATAAGAATTTTTAGGTTTATACGAAATGTCAGTTGGTGATTTATAGATCAATTGTTTGAATAGCATTGTTGTCCCATTTAGCACTACCGCAGGTAATAGACAAATTCTTTCCTAACATGATATTCTGCCCAAAACTGGTCAATATAATGAATATTTCATGTACTCGTGTTCTATCGGCAGAAAAATCGATAATTTCTATATTATTTTCGAAGAAGCTCTTCCTCTAAATGTTGATTTCATATCCTATGTCAGCCCTGCCCATCGGGGCTTGAAGAAATAGATGGGCTGCATGATGCTTCCACGCAGAGCTGAAACCGATCCACACACTAGTACTGGTAAGGACCACCCTGCCCAGGTAAAGTGGTACGGGTGTCCAATCGTCCATGCTTATAAACCCTATTGGTTTCATTGGGAGGCAGGGCTTGAGATGTCATTTAATCTCAATGTCGGGTAAAAGTCCAACAAAAATGGAAGCAACGTCTCCAAAATGACGTTTACAGTGTTGACGGGGACGTTAAACCTCAAGTCGGGAAAGTATAAAACCCGGGAGTAAATTTTGACAATCGAATAAAGGTACGAAACATTCACATATCTGGATGAAATTTGGGTCAAAAGTAGAATATAGACTCTTCTTTAAAAATGCATGAACGTTTTAACATTATTATTAATTATTAAGTACTTTTCAAGGTATGAACCGAAATATATGACTATGTCGTAAAATGCATCCAATTTTGTGGGACTTTTACCCGACATTGAGATGAAATGACATCTCAAGCCCTGTATCTGCAGCTGTTAGAGGTCATGGAAAAATGGACAATGGATTGATAAGGGTCAAACTTTTGACTGTATCTACATGTACTATGATTTCAAGAAGGCCTTTGACACAGTGCCACATTTAAGACTCTTAGCTAAATTGAAAGCTTATGGTATAAAGGACAATATTTTAAATTGGATAAAAAACTTCTTGAGTGACCGAAAACAGTGTGTACATGTAGTTATAAATGATACTCAATCACAATGGAGTAACGTCACAAGTGGGATACCCCAGGGCAGTGTCCTGGGACCTACATTATTTCTGATTTACATAAATTTTTTGTTTTGTTTTGGTTTTACGGCCCTTTCAAGATTATTTCACTCATATCGAGCCGATCGTTTATCAGGGGTGGGCGAAAACCGGAGTACATGGAGAAAAACCACCTGATCTTCCGTTGCAGAACCTGGCGTCTCACATGTGACCTGAGCGAGACTCGAACCACAGCAGTGAGAGACCTAATGATTAAGAGTCAGCGCTCTTATTCGCTAGGCCACGGTGGCCAGTGATTTACATAAATGACATTGAAGACTAGATCAGTAGTACCATTCGCCTGTTTGCAGATGACACAAAGTTGTTTAATCTATCAACTACTAAAATGACCAGGACGTAATCCAAAGTGATTCTGACAGACTCTCAGGTTGGAGTGACATGTGGTTACTAAAGTTTAATGCTGGCAAATGCTGTACAATTCACTTTGGTCACAACAGCCCTGAACAAACATACTACTTGAAGCACAATGATGAAAGGAAAGAGATCAGAACAAGTCAAGAAGAGAGAGATTTGGGAGTTTATATGATAAGGACTTAAAATTTAGGCATCACATAAGTAACTGTATAATGGC
Organism: Lucinisca nassula; assembly: GCA_963580285.1. Taxonomy (NCBI): domain Eukaryota; kingdom Metazoa; phylum Mollusca; class Bivalvia; order Lucinida; family Lucinidae; genus Lucinisca; species Lucinisca nassula. The sequence continues at coordinate 62,083,750 of OY757014.1, forward strand.
CCCCGCCCATCGGGGCTTGAAGAAATATATGGGCTGCATGATGCTTCCACGCAGAGCTGAAACCGACTGGCACACAAGTACTGGTAAACCGCTTAGAGGATTTAAGCCTGTCCAGGCAAAGCGGTGTGAGTCAGCCCGTCCATGCTTATAAACCCTATTGGTTTCATTGGGCGGCAGGGCTTGAGATGTCATTTCATCTCAATGTCAGGTAAAAGTTCCACAAAATTGGAAGCAACGTCTCCAAAATGACCTTTACAGTGTTGAAGGGGACGTAAAACCGCATATCAAACAAACAAAAAGTAACTGTATAAATAAGGCAAATGGAATTACATCTCTTATTCGAAGAACATTTCTGCATGTGAATGTGAAGCAGTTCAGGAAATTACATAAAGTTTTAATACGTCCTCATGTCGAATTCTGCAATAGAGTATGGAGCCCTCGATTTAAGAAAGACATTGAAGCCATTGAAAGAGTTAAAAAAAAACAGCCACCAAGTTAGTTAACTGTGTAAGACATTTGTCATATGAAGAAAGACTAAAAGTTTTAAAAATACCATCATTAAGTGATAGGAGATTCAGAGGGGATGTTATTCAAACTTGGCAAAGAAGACATTGATTACACTATATTCTTTGAAAAATGTGATCATCATGACCATGATGTTCGTGGCCATCCACAAAAATTAAAGAAAAGAAAGTGCCAGAAGGAAATTCGGAAACACCTTTTATTCCGAAAGAATAGTGACACCTTGGAACAAGCTGCCAGATAGTGTTGTATATGAGCCTAGCCTAAACATGTTTAATAACCGACTTGATAAATTCATGGGAGATGGACAGTATACAGTGATTCCAGAAAATAATACTTGGGTGTCTGTTCAAGATGGAGTTATATGAGATCAATGATCTCGCGACCCTATGCTGGATACGCGAATGTTAAGTTGACTTTATTTTAATGGGTTCATAGCCCCTAAAACTGAGAATTGCAATTCTGGTTACTTTTTTTGGAGCCATGGCTCTTTGAACATTGATAACAGTCATCTCAGTCATGTATTCTTGTCATCTGTATTATCTTGACTGTGATATGGCACTTGCTTGTTGCAGTTGTAGTGGCAGGGCATCATGCTGTGCTTGCAGCGTGTATTATTATTTATACTCAAATTATAGGTTGAGGGTGCTCGTTAGAACAAGGAGGCAGTTCTAACGAGTACCAACAACCTATGTCTTGGAGCATGTTTATGAAAATAATGTACTGATATACCCCATAAACCCCATTTTTATGTACATACACTGGGGTTTTGAGGGGTTTTCATTACACAGACTTGTTCACTTGATGATTTTATTAACACAGTCTGTTGATAGGACCCGTAGCTCCCTGTTTACACAAAGTTCAGAGGGTACCAATTAAATCAGTATTATTTTTTCCAGATTCCAGCCATGCAGCTAAATGTTCTAGTAATTTGTTTCCTGACAGCCCTCCCGGTACACAGTTTCTTGCTAACTCCACTGCCAAAGTCATCTTCCAAAGGTAAAAGATACACATGAAGCCCTTTTTGTAGTGGATCTCACAGGAGTGGTCATTTCACTCATGACTATCAACCAATCAAATTACAGAACTTGACATACCATAATGATCCTAAGTATTGGAACAGATAGGCCTAAGCAAACAGTGCAGACCCAGGTCAGGTCTGATCAGGAGCTACACTGTTTGCCATTCCCTTTGCACCTTTTGGACTCCTTGGTGGATTGTGATACAATTTTTTTTTTTTATTATTTAGCTCATCTGTCATCTAGTGACAAGGTGAGCTTTTGTGATCACAGTGTGTCCGTGCGTGCGTCTGTAAACGTTTTCAAATGAGTGTATCTCTAATACCCCATGTCCAACCTTGATCAAATTTCATGAAAAGCATAATCAGGTTGGGGGAAAGGCTGATCAGATTGGAATTTTGGTTGCCATGGCAACATATATCTCCCATAGACTTTCAATGGGAAAAATTAAAATAATCTCTGAAACCACATGGCCCAGAGCTTAGATATTTAGCTTGTAGCAACGTCAAGTGGTCACCTACATAAATCCTGCCAATCATGCCTCTGGGGTCCAAATTGACCACACCTGGGCCCCTCAGCTCCCATAGACTTATAATGGAAAAAAAGGTTAAAAAATCTTATGAAATCATGAAGCACAGCGCTAATATATTTAGCATGTAGCAACATAAAATAGTCACTGCTAACCGTGCCTCTGGGGCCGAAATTGGTCACGCCCCGGGGCTCATCTGCTCCCACAGACTTATATGGGGAAAAACTTCAAAAATCTTCTCTGAAACCACAGGGCTGAGAGCTTAGATATTTAGCTTGTAGCAACAGCAAGTGGTCACCTATTTAAATCCTGCCAATCGTGCCCTGGCATCGAAATGGGCCACATCTCGGGGGGCCTGTTAGCTCCTATAGACTCATAATGGAAAAAGCTTCAAAAATCTTCTTCTCTGAAACTATGATGCACAGAGCTTAGATATTCAGTATATGGCAACATAAAATAGTCACCAACATAAATCCTGCTAACCCTGCTCCTGGGGTCAAAATTGGCCATGCTCGAGCTCATCAGCTCCCATAGACTTATAATAGAAAAAACTTAAAAAAAATCTTCCTCTTTGGTTTAAAGACCCAGAGCTTAGATATTTAGTTTGTAGCAACATCAAGTGGCCACCTGCATAAATCCTGCCAATAATGCCACTTGGTCTGGCCACACCACAGGGCTCTTTAGCTCCCATAGACTTACAATTGAAACTTAATTCAAACTTCAAAAATCTTCTTCTCTGAAACCACAGGGCCCAAAGCTTAAATATATACCATGTAGCAACCTCAAGGGGTCACCTACATAAATCCTGCCAACCATGCCCCTGAGGTCAAAATTGGCCACGCCCTTGGGCCCATTAGCTCCCATAGATTTATAATGGGAAAAACAACTTCAAAAATGTTCCCCTCTGAAACCATAAGTTCCAGAGCTTAGATATTTAGTATGTAGCAACATGAAATGGTCACCATAATAAATCCTGCTAACCGTGCCTGTTGGGTCAAAATTGGCCATACCCATAGGCCCATAAGCTACCATAGACAGATAAACAAACATAGCTCGCCTTTCTTCACAGTTTCTTTTTAGCTCACCTGTCACGTAGTGACAAGGTGAGCTTTTGGGATCACTTTTTGTCCTTCGTGCGTGCGTCTGTAAAATTTTTCTTCAAATGACATCTCATCCTAAACCACTGATCAGATTTTGACCAAACTTCACAGGAATGATCCTTAGGTGGTCCCCTTTCAAAGTTGTTCAAATGGTTCTGGTCCGTTGCACATATAGGTCACAGGAGCCAAAAATAGATATTTTTCTTCGAAAACTTAAAAAATCTTCTTCTCTGAAACCGCAAGGCCCAGGACATTGATATTGGTATGAAGCTTCATCTAGTGGACCCCTACCAAGATTGTTCAGATTATTGTGCTGGGGCCGAAAATGCCCCTGCACCGGAGCCCTTTGGTTTTACATGGGCTTATATAGGGAAAATCTTTAAAAATCTCCTACTCTGAAACCGCAAGGCCCAGGTCTTTGATATTTGGTATGAAGCTTCATCTAGTGGACCCCTACCAAGATTGTTCAAATTATAGTGCTGGAGCTAAAAATGCCCCCGCATCCGGGCCCTTTGGTTTTACATGGGCTTATATAGGGAAAATCATTAAAAATCTTCTTCTCTGAAACCACAAGGCCCAGGTCTTTGATATTTAGTATGAAGCTTCATCTAGTGGACCCCTACCAAGATTGTTCAAATTATAGTGCTTGGGCCAAAAATGCCCCTGCCCGGGGGCTCTTTTGTTTTATATGGGCTTATATAGGGAAAATCTTTAAAAATCTTCTTCTCTGAAAATGCAAGGCCCAGGTCTTTACTATTTGGTTTGAAACTTCATCTAGTGGACCCCTACCAAGATTGTTCAAATTAAAGTGCTTGGGCCAAAAATGCCCCCACCCCAGGGCCCTTTGGTTTTACATAAGCTTATATAGGGAAAATCTTAAAAAATCTTCTTTTCTGAAACTGCAAGGCCCAGGTCTTTGATATTTGATATGAAGCTTCATCTTGTGGACCTCTACCAAGATTTTCAAATTATAGCCCTGGGGCCAAAAATGCCCCCGCTCTGGGGCCCTTTGGTTTTACATAGATTTATATAGGGAAAATCTTGAAAAATCTTCTCTGACACCACAATGCTTAGGTCTTTGATATTTTTATGAAGCTTCATCTAATGGACCTCTACCAAGATTGTTCAAATTATAGCCCTGAGACCAAAAATGCCCCCGCCATATGGCCCTTTGGTTTTACATAGACTTGTATAGGGAAAATCTTTAAAAATCTTCTCTGAAACCACAAGGCTTAGGTCTTTGATATTTGTTATGAAGCTGCAGCTAGTGGACCTCTACCAAGATTGTTCAAATTATAGCCCTGGGGCCAAAAATGCGCCCGCTCCGGGGCCCTTTGGTTTTACATAGACTTATTTAGGGAAAATCTTGTTTTACATAGACTTCTTTATGCGGGGTAAACCTTTAAAATCTTCTTCTCTGAAACCACAAAGCCCAGGTCTTTCATATTCCATATGAAGCTTCATCTTGTGGACCTCTACCAAGATTGTTCAAATTATAGCCCTGGAGCCAAAATTGACCCTGCCCGGGGCACACTTATTATACATTGGATCAGGTGAGCGAACCAGGGCCTTTTGGGCCCTCTTGTTTTTTCTAAACATCACTTATGATTGTCTGGTACACAGGTGGGCGATACAGGGCCATTTGGCTCTCTTGTTTTCAATTTTAAGAGAATTACAGCAAGTTCTCAAGGTATCAAATTTTTTAGGATTTTTACAGTAATATTTTTTTCAGTTCACATACTGCATGACAAACAGTGTAGATCCTTATCAGATGACTTCTTCAGAAGCCATCTGATCTGGATCTACACTGTTTGCAATAAATTTCATATAAAGTGATCATGAGTGTTAGATCTCCATTTTTATATGCCCGTTTTTACAAGCCCGTTTTGTAAAAACGGTCTTATTATGGTATGGGGTCGCTGTCCGTCTGTCTGTAAACTTTTCGTTTCCAGATAACTCCTCCTACAGTTTTCATCCAATCAAGTTGAAACTTGGTAGGCATTACCAGTAAGACCATGACCTGTTGAAGCATATATGTGACCAGCCATGAGATTTTGGGTCCAAATGGGGTCCATGACCGAAAATGAGTTTTTGCCATTTTCTGATAGCTTTATAATACTGAAGTGCATATGTGAAATTTCAGATGAAAACATTGAGCCGTATACGAGATATAGGTCTTTAAAGACTGACCCTGAATATGCGAAAATTGCATTTTCAGTCATTTTAGATGTATACTTGCTAGTTATTCTTGACTTCAAAGCCTCATTAAGCATTCAGAGAAAACAAAATATCAGCAAATCATGCTTTCACACAATTATTTATTCACCCAGTAGCAATCATTCGTTATATATTTGTTGGGAAGAATTCTGTTGCCATGGCAACAAATTTAAAATAGGTGGATATAGAGTAGCCCACCTACTTACATTATATGTATGTATGTCACCAACATCAATTTGTTTGAATGCTACGTACATCTAAATAGCCAAGGACTGGACTGTACCAATTACTTTAACTGCAAAGTCTGGTTTTTGGGAGCAGACTTTTTAACACACATTGCTACATTCAAGGTCATAGTGGTGAAATGAATGATTTCATGGTGGCTAATAAAATATGAATTCCATATGAAAATTAATAATAATAATAATAATAAAAACACAGAAAATTTACGCACAATCCTTTACTTTTCGACAAAATTGTATGTACATCATTGCAATTATAGCAAAATTTTGAATTGTAAATAAATCATTAATCTGCATTAAATAATGGCTTACATGTAATTCATAAGTATGTTGTCAGATTACCCCACCCACCAACATATTACTAGTATTATCATGATTTGGGATCTATAATCGCAGAATGAAGTAAAGTTGACATTTACATCCTTATGTGAGTATGTGTGCAATTGCGTATGCAAACTGTACAAATATAAAGCTAATAGCATCTCCTTGTCATGGACATCCTTGCAAAACAAACTTTACATACCGCCACCTACCATCAGGGCTAGGAGAAATAAACTGGCAACATCGTGCCTACCTGACGTAACATGAGCACAATTTTATAAAACGCTAAAAAGTTCTTAGCTTGCCCAGGCAAAGCAGTTATAGCGAGATTGTTCTGCAAATAAACCCTAGCAGATTGTTTATGCAGGGGGTTTGATATGTAATATTTTCTCAATGCGGGGTAAACATCCCATAAGATTGGTATCAATGTTTCCAAAATGACCTAAATAGTGTTGACAAGGCTGTATAACACAAACAAACAAACAAAAGCTTTATACAGAGAATTGGGGGTTATAAGGGTATCTGTTATACTTGGAAGAACCATTTCTATCATGCATGATACAATCTTGCTATACCAAAATTTCGACAGATTAATGTCCTTCTGTGGGACACATGGGCCTATCAGTTAAATATAATGAGGTATAACCTTGCCATAAATTCAAGTCAGTTATTCCATTCCACACAGGAAGATGTTGCTGAATATTGTAAGGGCACCACTTGTCACGATAAACTAGAAGGTCGAGAGAGGGTTGCACGGTTATAATAAATATGTGGGCTCTACCAGGGTCATAGAGAATTCCTAGTAAAAGTGAATACCGTCAGCCATTATTTAAAATTATAACTTAAATTATCTTTTTCTCTGAACAATAAAACTGTCATCCCATTTTCGGAGTAAAATTACATTGCAATATTTGACACAGGCAAACCCGCAGTTACAGTAATACTTTATGCAAACAAAATTAAAGTACTTATAAACTAACATGACCAGTACACTAATTCCCGTCAAAACATGCAGTTGCAGCTGTATTCGCAGTTTCAGCAACAGAAACAAACACATTAATATAGAGTCAAAACATTTATTTCGTATATAATCATTAAAAGTGATGATAATTCAAATGACTTTAAATGATACTTGACTTGCAGTTATTGAATTGATTCATATACATAAACTGGTGTTGTTTTTCCTCACCCATCAGGGCTTGGAGAAATATACGAGGCTGCATGGTGTATGTACTTCAGTGTTAAGCTGAAACAACCGAACATTTCAGTACTGGTAAATTAAATGCTGCGGGTTATTTTTAGCTCGTCTGTTTTTTGAAAAAAAACTTTCGAGCTATTGTCATCACTCCGGCGTCTGCGTAGTCGTCCTGCGTCGTCCTGAGTCGTCCTGCGTCGTTCCAAAAAAACTTAACCTTGGCTATAACTTAAAAAGTATTAGACCTAGCCTCATGAAACTTCATACACACACTCATCATCACAAGAGCTACATTTTGACCAAGGACCATAACAACATTGTTGATTTTGGCTGAATTATCTCCCCTTTTCCAATTTTTTTCTGAAACACATTTTTTGCTCTCATTTTAATACTATTCACAACAGAGCCTTCAAACTTCACATGAATGTTCCTTGGGACAAGACCTTTTCAGTGATACCACACTTTTTGATCTGTGACCTTGACTTTTGAACTTTGACCTATTTTTCGAAAATTTAACCGAAAACCTTAACCTTGACCATATTTCCAAAAGTATTTGGCCTACCTTCATGAAACTTCATACACATACTCACCATCACAAGAGCTACATTCCCTACAAGTTTTATAACTCCATCTTGCAATTTGATTGAATTATCTCCCCTTTTCTCTCCGTTTTTTTTTAAATTGTTTTTGTCTCTTATTTCAATACTATTCACAACAGAGCCTTCCAACTTCACATGAATGTTCCTTGGGACAAGACCTTTTCAGTCATACCACGCTTTTTGACCTGTGACCTTGACCTTTGAACTTTGACCTATTTTTCGAAAAATTAACCAAAAAACTTAACCTTGACCATATTTCCAAAAGTATTTGGCCTACCTTCATGAAACTTCATACACATACTCACCATCACAAGAGCTACATTCCCTACAAGTTTTATAACTCCATCTTGCAATTTGATTGAATTATCTCCCCTTTTCTCTCCGTTTTTTTTAAAATTGTTTTTGTCTCTTATTTCAATACTATTCACAACAGAGCCTTCCAACTTCACATGAATGTTCCTTGGGACAAGACCTTTTCAGTCATACCACACTTTTTGACTATGACCTTGACCTTTGAACTTTGACCTATTTTTCGAAAAATTAACCAAAAAACTTAACCTTGACCATATTTCCAAAAGTATTTGGCCTACCTTCATGAAACTTCATACACATACTCACCATCACAAGAGCTACATTCCCTACAAGTTTTATAACTCCATCTTGCAATTTGATTTGACTTTTGTTTTCTAAAAGAAACTGCAGACGAGCGTTGGCACCCGCTTGCGGTGCTCTTGTTTCTAAATCGTAAGTAAATGGTAACACAGGCAGTACCATTCTTTTTTTCTTTCATTTTTTTCATTTGGTGGGTGGGGTGATCTTACGGTTTTTTTCAAGATTATTTCACATATCGAGCCGATCGTTAATCAATGGTGGGCGAAAACTGGAGTACCCGGAGAAAAAAATGACCTTCCGTTGCATAGTTTGGTGTCTCACATGTGACCAAAGCCAGACTCAGTACCGTAATTACTTTATGTTATATTCGTGTAAGACTAAATCTCGATTTTAAAATCTGTTAGCCTGGAGTCGTCATTCTACCAACCTACAATTCTCAATACATCCAACTTATGGAAGTATAGAACTCAAAGTAACTTTTTGTGCAACCCTTGAATTGAAAGTGTTGCATAAACGTGTACATGTGCATATACGTGTACATATATACGATGTTCCCAGTGGTAGGTGCAAAAGTAACATTAATTAAATTGATTGATTGATTTGAGGTTTAACGTCCCCGTCAACATTGTAAAGGTAATTTTGGAGACGTTGCTTCCAATTTTGTGGGACTTAACCCGACATTGAGATGAAATGACATCTCAAGCCCTGTCGCCCAATGAAACCAATAGGGTTTATCAGCATGGACGGTCCGACTCGCACCGCTTTGCCTGGGCAGATCCTCTAAGCGGTTTACCAGTACTCGTGTGCGGGTTGGAATCGTGGAAGCATCTCTCAGCCCATATGTTTCTTCAAGCCCCGATGGGAGGGGGCCGAACATTTTTTAAAGTGTCTTGCCAAAGGGCATGACATTTCCGCAACTCAGGAGCAAATGCTTTCCTTTAAGAAATCAACACATTATTTATTGTTTGATTACACCAAAGGCTCTCATGAACTTATCCGTCCGCATTTATGAAGGTGCTGATTTTGACACAATATGGTCTTACAATGTGCTTGGATTGATGACCACTATACCGCTAGCTTATTGCATGCTGATCAGGAATTAAACCTGGATAGAAGTGGCTGAAAATGAGGGGCATACTCGTGTGCTATTTAGTTAACAAATTATTTGATATAAAATAGGCAAATTAGATTTGAAAGACTTAATGTGTAATGCCAGATCTGCTGTTGTTGACATCATGGACCCTTTGTATAAAACCTACTGAATCAAGGGATCTATTAAAACTGAACCGTGCGAAAGTGCAAATTAATTAGCCTATCAGGGTTGATCAGGAGAACACAGGTTCGATACCTGCCGGGTTCAGCAACATTCTTGCGTGAAGATTGATTATGAAATCTTTTCTACGGTCATTCTCTCCCTTCCCCTTATTCAAGAAGGGCAGTTGTCACTTTCTGGCGAAAGAATGTGCACTGTACTAGTTAATAACTTACGTATTAGCCTACCCAGGAAAAGTGTGGACAGGTGGACTGACCGGCACAAAATGACCTAGTTAAGGTTGACTGGGCTTTAAACTCCAATACAAACCAACAAACATGAAACGAACAATTATACGAGAAATACTATGATCCAAAATTACGTACTCTGAACTTTTGGTGATCATGTATATGGTGTTAAAGGAATGCAATTCCCGCAACAATGCAAAATTCTTATTTAAAAAAGAAAAAAAAAAAAAGCGGAAAAAAGGGATCAGGTCGGGACTCGAACCAGCGATCCCATTCTTGGAGGGGAGGTGCTCTGCCGGTTGCGCTACTCGGCACAGTTACAAAAAGGGACAATTTATAACTATTTATCTAAAACGGCACGGCCAATATTACCGGTCAAAATTGCTTTTAGTCATATCTTCCAAGTATGAAAACAAGAAACGGCTTTTTATTTTTGCTTATAAATCCTAAGCAAACTTTATAATTTACAATATAAAAGGCTCTTGTTTAAAAAATTATTAGCAACAGGTGCGTCATAAATTAGCTACGTCAACTATGACGTCGCGATTTATTCACGTTTTCTCGGAATGACGTAATGCCCCATTTGGGCACAAAATCTCATGGCGGGTCACATATTGTTTCGAGGTTATGATTAACCAAATACAGAGTTATGCTCCTTTATATTTTACTTTTGGTCCTTTGAGTTCAGTGTGAATATTCTGAGAAATCGGAAATAAATTATTGGTTTAGACTCATATTCTAGACAGGTTTTTATTTATTTGGACCCTATTTTGATTTATATCAGTCTTCGAATCGACTGCCTATTCGAAATTCGCAAAATTGCAGTATATTTCCTCTGGCTTTTTTTTTTTTGCCGGATCATTACAGGGTCACTGATGAGGCTTTATTAGCCGAAACTACGTAGTATGACCCATCTTCTTTCTTATGAATGTTTTCATTGCTCTTAAAGGAACTCATTTTTGATTTTTATTTGAATATTTTTGTAAACTTTTTCATTTCCGAATAACCTCATTACTACAGTTTTCATCCTATCAGGCTAAAACTTGGTAAATTATAAGACCATGCCCCAGTGTACGGCCTGTCATTTCAAGGTTAGGATCCACCAAATATTTACTGAGTTATGCCCCTTTGAATAGTTTAGTAAACTTTCTTTTCCCTATAACTCCTCCTACAGTTTTCATCCGATCAAGCCGAAACTAGGTAGCTTGTGAGACCATGACATGATGTATCACATATCATTGCGAGGTAACGGTCCACCAAATATTCACAGAGTTATGCCCCTTTGAAAATTTATGTAAACTTTTTCATTTCTGGATAAATCCTACAGTTTTCATCTGATCAAGCTAATACTTAGTAGGTAGTATGACCATGACCTGATGTAGCGCATATTCTTTCTAGGTTATAGACCACCAAATATTTACAGGGTTATGCCCCTTTGAGTATTTCTGTAAATATTTCGTTTCTGGATAACTCCTCCTACAATTAACATTCGATCAAGCTGAAACTTGATATATAGTTAGACAATGATGTGAAGCAGTGCATATTGTTAGGCCCCACACTGGCTACAACTATATTGCTGTTGTCAGTGTGTTTGTAATGCCTTAACCAAAAAAAACATAACGTCGGTCATATTTTCAAAATGATTTGCCCTACACACATACTCACCATCACAAGACCTATATTTTTACAAAGGGCCATTAGGACCATACCTTTATTGCTTTTGTCTGTGTGTTTGTCTTGCCATTACCAAAAAACTTATTGTTTGTTTGTTTGATTTGAGGTTTAACATCCCCAGCAACGCTGTAAAGGTCATTTTGGAGATGTCGCTTCCAATTTTGTGGACCTTGCCTTGGTCATAACTTCAAAAGAATTTTCCTTTCTATCATGAAAACTCACACAAATACTTATCATCACAAGACCTACATTCTGACATAAACTTGTACCACACCTTTTTGATAGCTCTTTGTGGGGCCCTTTCTGACATAGTCAGTGATTTGGTTTTGAGGTTATAGTCCAACAAATAAAAACAAAGTTATGCCCCTTTGAAAGTTTCTGTAAGCGATTTTGCCTGCAATTTAGAACCAGTCAAGCTGAAACTTGATGTATAGTTAGACCAAGATGTGGAGCAGCACAAATTATTTCAAGGTCACAGTCCACCAAATATTTATACAGTTATGCCCCTTTGAAAATTCCTGTGAACATTTTGTTTACAGCTTGCTTGTCCTACAGTGAACATTTAATCAAGCTGAAAATTGATATTTAGTTTGACCACAATGTGGAGCAGCTCATATTGTTTCAAGGTTATTGCTTACCAGATATAAATAAAGTTATACCCCTTTCCAGATTTCTGTATGTATTTTGTTTGTGGCTAACTTCTCCTACTTTTAATATCCGATGAAGCTGACACTTCATATAGAGTTAGACCATTATTTGGGGCAGTGCTTATTGTTTTGAGGTTATGGTCCACCAAAAATTAATCAAGTTATGCCCCTTTTAAAATTTCTGTACACCTTTTGTTTGGTGCTAACTTCTCCTACAGATAACATTCAATCTAGCAAAATCTTGATATTAAGTTTGACTATGATGTTGAGCAGCGCACATGGTTTAGAGAGGATGGTCCACCAAATATTTATTGAAGTATAACACTTCCGACATTTTCATTTCTCACTAACTCCTCCTATAATTTACATCCGATCAAGCTGAAACTTGATATATAATTATACCATGATATGGAGCAGTTCTTATTGTTTCAAGGTTTGAGTCCAACAAATATTAACTTGCTACGGGTGAATAATGCCCCGCTTGCGGAGCTCTTGTCCTTTGATTTTTCACCCAATAAGGTTGGCAGCTGCTTCTGCAGAAAATACTGCTTTGTCTAGGTGGACAGAATTGTTATTATTATTATATTATTATTGCATTTATTATTATTTTAATTATTGTGCCCCCCTTCCCCCACCCCCTTAGTGGGCAGAAATATTGTTTTTCTCCAGGTGCCTGTCACAAAGTTCTGTCCGCTCTATAACTTGAAAACCTGAAGCTATCTTCAGAAAACTTCCTATATACAGTATATTAATCAACATTAGACAACATGCAGAGCGCCAAAACTATAACTTTTGCATTTATATTGTTTTAGTTATTTCCTTGGAAGTTTGTCATTAACAAAATAATATCTACTCTATAATTTGAAATCTTCACGAAACTTCATTACGGCCGCGCCCATTGGGGCTTAAAGAAATATATGGGCTGCAAGATGCTTCCACACAGAGCTGAATCTGACCCAGGCAAAGCGGTGCCAGTCGGACCTTCCATGCTTATAAACCCTATTGGTTGTATTGGCGATAGGGCTTGAGATGTTGTTTCATCTCAATGTCTCCAAAATGACCTTTACAGTGTTGATGGGGAATGTAAAACCTCAAACCAAACCGAAAAAACAAAACTTCATTTAAATATCAAGCAACATTAGACAACATGAAGAGTGCAAGGACAATAACTCTTGCATTTACCGGGTATACTTCATGAGTTATTTCTCTTGGAAGTTTTTCTGTCACAAATTGGACTCTGAGTCCGACAGCAATGCTGATGATGATGGTCGAGATTATGAAGAACAAGAATAAATGCTTGCCTGAGTGTGGTATTCATTTATAGGACAGTTATGACTGTTATTGCTTACTGGAGTATACCTATGTCACCTTGTGTACTTACTTTTTGACTGCTGTTCAATTGTCCTGGCCATTTTATCTTTTCGGTGTTCTTGTTTAATAATGTGCTTACCTTTGCCACATGCATAAACTGTTACCTCAGCTATGCCATACTATTAAAACCTAAACATTTGGACACCTGAATTTAAACAGTATAATTTTAGTGTATAGATTGATGAATGTTTACTGAACATTACGTCACACGGGCCGGTCCATCTGATACCGTTATCTAGGGATGACAATGTCATTAGTAAAGGCAAACTTCTGAAATAAAAGCTGAAACTCATTCTCATGCACAGTAATAGAACGCATGATTTGAATTATAAAAGATAGGAAATAAAATTATGACAAAAAATGTCGAGAAGAACTGAAAACTTAAAGACAAATACCCACGTAATAATTTAATGGTAGGTATCATTTTGAATGTAAGTTTAGTGTACGCAACAATGTTCGTGAATAACAAATAGCCGAGTGGTTACAATTGCAGTTCCTAATCATTGATGACCGCGGTATCTTCAGGGCGAGGTGTGGAAGAGACCCTCGCACAGTGATTTTATTATGCCCCCGCCTATTCGAAGAATAGCAGAAGGGCATTAAGTTTTACCCCTGTCCGTCCGTTTGTTCGTCCGTCCCCACATCTTGTCCGGACCATAAGTCCTAAACCGTATGGAAGATATTCATGAAACTTCACAGGTGCATTCATCACACTGAGACGATGTGTCATGAACAAGGAAGACAACTCTTGCATTTTTGGTTTTTGAATTATCTGCCCTTGACTTAGCACCATATAGTAAGCCGTGTCTGGGCCATAACTCCTAAACCGTATGGAATATATTCATGAAACTTCACAGGTGCATTCATCACACTGAGACGATGTGTCATGAACAAGGAAGACAACTCTTGCATTTTTGGTTTTTGAATTATCTGCCCTTGACTTAGTACCATATAGTAAACCGTGTCCGGGCCATAACTCCTAAACCGTACGGAATATATTCTTGAAACTTCATCGGTGCATTCATCACACTGAGACAATGTGTCATGAACAAAGAAGACAACTCTTGCATTTTTGGTTTTTGAATTATCTGCCCTTGACTTAGTACCATATTGTAAACCGTGTCTGAGCCATAACTCCTAAACCGTTTGGAATATATTCATGAAACTTCACAGATGCATTCATCATACTGAGACGATGTGTCATGAACAAGGAAGACAACTCTTGCATTTTTGGTTTTTGAATTATCTGCCCTTGACTTAGTACCATTTTTTTCTTTTCTTTTTTTTTTATTTCTTTTTTTTTCGGTATTATTTTAACAAAATTTGATCATATCACTTATATTTTGAGCCTAACTACAGCTCTACAAATAGTTTTGATCATTTATATATGTATATATATAGAGAGAGATTTTTTTTATTGTTATTATTATTTTATTTTTTGTATTTTTATTAATTTTTTTTTTTTATGGTTCTAAGATTTTTTTTTCTTTTTAGATTTTTTTATGTAATTCATTATTTTCAAATTTCAGCGATTTACATTCGCTTGAATTTCAAAATTTCATATTTCAAAATTTCATTACAAAAACAGTTTTGATTCTTTGTGTGTGTCGGTAGATTCATCACCCTCAGAAGCAGTGTCTGTAACTTCGTCGCTATCATCACTAACATCACTGTCAGAGTCCACATGGATTATGATTTCCAATAGTGAGTCCTGCTCAGCCTTTTCGACATGTGTGCAGCAAGCAGACCATTCTTTTTCACCAATGCTTCCAGTGCCTTCATCGATCAGATCCTTCATATCTGTCATGCGAAACTGTAAATTTCGTCGGCCAATATAACTTTTCAAATTTCCCCATATCATTTCAATGGCATTCAGATCTGGATAGTATGGTGGTAGCCGTAGAACAGTGTGCCCATGTCTCTTCAAAAGCTGGTAAACTCAATAAGTGGGAGATGGTTTATTTTGTTTGCAAAGTTCCAAAAGCTCAGGCTTGAGCATTTCTGACGTGAAAGGAATACTGTGTCTCTGAAACCAAAGTTGAATGTCAGCTTTCCTGGTTGACTGTGTTGGACATTTGTGAGCTTGAACATTGTGATATGGCGCATTGTCCATAATAAACGCAGATCTTTCAGGCAAATTTGGAATGAGTCTCTGTTGTAACCATTTTGTGAAGTTTCAAAGTTCAGTTTATTGTGGTAATCACCAGATGACGAATTTGTCTTGAACACCGTTAATAAATCCTTTCTTGGATCCTGCATGAACGATTATCACTCGTTCGCCTTTACTGAATGGAACGTTAAGGCCTGTGTCATGAGATTGCCAGCACTTTGAAACAGAGTGTGATGAGTGAACATATGTTTCGTCTGTACAGATGATAGTATAGCCCACTTCTCTCAGCCTCTTAATGTTCCTCAAGTAAGAAATTCTCTGGGCTACTATGTCAGGTCTTTCCATGAGAACCTTACGGTTGGTTGTACAACGCCTATACTGGAACCAGATCCTTTTCAATGCAGAGATCAGAACCTTTTTGCTGCCTGTGAAAGATATTGCCTCACTAAGTTCTTTACGAATATTTTCTAATGTTGTCAATTCTTGGCTTTCTCATACACATATTAGTCATCAAGTTGAAATTTACGTAGCCTTGCTTCTGTCGAAGGCTCTTCATGGCTTTTCTTTCTGAATACGACGCACGGTCGATGCAGAAACGTTGCACAAATGGGTTGTTCGTTCTAGCGGACTACATAATGGTATTTACAGCTTCCCATCTTTCTTTTCTTCTCTGCAGACGCGTTTGATTATTTCTCTCGCTTGAGACCCGTAGGGCACCGAGTTGGTTTTCTCGCTAGCCATATCGAAGTGAATGCCTCTCAGACCAAAAACGAACTGAAGTTTGAAAAACCTGAAGCATGTTTTTTCCATGATACAATTTCGTGGAAACTGAGCTTCACTATTATTCTTTCTTTACTAGTAACCATTTGATTGGCTATTTAATTTTTGAAATAATAATAATAATAAAACTAAATAAAACCTGAATATTTTAAATAAAAGGTATTTATTTCTTGCCACAGGCTGCATTAAACTGCGTATTAAAAGAAAAAAAAAAACAATTAAGTTATCCAAAGTTTCGGATTCGAACTAAGACCTTTGGTAAAATCATACGTCGCTAACCAATACCGCCACATCGCATTGCAGTACCACACTCAAATCAGAATAATATACAGATTAGAGTTTGCGAATAAAGCGAGAGGAAAGCCGATCACCCTATATAACGGTATCTAATGGATCAGTCCATAGTAAACAGTCATCAATCTATAATGTGTTGAAAGGGTAGACTAACACATGAACAGTGTGGAGTGGACTGTGATCAAACTTCTTTTTTGATCCAGGTCTGCACTATTTACACTTAATTTTCTACCATAATCTTTGGCATAACTATGATGTTTGTAATGAGTGATCATTGCTTGAACATAGGAACATACACAGTGTAGACTTTGATCAAACCTTTTCTTTGACCCAGGTCTACACTGTTTACACTTAACTTTCAAATGCAAAACATGCAGGAAAAAATATTTGAAGATGATGTCTGTCGAATTCCTGATTTATTTTGATAGACAGTTTAAGGGGACTGGGAACATCTGGCAGATTTTTCTGCCATTTTTCTAAGGGAGACAACTTTTGGGACTTCCTGTTCGCTTTTCTATAAACCCTGTCCTACTGAAAAAGGGGTCTACTCTTAAAGGAAAGAATTTGCTCCTCAGGAGCAAATTCTTTCCTTTAAGAGTTCATTAAGATAACAAACCCGTGCAAGAAGTGCAATTTTTCACATTTCCAAAATGGCTATTTTTCTGATGAAAATTCGTCCTAATTTTCTTATTTATACACCAAACATAGGTTTTGGGTACTCGTTAGAACCGCCTCATTGAGGCGGTTCTAACGAGTACCCACAACCTATGTCTTGGAGCAGTAATAAGGAAAATAATGTTTACCCCTGTAAACCCCAATTTTCTCTACGTAAAGTGGGGTTTAGGGGGGTCTTAATTTCACGGACTTGTTCACGTGATGTAACCCCTATTGACATGGGAGACAAAAATACTTTTGCAGGAGTTTCCTCCCATAAAGGTGTATTAATTCCCCTTAAGGGCTAACATATTGAATCCTACTTTTTCTGTTTTAGAATTTCCTGCCCTTGATCACATCAGACCATCTGCTTTCCTTGAAGACCAAGCACAAGCAGCTCAAGATTTGATTGGTCGAGTCATTGGAGCAAGGGCCAATCAGTTTAAAGTCATCATAGAAGGTTACAAAGGATCTTCCGGTAGAGATGTTTTCAATGTAAGCTGGTTTCTAGTGCTGTTTATAGAATTACTTTAAGTACCTAAGACTTAGTGTTGGGATTGATAGTCCCAAGATGATAAGTAAGAATTTCATTTGTATGACACACCCACATGAGATAAAGGTGTCTTGCAGAACTCTGAAAATGGTAGCTTTTCTGATGAAAAAAAAATGATATGTTTTTCTTGTTTTAGCTTCTAACATGGATTGTGGTTTCTCATTAAAAGTGCCTAAATGTTTAAAGGCATTTATTCATGATTATTGAGGTCTATCATTTCATTGCATAATATTATGTAGCCCTCAGTGCTGACTGAAGAGAACACCTCTGTCTTCATCAGGTAAGGGTTCTCCTTTGGGAAAGTCAATAATTTACTAACTGTTGACTGTAGTGTACATTATTGATTTTCCCCTTATATACCTCAGTCAGGGGATTCAACAAAAGCTACTAATCACCCTATTAGGGGCCATCTTTGATCTGCTAAAGATAGTATACCACAGGGGGCAATAAAACAATTATGAACACACGGTGTGTTTTACTGTTACAGAATAAATGCCTTTAAGGGGCTGTTATAACATTGATCCCACAGCCCTTAATTTCCTACCACCTTAAGTTATTAAGTTTAGTGCATGAATATCTAAGAATGATAAAAATTTGATTTTTTAGACAAAAAGGTCTTAGGTGTTAGTAAGTAAAACACATATTCAGTTACTAGAATTACAAAGGGACATAACTGTAATAGACCTGGCCCCACAGCCCAGACTTTCTGTCCCACAATAAAAGATTTTGTACCAGATTTCAAGAAAGTAGATCTGGTAGTTTCTAAAAGTCCTTGGTGGAAACAGGTATTCAGGAGAGTAAATATTTCATTGCAAGAATGACAAAGGGGCATAACTCCCATAAACTTGACCACGCAGACCCCAGTTTCCTATCATGGTTTCCTATCTATAAAGTATGAAGGTATAAGTGTGGCATTATTCTTAACAAAAACTGACAGTGGGTGTAGAAGTTATTCAGTTGCAGAATTACAAAAGGAATAACTGTAAAAGAGCTGGTCCCATAGTCCCTATTGTCTTTCCCACAATACAGATAGTCACACGCAACATTTGTACCAAATTCCAATAAGGTAGGTCAAGCAGTTTCTGAAATATCTTTAATAGAAATATAGATATCTTTATAAAGTTATACAGAGTGCAGAAGTTATTTAGCAAACTTAAGTGTGTTGAAGTTACAACCATTAATGCAAAAATATATAAGACTGCATGTATATAGAAAATTGACCATAAATGGTCACTTTTTTATGCAAAAATGTATAGACTATATAGAAAAATGACCATGAATGTTAATTTTTCTATTTTATCTATACATCTTATTATATTTTAATGTTTGGATACAACAAGGGCTCAGCTTTGGACCCAACAATATTATTATAAGGCAGTTTGGGTATGCTTGACAATTATGAAGCTTAGAGCAGCAATCACTACTGCGAAAGGGGAGTACATTTACAAAAAGAATTTCCTGTGACATTGAGAAAATACTCATAGCCTTCTGAGAAAGGATGTGTTCGCAATCAAATGGACTCTTGTTGATAATACCATTCATTTTGCAGATTATATCAACGGGACAGATGGTAACGATTACAGCAACCTCAGGGGTGGCAGCTGCCATGGGTT
The DNA here is from genome assembly GCA_963580285.1 of Lucinisca nassula. NCBI lineage: Eukaryota > Metazoa > Mollusca > Bivalvia > Lucinida > Lucinidae > Lucinisca > Lucinisca nassula. The sequence goes on from OY757014.1 coordinate 62,103,302, forward strand.
TCTACCATTTCCTCAAGACAAAGTGTGGCTGTCAGTACACTTGGGCAGGGTCACAGCTGAGCTTACCAACCCCTCTCCCAGTCATCCTAAGTCCTGGGATGACAGTTACCAGCAATGACAGGTACTCTGTTTAGATAAAACATTGTTACATAAGTGCCTCGGGTACACATGCTTCACCCACCTCTGATTAACTAAGTGAAATGATCTTGAAGGGCGGCTGCCCTTTAAGATTATTTCACTGAAATTGAGCCATATCAGGGTTTGCAGGGAGCATAGAAAGAGGGCTATAAGTAGCCCAGTATTCAATGGCATCTAAATTTTGGGCTGTGCTCCTTAATCCTTTGAATTTGGTCATATACATTATATTAAGGGGAATGGGAACACCATGCATATTTTTCAGCCATTTTTCAAAGGAAGACAGCTTTCGGGACTTTCTGTTTGCTTTTCTGTAGACTCAGTTCCCCTGAAAAAGGGGTCTGCGCTTAAAGGAAAGAATTTGCTCCTCAGGAGCAAATTCTTTTCTTTAAGAGTTCATTAAGATAACAAACCCGTGCAAGAAGTGCAATTTTTCACATTTCCTGTTGACATGGTAGACAAAAATACTTTTGCAGTTACCTGCCCTGAAGGTGTATCCATTCCCCTTATGTAGGGAGTTGTGTCAATAATCATTAACAGGATGGCAAACAATGTAGATTCTGATGAGGTAATGGCACATCCATTAGCTATCTCATCTTGACATGCATTATTTGCAATGTTGGTGTCTTTACCCATTTACACGGTTGAAAGGGTTGATCTTTGAAGACAATATCCATTACCTTACGTTGAATCACAAGGTGTATGTCTTCTTGATTGAAAATTAATACAATTTAGCTGCCATATTTATACGAAGTATGAGGGGGTTACTACGAGGACTGTTCAAATATGAATGCAAGTAGAACGTTTTCTCATGCACTAATGCGAAAATCACCTTGAAATAAATATCACAGAAATAGTGAAAGAAATAGTTGCTACCGATGCATGATACACCACTAGGCAAATAGCTAGTATGGTTGGCATCTCATTAGGAGCAGCTCATACAATTCTGAAACGGGATTTGAAAATAAGAAAGATCTGTGCTAGATGGATTCCCCATCTGTTGACAGATGAGCAGAAAAAGACACGCGTTCAGTGCGCCAAGAAGTTGCTTAAAAAGTTTCCAAATTACAATGCACAGTCTTTCGCTAATGTCGTCACAGGCGACGAGACATGGGTTCACTTTTTTGAGCCAAAATGAAAGATTCAGAACAAAATATGGGCAACAAGTATTGCAAAAGACCATGCATTGCAAAGCGGACCATGAGCGTCAAGAAGGTAATGTATGCCATATTCTTTTCAAATCAGGGCCCTGCTATTCAGGTTGCTGTGCCTAAAGGCAAATATGTAAATGCGAAGTTTTACAAGAATAAAGTTCTTCGAAAATTGAAGAAATATTTCAAAGAAGGAAGACCCGCAACTGGTTTGGCCAATGTCAGATTGCTACATGACAATGCGTCATCGCACAAGGCGTTCATTGTGCAAGACTATCTTAAGCAGGAAAAGGTTGTTGAACTCCCTCACCCCCGGTATTCCCCTGACCTTGCCCTGTGTGACTTTTTTTGTTCCCGCGGCTGAAAAATACCTTTCTGGTCGAAAATTTGTACAGCGCAAACACCTCGGTTCTGCAATATTCCAGTGCCTTCATAGTATACCTCGAAAAGACTACCAAAATGCATTCAATGATTGGATCAAAAGGCTGAAAGTTTGTATATCTGTTCAAGGGGAATACTTTGAGGGGACAAAATAAATTTTTCAACGAAATCTGTCACAGAATCATTTTTATGTGCTTAGTTGCATTCATATTTGAACAGTCCTCGTATTTTCACATCCATCCATCCATCCATCCATCCATCCATCCATCCATCCATCCATCCATCCATCCATCCATCCATCCATCCATCCATTCGTCCATCCATCCATCCATCCATCCATCCATCCATCCATCCATCTGTCATTTCCACTCAATATTTTGAAAACGAAATGATGGATTTTTGATCAAATTTTGCATATGAATTGATATTGGCAACCCATAGCTTGGGATTTTTACAGATTTTGCTTAATATCATTATTATCATATGAACCAGAATTTTTTTTTACACAACTCCTAGCACTCATCATGGCAAGGGGATGAGTTAATTTTTCCAGTAACATTATTTTCCTAAAATAAGCTTTAGTTTTTACAACCTGTTTACCGCAATGATCCTAAGTATTGGGACATATAGGTCTAAGCAAACAGTGCAGACCCAGATCAGACTGCTTCTGAAGGAGCCAGGAGCAGTCTGATCAGAGTCTAAACTGTTTGCCATTCCGTCTGCAATTTTTGGACTCCTTGCTGGATTATGAACTAAATTAGTTAACATTTTAGGAGAAATACAGCAAGTCCTCAAGGTGTCCAAAATTTTTATCCCCCCACTTTTAATAAAGCGTAAGGGGATATTGTGAACACCTCTGTCCATCCATCTGGCTGTCCATCTGTCCGTCTATCCATCTGTCTGTCTGTACATATCTGAGATACATGTACATAATGGGGTTTATAATCTATACTTAATGAGGTTTATTCCATAAATTTTTAACCCCATGACACCATTTTTGAGTGATTGTGGGGTTAGTGGCTGTGCAATGCTACATTATGGGGTTAAAATCTCCAAAGCCTTAACCCTTTTTGTACCAAATGGAATCTTCCACCTTATATATAGTAGGAGGCCATTTCAAAATTTAGGGGTGTCAGGTTGTGTTTTCATCAAAATTTATTTGGAAAATGACTGAACTTTTAGCAAACAGTGGCGGCCCTGATGAGACGCCACGTTCTGCGTCGTCTCGTCTGGGCCTGCACTGTTTGCCAAGGTACCCCTTTAGGGGTTTCTGGTACTGAATGAGTTAACATTGTGAACCCTACAATGTACATATCGTAAGAACGTCTGTCCGTCACGCTACATGTATCTCCTCCTTAACCACTGACCTGAATGCAACCAAATTTGACTCATAGCTTCCTTACATGATGAGGGCGTGCAACAACAGCGTTAAATTTGGGTGTGCCCGGGCCTTGCCCCACCCCTCCACTTTAGAAAAAGCCTAATTTTAGATCCCCACCCCTAAACCATATATATTCTTGTTCCTTATGATGAGACGCTTTCAGTGACACTAACCTGGAAGTCCCAGTGGGTGCGCTGGGGCAATGCCCCACCCCCTCCATTTCATAAAAGGGCTTATATCTCAGAAACTCTTCAGATCTCCACCCCTAAACCATACATTTTCTTGTTCCTTTTAAGACACATCTAAAGACGCCAAGTAGGTGACCCCTAGGTTGCCATGGGGCCAAGCCCCACCCCTCCACTTCTTTAAAGGACATACATTTCAGAAACCATTCAGATCCCGACCCATAAACTATATATACTCTTGTTCCTTATGACAAGAAGCTTTCAGTGACACCAACCTGTAGGTCCCTGTGGTGAGCGGGGGCCATGTCCCACCCCCTCCATTTCATTAAGGCCTTATATCTCAGAAACTGTTCAGATCCCCACCCCTAAACCATATATATTCTTGTTCCTTATGATAAGATGCATTTAGAGACGCCATCTAGGGTGACCCCTGGTTTACCCTGTGGCCATGCCCTACCCCTGCACTTCATAAAAGGACATATATTTCAGAAACCATGCAGATCCCCACCCCTAAACCGTATATTCTTGTTCCTTATGATAAGATGGATTCAATGACACCAACCAGGGCATGCAACAACAGCTTTACATTTGGCTCTGCCAATTTGCGATGGTGTGCCATCGACTGCATGCTCTAATTAGTGCTTTTACAGTTACCCTTTTTTGTACTGAATGGAATCTTCCTCACTATAATTAGGGTATGTAGCAGGAATCCATTTCAAAAATTAGGGCTGTCAAGTTAAGTTGTTTTTTAGAATTTTTTGTTAAGAAAAACGACTGAATTTTTTTTTTATGCAGACAGTGAAGTCCTGATCAGATGCTGCATACTGTGGTATCTGATATGGGCCTGTATTGTTTGCCAGTGACCCTTTTTGGGGTTTCTCATATAAAATGGGTTATTGTCATTCCAAAAAACAAGTTTGAAAAATCTGGATTTAGACCATTTTATTTCCTAGGTTTCGCTACTACCAGAATGTGTGTACTGTAAGCTACTCCTTTGCTTGGTGGAACTGGACAAGATGGGAACGTGAAATTGATTGGATGGCTATGAATGGTATCAACCTACCACTTGCCTTCTCTGGGCAAGAGGCCATTTTCCAAAAGGTATTAAGCAGAAGACTATGTTGGAATACAGGCCTGCTGTTTAGTTTGTGTTGAGGTTTTACGTCCCCATCAACACTATTTAGGTTATATTGGGGATGTTGCCTCCGATTTTGAGGGACTTTTACCCGACATTGAGATGAAATGACATTGTAGGCCCTACCGCGCAAAGAAACTACTAGGGTTTAAGGAGCAGTCGGACACACACCAGTTTTCCTTGGCAGGCTTAGACCTTCTAAGCGGTTAACCAGAAGTCAAGTTTGGTCAGTTTCACCTCTGCATAGAAGCACCATGCAGCCCAGTCTATTTCTCCAGGCCCTGATCTGCATGTTCCAGATAAGATGGAGTAAAGGGGATAATAAAGGGATAATTTTCCTAAACATATGTTCTTGGCACTTAGATGGCTATGAATGGTATCAACATCAATCACTTATTTTTTTTTATCCAATCTTCATCAACATTTCAGGTTATCAGCAAGTCTATAAACTCTGGATTGAGTTCGAGTTCGTGTCAGATCTGATTTTTCACTGCAGAGTTATTAAATGAGGCAATTCTAACAAGAATGTTGTTATTATGGAGAAATAAGAGGGATCCAAAAATTATTCTCATTTCTCCTTATTACCTACCTCGGTAGCTCAGTCGGATGCGCGTCAGACTTGTGATCAAGAGGAAGCGGGTTCGATACTTGCCGGGTCGGCAACATTCTTTTGTGGAGGTTGATCATGAAAACTTTTCTACGATCATTTTCTCCCTTCCGCTGATTCAAGAAGGGCAGTTGTCAGTTCCTGGCGAAAGAATGTGCACTGTACTGGTTAACCACTTATTATCACGTCTCATGTGCAACTTCCCCAACGGTGCCCACTGAAAGCACTGCCTCATAGTGTGACTTTACTCAGTAGTGATTGTTAAACATTTGTGGTGATTAAATACCAATATGTACAGATTTCAACCTTTCTATGTTTAAATATCTAAATTTTAGGATAAATGAAAGCTAAAATAAACAAACTAAACATTAGGTCTAATTAAATACCAATGTGTACATGTTTCAATATTTAAATATCTAAATGCTAGGTTGTCAAATTTACAAATCTTTTAAACACTTAAACAGTAACTAAATAACTCAGTTAATATGCAATGCATATATTAAGACATTTGCGGTGATGCCCTCACATTAGAATCAACACGGTAAATGTTGGTGTATGTTGGAGTAATCATGCTCTATCTCTTCTTCTTCTTCTCTTCTTCTTCATCTTCTCCTTCATCTTCTTCTTGAATAAGTGTCATTCTACATTATTTTTGTATTACATTCATTAGATAAATCTGTATAAGTAACATATATGTATATGTCTACAACACAACAAAGGAGAGGATAAATATAGGCTGTGCCTACATCCAATCCTTTGACATTTGTATGTATATTTGTAGTACAGATGTTTGTATATGTAATAAAATTTTGAATAAATGAATAATAAACTACTTACATGTAAGCCTGCCCAGGAAAGTGAGGATAGGTAAACTGAGCGACTCAAAAATGACCTAAATTAGTGTTGACTGGGCCGTTAAACTCCAAATCGAACAAACAAACAACATTTCTCCTTATCTAGAGCTATTATAAAAGCCATTGTGTACTTTGGCATACAAGTTTGCTGTACATATACACCCACTGAAGCATTAACCATTTTTGTACGAAATGGAATCTTCCTCCTTATATAAAGCAGGAGTCTTTTTCAAAATTTAGGGGTGTTAGGTTGTTTTTTCTTCAAATTTTATTTGGAAAATGACTAAACTTTTAGCAAACAGTGTAGGCCCTGATCAGATGCCACATTCTACCAGGGTACCCCTTTTGGGGTTTCTGGAACTGAATGCGTTAACCATTTTATTAACCCATTTCAGACCAGAAACCCCTAAACGGGTACCATGGCAAAAAGTGCAGGCCCAGATCAGACGCCGCAAAACGCGGCAAAAAGTGCAGGCCCAGATCAGACGCGGCACATGCGGCGTCTGATCAGGGCCTACACTGTTTGCAAAAAGTTCAGCCATTTTCCTACTAAATTTTGAAGAAAACACAACCTGACAACCCTAAATTTGAAATGGACTCATGCTATATATAAGGAGGAAGATTCCATTTGGTACAAAAAGGGTTAAGGTGAATAGAGACACCTTAAGGGAAGGGAACTCTGTCAGGAATATTTTTGTTTGCCTTGTCAATAAGATCTACTCTTAAAGGAAAGAATTTGCTCCTCAGGAGCAAATTCTTTCCTTTAAGGAGCAAATTCTTTCCTTTAAGGGTAGACCCTTTTTTCTGAGTGGCTCTGTATATATGGTACACAAACAAGATGTCTCAAAGGTTGTATCAATTGTAAAACATGGCAGGAAACGTGGCATATGAGGGCTGTTCCAAAATTAATGTTATTGTTGTTTTATTTCACACTAGTCATGCAATGTCTGCTCAAACCCTCCTCTTGTTGATAGTGTGAGCACTAAAGAGTATAACATATGTAAAATTCTTGCTCACAACTTCACTGACCTTTGTACAGCGTTAATTTCCTTATAATTCATCACACTGAACACAGGATGACTGGGAAAAGCGTCAACAACATGCTTGAAATTGGGGCCTATATAAAAGGTAAGTCGCAACTCAGTGTAAAACCTGTACACATCCACCATGGGGTATGCAATATCTATGGGATGGACCAAATATTTTCGAGGGTGGTATGCAGGTGGGTAGCTAAATTTATGAGCAGGCAGCAGCAATTAAAAGATGCTGTTCATGCAGGTCGCCATGCAACAAGAACAACTAAAAGTATCATAAAAAAAATCTGCAATATCCTACAAAAAGATGCCTGATTAACCGTGAGGCCACTAGCCTGGTTGACAAACTTGTGGTTCATGGTATTTTAAAGAAGCATTAACAACTTTGAAAAATAAAAGCAAAATGGATACATCTATTGTCATCAAAGGAACGAAAAAGGACCTCTATAACCAGTGCAAAAAAGAAAAAAAGAAAAAAAACTTCAGAAAATGTATCCAAAGTATCAAAAAGGCTTTCGACAATTTAGTCACTGGTGATTAGACCTGCGTTTACTATTAGAAGTGTTCCAACCAAATTTGGGCCACCAAAAATGTGAGATGTCCAATTATTGTCAAACAAACACAAACAGTAAAGGAGGTTTTGTGTGTAATTTTCTTCAATGATATGGGTCCAGTCATGCAAATTCTGCTGTCTTCCTTACAGTATACCCTGAAGACTTGCTTCCTCATGATGGGTCTTATATATAGTATTTAACCTCTGGGACCAGTTGTTCAAAGCATCATTAGCTTAATGAGCTCGTTAGTGGAAAAACTGTTAATTGTTATAGTAAGCTCAATATCTAATACAGTGCAATTTTTGCTGAAAAAAAATGTGATCAGCTTTTGCGGATGCAAAAGCTGCTCACATTTTTTCAGCAAAAATATCAGCATATTTGCCATATTAAATGATCAAAGTTTTAACAATATGTTAACTAATGATGTCGTTAGTTTTGAACAACTGGCCCCTGAAGAAAGGCAATTTCAAATAGATCTGGGCTCATTTGTTTAAAGCATAATTTGCATAACAGTCAAATTGTTAACTGTTCCAGATAGTATAAAACCAGAAATTACACTAATACGGGGTACTTTGGTATTTTTGCTGGAAAAATGTGCGTAGCTTCTATATTTGCTAATGCTGCTCACATTTTTTTCAGTAAAAATATTAGTATGTTTGCTTAGTAAATTATCCACGTTTTAATGATATGTTAACTCAGGACATTGTTAATGTTAGTTTAAACAACTCTTTCCTTAAGTTCAGCCAAGCTTTGTAGTACATGTAGTTATGAAACATTCATACTGTTGTCGTTTAAGGGGAATGGGAACACCTGGCAGATTTTTCTGCTATTTTTCAAAGGGAGACAACTTTGGGATGTCCTGTTCGCTTTTCTATAAGCCCTGTCCCACTGAAAAAGGGGTCTTCTCTTAAAGGAAAGAATTTGCTCCTCAGGAGCAATTTCTTTCCTTTAAGAGTTGACCCCTATTGACATGGGAGACAAAAACACTTTTGCAGGTGTTGCCTCCCCTGAAGGTTTACACATTCCCCTTAAGGTATACTTTCTTTGTTCTAGGTGTATATGAAGATGGGATTTACACAACAAGATCTTGGTATCCACTTTGGAGGCCCTGCATTTTTAGCCTGGTATGTAACTTGCTTGTCATATATTAAGCTTTAACCCATTGTATGCGGGAGACCCCTGAAGGGGTACCTTGGCAAACAGTGCAGGCCCAGATCAGATGCCGCAGAATGCGGCATCTGATCTGGGCCTGCACTATTTGCTGGCAGAATTTTCTGTTAAAAATATGATAAAAATGAAAATAATAGGCCTGACATCCCTTATATGACAAATAGACTTGTCAAGCGTATAGCAATAGAAGAGTCCACTTGCATACAATGGGTTAACATCAAACGCGGGAAGACCCATAAAGGGGTACCTTGGCAAACAGTGTAGGCCCAGATGAAACGCCGCAAAACGCAGCGTCTTATCAGGGCCTGCACTATTTGCTGACAGAATTTTCTGTCAAAAATAGAATAAAAACGAAAAAATAGGCCTGACATGCCTTATATCACAAATGGACTTGTCAAACGTATTGCAATAGAAGAGTCCACTAGCATACAATGGGTTAACATTGAACGCGGGAAGACCCATAAAGGGGTACCTTGGCAAACAGTGTAGGCCCAGATCAAATGCCGCAAAATGATCAGGACCTGCACTATTTGCCGACAGAAGTTTCTGCCAAAAATAGAATAAAAATGACAAAAAAGGCCTGACACCCCTTATATGACAAATGGACTTGTCCAACGTATAGCAATAGAAGAGTCCACTAGCATACAATGGGTTAACATCAAACTTGTTTGTTTCTGGTACCCTTACATGTATTTCTACTTTGAGGTCTTTGTTTGAAATTATATGTGTTTTGACTTTGTTAGATCCAAAAGCCAGCTATTCTGACCAGAAAGTGCATTTTGAGCAGAGTCCATTTAGTTGTTATAATTTTTCTTTTAAAAAATACAGTCAAACCTCTTTATACCTAATTTTTCTTTACAGTTAGTTTGAGTCTCTGCTGGTCACACCAGTCTTATTGTAGGTTTTGTCATGCGCCAGCTCATTTATCATTACAGCATACTGCAGATTTGATTAGATTTTGGTGACCTTGACCTTTTTTCAAGGTCACAGGTCCCCCCAAACACTCAATTTTGGGCCAAATAGGCTTTTCTGCACTCTAAGGTCAAGGGCTCCTGAAACCTGCTATTTTGGGGCCAAAAATGGCTTATCTGTACCCTATATCATTTAGGAAATGATGATTGTTGGTCAGAATCGGTATAATATTTAATTACAGTCTACCAAATTTATCTGGCGATCTGAGCTTTTTAATGACTGTTTTTTTTAAGGCTCTGTCAGTTTTGGGCCCAAAATGGCTTGTTTGCAGCTTACATGTTGGTGACCTTAACCTAGTTAGTAAAATCAAATGGGTGTTTAAGATATTTATAGTAGGGGGGGGGACATTGTTTTCCTCTGAAAACATTTCTAGTTTTCTTTTTTATACTCCGAACATAGGTTGTGAGTGCTTCATTGTGGCGGTTATAAGGAGTACCCATAACTCATGTCTTGGAGCAGAAATAAGCAAAATAATATATACCCCTGTAAACCCCAGTTTTGGCTGCACAAAGTGGGGTTTACAGGGTTATTCATTTCACAGACTTGTTAGCATGATGTTTGTAATGATAATCTTTGTAAACCAAACTTCATATAATGAAATAATGGAAATTGGGCTTTTCTGAAGCATAACTCTGAAAACTGTTCATATCATGTACATGGGTGTAGAAACAGACTATTTGTGTCTAGGCATGATAAAAATATATGATACTGGTTTTGTTAGAATGTAAAGAAATTATGTAATACTGCTTTTGATAGAATTTGGAGAAGAAATTTAATAATACTGGTTTTGTTAGAGTTGAAAGAAATTATATAATACTGGTTTTGTTAGAATTGAAAGAAATTTTATAATACTGGTTTCGTTAGAATTGAAAGAAATTTTACAATACTGGTTTTGTCAGAAAAAAAAAAGATTTTTTATTGTTTTCAAGTATTGGGCATGTGTGGAAGAAAGGTATCTAATTTGCTCTCTTCCAAAACTTATACAGGTTAAAAAATATGTGGATTATATTACAGGGCACGTATGGGTAACATTCATGGTTGGGGTGGACCCCTGCCACAGTCCTGGATCAACAACCAGCTGGCTCTACAACATAAGATACTAGCTAGGATGAGGTCCCTAGGTATGATCCCCGTCCTTCCAGGCTTTGCTGGTCATGTACCTCTGGCCATCACAAGGTTAGTATCTGGGCTCGAGAAACTGAAGAATCCAAATCGGTCCAGCCAGATTTAGTCATAAATTATGGAAATTGACGATCGGATTCGGTAATTTCCGTAAACGTCCTTGGCGATTTGCAATTTCAAAATGTGTTATTAGCGTAACGAACGACATACCAATGTTGCTCTTACGCTTGTCAGCGGATATGAACACCAGTAGCTCGGATATAAACAGCAATTATTGCTCACATCGTTCCGATTTCATCTACTTTCATTTTCTACGCCAGATTTCATCTACTTTCATTTTCCCAATATCCGGGTCACTCAGAACCTGAAGACCGCTAAAGGGGAACAACCGACGTTCTGCAGTCAAAGACCAGTTCGATGGTCACTATATAAACCTTTAAAATATTTCTCTTATTTCACGCATTTTATTTTGCCCAAATTGCTATGTTTACAAATGGTGACCGATTTTGCAGCCACGTGGTCGGAAAATGGCGTCATACGGTTTCCGTTTACACAATACACATTAATGCAGTCACGGACGTAACACACACAAGTTTTATGTCACTAATTTCAATAGAGCGAATTTTAAAAAAATCGCTTTGAATGGGTTAAAAAATCGAAAAACATTTCTTTAATCTCGAACCAAAACATGACCGAATGAGAGTCATTGAAAATCTAACATGGCCGAACAGAGATATAAAGAATATAAATACATATTTCACGATTACCGAGCCTGAAACAAATCGCTTTGTCTACAAATGACGACCGATATTGAAGCCACGTGATCCGAAAATTACGTCATGAGGTTTCATTTTAATTCATTCCAGGGCGTAATACACACGTGGTTTATGTTATTGGTTTCAATGGAGCGTATTTCTTAAATAAAAATATCGTTTAGAATGGGTGAAATAAGGCATTTTCCCTCGTAGGCAATGTTCACACATAACAGGTGTGTATTGAAAATTGCGCCCTGTGAAAAACAAAAAACAAAAACAACAACAAAAAAAAATGAATAAATAAAACAACACAATTTTATATTCAAATACCGTTTCTATAGTAAGCCATAAATTAATGACTTGTGTAAACAAACTAGCGTATGTCCTGCATTAATTGACCTAATTTTCTCACCTTGCCAGTTTGCCGATAACGCCTGAGGCCAGTGTTCATGGTTTAATAATTTTGACACACGGGTCAAATTTCGCTGCGATAAGATCAAAGAACCCGACGTGGACTTGTCCAATTTTCACCTAGTTTGATAATGAAGCGGTCTAACACCTTCTGTTGTTGGCGCTTTTTGTATACATGCTTGGATTATCATTGGCAAACGGTCAACATATTGATTTAGCGAAAATTTTTGAACCGAGTTTTTAAAAATGTTATAGAATTATGGACCGATTTTTTAATCTTCTTCTGAAGTCAAAATCGGTTTATGGACGGCTAATTCGGTCCAGAACCGGAAAACCGACATTTTCTCGAGCCCTGGTTAGTATGTTACTTATTAACCCTACCGTAAAAATCCTAAAAAAACCAGACACATTAAAGACTTGCTGTAATCCTCCTAAAATTTTGACAAATTTGTTTCACAATCCAGCAAGGAGTCCAAAAGGTGCAGACGGAGTGGCATACAGTGTAGACCCTGATCAGACTGCTCCTACAGGAGCAGTCTGATCTGGGTCTGCACTGTTTGCTTTGGTCTAACTGTCCCAATACTAAGGATCATTAAAGTACGATCCAAAGTACGATCGTAAGTATCCAGATACCTCAGCTCCTTATCATACTTGTTCTAAAGTTTTAATGTACAATTTACTACCCAATGTTTTGTTGAAAAATAGCTGGAGGAGTGACAGACATTGTAGACCTTGATGAGATGCCATTCTGTGGCATCTCATCTGGGTCAACAGTGTTGGCTCAGGCCTGTCTGTCCTAAAACTTACGTTGAATATAGTACTTATGTGTCATATAATTGACATACAGCTTATAACATTTCTTAAATATAACTGACTGTTAAATATAGAACATTATTATCTGGCTTTAAAATTTGAAGCACCAATCATGAGTTTAGCAGATGGCATTTACAACATATTTTTTATTATTTTTTCAGAGAAAATAAGACGACATTGCATGTGAATTACACCACAACCTCTTTATAACACTATTAATGGCATCCAAAACAGAAACTGTGTTAGTTAAACAACCGTGTTATATCCAAACAAAAATGTACAGATTATATAGAAAAATGACCATTTATGGTCATTTTTCTATATAATCTATACATTTTTAGGATCAATCTTGAAACCGTGTTATATCCAAAGCCATGTTATAATGAACCGTTTTGTAATGAGGTTGTGGTGTATTCTGTAAAGTTTATAATACACATTAACCATTCAGTAACACTGTTCATTATAATACTGTTTTGTTTTAAGCCATTTTGTACCAGAAACCCAAAAATGGGTACTCTGGCAAACAGTGCAGGCCCAGATCAGACACCGCAGAATGTGGCATCTGATCAGGGCCTGCACTGTTTGCTAAAAATTCAGTCATTATCCAAATAAATTTGGATGAAAACGCAACCTGACATCCCTAAATTTTAAATGGACTCCTGCTATATATAAGGAGGAAGATTCCATTCGGTACAAAAAGGGTTAAAGAATACCGTATTTACCCTATTAAAGTCCTCAGACACCTAAACTTCCTACACTGTTTGTAAAACGTTCAGCCAGTTTCCAAACAGATTTTGAAGAAAACACAACCTGACACTCCTAAAGTTTGAAATGGACTCCTGCTATATGTAGGGAGGAAGATTCCATTTGGTGCGAAAAGGTTTAACAAAATTTCTGCTTTTGACCCAAACAATAGTGTTATGAAGTGTTTGTGGAATATATGTATGTCTCCCAACAGTAACATTATATATGTATGTCTCCCAACAGTAACATTATGCAGGGACTGCCGGCCCCCGCCCATAGGGGCTAAAAGAAATATATGGGCTGCATGATGCTTCCATGCAGAGCTGAATCCGGCCCGCACACTAGTACTGGTAAACCGCTTTGAGGATCCAAGCCTGTCCAGGAACCGGGATGCGAGGCGGACCGTCCATGCTAATAAACCCTATTGGTTTCATTGGGCGACAGGGCTTGAGATGTCATTTCATCTCCATGTCGGGTAAAAGTTCCACAAAATTGGAAGCAACGTCTCCAAAATGACCTTTACAGTGTTGACGGGGACGTTAAACCTCAAAACAAACAAATGCAGGGACTGCCTTAAAAATCCTTAAAATTCATACACCTTGAGGACTTGTGTAATTTTTCTAAAATTTTAACAAATTTGTTTCACAATCCAGCAAGGCATCCAAAAGGTGCAGATGGAATGGTAAACAGTGTAGACCCTGATTGGACTGCTCCTTCTGGGTCTGTACTGTTTGCTTAGGCCTATCTATCCCAATAATTAGGATCATTACAGTATACTGTATGCATATTTTCTGCACATACCATACATATGAAATGGTACTTTGCCTAATATGCAATATTTTTAAGGGCAATGGATTCACCTTCAGGGGAGGTAACTCCTGCAAAAGTATTTTTGTCACCCATGTCAATATGGGTCAACTCTTAAAGGAAAGAATTTGCTCCTCTGGAGCAAATTCTTTCCTTTAAAAGTAGACCCCTTTTTAAGTGGGACAGGGCTTATAGAAAAGCAAACAGGAAGTACCTAAAGTTGTCCATTCCCCTTAACACTTTTCATACCTGCCAACTTCTCAAATTTTTCATGGGGGAGATCCTGCGTGTCACGGCATTTTTCGATGGAATACAGCGCGGTGAATATTTTCCCCATAATTTCCATGGGGGAGATTTTTTTTCAATCTAGTAGACACACTCCAGTCCACTAGTACAATCAGAAAATTTTTTACAGAATGTTTACATTTTATGTATTATCCAATAAATCACTGGTATAATACTTAAGCTTCAATAATTAACAGTATTTGCAATAACTAAAGATTGTCTGAATATATGATCTATCTGAAATTAGGTTCTTTTACTCAGAAACAGTGTTCATGCAATTGCAAGGAGTGCTTAATGTCTGACTATAACAGCCTTTATTTTGCAAAGCAATTGTTTCCGAAGTGTTAGAACACTCATTACCAAATAACAATACAATTCTTAGTTTGAGAGATAAAAACTATGATTTTTGTAGTCACGAAAATACGTGACATTGCTCATTCATAGGTAAATATTTACTTTCATTACATCTGGGAGAGATTAAATAATTGTTCAAACATATTTACATGAAAAGATCGGCAAAGGGCATCCCTGTTCATGCTCATACAGATAGAAAACTGTTGGCAACTTGCATTTGTTTGTGGGTACTGGGTAATCCTGGTGTATGAATGTCATTTGACATGTCACCAGTAACAATTCTGATTCTGAATCTAACATTGGGTTAAAAATAGTCAATACAGCTAAAAATATACTCAGGGTTTTTCCATCTCCAAAATAGATAGTGAAGAAATCCAAGATATTCCAAATGACTATCCACAAACAATATGGCTGATAAAAATACCAAGCGTGAGGAGGTGGAAAAATTGTGATTTTTGCCTTATTTTGGCAACACGATCGTGAGGTCAAAATGCATGGAAAAATCGTGAAACTCACTCCTAATGGGTGAAAGTTGGCAGGTATGACTTTTTCAACTGAATGAAATCTTCCCGTCTATATATAGAAGGAGTCCATTTCGATATTTAGGGGTATCAGGTTCATTTTTGATGACTGAACTTTTTGCAGGTAGTGTGGCCCTTTTCTGAAGTCACTTCCTGCAGCGTCTGATATGGGTCGGTGCTGATTTTTCAGTGTACCAGTTTTGGGGTTCCCCATCTGAAATAGGTTTAAGTAGTTCTTTGTATCATTTGCAGATTGTTTCCAAATGCCAGTGTTAGTCGACTTGGTGACTGGGGAGCTTTCAACCAGACTTACTGTTGGTAGGTTTCTGAAAGTTAACCCTTCTCTTGCTGAATATTCAGTTTAGCCACACCCATTTCTGATTTTGAACCAATCAGATTACTTGATGTAATTTATTCCTACAAATTCATAAATTGAATGTAAAACAGTGTAGATCCTGATCAGATGGCTTCTTCAAAAGCCATTTGATCTGGATCTAACAGTGTAGATCCTGATCAGATGGCTTCTTCAGAAGCCATTTGATCTGGATCTACACTGTTTGCAAAGATAGGGGTTGTCGTGAACCACAAGATAAGGGTTAAATAAAGACAGTGATTAACCCATTGTATGCTAATGGACTCTTCCATTGCTATATGTTAAACAATTCATTTGTCATATAAGGGGTGTCAGGCCTATTTTTTCATTTTTAATCTATTTTTGATGGAAAATTCTGTTAGTAAATAGTGCAGGCCCTGATCAGACGCCGCATCCTGCGGCGTCTGACTTGGGCCTGCACTGTTTACCAAGGTACCCCTTTAGGGTTTTCCCGCATACAATGGGCTAAGAAATGCTTTTCATGCGTATCATGTTAACAAGTCCATGAATGAAACACCTGCCTAAATATCACTTTGTATAGAGAAAACTGAGTTTACAGGGCCATATATTATTTTTATGCCCCCTCATTTCGAAGAATGGTGGAAAGGGCATATAGTGTTGCCCCTGTTCGTCCCTTCGTGCGTGCGTTTGTGCGTGCATCCGAAACAAACGCAGTCAGTAACTTTTTATTTGTGGATGAATTTTGAAACTAATTTGCAGAAAATAATAACCATCATGAGACGATTTGTCACACACAAAACCCAGGTGTGTACTCTAAGGTCAAGGTCGTACTTAGAGGTCAAAGGTGAAAAAAAGGACCAGAAAGTTAAATGCAGTCAGTAACTTTCTTATGTCTGAATGGATTTTGAATTTACTTGGCAGAAATGTTCATCATCATGAGACAATGTGTCATGCACAAAACCCAGGGCCATACCTCCAATGTCAAGGTCTTACTTAGAGGTCAAACATAGATTGTAGGTGCTCTTTAGAACCGCCTGGTTGTGGCAGTTCTAACAAGTATCCACAGTCTACATGTTTTGAGCAAGAATAGGAATAAAGTGTACCTTTTTTTTTATCCCAGTTTTCCCTATATGATTTATGATAATTATCTCAAGGACCTGTTAATGTGATACATTATTTAGTAACCCTTATGTCATTACAAAGAAAATACCCAATTATACCACACCCTCATTATAACACTGTTTGTTATAACACAGTTTAGGATATAACACGGTTTCAAGATGGATCCCAAAAATGTACAGATTATATAGAAAAATGACCATAAATGGTCATTTTAATGTACAGATTATATAGAAAAATGACCATAAATGGTCATTTTTCTATCTAATCTATACATTTTTGTATGGATATAAAATGATTGTATAACTAGCACGGTTTCTGCTTTGGACCCCATCAATAGTGTTATAAAGAGGACAGGTTTTTCCATAAAGTTACATAGTTTGTACTCCCAGACATGACAAAGCTCTTGATGAGGAGAAAGGATGAAAGTTAAGGGAGCATTATCCATACTTCTTGCAGGAAACAAGTTGTGGTTACTTGTTTGAATTGCCTCTAACAAGATCCCTTAACATAGGTTTTTCATGGAGAAATAAGAAAAATTATCCATATAAAGAAATAAGGGAAGTAATCCTAATTTATCCTCATCACCGCTCCTCATATGAAGCTGTGATTGACAGCCCAAGGTTGTCTACACATTACGAAAACACGCCTATACAAAAACATTGTAAATTTTACCACTAAAAAATGATAATTTTCAGATTGAAAATTGTGATATTTTTCTTGTTTCTGCTCAAAACATAGATGGAAGGTACTTGTTACAACCGTCTCCACGAGCAAAAATTTTTTATTTTTGAGCAAAAATAAGTAAAATAAAGCATACCCCTGCAAGGCCCAGTTTTTGTCTAGAACTATAGGCGCCCGGTTTTCCGTCCGTTCGTCCGTTAGTTTGTCCATTTGTCAAGGCGTCAACATTTGCGACCACCCTAGCATTCACCCTAATGGTCAAGCTTATTTCTCAAGAACTATAAGAGCTTCATTAATGATACTTGGTACAAACTTGTGTCTTGGGATGACAACTTACATGCAAGCATCCATATTTGACCTTGACCTACATTTCATGGATCATTGACTTTGTAAAATATTGCGACCACCCTAGCGTTCACCCTAATGGTCAAGTTTATTTCTCAAGAACTATAAGAGCTTCATTAATGATACTTGGTACAAACTTGTGTCTGGGGATGACAACTTACATGCAAGCATCCATATTTGACCTTGACCTACATTTCATGGTTCACTGACTTTGTAAAATATTGCGACCACCCTAGCGTTCACCCAAATGGTCAAGTTTATTTATCAAGAACTACTAGAGCTTCATTAATGATACTTCATACAAACTTGTGTCTGGGGATGGCAACTTACATGCAAGCATCCATATTTCACCTTGACCTACATTTCATGGTTCGCAGACTTTGTAAAATTTTGCGACCACCCTAGCGTTCACCCTAATGGTCAAGTTTATTTCTCAAGAACTATAAGAGCTTCTTTAATGATATTTGGTAAAAACTTGAATCTGTGGATGGCAACTTCAATGCAAGCATCCATATTTAACCTTGACCTAAATTTCATGGTTCACTAACTTTGTAAAATATTGCCACCACCCTAGCGTACACCCTACTGGTAAAGTTAATTTCTCAAGAACCATAAGAGCTTCATTAATGATACTTGGTACAAACTTATATCTTGGGATGGCAACTTAAATGCAAGCATCCATATTTGACCTTGACCTACATTTCATGGTTCACTGACTTTGTAAACTATTGCCACCACCCTAGCGTTCACCCTAATGGTTAAGTTTTTTTCTCAAGAATTATTTGAACTTCATTAATGATACTTAGTACAAGCCTTTTATGCAAGTACACCTCAACCTCGTTATAACACGGAACTCCGGGTCCAAACAACGGACCGTGTTAGTTAACCGAATCGTGTTATAAACGCCGACTGTATTTGTCACAGATCAACCATTGACACAATGGTGATCAATAGTTTCCCAAACAAGATGATGTGCTGTCCGGTTAATGACCGTATATCCAGACTAAAATGTGTTTAGAACTAATCAATGGCAGTAAATACCATGGCCCATCAAGTCAAACAAGTCACTTTAATCGAAACCAGCTGATAAACCATGTTTTATGTCCAGAAATCGTCCGATCTGACACCGAGTATGACGCCATTTTGATAGCTGGTTCCCGGCTAACTTTGTTGTATCTGAGCATCCGGAACCGTACCGAACTACAGTACCGTTAATACATTTCAATGGTGAAATTACTGGGTTAGGGTTCGGAACCGGACAATGATCAACGCTTACAAGAAATTTGAATAACTTCCCTTGAAATATTTACCCTTAATATTTTAGCCATTTGAAATGGTCTTTGAATGATTTTTTTACCGCGAAAATTGATCTTGAATATGTTTTAACATTTTCTTTTAAGCTGGAATAAATTTGACTTTCTTTTACAAGCAGCTCTAGAAAATGAGTTTTATTGCAGTTGACCGATCACATCACCTGCATCGATGTTTAAAATTTCTGCTGAGCAGTGATCCTTAACAGAGCGTGATGAATATTTTTTTCCGGTTGCGTAACTGAATTCTTTAATCTCTTTATCTCACTAAGCTGATTGTGCCGATGGCAGTTCATGTTTATCATGCGTGTCAAGCTAAACAATTTTATATACTGTATATTCAACTCTGCTGGAGGCCTGCAATAAATATCAAAAAGTACCGTTATAAACCGTGTTAGCTACCGTATTACCGCAGTCAAAAGTGAGAGGAAAATAAAGTTGTTGTGCTTAAAACCTGACACAATCCTTGGATAATATTTATAAATGTTGGTTGGGGAAAATTTGGGGTCCAAACCAAAACCGTGTTATATCCGAATTCGTGCTGTAACGAATCGTGCTATAACGAGGTCCGGGTGTATCTATGTTTGATCTTGGCCTAGATGTCATGCTTCGGTGACTTTGCACCCCCACAGGCGCGCCATAGCCTCCGGTGGAATTCTTGTACTATATAAAAGTGGGGTTAAAGGCGGTCAAAATTATATAGGCGTGTTGTTTGGATGAAAAACTGGGTGTCCCTAGGTTGAAGTATACATAGTGTTATTGATACCTGGATAAACTCACTTAAGTCATTACATTTGGGGCCCTTGCCCATCGGGGCTTGGAGAAATAGATTGGGCTGCATTGAGCTTCCACGCAGAACTGAAATGGACCACACATAAGTGCTGGTAAACCGCAAAGTGGTGTGAGTCAGACCGTCCTTGGATATAGACCTTTGGTTTGCTTGGCGTTTGGGGCTTGAGATGTCATTTAATCTCAGTGTCAGGTAAAAGTCTCAAAATTCGCAGCAACATCTCCAAAATGACCTAAATAGTGTTGTAGGGGACTTTAAACCTCTATTCAACCAAACAAATCATTACATTTATGTAAATAAGACAATATTTATAGAAATCTAGAGCTAGGCATCATGGCTGAAGAGTTCGAGCTTTCAGTTTGTTTCAGAGGTGAAGGTTGTCATTTTGCTTCACTGAGGTCATTGAATGTGTATTAGAAGATTTCAAGACAGTGGGAGAAGAGGAATGGTCCCTAGGAGGGTTTCTAGCAACCCACTGCATCTTCCGCCAGCAGCTAACAGAGATATCTTTGCCTTTTGCAATGTACAGTAAAATTCCTATATTTAGACCACCTTTGGGACTGTTCCAAAGGTGGTCTCAGACCAGACAACACTGTGTGCAGAAAAGGTAGGGAAAGAATTACTGAAACTTTCTAAATAAGTTTTATTAAAGCAGAATTAGTCTCAGACAGTTTTTGGTGGTCTTAATATCAGAATTTTACTATATTTTCAATAATCGACAAATTCTAACATTTCTTTTGTTTTTCGTTTCAGTACTTATCTTTTGGACTTTGAGGATCCTTTGTTTCAGAAGATTGGAGCAGCTTTTATAAATGAGGTATTAAACTTGTATTGTATTTGTGCTTCTTTTATCATTAACTTTAACCCTTTAACCTCAAACTGCCAGTCATGACATTTTCAAAAATACTGTCTTATTTTTTCAGAGAAAATAAAGCTTGACATTACATGTGAAGCCTTTGCTGGGCAGATGATTCTGATAAATGTCAAGCCTTATGTTCTCTGAAAAATAATAATAATAAAGACGAATTAAACTGACCCTTAACCCATAACATGCCAATCACAGCAATTGTTGTCTGCTTTGATGTCTGCTGGTGACTTAAAGTCATTTCTGCAAACAGTGTGGACCCAGATCAGACTGCTCTTTTAGGAGCAGTCTGATCTAGGTCTATACTATTCAGTGTGGCCCCAGATCAGACTGCTCCTTCCGACACTTTGAAGACATGTTGTGATTCTCCTAAAATTTTAACAAACTTGTTATGTGATCCAGCAAATAGTCCAAAAGCCGCAGACAAAATGCCAAACAGTGTAGACCCTGAACAGACTGCTCCTTTAGGAGCAGTCTGATCTGAGACTAAACAGTGTAGACCCTGAACAGACAGCTCCTTTAGGAGCAGTCTGATCTGGGTCTTCACTGTTTGCTTAGGCCTGTCTTTCCCAATACTTAGGATCATTACGGTATGTTATAAAGCACATTTCTTCTTGTTATGGCTCAAATATGCAATCTGTTGTCTTGTTTTCAACAGATGAGAACAGAATTTGGTGTGGATCATGTCTATAATGCTGATTCATTCAATGAAATGGAACCAAAGTCAAGGTAGGTAAAACATTGTTTATATTTGCATTCAATGCTGGGTTGTTGGTGACTGAGCAAACACTGTGCTTGCCTTTCACCCAGAGCACATGTGATTTTGGCCTATGGTGTCTGCCATTCACCCAGAGCACATGTAATTTTGGTCTATGGTGTTTGCCATTCACCCAGAGCACATGTGATTTTGGTCTACTGTGTTTGCCATTCACCTACCAGCCGCGATAGCTTAGTTGGTAGAGTGTCCGCTCCGGGGAATGGGAGGTCATGGGTACACAGGCCGCGACATACCAAAGTCGTTAACAATGGTACTAGATGCTCCTCGCTTGGCACTCAGATTTACGGTGTAGAGCTAGGACTGGTCAACCCAGTGTCAGGATAATGTGACTGGGTGTGGTATCATGTAATGTGTCTGGGACATGATACTTCAGTGAGGCAGCACTATAAAAGTGAGCATTGAGCTCCCTGTCGCAACAAGACACCGTTGTGATATGACTGAAAAATTGTTGAAAGCGACGTTAAACCCCAATTCACACACACACACATTGCCATTCACCTAGAGCACATGTGATCGTGGCCTATGGTGTTTGCCATTCACCCAGAGCACATGTGATTTTGGTCTATGGTGTTTGCCATTCACCCAGAGCACATGTGATTTTGGTCTATGGTGTTTGTCATTCACCTAGAGCACATGTGATTTTGGCCTATGGTGTTTGCCATTCACCTAGAGCACATGTGATTTTGGCCTATGGTGTTTGCCATTCACCCAGAGCACATGTGATTTTGGCTAATGGTGTTTGCCATTCACTCATAGCACATGTGATTTTGGCCTATGGTGTTTGCTATTCACCTAGAGCACGTGATTTTGGCCTATGGTGTTTGCCATTCACTCAGAGCACATGTGATATTGGCCTATGGTGGTTGCCATTCACTCAGAGCACATGTGATATTGGCCTATGGTGTTTGCCATTCACTCAGAGCACATGTGATTTTGGCCTATGGTGTTTGCCATTCACTCAGAGCACATGTGATTTTGGCCTATGGTGTTTGCCATTCACCTAGAGCATGTGATTTTGGCCTATGGTGTTTGCCATTCACTCAGAGCACATGTGATATTGGCCTATGGTGGTTGCCATTCACTCAGAGCACATGTGATATTGGCCTATGGTGGTTGCCATTCACTCAGAGCACATGTGATTTTGGCCTATGGTGTTTGCCATTCACTCAGAGCACATGTGATATTGGCCTATGGTGGTTGCCATTCACCTAGAGCACAGTGTAAATCAACAATGAGATTCAAGCCATATTCACAAGTGGATCTGATCAATATCAGTCTGTTCAGAATCAGTGTAGTACAAATACAGTTCTGTTTACACTTGAAGTACCATTGTGATAAGCCCCACATTTGTTCACTTACCCATGCTGATGTGGTCTTTGGAGGAGATTGGTCATTTCTTCCTTCAGCCAGTTTTAGGTTGGCAAAAGAATTTGTTCTAATGAAAGTACATAGCAACTTAACAAGTTTTTTGTAACAAGATAAAAGTTCATAAAATAAAACAGAAAAATGAGTGTCAGTGGAAATCTGTATTTGGAAAGGGCTAGAAAGTGCAGTAAAATTCTGCTATTAAGACCACCTAAAATTAAGATTAATTCTGCTTTTGAAAGCTACTTGAGAAAATTTCAGTTTTTCTTCCTTCATGTTTTGTACACCCAGTGTCCTCCAGTAAGAGACCACCTTTGGGACTATTCAAAAAGACCATCTTTGGGACTGTTCAAAAGTGGTCTTATAGACCACTTTTGAACAGTCCCAAAGGTGGTCTTAATAGAGGAATTTTACTGTATTTCTGTCTCAGAAACTAGTCTCTCTGTAAGAGGAATGGATACACCTTCAGGGGAGGCATATCTTTCTAAAATAATTTTGTGTTCCGTGTTAACCGGAGTTTGAGAGCAAATTCTTTCCATTAACAGTAGATTATGTTTTGAGAACGTAATGGCAACACTTCCATGTGACAAAATGCTCTCTATGGTTTCTCCAAAATGGTTATTTGACGAAAATTTGCAATATTTTTAAGATTTTAACTCAAAATATAGGTTGTGTACTCAATAGAACCATCTCATTGAGGTGGTTCTAGAGATTGCCCACAACCTATGTATTGGAGTAGAAATAAGGAAAAATAATGTTTACTCCTGTAAATCCCAGTTTTTTCTTTATATAAAGTGGGGTTTACAAGGTGTTCATTACACAGACTTGTTAATGTGATGGGGACTTGGTGTACAGAACGGCAATTAGGATGTCACAAAAGTTGTTTCTCTCGCAAAAAGAGAAGCCTCCGTGGTGTAGTGGTTTCACTACTCGCCTTATAAATCAGGGGTCACAGGATCGATCCCGGGCTTCTCCAGACTTTCGGATGGGTTTTTAAACCGAAGTCCCGTCCCCGTATGACCTTAGTGTTGGTGGGACGTAAAACACAAACACTCACTCACTCACTCTTGCAAAAAGTACTAGAAAATAATATTTTGTCATGTGTATATATTTCCTTTAACCCTTTTTGAACTGAATGGTATCTTTTCCCTTATATGCAGCAGGTGTCCATTTTGAAATTTAGGAGTTTCAGGATCAGTTATTTTTAGAAATTTATTCAGAAATCGTTGAACTTTCTGCAAACTGTGAAAGCCCTGATCAGATGCCATATTCTTCAGTGTTTGATCTGGGCCTGCACTATTTTGCAATGACAGGTATTGGGGTTTTCCATATTAAACCAGTTAAACAGCTAAGATCATTTAATTGTGCATATTAGAATTAATATGTTCGTCTCTCTTCAGTGATCCTTCTTATCTGCAGAGGTCGGGCGCAGCGGTGTATAAAGCAATGACTTCAGCAGATCCTGATGCAATTTGGTAAGTTAGTCTTTTTTGCAGAACTTTATTTGAGAGTTCTTAACTAGTAAGATGCCAGTCACAACAATTGTCATCTGCTTGTCTGCCGCTTTCTTTAAAAGCCATTGTTGCAAATAGTGTGGATGCAGATCAGACTGCTTCTAGAAGAGCAGTCTGATCAGCATCCACACTGTTTGTATCCAAAATATATATTACAAAGAACATGCAGCAGACATTTTCAGATGCAGTTTTCTTTGCATCTTAAGGATTAAATGAATACAGTATGATATGTGATTGGTAGAACTGAATACCAAAAAACCTTGATAATTTGAAGTGCATGGATGGGCAGAATTTGTTTGAATTGTCAAGACGGTGAAATTATATATTGTTGATATAATTGTTTTCTATGGTCATTCTCTCCCTTCCGCTGATTGAAGAAGGGCAGTTGTCAGTTTCTGGCAAAAGAATGTGCACTGTACTGGTTAACTTCCATAGAAGATGGAAAAGAAATTCTGAAGTCATCCCCATTACACCTCATGTCCTTGCACTATGATTAACCTTCAGTAATTGGAACTACCCCTGCCTCAAACAAATTTCCATGGCCCCAAAGGTATTTGAGCTATTCCAGTTTGACTATAGTCCTGGGGCCAGTTGTTCAAAACTAAAGATGTTGCTGTTAAACATATCGTACAGATTTTGATCATTTAATATGACAGATTTTACCAATATTTTTGCAGAAAAAATATGGCAATACAGTAAAATTTCTATATTAAGACCACTTTTGTAACTGTTCAAAAGTGGTCTATTAAGTCCCAAAGATGGTCTCTGACCAGAGGACACTGTATGCAGAAAACATAAAGAAAGAATAATTGCAGCCTACTAAATAAGCTTTTTATAGTAGAATTAATCTTAATTATGCCCCAAACTCCGAAGAAGTTGGTGGGGCATATTGGTTCTGACCTGTCCGTCAGTCCGTGCGTCAGTCTGTCTGTTACGCTTTATACATAATATGTGAAACAGAAGAATGGTTTGTGCTAGGATCTTGAAATTTTATATATGGAATGAGCATGAAAATTAAGCGAAAACATATTTTTTTTCTTTTCCATCGGACTTGTCTATGCAGGGTTATGCCCCTTTTTGGACTTATGCATTGTGGCTATAGGGAAACCTTGTGAAGAAGTTGGTGGGGCATATTGGTTCTGACCTGTCTGTCAGTCCGTGCGTCAGTCTGTCCGTTACGCTTTATACATAATATGTGAAACAGAAGAATGGTTTGTGCTAGGATCTTGAAATTTTATATATGGAATGAGCATGAAAATTAAGCGAAAACATATTTTTTTTCTTTTCCATCGGACTTGTCTATGCAGGGTTATGCCCCTTTTTGGACTTATGCATTGTGGCTATAGGGAAACCTTGTGAACAAAATATCTGGAGAACCGCTTGTGCAAGGCTCATGACATTTAGTATACAGTTTGGGTCTAAGGTGTAGATGACCTGATTAACTTTTGACGAAATTCCGAAAATATTTAACGGAGTTATGCCCCTTTTCGGACCTACGCATTGTGGCTATGGTGAAACCGTGTGAACAAAATATCTGGAGAACTGCTTGAGCTAGGCTTATGATATTTAGTCTACAGATTGGGTCTAAGGTGTAGATGACCTGATTAACTTTTGACGAAATTCCGAAAATATTTAACAGAGTTATGCCCCTTTTTGGACTTATGCATTGTGGCTATGGGGAAATCTTGTGAACAAAATATCTGGAGAACAGCCTGAGCTAGGTTCATGATATTTGGTATCCAGTTTGAGTCTAAGGTGTAGATGACCTGATTAACTTCTGACAAAATTCCGAAAATATATAATAGAGTTAAGCCCCTTTTCGGACTTATGCATTGGCTATAGGGAAGCCTTGTGAACAAAATATCTGGAGAACTGCTTGAGCTAGGCTCATGATATTTGGTATATAGTTTGGATCTAAGGTGTAGATGACTTGATTAACTTTTGACAAAATTCCAAAAATATATAACTTAGTTATGCCCCTTTTCAGGTTTATGCATTGTGGCTATAGGGAAACTTTGTGAACAAAATATCTGGACAACCGCTTGAGCAAGGCTCATGATATTTCGTATACAGTTTGGGTACTCTGCATAAATTTTGAGCACATTTTATGAATATTGTACCAACTGACAGTTCTTTCACGACAGAGGCATTTTTTTTTAATTATTTTTTTTTTAATTATGTGTCTATTAGTGGCAAGCATATGGTTGGGGGCATAGTGTTTCAGAAACACATTTTCTAGTTAGCTCGGCATTTTTCGAAGAAAACGACGAGGTAGTGTCATAGCTCTGGCATCGTCGTCTGCATCGTCGTCGACATGCAAAAACTTTGACATTTTGTAATATCTCTGTCATTACTGAACATATTTACTTGAAACTCGGACTAGTTGTTCATTATGAAAAGGGGAACTCATACCAATAGGTGAGGTAACTCTAAAAATATTTTTGGCACAGTTATGCCCCTTTTTCGACTTAGAATTTTTGCATAAACTTGGACATTTTGTAATATCTCTGTCATTACTGAACATATTTACTTGAAACTCGGACTAGTTGTTCATTATGAAAAGGGGAACTCATACTGATAGGTGAGGTAACCCTAAAAATATTTTTGGCACAGTTATATCCCTTTTTCGACTTAGAATTTTTGCAAAAACTTGGACATTTTGTAATATCTGTCATTACTGAACATATTTACTTGAAACTCGGACTAGTTGTTCATTATGAAAAGGGTAACTCATACCAATAGATAAGCTAACCCTCAAAATATTTTTGGCACAGTTATGTCCCTTTTTCGACTTAGAATTTTTGCGTCACCATGCAAAAACTTGGACATTTTGTAATATCCCTGTCATTACTGAACGTATTTATTTGAAACTCGGACTAGTTATTCATTATGAAAAGGGGAACTCATACCAATAGGTGAGGTAATCCTCAAAATAATTTTGGCACAGTTATGCCCCTTTTTCGACTTAGAATTTTTGTTTAACTAAAAGAAACTGCAGCCAAGCGTTGGCACCCGCATGCGGTGCTCTTGTTTTAGGTGGTCTTTATAGCGGAATTCTACTGTATATACTATTTTGCCAGAATTCTACTGTATATACTATTTTTGCCAAAAAAATGTGAGCAGCTTTTGCAAATGTAAAAGCTGCTCATATTTTTCCAGCAAAAATACCACTCTATTTATGTATTTTCATTTTGACCACTAACGAGCTAATGATGCTTTGAACAACTGGGCCCTGATCTCCAGTGTTAAAAATCGCAGTAACTGTCTCTATAAACATTGAACAAGCTTTTGGTTTAATTTCAGGTTGATGCAGGGCTGGTTATTTCAAGATCAATCATTCTGGAAACCACCACAGATAAAAGCTTTGCTTCAGTCTGTACCACTGGTAAATACAACTGTTTCAGTAGGATAACACACCTTACATACTTACATGTCTCCAACACTGGTATTTTTGTGATGCAAATTATCATTAAGTCCCCACACTGAAGGGGAGGGGAACATATTGTATTTGGTGCGGATTCCATCAGCATGTGCGTTGGTATAACACTTCCTTGTGTTCATAAGATATCTTAGTTTTGCTCCAAACATGGATTGTGGGAAACACGTACCTACAATCTGTTTTAGACCACAAATAAGAAGAGTAAGCCCCCGCCCATAGGGGCTTGAAGAAATATATGGGCTGCATGATGCTTCCACGCAGAGCTGAATCCAGCCCGCACACTAGTACTGGTAAACCGCTTAGAGGATCTTAGCCTGTCCAGGAACCGCGGTGCGAGGCGGACCGCCCATGCTAATAAACCCTATTGGTTTCATTGGGCGACAGGGCTTGAGATGTCATTTCATCTCAATGTCGGGTAAAAGTCCCACAAAGTTGGAAGCAACGTCTCCAAAATGACCTTTACAGTGTTGACGGGGACGTTAAACCTCAAATCAAACAAACAAACAAACAAATAAGAAGAAAAATGTATACCCCTATAAATACTAGTTTTCTCTATATTTAAAGTGGGGTTTACCGTGTATTCATTACACAGACTTGTGAACATGATTTACAGCATGTGTGCCAAGTGAAGACCTAGATTAGCCTGCAGATACATGAAGTCTAATTAGTGTTCACTGCTTTCTGCATGGATGGATAGTAACCAAAAGATTTGAACAAAGAACACTATGCTCTCACTATGTAGATATACAGGCTTATTTGAATCTTTACTGCGGGCACAAAGCTTAACCTAAAAAATATAAAAATACATGTAACCACAAGCTTAATTTTTGCTGAAAAATAAGAAAAAATATTTAAAAATGTCATCTTCACATGTTGTGATTGGCAGTTTAAGGGTTTCCGTGATGACCCTAAGTATTAGGACCCTAAGTATTAGGACAGATAGGCCTAAGCAAACAGGGCAGACCCAGAACAGACTGCTCCAGAAGGAGCAGTCTGATCAGGGTCTACCCTGTTTGCCATTCCGTCTGCACCTTTTGGACTCCTTGCTAGATCATGAAACAAATTTGTTAAAATTTTAGAAGAATTACAGCAACTTCTTCAGGCATCCAGATTTTTAGGATTTTTACTGTATATATTTCAAAAGAAACAATTTCCTGTTTCGTTGAAAAGTCACTAATTGTCTTTCCTTCTCCAGGGTAAAATGATTGTGCTCGATCTTTTTGCTGAAATCTATCCTATTTATGGGAGAACAGAGTCCTTCTATGGCCAGCCATTCATCTGGTGTATGTTACATGACTTTGGTGGGGTAATGGAGCTGTATGGAGACATGGGGGATGTCAATGTTGTAAGTAAACTGTAGTGGATTCTTCCATTGCTATATGTCCATCTGTCATTTAAATGGTCAGACCTATTTTTTTTTCCCTTTTTTTATACTATTTTTGACAGAAAATCCTGTGAGTAAACAGCAAAGACCCTGATCAGACGCCACATTTTGCGGCACCTGGTCTGGGCCTGCACAGTTTACCAATTACCAGTTTTCGGGTTTCCGGGACAAAATGCGTTAAGCAGCCACCCAGGGAAAACTAGCTGCATAAAGGAGGTGGCTGTTGAGCAGAGGGAAATGTCTGTCTGAGATGATGTTTAATCTGATATAGACAGACAAAAAGGAGTGATATATGAAAACAGCTCAACATGGATGAATATAAATGATGGCCAATTTCTCTGTCATTATTGTTCTTTCCATTCAGTTTCATACCATTTTGAAAATGATATCAAAATAGTGATTTTAAGTACTAGAAATAAACACTCCATGGACCAGAAAATAAAGTATTTCAATATTTTCTTCAATTTTGGCTATTGAATTTAATCTGACCTTTTAATAGAGGGAATTTTAACCCATTGCATGTGGGAAACCCTTAAAGGGGTACCTTGGCAACCAGTGCAGGCCCAGATCAGATGCCACAGAACACGGCATCTGATCAGGGCCTGCACTGTATGCTAACAGAATATTCCATCAAAAATAGAATAAAAACTAGATCAGCAGTCGATGGTAAACCATCGCAAATACCCGCTTTTTCTATGAATAACACTAATGACTATGTATTAGCTAGCCAAAACTACATGTAAGTTAAAAAAAGTTGCAAAGAACATTCTAACTGATAAGCAAAGTTTCAGAAGTTTAACTCTTATAGTTTGGAAGATATGGCAAAGTCATACTTTTTTACCTTTGACCTTGGGATTATGTTGAGGTCCACCTAAAGTATCCCAATTTATTCTATATTCCAACAGCCATCCAATAACCAAGTTTCAGAAGTGTAACTCCAAAAGTTTAGAAGATATGGCAAAGTCATACTTTTTGACCTTTGACCTTGGGGTCGAGGTCACACCAAAAGTAGCCCAACATATTCTATATTCCAAGGAGCATCCAATAAGCAAAGTTTCAGAAGTGTAACTCCAATAGTTTAGGAGATATGGCAAATCATAATTTTTGACCTTTGACCTTGGGGTCATGTTGAGGTCAAGGTCACACCAAAAGTATCCAAATTTATTCTATATTCCAAGGGCCATCCAATAACCAAAGTTTCAGAAGTGTAACTCTAATAGTTTAGCAGATATGGCAAAATCATACTTTTTGACCTTTGACCTTGGGGGTCAAGGTCACACCAAAAGTAACCTGACATATTCTATATTCCAAGGAGCATCCAATAAGCAAAGTTTCAGTAGTGTAACTCCAACAGTTTAGGAGATATGGCAAATCATAGTTTTTGACCTTTGACCTTGGGGTCATGTTGAGGTCAAGGTCACAAAAAAGTTGCCCACTGCCATCTACATTCCATGTACTATCCACATGCAAAGTTTCAAAAGTGTAACTTCAGTGGTTGCAGAGGAGATCCATTTACAAGAAACGTGACGGACAGACGGGCGGACGGACGGACGTTCATACAGATGGACATTTGTTGGGTACTACAGTGTTAATTTTTCACCTACAAGTACCCAACAATCAGCGAAAATTTGCACAAGTACCCAACATGTCCCATCATATTTGTTGGCGACTTATTTGGACACTAACGGAATAAACGGCAAGTACCCAACTCATGTCTACCCAACATGTGCCCGTGGATGCGCTCGGACAGACAGACGGACTGACGCCGGACTCAACTGTGGTACGAAAACAATATACCCGATTTTTCTTCGAAAAAGCGGGTATAACAAAAAATAGGCCTGACACCCCTTATATGTGAAATGGACTTGTCCAACATATAGCAATGGAAGAATTCACTAGTATACTATGGGTTAAGTTATGTGGCTAATGGCTAGAGATGAGAGCTGCCTGCTGAGCAGAAGTTAACTATTTAGAGAAATGCTTTGGGAAGAATTATTGTGGCTGCTGAAGAGAGGTGGATGCTATACAGAGGTGACCATTACTGGAAGTTCACTGTGTTTCTTGATTTGGTTTGCTTCCAGTCCAACGAATTCTAGGACCATGGATACACTTGGGCCCATTTATTTAAAGCATTGATAGCTTAACAAGCTTGTTAGTTGACAAAACATTATTTTTTCTAGCACGTTCAATAGGGGAGACACATATTTTTTCATTTTTTTTTAAAGAAGGTAATCCTGTTTGATGTTTATTCAGCGATTTTAATCTAAGACCAACAGTGAAAGTATATTATAAATGAATTAGAACTGCAGTTCACAGAGAACTGGGATTGTTGGGAAACTGTAAGTACCTGATTTTCAAAGAATTTCAAAGAGTGGAATGTGAAGGTAGAAAATAAAAATGCTCACCCTGAGGTTCAAGTTTATTTCTCAAGAACTATAAGAGCTTCGTTAATGATAGTTGGTACAAACTTGTATCTGGGGATGACAACTTACATGCAAGCATCCATATTTGACCTTGACCTACATTTCATGGTTCACTGACTTTGTAAAATATTGCGACCACCCTAGCGTTCACCCTGAGGTTCAAGTTTATTTCTCAAGAACTATAAGAACTTCATTAATGGTACTTGGTACAAACTTGTAGTTGGGGATGACAACTTACATGCAAGCATCCATATTGACCTTGACCTACATTTCATGGTTCACTGACTTTGTAAAATATTGCAACCACCCTAGCGTTCACCCTAATGGTCAAGTTTATTTCTCAAGAACTATAAGAGCTTTATTAATGATACTTGGTACAAAATTGTATCTGGGTATGGTAACTTAAATGCAAGCATCCATATTTGACCTTGACCTATATTTCATGGTTCACTGACTTTGTAAAATATTGCGACCACCCTAGCGTTCACCCTAATGGTCAAGTTTATTTCTCAAGAACTATAAGAGCTTTATTAATGATACTTGGTACAAACTTGTATCTGATGATGGCAACTTAAATGCAAGCATCCATATTTGACTTTGACCTACATTTCATGGTTCACCAACATTGTAAAATATTGTGACCACCCTAGCGTTCCCCCTAATGGTTAAGTTTATTTCTCAAGAATTATTAGAGCTTAATGATACTTAGTACAAGCTTGCATTTAAGAATGGAAACTTTTGTGCAATCATGTGTTTGACCTTGACCTACATATCATGGTTGAGTGACTTTGCGCCCCACAGGCGCGACATAGCCTTCGGCGGAATTCTTGTGTTGGTACAATAGTTTGTAATTGATTTGTGGTTTTACATTATCTGGTTGTTGCAGGAAGTTATATAAAATGCATGTGTAAGTTCATGTTGCTTATCATTTTTAATGCTTATATAAAGAATCTGTGTTCATGACTTACGAGCACAATGTGACCAAACATTACCCATGAATGAAAAGTTCCATAAACTACCTATGCCTATTTCGAAAATTTGAATTACTGATAATTTTAAGAAAATCTGGCGGTTCCTGACACCTCAAATTCTCGAGGTTTGACTTATGTCGTAATTTACAAAACAACAACACGCAAGTAGACTTTAAATTTACTTTAAAGTGAAAACAGGAAAAAATACCTGAAGGTATTATGGACGAGTTTTTCAAGAAAGGTCATCCAAAAGGTTAACCTGCTGGATGACACCCACCCGCCACAAGCCAGTTCACATGAGCCTTGCCTTCCCCATGCCCACCCTCCCCAACATCCTTATTTTAAATGACCGATTTTTGAAAAGCAAGAATGAAATCTTTATTGCTAAGCTGGTATAAACACTTTTCCAGGGTCCATTCCAGGCAAGAAATCTGACCAACAGTACAATGATAGGGACAGGGTTGACCCCCGAGGGGATATTTCAGAATGAGGTGATCTATGAACTGATGAATGAGAATGCCATAGCTCCTCAACCAAGAAACCTCACACAATGGTGAGTACATTACTGTTTGAACCATTTGTATAACACCTTTCTTACATGCTTTTCAATGAATGATAGAGATTTATCAGTGAAATATAAATCAATATTTTCACTGTTTCAAACAGTGAAAATACGATTTTTTATTTTTCACTGTTTGGGACTACTTTTTTCTTCAAATCTAACTCTAATTTCAATTTTATCTTTGTCAGATAACTGAACAATACAGAAATGTGTTCTAATTGACGCATAGCCCGTTCATGTGGGACGGGGACGTTACTGACGTCATTTATGACGCTGACGTCACGTCTTTTGTCGCGCGACGTTAGACTTACCAGCAACTTCTTTGGAAAACTACTCTCTCAATTATTTCATTAATCATTCATAATAATACCATCCCAGGCCATTTCTCAGGTGCAAACTTTCAGTTTACACCCAATGGTATACCCACTAAACACGATGGACACCATAAAATTGACGCGAAACGAACAGGAACAAAGATAATTTTCTCCGAATGTGAGCGACACCATTAAAGACGCTAAATATTGCCTTTTGAAGCATGTAAGAAACAGAAAATTTGATTTTTTCAGTGCAAGATCAAATTTTATTTCACTCATGAACACCAAAACTGCTATTTTCACTCGTGGCTACGCCACTCGTGAAAATAACAGTTTTGGTGTTCATTCGATGAAATAAAATTCGATCTTACACTGAAAAAATCAAATATCCTCTATATGTACTCTAATGTTTCCTGCCATCCAACAGAATGAGCTTATAAAGATAAAGTTAAAAAATTAACCCATAAAATGCCAATCATGACAATTGTCATCTGCTTTGCTGTCTGCCGGATACCTTAAAAGTAATTTTTTGCAAACAGTGTGGATCAAGATCAGACTTGGCTTGTACTGTTTGCCAGAGTACCCGTTTTGGGGTTTCTGGTACAAAATGGGTTAAACTGAAAGAGGTTTACAGTGATATGTATTATTAGGGCCCCGCACTGAAAGTGTGGGTGCCCTATAGTAATCACTCTGTCCGTCCGTCTGTCCGTCCACAAATTTCTTATAGCACTGCCGGGGCCCTAGTCAGTTTCACTGACAGCTCTAGTTTTTCTTATTTCTGCTCAAAAACAAAGATTGTGGGTACTCGTTATACCCTCGCAAACGAAGTTTGAAGGGGGTATATAGGAGACAGCTTGTCGTCTGTCGTCTGTCGTCGGTCCGTTACAAAAATGTCAGTTACAAAAAACTTTAACATTGCTCATAACTTCCTTATTCTTTGACCGATTTCTTTAATATTCACACACCACACACCTTGCCACTAGTACTTAAGATTGATATACACAAACCTGACCTTGACCTTTACGTTGACCTTCCTCAAGGTCGTCTGTCGTCTGTCGTCGGTCCGTTACAAAAATGTCCGTTACAAAAAACTTTAACATTGCTCATAACTTCCTTATTCTTTGACCGATTTCTTTAATATTCACACACCACACACCTTGCCACTAGTACTTAAGATTGATATACACAAACCTGACCTTGACCTTTACATTGACCTTCCTCAAGGTCAAATACTTGTAAAAATTTGTCGGTAGCGGGGGTATAATTGGCGCCCGTTAGGCGGCAGCTCTAGTTAGAACTGTCTCGCCTTTTATCTGCAAATTTCCTTTTTCAGTGGTAACTTTTCAATATATTTGAATAGGTGTGTTTTTGGTAATGAGTTTCCAAATATTTAGGCTAAACATGGTAACACCGCCTGGTATCCTTAAATTTTGAAATTAACATTCGCTATATACAGGCAGAAAGTTCCATTCCATATAAAGGAGTTCTATTTTTATTATTATAGGGTAACTCAGTATCACACTAACAGATATGGAGCATATAATCCTGATGCTGACATGGCTTGGCAGTTACTGAAGGTAAATATATTACTGCTGCTTTAAAACACATTCCGCCTGACGTGGGTTACAGATAAGGCTGAGACGATTAATCGTATAATCGATTAATCGATCGATAAATTCAACAAAAATGATTATCATTTCTGATTTGCTTTTAATCGATTACTTGATAGGTACAATTTACTACCCAAAGTTATGCCTAAAATAGCTGGATGAGTAGCAAACAGTGTAGACCCTGATGAGACGCCGCATTCTGCGGTGTCTCATCTGGGTCTTCACTGTTTGCTCAGGCCTGTGTGTTCAAATATACATATGGTAGGGATGTAACGATAGTCAGAAAATGACTATTGCGATAGTATTGACATTGCAAGAAGCACCATTGCGATACTATTACTATTGCCGACTACTATTGCAATATTATTGCGATACTATTGCCTGAAGCATATTTTATTTTCTTGTTCGAGAAGGAAATAAGAACTTTTCAAACCTACAAGCTGCTTTTCTGTACGTTTATCTGCATAAAAGAAATAAACAAGATAATTTACAGAGAGGGACAACTGTTGTAAACTCCTGTTTGCTTTTCTGCCTGCCCTACAAGAGGTAACAGCTACCAAGGAGCATCTTATTTTCCTTTAAGTGTTAATCCTCCTGGAAGAGCCAGGAGACTCATTTTAATAGAAGTAGCCGAGTACTGTGAGAATGTGACATCAGTTTCTTAATCAAAATAAATGTAAGCTCTTAACGAAGGCAATGAAATCTTTGCTTGTCTTCAAAAACACTTCAGGCATGATAAAATGACTACATACACTACATACACCTCAACCTAGTTATAACACGGAACTTTGGGTCCAACCAAACAGACCATGTTAGGTTACCGAATCGTGTTATAAACGCCGACCGTGTCACTGATCAATCTATTCTGCTATTACACTGTAAACACAAGCCG
The DNA here is from genome assembly GCA_963580285.1 of Lucinisca nassula. Classification (NCBI taxonomy): domain Eukaryota; kingdom Metazoa; phylum Mollusca; class Bivalvia; order Lucinida; family Lucinidae; genus Lucinisca; species Lucinisca nassula. The sequence goes on from OY757014.1 coordinate 62,139,372, forward strand.
CCGGCGCTACCGATAAGCCTCAATTTTTCGCGTGACAAGGTGTGAAAAGATCAAGCTATGTCTCTATTAATGTGCATTTATCCCTCAATCATATTTAATCCACAATCAAATCGCTCCTAAGACCATTAGCTACATCTAACTATTAATAAAAGCGGACTATTCTACTGTCTCGTGCATGGTTATGTTTTGACGCCAAAATAGCAGATGCTTGGCGGGAAAAGTCGAACGCTTTAATTTGTGTAAGCACATCTGTATGGTGTTGTTCGTGATTGAGCTTCCTGAGATAAGTTGGGAATCGTGCTGGGTGCCGTTTTTCTATCCACCTCTATCTACAAACGTTTAGCTGTCGAGAAAATATTTTTACCGGTTACAAACATTTTTATGAAAGAATTTTCATGCCCAATTAAAATAGACATATATGTAGATAACTGAAGAATCAGAATTGTTGCCGGTGTCACGTCGGATAACATTCCTACACCAGGACCTGTGATATGGAAAGTTACATTTGAATCCTCTGACCGCAAAATCTGAGCACATTTTAAATATAAGTGTCAGTGTTTCGGTACACAATCGATCGCATGCGTTTGTTAAACAGAACACCATTGTGATCAGGGCTAAAGAATTTTTATATCCAAATCGGTCCCGGTCGACCGATGACGTCATCAGTAACGTGCCGAACATGCCTTACAATGTCATCCCGGACATTCTTGCATCTGCCAACTTATCTAATTTCCCATCATTTTCATTGTGTAATGATTTTTTCCAAACATCATTTGTATGTTTCTTTCGTTGTTTGGTAAAACCTTTTTAAACAGTTTAGCAATACAAATAAACAGAAAATCATATCAAATTTTCATTTCAAATAATTGTTTTCTAGTGCGTTATTTTCCTGTGCATACACAGTGTCCAAGGTTCAAAATTACTTTCTTTGCTGTATAAAAATGTCAGGATGCCCAAATTATAAACGTTCTTTGCGGGACGGCACGTATTTTATTTCCTTTGATGTCTGCTATTGTCAAAAATAAAAATCCTCTTACACCTGAACCGGAACATTTTTTTGCATCTTTTGAGCGGTAGCGACACGTGCGGACTTTCCATGCTTCATGTGCTGATGCGGGCGGCACCCTTTGATAATAAATACCACTGTGTAAACACCCATTAATTATCGCTTTTCTTATCACTGGCTTACAAACAGCTTGCAGATTAGCGTAATCAAAACATGCGTGGTCGTCCGTTTCAACTATTTCGATATCAAAAAACATCAAAGTGCTGTTGAAATATGCTCCAGCTAGCTGTAAATTTACCAGTTCAATGACGGAATATTCAGCGTTCTGACTATACCGACACTGGGTGTTAAGTGGAAAATGCGCAACAAAATAGGATGCATAAACACAGGGCATTTGTAGGCTACCGCCAACTCACGATTCGGTTGTAATTTTATTGCCTGTATCTCGCAACAAGCAGCCGTTGACTGTCACTGACACAGGAGATTATTGGATTATAATTAGGACAATATACAGCTTGACGCTTGACCGGGTACAAGACGCAGGTGGTAATAAAGAATATATTTCAGAATGAAAACAACTTCGGGAATTATCTGAAAAACTTGTGCTATAGAAAACTATCGAAACTATCGATAGTTCAAAACACTATCGGCGATAGTCATCGATGTTTAACTTTACCATCGATGCAGTACTATCGACCTAGTGCCTATCGCAATGCATCGATAGTCCGATGCATCGTTACACTCCTAACATATGGTAAAGTGCAACATATAGTAAAAGTAATGCTCAGACAGAAAGCCAGACAGGTAAAATAATGGCAAAAACCTTAGCGATTACTAATCGATTATCGATCGCAATGACATGACTGATAATCGATTATCTTTTCAGCTCTGATTAGCCAGCCCTAGTTACAGAGTATGAAGAAATCAAATAGTTCATGTATTGAAGTAAAACGTCTTAAGGTTGATAATGGGAAGCCCACTGTTGTGTAACTTTCTTTGCCAGACTTGTTTCCAGTAACCCTTTAAACACAACTGGCATAGTTCTGAAAACCATTGGGACAGGAGCGACTAGTATGATTTTGAGTTGTTTTACCATTACTACTCTCTGGACTAATTCAGCAGATGAAAATTATTGATACTTTACTCATTTTCCCCCCAAAACAAGACTTGACATCTCATGCAAATTGTCTGCAAATTGTCTCCATAGGAGACAATTAGCATGAAATGTCAAATCCTGTTTTCTGGGAAAAATAAGAAAAATATTTCAAAATGTCAATCACCCAGAGACCAATGCCGTCATCGCCAGAGCCAGCTACCGCCGCCTTATCACCCAGAGAGAGACCACCGCCGCCAAAAGCCCAACGATGCTCGTCACCTGCCCCAGCCACCAGAAGAGGAAGAATCTACACCTCCGAAGAAAAGGACTTCGAGAAGCTGCCACCCAACCCACTCCAACCTTGGCACGAGAAGTACCACCTGGGCAGAGCCTGGGTGGCAAATACTAGAGACTCCCCCTCCACCATCTTGATGAAACTACATCGACTAAAAAGACCAACTGAAACTATCAACGTGGACCTTGCCGTTTATGCATTCAAGACAGCCGAGACTCCAGCCTTCATAATCTACAAAGGACCCACCTCAAAGTACTTCGACGAACACCTGTACAACTCCATCGAAAGATGCACTGAAGAGACCCCACTAAACAAGAAGAGAACTCGGAAGGTCCACAAACTTTTCCTAGATACGGCGATGACGGATGGAGTGATAGTTAGGAGGGCGCATCCCTCCTAACACAGCACCGGTCCGAGATCGTGAACTTAGGGCCGCATGTCCGAAAACCCTGTTTACCATGGGTATTGCAAGGCTACTTCATGTGTAGCCAGTCCGACGCCAATCACGCGGCCCTAAGAGATTGCAACATGACCTAGTTTGCTCGGGCGAAACAGAGAAATCGCGATTTGCAGCCGAAATTGGCATTGATTTCTCTGTTGCTTCATGCCCACTTTCGACCTGGCGTTCAAAATTCAAAATTACAGTGCTTCTATTTTACTAAGGGGAGGGCACTGGCAGATCAGCACGATTCGTATTCCGCTGACCACTGCCGCGATTCGCAGCCCAGAAGCACTAAAACTTAGCCTCCTTGCCTTCCTCCTCTACCACGGCCAGACGGGCAATGGCTATGGAACACGATTTGCAGGTCGGAATTGACCAGGTTCCATAGCCGCGATTGACAGCCCACAACTATTTGGAGACTATGTCAAAAACCACGGTAACTTACAGACCGCTTTCACCTTTATTGCACCGCGACTGAGGCGAGAGGAGTACACCGGAATTAGTGTACAACTCCATGCGAAAGCCTTTCAGAAAGTGGGAAAACTAATCCTGGACACGTTCTAGGGGTAGCCCCTATGTGCTTATAGCGCCCGGTTACCTTAAAAACCAGTTCAGTCAGTCAGAGCACCTGCCTTGGAGGCATGTTGTCACAATTTTACCTTTGGAAAGAAACCTGTTTCTATCTTTCCTTGTGAAAGAAAACTGGGAAAACGCATTGTCATCTTTCATAACAAATGAATAACCGCACCCTTAAAATGTCACCTTGTCACACACCACCGTTATGGGTAAAGGGAGAACTGCCTATGCTGCAAGAGAGAAACTAACGACTATTCTATTCTATACTTACTGGGAAATATACCTATAACCAGTCAGGCTATTTTGATAGTAGCCAATCAAAATCCGTGTACTTTCATTTTCAATCAAAAAACGCGTCTGAGAAAAGCATTCTGTGATACTGGGGAAAAGCATGTGCGTGTTTTAGACTGGAATATCTTTTTTCACATATCTTGGACTCAGAATTGAGGTGCGTGTTATAGATGAGTGCGTGGTATACACAGGGAATTACGGTAATGTTATGAGAAAACTGCATTGAGTGTCAGCTGTAAAGTTTTTCATGTAGGTCACGAAGCATTCCATTTGCCAAATCTATTATCTAAGAAACACAACTCTTGTTTTACAAACAGACTGCCATCTGATGAAGAAGGTAATTTGACTTTGGGTTCTTGATTCTTCCAGACTTATGTATCCTTGAGTTTGAGTTTGCCGGTTATTAGTAACCCTTTCACTGCAGAGTTTCTGAAATGGACTCCTCCATCTTTGACACTGGACACATCCATTCTCATAAATAGGGGTTTGAATAAAAAATATTAGAAGGATGGATGGCAAACAATGTTGGTCCTGTTGAGATGGCTCTAGAGCCATATCATCAGGATCTTCATTGTTTGGATTGATATCTTTTACGGTCTAGGGGATGAAAAGGTTAAATATGGCATGTCAGTTTTCTTAGAAATATTTATTATCTGTTCAAGAGGAGTGTTTACACGGCAAAAATAAAACACCATGGTAAAAATGGCTATCTAAAAAGACCATCATTGAGACCTTTTGTGAGGGTGAGTAAAGGTGTATGATATGCCTCTAAGGAAAGTCACTCTGACCTGAAAATAATCATTTCCCTTCTCTGTGGTAATAGACTCCCTTTTTAACCCTGCAGATGATATAGAGTGTTCTAGCGCAGACAAAAATCTTATGCTTTGCTTATTTTTCAGAGAAAAAAAAGCTTGGCAATTCATTTGAATTGTCTGTCTGGTAGACACCACACACGAAATGTTAAGCCTTTTTGATTATGTTTTACAAAAATCCGTCTTTAAAAATGGTAATGTGTGGGCCGTTGGTCAGTCATTATCAGACCAATTTACTACTTAATTTACTTTTTTTGAAAACTTATGCCATTTGTCTTGTTTCCTTGAAAAAAAAATAAAATATATGATCTTATTCTCTGAAAAAAAAATAGAAATGTCATCTACTGTTCAAGATTAGTTCTTAACCCTTTTTGTACCAAAAGGAATCTTCCCCCTTATATATAGCAGGCATCTATTTCAACATGAAGGGGTGTCAGGTTGTGGTTTTCCTCAAAAGTTATTTGGAAAAAGGCTGAACTTTTTGCAAACAGTGTAGGCCCTGATCAGACGCCGCATTCTGCGGCGTCTGACCTGCACTGTTTGTCAACTACCCCTTTTGGGGTTTCCGGTATAAAATGGGCTTAAGGGTAAATGGTAAAATCAGTATGAAAAGAAGAGGATTTTAAAATGGAGCTGTTTTTAGATTGTTAATCACTACCAGCAGATGACATTTTCGAAGTTTTTATTTTTCAGTGAAAATATTGCTGACAAGCCTTCTTTCCTATGAAAATATTTTGTGAAGATCAAATTGTCACTTACTGTAGGATTTTATTTAGCAGTTGAAGGATAAAAAGTGAATTTGCTCCCAGAGTAAGCCATTGTGATGCTTTTGTGAAAGGGAGTCCAAATTATTTTCTGTTTGAGTGATTTCCCTTTGTCAGTAAAAGGCAAAACAATCCAATGTGCACCATTTCATCTTAACATTACAGCATGTGTAGTGTAGAGATTCTTGTTATTGCATGTAGACACTCACATTAATGTGACATTTTGATTGTTCATTGACTGTTTACTTATTGAACACAAGCTTGTGTCCTGATTTCAGTCATTACCAAAACATGCCTATACAAATATATTGTAAACTTTACCCCCACAAAAAAAAACGAAAATTTTAAGATGAAAAATTGTGATATTTTTCTAATTTCTGCTCAAAATATAGATTGTTGGTACATGTTAGAACTGCCTCATTGAGGCGGTTCTAACGAGTACCCACATCATATTTCTGCTCAAAATATAGATTGGTGGTACATGTTAGAATTGCCTCATTGAGGTGGTTCTAACGAGTACCCACAATCTATATTTTAGAGCAGAAATAAGAAAAGGCTTTCCCCTGTAAACCCCAGTTTTGCTATATAAAAGTGGGGTTCAAGGGGGGGGGGGGGGGGGCAAATTATATAGGCGTGTTTTCATGATGTTTTGTGTTGATGAATGTTCTTGGTATTCACTCATTTATTATACACCACACTATCTGTATAACATCTTTTATGCTGTTTAAAGATTTACCCAAAAATGTATAGATTTAATAGAAAAATGGCCATATATGGTAATTTTTATATGACTTATACATTTTTCTTAAATGTATAGATTAAATAGAAAAATGACCATAGATGGTAACTTTTAGCTTGCCTGAATGAAGTCCAGGAAGAGCTATTGCACGACCCCTGGCATTGGCATTGGTGTTAGCGTTAGTGTCGGCATTGGGGTTGAAATTGGCTTCAGTGTCCACATTTATGTTAAAGGTTTTTGAGAGCACATAATTGTATCATGGATTTGGTTCATATTTGGTTTGATGATAGATATATGTCCAAAGTTTTATTCAGCAATACCCCTGCCTATGCCCATGACCTCAAGAAAATTTTATGTTCAAGTTTTTTTAAGATCATATTTTCCAAACCAAATGGATTTGGTTCATATTTGGTATGATGATAGGTCCAAATCATTTGACAATATAACTTCCCATGGCCATGACCTTAAGGTCAATATCACATACTTAGCATTTAGCATATCTAATGTTAAAGCTTTTTAAGAGCACATATATTCCAAACCAAACAATGGATTTAGTTTATATTTGGTATGATGATAGATATAGGTCCAACGCTTCATTTGACAATACAACTTTGTATGCCCATGGCCTCAAGGTCAAGGTCACAAACTTTGCATATTTTATGTTAAAGTTTTTTGAGAGCCCATATTTTTCTAATCAAACAATGTGTTGGATTGATATTTGGTATGATGATAGATATAGGTCCAAAGCTCCATTTGACAATACAACTCCACATGCCCATGACCTCATGGGAAAGGTCACAGGCGTAGAAAATTTTATGTTTAAGTTTTTAAGAGCTCACATTTTCCAAACCATATGATGGATTTGGTTCATATTTGGTATGTGATAGATAAAGGCCCATATTTTATTCAGCAATACCCCTGCCCATAGCCATGACCTCAAGGTCAAGGTCACAGACTTAGAGATTTTTTGTTAAAGTTTTTTAAGAGTTCATATTTTCCAAACCATATGATGGCTTTTGATAATATTTTATATGATAGATATGGGTCCAATGTTTTATTCAGCCCATGACCTCAAGGTCAAATTCAAGGTCACAGACTTAGAAATTTTGTTTTTTAAGAGCTTATATTTTCCAAACCAAATGATGGCTTTGGTTCATATTTGGTATGAGGACTGATATAGGCAATACCATTGCCTATTACAATGACATCAAGGTCAAGGTCACAGACTTTCGTGGTAAAGTTTTTAAGACCTCTTATTTTCAAAACTATACGAAGGGTTTGTTCCGTAATTGGTATGATGAAAGATAAAGGTCCAAAAGTTTATTTTGCAACGTCTCCACCTATGCCTAGGACCCTAAGGATACTTCCAGGCAAGATAAGCTGTCTTATGATAGCTCTTGTTCTATATAATCTATTCATATTTGGTTGGATATAACATGGTTGTTAATGTTTATTCAGCCGAATAAACTGTTTATTCTGCCGAATAAATTAAGCCACACCCATTTCTGACTATCAGCCAATCAAATAGCTTGATATAATGTTTTCATTCAGTTCATGAACTACACGACAGTGTAGATAGTGATCAGATGGCTTTATCAAGCTGTCTGATCTGTATCTACACTGCTTGCAAAGGATGATGTTGTAATCAGCAGGAGAAGAGTTAAACCAACATTGTTTCTGCTTCAGTTCCCAGTAATAGTAATATAACCCATTTTGTACCGGAATCCCCAAATTGGTACCCTGGCAAACAGTGTAGGCCCTGATCAGATGCCGCAGAATGCGGCATCTGATCAGGGCCAACACTGTTTGCAAAAAGTTAAGACATTTTCCAAACCTACTTTGAAGAAAACACAACCTGACACCCCTAAATTTCAAAATGGACTCCTGCTATATATAAGGAGGAAGATTCCATTTGGTACAAAAAGAGATAAAGAGGTTGTGGTGTACTTCAGACCCAAAGAAACTTCCCCTGACACTTCTGAAAATATTTTGCATGATGTCATATTTTTTTTGCAAAATACAGTGAAATTCCGCTATAAAGATCACCTAAATTTGAGACTAATTCTGCTTTAAAAAGCTTATGTGGCAGGCTGCAGTTATTTTTTCTTTGTGTGTTCTGCATACAGTGTCCTCTGGTCAGACTACCTTTGGAACTGTTCAAAAGTGGTCTTAAAGACCACTTTTGAACAGTTCCAAAGGTGGTCTTAATATAGGAATTTTACTTTATTTGTTGTAGATGACACCATGCATAATAGCAGCATTTGGACGGATGCAACCATAATGCCAACAAGTGTACATTTTTTTTGCATGTTCAACCAATAAACTATTCAAGGAAAGTTTCTTATGTTTTCTTGTAATACTATGCATTTCATATTTCTGTTTTTGTTGTCAGAAAAGTGTGTACAATGCTAATTCTTACTCACCAAACAATGCACATGCCATCTTGAAGAGGCCGACATTAACACCTGATGTCCGAGTAAGTAGTAATCATGCAGTATTTGGTTGTTAATTAACCCTTAAACTGGCAGTCCAGACATTTGCAGATGTTGTTTTCAAATATTTCTGTCTTATTTTTCAGAGAAAATAAGGCTTGACATTACAGGTGAAGTGTCTGCTTGGCAGATGATTCAAATGAAATGCCAAAACTAATTTTCTCCGGAAAATAATTTCAGAAAACAAACATCACATTTGTTTAACAAGTTTGTGAAATGACACAAAACTGGGGTTTACAGGAATATACATTAGTTTTCATTATTTCTGTTCCAAGACATAGGTTGTGGGTACTTGTTAGAACCACCTCGATGAGGCGGTTCTAATGAGCACTCACAACCTATGTTCCAAGACATAGGTTGTGGGTACTCATTAGAACTGGCTCACGAGAGTGAGCACTCACAACCTATGTTTTGGTTAAAAAAAATAAGAAAGATATCGCATATATTTTCATAAAAAATTTTTTTGGGAGATATGAAAGAATGCCCTATGTCACACAGATGTGTTATCTTAATGAATTGCCATCTGCTGTAAGCATTTCAGTGGTGCTTTAAGGATTTACAAACTAATTTATGAATAGTCAGAAATTGACTTCTTCCATAACAGGGACATTCAAAAACAGTGCAGATCCTGTTGAACAGCGTCTATACAAGATTGACACAATTGCGATTACACATCTGTGTGACATAGAGCATTCTTTCTTGTCTCCAAGATGGTTAATTTTCAGATAAAATTTTTGATATTATTCTTATTTATACTTTAAACATAGGTTGTAGGTGCTTGTTAGAACTGCCTCGATTAGGCGCATCTAACGAGTGCCCATAACCTATATCTTGGAACAGAAATAAGAAAAATAATATATACCCTGTAAACCCCAGTTTTCTCTATATAAAGCTGGGTTTAGAGGGGTGTGCATTTCACTGACTTGTTGACATGGTGATCTGCCAAAAAAAGGGAATTAAATAAAACAAACACAAACCAAACACCCCTAAAGTGGAATTGTCCATAAACCAGAAACACTTAAAATCTGAAGTGGACCTGTCCACAAACCAGATGCCCTTAAAATTGGAAGTGAATATTCTATAAACCAAACATCCCTTAAATTGAATATGGACATTTTCACAATCTGACACCCTTAAAATAGCGAGTAGAACTGTCAGCAAACACCCCTAAAATTAGAAGCGAACCTGTCCAAAGTTATTCAGTGGACAATTCTATTTGTCATATGGGTAGATTTTACTCTTAAGTATTTGGTCACAATAACTCCTTACCATTCTTGTTCTAAAATTTCAACAAGTACAATTCACAACATCATGCAGTAATTTGAGTGGCAAACCGTGTGTTTACCCTGATGAGATGCCCCATTCTGTGGCATCTTATCTGGGTCTTCACTGTTTGCTCACGCCTGGTAAATACGGTAAATACAGTACTATTTGTACTAAATACAGTAAAATTCCTTTATTAAGACCACCTTTGGGACTGTTCAAAAGTGGTCTATAAGACCACTTTTGAACAGTTCCAAAGGTGGTCTTTTGAACAGTTCCAAAGGTGGTCTGTTATTAGGAGACACTTGGTGTAGAAAATATAAAGAAAGAATACCTGAAAAATTCTCAAAATTTTAGAAGCAGAGAGATTTAGTCTTAATTTTAAGCGGCCTTAATGGCAGAATTACACTGTATATTGGCTTTGCTGTATACATCTTTGTGCTGCTAGTTTTACAGTTGGAAGATAAAAAGCTCATGATCCCTTTATTAGGGTTCACTCTGATCTTGAAGTACTTGATTGGTTTTTGGTAAAAACAACAAACCCCTTGAGCTTTTACAGTTTGTTTTCACATTTTTATAGTCTATCAGATTGTATAGTGTCCATTATGACCTTGGAAGTCCACTAGTAAAAAGACCAACTTTGACTCCAGAGTTGCATGTAAGTGCATAGAAAAGCATGCCGTTGAAAAGAAAGAGTTTTGATTTTGGGGATGGTACTAACTTCATAACATGAAAAGAATGGCGATAAAAATATTTGGATACATGAGCTCCTCTCACTTTCTCTAGTTTTCTAGCCTATTCCAGGTCCTTTTCTTGCTTAGCTTACTGTACTTACCGTATTCGCCCTAATTACCGCACCGTGCGCTTAGTTTTTTCAAAATCGTGACAAAAAATCACAGTGAAAAGTCTACCTAATAAGCGCACACTATAGTTACAAAAAAACCTTTGCCAGCAAAATATATAACTAAAAACAATAGTTTCCGAGATGATGAATACTGATATATAATGGGACGGAAAAGGATACTAAAGCATTTCCTTCACTGTTGAAGAAATAACGGCAAGTTTTTATAGATTTACTGTGAGAGCTTCCATGGGGAGGTTACTGTAAAGTGTGCGCTTATGCATTTCCTTTTCAAAAATAGCTTTGGTGTGCGCTTATAGGAGCATGTGCGGTAATTAGGACGAATACGGTACTCTAAATATTCAGACACCAAAAACCCAAAAAATGCATCTGAGCAAACAATGAAGACCCAGATTAGACTGCTCCTTCACTGCTGCTGAAGGAGCAGTCTTATCAGGGTCTACACTATTGGCTCTGAGCAAAAATCTTTGCCGGCAAAATATATAACTAAAAATTAGTGACAGTACAATGCTCATTTAAAGTGTCTGAATATTCTGGGTAAATACGGTAATATGATGCAGTTGGAATCAAATCTTGACAGATTTTGTTATTACGTTGTGATGAGTTTCAGAGCCTATTCACTCTTAAAGCACCAAGACAAATTATTACAGTAGATAACGTTCATTTTTTTCCAGAGAAAGCAGGCTTGACATACCATGCAAATTGTATGATTTTCTCTGAAAAATAATAAGTAGACAACTCACGTGAAATGTCATGCCTGATTTTCTCTGAAAACCAAAAAGAAAAAAAAGAACCTGTTACAAGTATGCAATTTTTCATAATTTTTTATGTCCCCGGTAGCGATAGTGGAGACATCTTTTTGCCCTGTCTGTTTGTTGGTTTGTATGTAGACAACTTTAACATTGATCATAACTTTTGAAACAGTTAAGAAAGAGCCTTCATAGTTGGCATGTAGGTTCCTTGTGAAAAGGGCTTTCCACGCATTCAAAAAATTTTGTCCTGTACCTTGACCTTGACCTGTGACCAATTTTAAAGAAAAAATTAACATTGGTCGTAACTTTCGATCCATTTGAGATAGAGCCTTCATATTTACCTTGTAGGTTCCTTGTGACAAGGGCTTCCCTTCCCACTCATACAAAAAGAAATTGACCTGTGACTTTGACCTGTGACCTACTTTAAAGAAAAACATAACATTGGTCATAACTTTTGAACTGTTTGCGAAGGAGCCTTCATATTTAGCTTGCAGGTTCCTTGTGACAAGGGCTTCCCACTCGTATAAAAAATATTGACCTTGACATGTAACCTACTTTATCATAACTCTTTGACCATTTGAGATAGAACCTTCATATTTGGCATGTAGGTTCCTTGTGACAAGGGTTTCCACCCATACAAACAATTTGACCTGTAACCTACTTTATGGTAACTTTTGAACCCTTTGGGATAGAGCCTTCATATTTGGCATGTAGGTTTCTTGTGACCTGGGCTTCCCACCCATACAAAAAAGTTTGACCTTGACCCACTTTAAAGAAACAATAACCTTATGCATAACTTCTGAACCATTAGAGATAGAGCCTTTATATTTGGCATGTAGGTTACTTGCATTTGGAGAACGTGTAGACCCAGGAGCAATCTGATTACAATCTACTCTGTTTGTCATTCAGTTTGTGAATTTGAACAAATACACTGTATCAAGTAGTTAGTTTGTTTGGTTAATAGTCAAATGGATGTGGCAAAATTAAGTTATTCAGCAGGTTAAGGGCTAAGACTCTATCTCCATTCCATCCATGCTCCTGCCTTGTTCACAACAGTGAAGGCTCTGAAACACTCCAAAGATGTCTTATTTTGACAGTTTTGAAAGTTTTTACTTTTCATATTTTAGATAAGTCTTAACTTAGGGCTATTCTAAATTAAGCATGCTTTGTGGATTGGGTTGGTGGGTTGGCACCAAACTCTTGTTTTTATTCTTGCATTTTCCCTAATCTTTGAAGAAAATGGATACACCATCTTCGGCTATGTTTCTCAAATCTGGCCCAAGACATAGGTTGTGGGTACTCGATAGAACCGCCTCAAGGAGGTGATTCCAATGAGCACCCAAAACCTATGTTTGGAGTATAAATAAGAAAGACATCACAAATTTTCATCAGAAAAATTACCTTTTTGAGATTTGAAAAATGCAACATATCACACGGATGTGTTACCATAAACATGTATAATCAATACTCTCAATCACATTTTGCCAAGATAATGTTATAATTTTCTGTGGTCTAATTTAAGCAATTTTGGGGGACGGTGAAATCAAGTATCAACTGCCAGTTCAAAAGGTTTGATGATCGGCTTAGCAAGTCTGTCTAATGAACACCCCACTTTATATAGAGAAAAAATCGGGTTTTTGTGGGTATTTATTACTTTCCTTATTTTTCCTCAAAAACACAGAAAGTGCTCCATTGAGGTGGTTCTAAAGAGCACCCACCCACAATCTATATTTGGGCTAGAAATTAAAAAAAACTAGATCTGCAGTCGATGGTATACCATCGCAAATACCTGCTTTTTCTATTAATAACACTAATGACTATGTATTAGCTAGCGAAAACAACATGTAAGTTAAAAAAAGTGGCAAAGAACATTCTAACTGATAAGCAAAGTTTCAGAAGTGTAACTCTTACAGCTAGAAGATATGGTTAAGTCATACTTTTTGACCTTTGACCTTGGGGTTATGTTGAGGTCCACCTAAAGTATCCCAATTTATTCTATATTCCAACAGCCATCCAATAACCAAGTTTCAGAAGTGTAACTCCCAATAGTTTAGAAGATATGGCAAAGTCATACTTTTTGACCTTTGACCTTGGGGTCGAGGTCACACCAAAAGTAGCCCAACATATTCTATATTCCAAGGACCATCCAATAAGCAAAGTTTCAGAAGTGTAACTCCAATAGTTTATAGGAGATATGACAAATCATAATTTTTGACCTTTGACCTTGGGGTCATGTTGAGGTCAAGGTCACACCAAAAGTATCCAAATTTATTCGTTTCAGAAGTGTAACACTAATAGTTTAGAAGATATGGTAAAATCATACTTTTTTACCTTTGACCTTGGGGTCGAGGTCACACCAAAAGTAACCTGACATATTCTATATTCCAAGGACCATCCAATAAGCAAAGTTTCAGAAGTGTAACTCCAATAGTTTATGAGATATGGCAAATCATAATTTTTGACCTTTGACTTTGGGGTCATGTTGAGGTCAAGGTCACAAAAAAGTTGCCCACTGCCATCTACATTCCATGTACTATCCACATGCAAAGTTTCAAAAGTGTAACTTCAGTGGTTGCAGAGGAGATCCATTTACAAGAAACGTGACGGATGGACAGATGGACAGACGGACAGACGGAGGGACAGACAGACTGACACCGGAGTGAACTGTTGTACGAAAACAATATACCCGATTTTTCTTCCAAAAAGCGGGTATAAAAAGATTCATCTGAAAGATGCTACTTCTTGAGATAAGAGAGACTCCATTTAAGGGGAATGAGAACACCTTCAGGGGATGCAAGTCCTGCATAAGTATTTTGTCTCCCATGTTAATAAGGGCCAACACTTAAAGGAAAGAATTTGCTCCTCCGGAACAAATTCTTTCCTTTAAGAGTAGACCCCTTTTCAGCGGGACAGGGCTTGTAGAAAAGTGAATAGGAAATCCCTAAAGTTGTCTCCCTTTGAAAAATGGCAGAAAAATCTGCCAGGCGTTCCCATTCCCCTTAAGAAATGGGTGTGTTATGGTAATGCACCAGAAAGCCTGGACTTTCTGCTGGGACATTGACTAATTGGTGATATCAATAGGTATACATTAACATTTTGCATAATTATACCCCCGGCATATGAAGTATGCTATGGGGTTGTATAGATTTCTTGCTGCCGTTCGTCCGTCTGTCTGTCCGTACGTCCGTCTTTCCATCCGTCCATCCATCCGTTAACATTTTGGTTAAAGTTTGCAGTTTCTAAGAGATTGTATCTTCTGAATCTTTTAATAGATTTAGTGGATACTTACACTGAAGTTACATACTTGTCTAAAGATTTCATTGATGCATGTCCCACCTCCCACAGTGACCATGAGGTCAAGGTCACAGACTTAAAAATTTTACATTTGGTTAAAGTTTATAGATGCCTGTATGTTCTAAACTCTAAGACAAATTCAGTCAATACTTGCAATATTGTTGCATACCAGTCCAAAGATTTTGTGATGTATGTCCCTTCAACCCACCCACGGTGACCTTGACCTCAAGGTCACGGACTTAGAAATTTTACATTCGGTTAAAGTTTTATGACAAAGTTTATAGATGCCTTATGTTCTAAACTAGACAAAGTCAATTGATACTTGCTTCGATGTTTCAAACCAGTCCAAAGATTTCATTGATGCATACCCCACCCTGCTGCTTCAGTAACATTGATGCCCCAACCCCCTTCAGTAACTTTGATGTCCTCACTCCCTTGGTCCATTTAGAAAATTTGTGTTTGGTTTAGCTTTTACAAGCACATTTATATACTACTCAAAGTTTGATAGGGATCACTTTTTATAAACCAAATTTTGCACTGAAAATGTAAACTTTCATGACAGAATTTTTACTCCGTATATTGATAAAACGCTATGAGTTTGAATAACGAGTTAAGGAATGGAACTGAAGTACGAATTTCTACATAAACTGTCAAAAACAGGCTCCATCAGTTTGGTCTTAATGCCAGGCCAGGTGGCCTGCTGTACGTGTTCCGTTGATGAGACAGCACATGCAAGACCGGTTGGACTTTGCCAGAACTCATGTCAGGTGGCCGATTTGTGACTGGATGCCAGTACTTTTTACTGATGAGTCCAAATTCTGTCAAGACTTCACTGATAAACGTCAGTTAGTTTGGCAAATGTCTAAAGAGTGATTTGATGACTTTAATGTGGCAGAGTATGATCGCTTTGGAGAGGGATCTGTCATGGTTTGGGCTGGGATAAGTGTGAAAGATAAATCTGACTTGTACTTCATTGAAAACGGAAGTTAACGGCAGTGAGGTACTGATCCTTGATCCGTTTGTGAGACCATCTGCCGGTGATATTGGCCCGGTCTTTATTTTGATGGACGATTATGCCCGTCCTCACACTGCCCACGTCACAAACGCCTATCTGGAATGTGAGACAGTCGTTCGTATGGACTGGCCTGCTCGATCATCAATCTTAAATCTGATTGAGCATGTGTGGGACATGCTACAGCATGCTGTTTCAACCCGACCTGTGCAGCTGAGGACTTTACAGGAGCTTAAAGATGCATTGGCTGCTGAATGGAGGCTGATTCCACAAAACCGAATACAGACTCTGATTACGAGCATGTGCAGGCGATGTCGTGCGGTAATTGATGCCCATGGATGCCATACACATAACTAGGCATGTGTGTCTAAACAAATTTGGAAATTTGTGAAAAAATGAATGATCCAAATCCCATCGTGTTACGGCAAATTTTGTTTGTGTCAAGACTGCTGTTGTTGTCACGCTTGAATGCAGTGCCAGTTGATATAATTAACTACTAGTCTTTGTGAAGGATATGTTTTCTATTATTATGTATCAAATTTGGATTCAGCTGATTAATTTATCCAAACATTATTTTGCATTAAAAAAGTGATCCATATCAAACTTTGAGTAGTGTACATTCTTATAGCTTCTTGACTTCTTCATTCATATTACATACAATCTTGGAAGATATATCAGAAGGTGGCGCTGGCCAAGGCTATATGTGACCCACTGGACACTTTATCTAGTCACTCATTTATAGTGTTAAAGTTGTTTGCTTGCTACTACATGCCAGAATGGTTTTTATTTTTTCCTTTTCTTTGTATTAAGTCTTCTCCAGTGCTTGCTTCTTTTTTTTTTTTTCCTCCTCCATATAGACTAACAGACTGTATAGTGTTCATATTGACCATGGTAGTGCTATTGTGAAAAGACCAACTTTATCACCGGACGTGAATGTAAGTTTTATAGACCCATTAGCATAAATAACATTTATTAGCTCGGCTGTTTTCGAAGAAAATGACGAGGTATTGTCATAGCTCTGGCGTCGTCTGTATCATCCCCTGAATCATCATCGTCGTGCAAAACTTGGACATTTTGTAATATCTCTGCCATTGCTGAACATATTTACTTGAAACTCGGATTAGTTGTTCATTATGTAAAGGGGAACTCATACCAATAGGTGAGGTAACCCTATAAAATATTTTTGGCACAGTTATGCCCCTTTTTCGACTTAGAATTTTTGCAGCCGAGCGTTAGCACCCGCATGCAGTGCTCTTGTTTTATACTTTGCAGTGAAATCAGTGCTTATCTGAAACAAATAAAAATGATATTTTACTGTGAATTTTCAAACTGTGAAAAATAACATGGCCTTGTTATTTTCACAGTAGCAGCTCAGACTACTTTTTTGCAAAAGTCATACGTTATTGATAAAATAATTCTGTAAAATACCTTGAAGAGCATTTCTTTCTTTCTTTCTTTCTATATATACTGCCATACGCCCTCGCGGACATTCTAGGCAGGTGTATATTACATACACTCCAGTTTTGCAGGATGAAAGCCTACACAGTAATCATGTAATTATGGTAGGGTTCTTTAACCTGCACAGGGGATGGTTCTCCCTGAACAGGGGGCCTCCAGTTAACGTCCCGATCCGAAGGACGGTGCACTTTATGACATTCATCCCTGCAAATGATGCCAATGGAGCGTGTTCGGACACCGAAATTTTATCGCCGCTGCCGGGGATCGAACCCGGGACCTCTAGCATCAGAGGCAAGTGCACTAACCACTGAGCTATCACGCCATTCTTGGAGCTGTAAAAAAATGCTGTATTCAAAATGGCGATCGGTGTATGTTTTGAAAAAGCTGTCACGGCCAGGTCAAAATTCATAGCCAGGTCAAAATTGTGACGTACATGTATGATTGATCAATTACCGTAAGTGTCCT
Source organism: Lucinisca nassula (assembly GCA_963580285.1). NCBI lineage: Eukaryota > Metazoa > Mollusca > Bivalvia > Lucinida > Lucinidae > Lucinisca > Lucinisca nassula. The sequence goes on from OY757014.1 coordinate 62,156,991, forward strand.
AATAGATTATAAAATAAAAAGAAAATTTACTTTTTTCAGCGGATACCAAAAATATTTCATCTCTTGTGTTGAAAACATACGAATTGTCACGAGTGCACGTGTCAATTCGGATATTTTCAACACACTCGCTGAAGTAAAAGTAAATATCCTCTATATCCTAAGTGTCCATTGTCCCATAAAAGAGACATTATGCAAACAGTGCAACCTCAGACCAGTTGCTGCAAATTCAGTATCTGATCACAATCTACACTGTGATCTTTTGTGTAAACCTACTAGAAATAAAACAAACCAGATATCCTTGAAAATGCGTGCTGTTCAAAGCTATTCAGTGAAAGATTCTGTCATTCATATTTGCTATCATTAAAAAAAATCTGTTTCAGTTTAGTGTTTTTATACCCCACCACACGATAGTTGAATATAAGCAATGAATTTAACCCTTCTCTTGCTTAATATTCATCTAAGCCACACCCATTTCTGACTTTGAACCAATCAGATTACTTGATGTAATTTATTCCTACAAATTCATGAATTAAATGTCAAACAGTGTAGATCCCGATCAGATGGCTTCTGAAGAAGCCATCTGATCTGGATCTACACTGTTTGCAAAGAAAAGGGTTGTCATGAACAGCAGGATAAGAGTTAATTTTTTTAAAGGATTCATTTACTTTGCACATGACCCAGAGTGAGCCTCACTCAGGTCACATGTGGGATGCCAAGTTCTGCAACAGAAGGTGATTTGGTTATTCTCCACCACCTTTGAATTTTGCTTGTCTTGAAAGGCCTATCAGGGAAATGGATACACCTTTAACTCTTATCCTGCTGTTCACGACAACCCTTTTCTTTGCAAACAGTGTAGATCCAGATCAGATGGCTTCTGAAGAAGCCATTTGATCAGGATCTACACTGTATGACATTCAATTTATGAATTTGCAGGAATAAATTACATCAAGTAATCTGATTGGTTAAAAGTCAGAAATGGGTGTGGCTAAAATGAATATTCAGCAAGAGAAGGGTTAAAGAAGGCAACACTTCAGAAATATTCTTGTCTGCCTTATCAATAAAGGCCAACTCTTGTTAATGAGGCCCGGATTAGCATTTTGATAACACACCTGTTTGCTTTATTGCATTCTGTTGTATCTCAAAAATGTTAATTTTTTTATGAAAGTTTGTGATATTTTTCTTATGTATACTCCAAACATATATTGTGGTTTCTTATTAGAACCGCCTCATTGAGGTGGTTCTAACGAGTACCCACAATCCAAGTCTTTGAGCAGAAATAAGAAAATTAATGTATACCCCCCGTAAACATCAGTTTTCTCTATATAAATTGGGGTTTAAAGGGGTGTTCATTGCACTGACTTGTCATCATGATGGAAGAAAGCCAACAGGAAGCCTCAAAAGTTGCCTTCCTTGTGAAAAAAATGCAGAAATGTGACAGGTGTGCTCAGCCTCTTTAATCCTATCCATAGTGTCAGTTTCTGCCAATTTCTTTGTGTCTTCGTTTTTGGTTGTTTGTCAATCAACCCACAGTTACCAGTGAATCCAAATTATGATGCTAATGTCCACTTGACTATTACTGACCAACAAACCTTAACTATGCAAATAGCGTTTCAGCAAAATCCAGGTCACAGTTATTTATAGCCATGCTATTCTTGTTGCTGTGATGTCAGAGTGCTGTGTAAAGAGGGTTGTCTGTAAACCCTGGACTAGGCACATGTTCTGAGTTTGGGCTCGGGCTTAAATGGACATCAGATTATCTAAGGTGTGTTTTAATATTAAATTAGCAAATCCATATATTTCTAAGGACCCAAAAAAGGTCATAAGCAAGCAGTGTAGATCCAGATCAGATGCTTCAGTATGCAGCATCTGATCAGGGTTTGCACTGTTTGCTTAACTTTTACCACTTGATTATGTTTTTCTAAAGGACTTGACATCTCATGCAAATTGTCTCCATAGGAGACAATTTGCATGAAATGTCGAATCATGTTTTCTGGGAAAATAAGAAAAATATTTCAAAATATTGAATAAATACCCAGCATGCAAAGCATTAAAGCACAGGAATTTTAAGGGTCTGTGTCCCCATTCAGGGCCAATTTCCAGCCTACGCTCGAGAGACAATTGAGCCACCAGTGCTGTCAGTGCTTACGTATCATTATCACTGCTTTAACTCCGTAGCAATTCGCCCCCCGCCCATCGGGGCTTGAAGAAATAGATTGGGCTGCATGATGCTTCCACACATAGCTGAAAGGTCAAACTGACCGCACATGAGTACTGGTAAACCACTTAGAGGTTCTTAGCCTGCCCAGGTAAAGTGGTGCTAGTCTGACCGTCCATGCTTATAACCCATATTGGTTTTATTGGGCGGCAGGGCTTGAGATGTCATTTCATCTCAATGTCAAGTAAAAGTCCCACAAAATTGGAAGCAATGTCTCCAAAATGACCTATACAGTGTTGACGGGGACGTTAAACCTCAAATCAAACAAAACAAACAACCCCATAGCAACAGATAAGCTGGGTATTTGGTGATAACGGAAAGAAAATTTTCCTTATTTCTCCATACAATATACCTATGTTGTGGGTATTCATTAGAACCACCTCACCGAGGTGGTTCTAATGAATACCCACAACATAGGTTCTAATGAATATCCACAACAGTTTTTCATGGAGGTGGTTCTAATGAATATCCACAACATAGTTTTTCATGGAGGTGGTTCTAATGAATATCCACAACATAGTTTTTCATGGAGGTGGTTCTAATGAATATCCACAACATAGTTTTTCATGGAGGTGGTTCTAATGAATATCCACAACATAGTTTTTCATGGAGGTGGTTCTAATGAATATCCACAACATAGTTTTTCATGGAGAACTGACAAAAATTATCCTTCAATTATCACCAAATATCCAGCGTATCTGTTGCTATGTTTGATATGCGCCGTAAAACATGTAATCATCATCATCATCATCATGCTATGTTTAACCCTAAAGGTACCATATTTGACTGTAGAAGATGACATTTCCAAATATTTTCTCATTTTTCAGGGAATCAGGAGTGACACTTTGAACATCTGCTGAGCAGAAGATTTACATCAAATGTCAACCCTGATTTCTGTGAAAAGAAAAAAAAAAAATAGAAAATGTTATCTGCTATATGGCTTGGAATTTTAAGTGTTACAGCGGATCAGGAAAACACGCCTATATAATTTTGACCTCCTTGAACCCCACTTTTAATAGTGAAACTGGGGTTTACAGGGGTAAACCTAATTTTTTTTGCTCTAAAATATAGATTGTGGGTACAATCAGGCGGTTCTAATGGGTGCCTACAATCTTTATTTTGAGCAGAAATAAGAAAAATATCACAATTTTTCCACTTAAAATTTTCATTTTTTCGATGATAAATGTTACAATGTGTTTGTATAGGCGTGTTTTTGTAATGTAACACTAAGGAGTTTTGCTTACTTACTATTTTTAGATTTGGTACAATCCAGATGATCTCTACAAGGCCTGGGAAGGCATGGTAAAAGCCGCACAGAAGCTCAACCAATCAGATCTCTTTAGGTAGTATTGGAATTGGTTTACATTATTTATAACAAAGTTTTGGATATAACATGGTTATATAGATCTATCAGTTATTTAGAAAAATGACCATGAATGGTCATTTTTCTATATAATCCATAGATTTTTGTTTGGATATATAGTTCGAACAAATTGACCTGAGACTGGTGAACTCTATTAACATAATTTCACACCAGACTGAATGCATATATTTATCCTCGTCGTTTTCCGAAGATGGCGATATTGTTATACAATATATAGAGGTCAGTAAATTAGTCGCTATTCACGAGATGGCGTAAATTCATGAGAAGTTTACAAAAGCCAACGTATTAGGAGATAACATTGACTAATTTATTCCTTGCATAAAGGTCAGTCTCATGTCAAATTGTTCAAACTACACATGTTCTTCATTTTTTAACACATTTTTTGATTTGGACCCAGACAATTATATTATAAAAGAGGTTGTCATGTACTCCTGTCTCTATTTTCTTTATTACTTTTTACTGAGATTTTGCTATTCAGAAGCTCCTTTTATAGTCCTAGCATTGTCCAGACATTGGCAGCACATAATATTTGCATTGTGTGTGTGTGTGTGCATGTGTTTGTGTATTTACATAAGTACTACTTGACCAGGGCCCCCGCCTATTGGGACTTGGAGAAATAGATTGGGCTGCACGGTGCTTCCATGCAGAGCTGAAACCAACTGCACATGAGTACTGGTAAACCCCTTAGAAGATCTAAGTCTGCGCAGGTAAAGTGGTGCGAGTGGGACTGTCCATGCATATAAGCCCTATTTGTTTCATTGAGCGGCAGGGCTTGAGATGTCATTTCATCTTAATGTTCGGTTAAAGCTACAAAATTGGAAGCAATGTCTCCAAAATGACCTAAATAGTGTTGACGGGGAGGTTAATAGAGGATCTTACATGAGTGTTCATGTATTATTGAATCTATTAAACTATTTGAGGTAAAGGTATAAAATGTGAGTCTTTGCAGAGCATTTTTATCCCTTTTCCGCAACGAGTTTAATAAATGAATAATACATGAGCACGAATGCAAGATTCTATTTATCATATGACATTTAAAACACATTTAATTCACAATTTTTGTACAAAAATGTCAATATTCGGCCATTTGTAAAAGCGACAACATTAGGGACATCGTACGTGTAACATTACGGGGCGTATCTAACTAATTTGCATATTTAATCCGCTAGTGGATTATCAGATTTATTACATGGCGTTATTACATTCTCAGATGCGACATCATATGATAAAACCTCAATTCAAACAAACAAAACTAGCTTACTAGGAGAAGACTTAGTGATCCTTTGCATAGGAAAAGGTAAGTTGGAAGTTAGTATATGTGACAGGCAATGAATGTGATCAGGTGAGACTGAACCTGCTCAGCTACACATACTAGAAAGAGTCTTAAAAATTTAAATACATCACGTGAACAAGTCTGTGAAATGAACACCCTCACTAAACTCCACTTTATATAGAGAAAACAGGTTTATGGGGGTATACATTATTTTTCTCATTTCCATACCTGCCAACTTTCCCCCATTAGGCGTGAGTTTCACGATTTTTCCATGCATTTTCACCTCACGATTGTGTTGCCAAAATAAGGCAAAAATCACGATTTTTCCACCTCCTCACGCTTGGTATTTTTGTCAGCCATATTGTTTGTGGATAGTCATTTGGAATATCTTGGATTTCTTCACTATCAATTTTGGAGATGGAAAAACCGGAGTATATTTTTAGCTGTATTGACTATTTTTAACCCAATGACCCACAAACAAATGCAAGTTGCCAACAGTTTTCTATCTGTATGAGCATGAACAGGGATGCCCTTTGCTGATCTTTTCAAGTAAGTATGTTTGAACAATTATCTAATCTCTCCCAGATGTAATGATAGTAAATATTTACATATGGATGAGCAATGTCACATATTTTCGTGACTACGAAAATCGTAGTTTTTATCTCTCAAACTAAGAATTGTGTTATTATTTGGTAATGAGTGTTCTAACACTTCAGAAACAATTGTTTTGCAAAATAAAGGCTGTTTTAGTCAGACATTAAGCACTCCTTGCAATTGCATGAAAACTGTTTCTGAGTAAAAGAACCTAATTTCAGACAGATCATGTATTCAGACAATCTTAAGTTATTGCAAATACTGTTAATTATTGAAGCTTAAGTATTATACCAGTGATTTATTGGATAATACATAAAATGTAAACATGCAATTTTTCTGATTGTACAAGTGGACTGGAGTGTGTCTGCTAGTTTGAAAAAAAATCTCCCCCATGGAAATTTTGGGGAAAGTATTTACCGCGCTTTATTCCATCGTAAAATGCCGTGACACGCAGAATCTCCCCCATGAAAAATTTGAAAAGTTGGCAGGTATGTATTTCTACTCCAAGTCATAGGCTATGGGTACTCATTAGAACCGCCTCAATGAGGCGGTTCGCCTCAATGAGGCGGTTCTAACAAGCACCCAGAATCTTTGTTTATAGTATAAATAAGGAAACAGATTTTTTATGTCCCCGGTAGCGATAGTGGGGACATACTGTTTTTGCCCTACGAGCCTCCGTGGCCTAGTGGTTAAGATCGCTGACTCTTGATCATTAGGTCTCTCACCGCTGTGGTTTGAGCCTCGCTCGGGTCATATGTGAGACGCCAAGTTCTGCAACGTAAGGTCAGGTGGTTTTTCTCCGGGTACTCCGGTTTTCACCCACCTCTGATTAGCGATCGGCTCGATATGAGTGAAGTTATCTTGAAAGGGCCGTAAAACCCCCCAAAAAATAATTGTTTTTGCCCTGTCTGTTTGTCGGTTTGTTTATTGGTTTGTACGTGGATAACTTTAACATTGTTCATAACTTTTGGACCATTGGAGATAGAGTATTCATGTTTGGCATGAACGTTCCTTGTGACAAGAGCTTCACATTCATGCAAAAAAATTTGACCTGTGACCTTTACCTTGACCTTAAAAGAAAAAAAAAACATTGGTCATAACTTTTGAACCGCTTGAGATACAGCCTTCAAATTTGGCATGTATGTTCGTTGTGACAAAAGCTTTACATTCATGCAAAAATTTTGACCTGTGACCTTGACCTTTGACCTACTTAACCCTTTACCACTCAGGGATTTTGTTAATTTCGCTGATTTTCACAGTGTTGCACCTGACAGCAACTTCAACTAGCCATTGTTTCATAATGGATGGTCTGTTTTACACCAAACTCGGTATGAATGTTCATTGGGCAGTAGCCTTTCAAATGCAACCTTTCATGACTTGATCATTGTTGTCATGGTAAAGAGGGGGCATCTCAAAGTTGGCAAAAAGTGTGTTTTCACATGAATTTTGGACCACATTTTAATCTTCACACAGCTGTCAAGGCAACAATTAAGGTGGTTGGCACTAACCATTTTCACTGTTTGCAGCATGTTCTATCAGCATTAGTATTCAGGCATGTTTGACCCCAGACACCCTCAGATGTAAATTTTAGCGGCCGGTTGGGCCATAAACCCAAAATTTTTCGGGATGTGAGGGGGGCATTAATGCCCCCCTTCAATCCCCCCCAGAATATTTTCAGTGGGGAGGCGCGCGAAAAAACAGGTCACTTTTTTGCCCAACAAATCCTAAAGCAAACTTAACTATCCAGGGGTAGAAATGCAGATTTTAGGTGCTTCTGGGGCTTAAAATGGGGGGGGGGGTGCAAACACATAAAAACACGTATCAGTGGTAAAGGGTTAACTAAAATCTGGGAACATACTGAATTTTAGTCTAAAATGCATTAATTATATCTGAAATATTGTTTCTTGCAATAAAATGATGAAAAAACATTATTTTGGTCAGTTGGGATTTTCTTCATTAACTAAAATCTGGGAACATACTGAATTTTAGTCTAAAATGCATTAATTATATCTGAAATATTGTTTCTTGCAATAAAATGATGAAAAAACATTATTTTGGTCAGTTGGGATTTTCTTCATTAACCCTTTACCACTCAGGGATTTTGTTAATTTCGCTGATTTTCACAGTGTTGCACCTGACAGCAACTTCAACTAGCCATTGTTTCATAATGGATGGTCTGTTTTACACCAAACTTGGTATGAATGTTCATTGGGCAGTAGCCTTTCAAATGCAACCTTTCATGACTTGATCATTGTTGTCATGGTAAAGAGGGGGCATCTCAAAGTTGGCAAAAAGTGTGTTTTCACATGAATTTTGGACCACATTTTAATCTTCACACAGCTGTCAAGGCAACAATTAAGGTGGTTGGCACTAACCATTTTCACTGTTTGCAGCATGTTTTATCAGCATCAGTTTTCAGGCATGTTTGACCCCAGACACCCTCAGATGTAAATTTTAGCGGCCGGTTGGGCCATAAACCCAAAATTTTTCGGGATGTGAATCCCCTCCCCCCCCCCCCCCCCCCAGAATATTTTTGGTGGGGAGGCGCGCGAAAAAAACAGGTCGCTATTTTGCCCAACAAATCCTGAATCATACTTAACTATCCAGGGGTAGAAATGCAGATTTTAGGTGCTTCTGGGGCTTAAAATGGGGGGGGGGGATGCAAACACGTAAAAACACGTATCTGAGTGGTAGAGGGTTAAAATAAAAAAATAAAATTTTGGTCATAACTTTTTAACCATTTGAGATACATCCTTAATATTTTGCATGTGGGTTCCTTGTGACAAGAGCTTTACATTCACACAAATATTTTTGACCTTTGACCTACATAAAAGAAGAAGTTAACATTGGCCATAACTTTTAAACCGTTTGAGATACAGCCTTCATATTTGGCATGTAGGTTCCTTGTAACAAGAGCTTTACATTCATGCAATATGTTTTGACCTGTGACCTTGACCTACTTTAAAGAAAAAGTATTATTGTTCATAACTTTCGAACCGTTTAAGATAGAGCCTTCATATTTGGCATGTAAGTTCCTTGTGCCAAGAGCTTCCCCCTCAAACCAAAAATCTTGACCTGTGACCTTGACTTTGAACTGTGACCAACTTGGAAAAAAATGACCATGCCCGGGGACATGTATGTGTTTCACAAACACATCTTGTTTTCAGAAAAGTAGCCACTTTGGAGATGTGACAAAATGCACTATGTTGCATTGGTGTGTTATTGAAATGTACAAACTACAGATATTATATTATCCAAGCAGCCAGCACAAAAATGCTGATCAGACTTCACAGATATGCAGTCTGATCTGCACCTTTGTTGTGTGCACATTACTAAAACAGACTCTGTCATGATGTGGCCCATAATTGGATTAACTAAAACATGAAGTTGACAACAGGAGCATATAGTTGCACCTGAATATGTGCTTATTGCACTTCCTGGGTTTTGATTTCCTAGTTAACCCATTTAGTACCAGAAATGGTTAGTTGGCAAACAGTGCAGGCCCAGATCAGATGCCGCAGAATGCGGTGTCTGATCAGGGCCTACACTGTTTGCAAAAAGATCCGTCATTTTCTGAATAAATTTCTAGAAAGCACAACCTGACACCCCTAAATTATGAAATGGACTCCTGCTATATATAAGGAGGAAGATTCCATTTGGTACAAAAAGGGTTAAAGCCGCCTGATCTGCACCTTTGTTGTTTGCAATTTGCATAATCAGATTCTGCCATGACGTGACTCATAATTGGATTAACCCTTGACCTGCTGAATATTTAAATATGCCACACCCACCGCTGATTATCAACCAATCAGATTTCTTTATGCAAATCATTGCAACAAATTCATAAACTGAATGACAAACAATGAAGATCCTGATGAGATGGCTTCTTCAGAAGCCATCTGTTCTGGATCTACATTGTTTGAAAGATAAGATATATCCGGGCTCAGCAGAACAAGGGTTAAACAAAACATGAAGTTGGCAACAGGAGCATGCAGTTGCACATGAATGTGTGCTTATTGCACTTTCTGGGTTTTCACTTCATGGTTAAAATAGAAGGTTTAAGCACACTGCTCTAATTACTGTATATAAAGTAAAAACCTGTCATAGTTGCCAACTATTTTAAGCAAGCATGCAATCTGCGGCGTCTTATCTGGGCCTGCACTGTTTGCCCTGGTACCCATTTTGGGGTTTCCGGTACAAAATGGGTTGAGGGAATTAAAATCACTGATCATAAAGGTCAAACCTTTATTTCTTTCAGATATGATTTTGTGGATATAACAAGAAACAGTTTACAGATTATTTCTCTGAAATTCTACACAGACATGATATCAGCTTACAGGAGCAAAAATTCCACACGGCTGAAGTAGGTGATATTGTGTAAGGCTGTGGGGGTTATATTTTCTTTGAGGACAATTCTAAAAAAACATCAAGTGTCTGTTGTCAGTAGCCTTCTGAGCAGTATCTACACTGTTTGACATTTAATTCATAAATTTGTATTAATATATGACATCAAGTTATCTGATTGGTGGAAAGTCAGAATGGGTGTGGCTAAATTAATTTATTCTGCAGGACAAGGTTAATTCGACCAAACCAACATGAATGATTGCTATCCTTGCCTATCTTACTAATCCATAGATATGAAAGGTGATGCAAGTCTGACCACTCATTAAACCCTAGTGGTTTCTACGGGCGGTAGGACTTGAGATGTCATTTCATCTCAATGTTGGGTAAAAGTCCCACAAAATCTGAAGCAATGTCTCCAAAATGACCTTTATAGTGTTGACAGGGACATAAAACCTCAACTCAAACAAAACAAACAAACCATAGTTATTTTTTTATCAAAACTATCTCAAAAACAACATAAATTTGTCATTAGGAAAACATACCCATGCAGTGTAATGCTTTATTTCATAGTTGTAAAACATATAAAAATTTTGTAAGTTTCTTACTTCTGTTTTCAATTATAGATTATGGGTGCTTGTTACAACTGCCTTAATGAGGCAGTTCTGTCAAGTATCTATAATGTATATTTTTGAGCAGAAATAAGGTACATAATGTTTACCTATGTAAACTCCACTTTTCTCTATATAAAGTGGGGTTTATGGGGTTGTTCATTCCATGGACTTCTTACCTGATGGTCAGAAACACACAGAAAATCCTCAGAATCAATATGATGGCATATTCACAATATGGTAAGCAATTCAGAATGTTGTATACAATGATGAACTGATGCTGATGTCAACAAGAGTTGATTGAAATGGTTGAAGAAAAAATATGCTCAAGCACCAAGGATTTGAATGATTTTAGTTGCTTAAACATGATTTCTGGTCAATTGACAAAAGCTTAAAACTGCTATGTCCATTGGAATTTATGCAAGAAATGGAATTGTTTAAAAATAATGGGCCACAGTGACCAAGTGGTTAAGCACACTGCCTCCTTATGATAATATCTCCAGGTCTGTCACCCCTGTGGTGAAAGGAGTAGCCAGGCTCTTCTGCAGATGGTCAAGTACCGTAATGATCCTAAGTATTGGGACAGACAGGCCTAAGCAAACAGTGCAGACCCAGATCAGACTGCTCCTGAAGGAGCAGTCTGATCAGGGTCTACATCGTTTACCATTCTGTCTCCACTTTTTGGACTCGTTGCTCGATGGCGAAACAAACTTGTTAAAATTTTAGAAGAATTATAAGGTGTCCAATTTTTTTAGGTTTTTTAAGGTAGTTTGCCTGAAGTCAGTGAAATATTCTTGAGACGGCTATGCAAGCCAAATGAGCTGGGGCATAGCATTTCCTTCAACTTACATGTGCTCCCAGCGAAGAATCAGATCAGCCTGTGCATCCGTATAGTTGGACCAGTGACTTCTCTTGCTGCATGAAGGAGCATTGGTTCCTTAGCTATCCTTAGAGTGCACAGTGAAGACTCTGATCAGACTGCATGGATGCACAGGCTGATCTGAGTCGTCACTGGGTGCACATAACTTATTGTAGGTTTTGTCGTGCGCTGACTCAAATAAAAAAGAATCTATGGGAAATCTCAGTTTATTTTAACAAAGTTTTTGACCCTGGTTGTATAGAATTAATAAAACATGCATTTCATTTTTGCCATGCCTACATTTAACATGGGTTACCTCGGGATTCATTTTTTTTGTCTCTGCATTTGTTTCTGAACTTGTCTGTCCAGTCATTGGTGGCCCAACAGGCATGCATATGTGGAATTCTTGTTTTATGTTCTTTTGATGCATTTGTTTGTTTTTCTGTTTTTATCAGTCAGTCCTCCACACAGCTTCTGTCACTGTTGTTAGACCTTGACAATCTGCTTGGTTCTGATTCTCACTTTCTGTTAGGCAGCTGGATCCAGGCTGCTAGAGAGAATGGTGTTACAGCTCACGAGAAAGATCTAATGGAGTTCAATGCTAGGAACCAAATAACATTATGGGGACCAACTGGAGAGGTATGGCCAGTGGAGATGACTGATATTATGCATTACCGTAAAAGAACAAATTTTATATACCGTAATGGTTCTAAATGTTTGGACAGACAGGCCTAAGTAAACCGTGCAAACCAAGATCAGACTGTTCCTGAAGGAGAAGTCTACACTGTTTGCAATTCTGTTGGCACTTTTTTGAACTCTTTGCTGGATTGTGAAACAAATTACTCAAGGTGTCTGAATTTTTGTCTGAAATCATATTTTGGTCAACTACTTTGCCATTGCTGAAGAAACATAGTTGAACTCTTGTGGAATTAGCATTTCTGCTTTATCGTTCCAGATCAGGGACTATGCAGCAAAACAGTGGTCTGGCCTTATATCGGGGTAGGTAACACATAAAAACCTCTTCATAACTCTGTTCATTATAACTCAGTCTTACAAACATAGTTGACTGGGCCGTTAGTCTCCAAACCAAACCAAACACAGTCTTTGATATAACATAGGTTAAAGATGTATCTAAAATATACAGTGAAATTCTGCTATTAAGACAACCTAAAATTAAGACTGATTCTACTGTAAAAAGCTTATTTAGAGGTTGCTGTTATTTTGTCCTTGCATTTTCTGAATACAGTGTCCTCTGGTCAGAGACAACCTATGGGACTGTTCGAAAGTGGTCTTAAAGACCACTTTTGAACAGTCCCAAAAGTGGTCTCAATAGAGGAATTTTACTGCATATAGATTTTATAGAAAAAGTCCACAGATTTGTTTTAATGTAACAGTTGTTTTCCTAGTTTGGTTGCAGTTTGGAACCTTACATGTGTTATAAAGTGTTTGTGGACACAGTGATGTACATGTATCTTTAGTACTTAAAAAGGAGGCTGTAATATGTTTCAATTTATAAGCACACCATACACAGTTATAATTGAATACAGCCTGGGAATAAAAACGCCGGTCCTGGTGTATGAATGTCATTTGACGTGTCACCAGTAACAATTCTGATTCTGAATGAAAAATACACTGAGAGAAACAGATGAAAAAGTTATTCAGACAGTCTCAGTCCAAAATCTTGAAGGGTAGTTATCTGTGACTAGGGTTGTGAGTCCTAGCGTCCATGCTTATAGACCCTATTGGTTTCATCGGGTGACAGGGCTTGAGATGTCATCTCATCTCAATGTCGGGTAAAAGTCCCACAAAATTGGAAGCAAAGTCTCCAAAATGACCTATACAGTGTCGATGGGGGTTTAAAGCTCAAATCAAACAAACAAATCAGTCACTAGCAAAAGAATGAGTGCTGTATTAGTTATACCTGCTTAGAGGAACTAAGTCTGCATAATGTTAACAAAACAGAAGTGATGGCAATGATCAGGAATTGATATAATTAACCCACAGCTCCCATCAGAGACACCAAAGGGAAAGAAACCCAAACATGAAACAACAGACCCTAATGGAAACATCAACAGTTACTTTCCCACAAAATGGCCAATAGGCTATCCATAGAAATAATATAATAATGTAAGCGACACAAACACCCAAACTAAGACAAACCATAATAAAAATAAACCGCGACAGAAGAACCGCCTTGGAACGGTCAGGGGAAACGAATTCCACTAGGGGCTTAAATCGATTTTACGTGGCCACAATCCTCGCCCTTCGCCCTTACTTCCGTCGCGATTAAGACAAATAATTTGTTCAGTCCGCATGAAGGCCTCCTAACTCATCAGTGCAACATCCAGCAGTTAGACTCCGATGGGCCCGACCAAAGACAGAGCATCAGGTACCAACCAACATAAGCCTTTACGCTGGAACCGTCATAGAATCTGAGGCCTGACCCACCGGCGTGCAATCAAAGAGAGAAGCAAAGTTGTCAACCGTGATTGGGTTAACTACCATGCATGCAGTCTGTCGTATAACATTTATGTTGTACCCAATCTTTTTATATCGAAGAATGATTTTACGAAATTGGGTACTGAAGTCATTGCAGTTATATATTTTTCTGAATTTATATACTAAGTCACCACAAAATTCGGGTTCAGATAGACCTTGTTGCAGAAGAGATTTAAGTCCAATATTGAATTTTGAAATTAAATCAGAATGACGTCTATAAAATTTTGAAAAGGCTTTGCGTAGTTTATGATACCGAAAACCCTGATTAAGAAGTTTAGCCGTCAACAATTTATTACGAGTGTTGTAATGAACACCCCTCTAAACCCCACTTTAATAGAGACAGCTGGGGTTCACAGGGGTATACATTATTTTTCTTATTTCTGCTCTAGGACATAGGTTGTGGGTGATTGTTAGAATCCCCTCAATGAGGCGGTTCTGATAAGCACCCACAACCTTTGTTTGGAGCAAAAATAAGAAAAAATATCACAAATTTTCATCAGAAAAGTCACCGTTTTGGAGATATGAATGCACTATGTCACATGGATGTGTTATCTTAGTGGTAATTTTTCTGATGAAAACTTGTGATATTTTTCTTTTAGGTTGTGTTCATTAGAACTGCCTCAATGCCAGTTTTCTCTACATAAAGTGGGGTTTAGAGGGGTGTTCATTACATGGACTTGTTAACATGATGTTTTCCACTATTATTTGCTGCTATCCCATCTGCTGAATCAAGAAGGGCAGTAGTCAGTTATTGGTTAAAGAATGCACCATACTGGTTAATAGCTTAGATCTAAACTTGCCCAGAAATAGTGTGGTTAGATTAACTGACCTATTCGCCATGTCTTTAGATAAAGAAGCTTTATTTAACGCTGCATATTAGAAACAAGTAACATAAGCTTTATAGAACTTTTATTGCGACAAAGTATCCATTAACAATTAACAAATACTTTTTGTTTATCTTCCTAAGACTGCCCCTGATAATGTGAGTGTCAGCCAAGGGAGCTCCTAGTACCATGTTTTACGCCTTTGGTATGGCGCGGCCAGGGATCAATCTTGCGACCTCCTGATCCCGAAGCGGATGCCTTTCCACTGAGCTATTGGGGCTGGTATTTAACCCTTATCCTGCTGTTCACGACAACCCCTACCTTTGCAAACAGTGTAGCTCCTGATCAGATAGCCATCTGATCAGGATCTACACTGCCATTTATTTTGTGAATTTGAATGAATAAATTACATCAAGTAATTTGATTGGTTGAAGTGTAAATGGTTGTGGCTAAATTAATTTATGCAGAGGGACAAGGGTCAACCCATCTTGTACTGAACTAAATGGAATCTTCCACCATATATATATAGCGGGAGATTGTTTCGAAATTAAGGGGAACTAGTTTGAGTTGATTTTAGAAATTGATTTAAAAATGGCTGAACATTAAATGCTGCATCTGATCTGGGTCTGCACTGTTTGCCAGTGACCCATTTTGGGGTTTCCTGTATTAAATGGGTTAGAGGTTAAACTTGGCTTCTAACCCATTGTATGCGGGGAAACCCCAAAATGGGTACCTTGACAAACATTGCAAGCCCAGATCAGACGCCGCAGAAGGGACGTCTGATCAGGGCCTTTACTATTTGCTAACATAATTTTCCGTCAAAACTAGAATAAAAGTGAAAAAATAGGTCTGACACCCCTTATATGACAAATGGACTTGTCCAACATATAGCAATGGAAGAGTCCACTAACATACAATGGGTTAAACATTAAAAAGAAATCTTGCTTGAATATATTTCTTGGCTATTTCAGGTATTATTATAAAAGATGGTCAGTTTTTATCAAGCTGTTAAAGACAAGTTTAGCTGCTGTAAGTTAACTGCTTTCTTCATTCAACTTATTAGAAGCCTCCTTGGTGTAGTGGTTACGCTACTCGCCTTGTAAACAGGGGATCACAGGATCGATCCCGGGCTTCTCCAGACTTTCGGTTGAGTCTTTAAACCGAGGTCCCGTCTCCGTATGACCTTAGCTTTGGTGGGATGTAAAACTCAAACACTCACTCACTCATTCAACTTACGTTGGAAACACAGTCTCTCCTAAAATTATGATTAGTTGAAGTAAATCAAATGACAATTGAAGAAAACAATTATTAAAACAATATGGAGCTAGCATGTAAGTATGGACATCTACATACCGTATGATATATAACAGTCTGCCTACTTTTGTCATTTTTTACCCAACTGGAAGCACTTGAGTGTGATGAGAATAAAACCGACCTACATGAAGTTTAAGATTGAATTAGGAACAAACAGCTACAAAAACTTGAATAATAAGACAGTGTGTCACTTAATTTGTACACTATAAATACAGTATTTTTCATAATTTGCATGGGTTGTGAGATATCTATACAGTCAAAAATCGAATAAAAGTGAAAAAATAGGCCTGACACCCTTTATATGACAAATGTGGAAATGCTTATTCTTTCAAAATACAAAATTCCAGATGTAAATTTTCCGAGGTCCGGTATAGTTCTTCAGATTTCCTTGGAGATTCCCCTATTTTCCATATGAACATTTTGCTCACACAGGCTTGCAAAATACTGAAATTATTGAATTTGTTTTATTACTCTCATAATTTTTAATAACTATTCATATTTGATTTAAAGCACTTAAATATATAATTAACAGGGTCTCTTTTACTTTCTGTTTTGAACGCTGATCTCTTACTTGCCCCTTGCCAAGCAAAAAGGGGCCTGGCATAGTCAGATCTACCTGCATATCTGCAGTCTGATCAGTCTTTGCTGAGCTTTATACCCCCTTGAGGAGCCTGTACAATAACTGAGTTGGTACTAGGCTAATCAGTGCTGAAAAGGTAATCAATTATCAGTCCTGTCATTGTGATCATTAATCAATTGGTAATCACTGAAGCTCTCTGTCTGAGTCTGGCTCTTACCATATGTTATACTTTACCATGTGTATTTAGGCAGACACGCCTGAGAAACAGTGCAGACCCAGATGAGATGCCACAGAATGCAGTGCCTCATCAGGGTCTGCACTGTTTGTCAAACATAGACAAAATATTGGGTAGTGAATTATTCTTTTTAACCGTTTACTAGAAAATCAGTAATGATAATCATTTTTGTGGAATCTATCGACCGATTTATTGATTATACGATTTATCGTGCCGGCCTTACTTGGTATGCAGTGTGATCTGAATCTGCCCTGAGCATACATGCTTGAAGACCCCCACATTTTGTTTGTTTGATTTGAGGTTTAACATCCCCGTCAACACTGTATAGGTCATTTTGGAAATGTTGCTTCCAATTTTGTGGGACTTTTACCCGCCATTGAGATGAAATGACATCTCAAGCCCTGTCACCCAATGAAACCAATAGGGTTTATAAGACTCTCACCACTTTGCCTGGGCAGGCTTAGATCCTCTATGCCTTTAACCAGTACTCATGTGCGGTTGGTTTCAGTTCTGGGTGGAAGCATTATGCAGCCCACCTATTTCTTCAAGCCCTGATGGGCGGGGGTGGTCACAACCCCACATGATACGCTGTTCTGCATCGGGGTGTTAGTAACAGCCGGTCTGAAAAATTTCATTGAAGAAAGTCAGTGGCAAGTGTTTATATTTTCCGATATGTGCAGGGTACCAAATGGAACAGCAGCCTAGCTAATGAGATGATGTTTGAACAGGCAGAGCTACCATTTAACCAGGAGAGAAATGTTTATCCTGTTACACCCATTGGTAAGTGTATGTAGCATGTAAACAGAAGTGGGTACACATGGCATATTTTATGCCTTTTTTTCAAAGGGAGATAATTTTCAGGAACTTCCTGTTTGGTGATAAATTAAACCCCCTAAAACAGGGGTCTACTTTTAAATGAAAGAATATGCTTCTCAGAAGATCATTCTTTGAAACTTGCATGATAGCTGGTACAGTCGAACTTTGATGGGTCAAACTCGGTAGGCTCGAACACCACATTTGGGTCAAACTGACTTTTCAGTCCCGGCAAAATCCCCATTCATTTTAACTAAACATGCCACCCTTGGCTTGAACCACGATGACTCGAATGCTCGAACTCCAAGCCTGGTCCCTAGTATGCATTTCCTATGTAAAATACCACCAAAGGCTCATACTTATTACCTTGTGAAAAATCCCATGTTTAATTAGGGCCCCGCACTGAAAGTGTGGGTGCCCTATAGTAATCACTCTGTCCGTCCGTCTGTCTGTCTGTCTGTCTGTCCGTCTGTCCGTCTGTCCGTCCACAAATTTTTTTATCCTCCATAACTTTCTTATTCCTGGATGGATTTAAATATTACTTGTCAGAAATGTTAACCATAATGTGATGGAGTGTTGCGCGCAAGACTCAGGTCCGTACCTCAAAGGTCAAGGTCATACTTAGAGGTTAAAGGTCTGTCTATCCGTCTGTCCGTCCACAAATTTTTTTATCCTCCATAACTTTCTTATTCCTGGATGGATTTAAATATTACTTGTCAGAAATGTTAACCATAATGTGATGGAGTGTTGCGCGCAAGACTCAGGTCCGTACCTCAAAGGTCAAGGTCATACTTAGAGGTTAAAGGTCAAAAAAGGGTCTTTCCTGTGTCCAATTAATAACTTTGTTATTATTATTCCTGGATGGCAGAAGTGTTAACCATAATGTGATGGAGTGTTGCGCGCAAGACTCAGGTCCGTACCTCAAAGGTCAAGGTCATACTTAGAGGTTAAAGGTCAAAAAAGGGTCTTTCCTGTGTCCAATTAATAACTTTGTTATTATTCCTGGATGGATTTAAATATTACTTGGCAGAAATGTTAACCATAATGTGGCCCCGCACTGAAAGTGTGGGTGCCCTATAGTAATCACTCTGTCCGTCCGTCTGTCTGTCCGTTCACAAATTGTTTTATCCTCCATAACTTTCTTATTCCTGGATGGATTTAAATATTACTTGTCAGAAATGTTAACCATAATGTGATGGAGTGTTGCGCGCAAGACTCAGGTCCGTACCTCAAAGGTCAAGGTCATACTTAGAGGTTAAAGGTCAAAAAAAGGTCTTTCCTGTGTCCAATTAATAACTTTGTTATTATTAGGGCCCCGCACTGAAAGTGTGGGTGCCCTTCAGTAATCACTCTGTCCGTCCATCTGTCTGTCTGTCTGTCTGTCTGTCTGTCTGTCTGTCTGTCCGTCCACAAATTTTCCTACTCCTCTGATAGCGCGGCCGGGGCCCTAGTCAGTTTCACTGACAGCTCTAGTTGATCAAGTCACTCAGGCGTGTGATCAGTATCATAAGACGCTTTGATATTGACAAAGCTTCTCACCAAAACAATCGGTCAAGTGTTTAGTGTTGAGAAGTTGTCAATTTAAGTTTATTGGAAAGCCTGATCGTATAGTGACCTTAAAAAGTAAGCTAATCAAATCAAGTCTTGTGGCGAGAAAACATGCCTTCTGCCATTTGAGAACAGCAAAGGAGTGGATCAGCCTTCTATTCTGAGCAGTCTTTTCCGAACTTTTGTTGTTCGCTTCTTTGTCAGCATTTTGCATGCGGTCGTCAATTTCTGCATTTCAGGACAAGCGTTTTTATAATCTGAACAAGCTGGTTCGAGTTTTAGCTAATGGGAAGTTTTCTCACATCTAGACTAGATACAGACCGTACCTCTTTTACAAAATTTGCTTAATGTCCATGCTTGTTATTTTAATCTTTTCATCTTGTAAATAAATTTAAAAGATTTGTTATTGTTATCTTTTTTTATCTCCCTGAAAGCACAAAAGGTTGATAAGTGGCTTAACTTATGACCAATAAATGTATGGGAAGTCACGTACAAAATCACCGCAGCTATGATAAAAAATCAAAGTACACAAAGACGGACTTGCCGAGTTAGTCTTCAATGGCTCAAACTACCAATGGCTCGAACTTTTTTCGGCGGTCCTGGCGAGTTAGAGCCTTCGAAGTTCATCTGTATATAGATTTGATAGGGCATGTGAACTCTGGGCTATAAAAGGTTAAGGAAAAATGCCCTTGGAAAATGCCCTTGGTTACTTTGGAAAGTTTGGTGGTTTGAGCTTTCATCCTTTCAAGGATTGTAAAATTTCTTACAAAAAATCATGATATATTTCTCTGGAATAGCTGGAAGAAAAAAAATATACAAAGACAAAACCATAATCTCTCTTGTAGAGAATGGCTGCTCCTTAGGGAAAGAATTTGCAAATTCTTTCCAGTAGGAGCCAGCCCTGGGATTTGTAAGTAAAATACAGTCAAACTTCAATGCTTCAAACACCTTTGGGACTGCCAAAATCTGCTCGAGACAGGGGTAGTTTGAGCCACTGAGGTTACTGTCAGGAGGCATAACGAGATACTTTTAGACATCTTTTCTGTGTTCCATAATGAATATGTATGCTGTGTGTACTATTAGAATCGCCTCTTCGAGGCGATTCTAATGAGTACACACAGCATACATTTGCAAGAAAAAAGACTAAAATCTCTTTAATTATCCCCCACTATTTCTTATGTAGAGGATTTCGCTAGGGGCTCAAGAATTGGTTCGACTCATCCATGGTAAATGAGCCATCAGTGTTCGAGTCATCGAAGTTCTACTGTACTTCATATTTAGGTATTTTTTTGTTATTTTAAATGAATGTATTTTCTTTATGCACATGTGAAATATGAGTTACGATTGCTACTCTGGTACTTTTCTTAAAGATGCTTCAAACATAGACTTTTGAGTGCTAATTGCTACTCTGGTACTTTTCTTAAAGAAGCTTAAAACATAGACTTTTGGGTGCTTATTTGAAACCCATTCATTGTGGTATTTACACTAAATATTTGAACACCTTTTAAAAACTTTATACTATCACAAACGATTTGTTACATATCTCAACCATAAGGCTTTAGCTCAGCGGCAACAGTGCAGATCCAGATAAGACTGCTTCTTCAGGAGCAGTCTGATCTTGGTCTACACACTTTGCTCAGGCTTAGTTCTGACAGGTTTAGGTGTAAATATGGTACCCAGAACAAAGCAAAATCATGTAGACTCTTTTTAAGAAATTACTTTCCTCTAATATTCTAAGTTCCGTAAAAATCCTAAAAATTCAGACACCTTAAGGACTTGCTATTGTGATCGGTCAATGTCCGTCGTGTGTCGTGTGGCGTCAACAATTTGCTTTAAATGCTAACTCCTCCTTAACCCTTGAGCCAATTTCAATAAAACTTCATAGGAATATTGCTGAGGTGACCCTCTACAAAAATAGCTAAAATTGTTCTGCTCCGCTGAACAAGATGGCCGCCAGAGCTAAAAATAGAAAAATCTTTAAACGACAACTTCTCCTATACCGTAAGGTCAATTTCATTCAAACTTTATAGGAATGTTGCTTAGGTGACCCTCTACCAAAATAGCTTAAACGTTTCCGCTCCGGTGAACAAAATGGCCACCAGAGCTAAAAATAGAAAATTCTGTAAACAACAACTCCTCCTGTACACTTGGGTTAAATTAATTCAAACTTCATAGGAATGTTGCTTAGGTGACCCTCTACTAAAATAGCTAAAACGGTATTGCTTTGATGAGCAACAGGGCCGCCATAAGTAAAAAAATAGAGAAACATCGTAAATTTGCTTCAAACACAATCTCCTCCTCAACCCTTGGGCCATTTTGATTCAAACTTCACAGGAATGTTGCCAAAATGACTCCATACCAAAATAGCTAAAATCGTTATGCTCTGACAAACAAGATGGCCGCCAGAGCTAGAAATAGTAAAATCTTTAAAACGACAATAGCTCCTGTTCCCTTGGGCCAATTTTTTTCAAACTTCATAGGAATGTTGCTTAGGTGACCATCTACCAAAATAGCTGAAAAGTTACTGCTCTGATGAGCAAAATGGCCGCCATAGCTAAAAATACAAAAACATCGTAAATTTGCTTCAAACACAAACTCCTCCTTAACCCTTGGGCCAATTTCATTCAAACTTCATAGGAATGTTGTTAACCGGAATGTTATGTAGGTGACTTTCTAAAGAAATAGGTAAAATCATTCTGCTCTGACTAACAAGATGGCCACCAGAGCTAAAAATAGAAAAATTCTTCAAACGATTACTCCTCCTTTACCCTTGGGCCAATTTCATTCAAACTTCATAGGAATGTTGCTTAGATGACCAACTACCAAAATAGCTAAAATGTTTTCGCTCTGATGAGCAAAATGGCCACCATAGCTAAAAACAGAAAAACTTTGTAAATTTACGTCAAAACGCGAACTCCTCCTCAACCTTCGGGCCAATTTGATTCACACTTCACAGGAATGTTAGTTAGGTGACTCCCTTCCAAAATAGCTAAAATCGTTCAACGTGGCGAACAAGATGGCCACCAGAGCTAAAAATAGAAAAATCTTCAAACGACAACTTCTCCTTACCCCTTGGGCCTATTTGATTCAAACTTCACAGGAATATTATGTTGTTGACACCCTACCAAAATAGCTAAAATTGTTCCGCTCTGACTAACAAGATGGCCGCCAGAACTAAAAATAGAAAAATTCTTCGAATGACAATTCCTCCTTACCCCTTGGGCCAATTTGATTCAAACTTCACAGGATTATTATGTCATTGACCCTCTACCATATTAGCTAAAATGATCCCACTCCGATGAACAAAATGGCCACCAGAGCTAAAAATAGAAAAACATTGTAAATTTGCTTCAAACTTCACAGGAATGATGCCCAGGTGACTCCCTACCAAAATAGTTAAAATCATTCCACTCTGATAAACAAGATGGCCACCAGGGCTAAAAATAGAAAAAACTTTCAAATGACAACTCCTCCTGTACCCTTGGGCCAATTGCATTCAAACTTCATAGGAATGTTGCTTAGATGACTCTCTACCCAAATAGCTAAAATGGTCTCGCTCCGATGAACAATATGGCCGCCAGAGTTAAAAATAGAAAAACATTGTAAATTTTTTTCAAATCGTACTCTTCCTAAACCCTTGGGTCAGTTTGATTCAAACTTCAGAGGAATGTTGCCTAGGTGACACCCTACCAAAATAGCTAAAATTGTTCCACTCTGATTAACAAGATGGCCACCAGGGTTAAAAATAGAATGTACTAGAGACAGTGACATTCAGGTGAGCGAATCAGGGCCCTCTGGGCCCTCTTGTCTAAAAGTTTTAAAATTTTTTTTTTTCACGATCATGCAAGGGGTCCAAAAGGAGCAAACAAAAAGACAAACCATGCAGACCCTGATCAGACTGCTCCTGAGGGAGCAGTCTGATCTGGGTCTGCACTGTTTGCTTAGGCCTATCTGTCCCAATACGTAGGATCATTACGATAATATGGGTGGGATAACATGACTTAATATAAGGTGTTTGGTTGCTGTTGTAACATATGATGAACTTCTTTTCTTTTACAGGGGATTCTGTTTCCATAGCAACCAACCTGTTTCACAAATACAAACCAGTCTCATCTGATGAGTTCTTCTACCATGTGGCTGACTGGTCTAGTCTTGGACGTAAAAGGTTCATGTATGAAGCAAGGAGGTGGACAGTAAAACAATGGAGGAAGAGGGAAATGTGGAAACAGAAAAGTTTGATGAAGAATACGTACATCATTGAGCAGATTTAACCATACAGCTTTGAACAGATTTAACCAATGATTTATCCCACCAGGTGCTAATTACAACAGCGGATGACATTTTCTTTCTTTTTTCTAACTTTTCAGTGAAAATAAAGCTAGGCAGGTGATTCCCATGAAATATCAAGCCTTTTTTCCTTTGAAAAATAATAAAATTTGATTTTCATCTGCTCTAGAAATCTTGAGTAGCACTTGAACTTGTCCGCCATACTTGCCTTATTTGGTATTGAGATACTGTGAACCACTTAAATTTTGTGTGATTTTTATTTCAGAATTTTTTCATTATCAAGTTATTTACTTTAAGGTAAATGTACTTAGTTTAATTGCAAGATGTGATGTTTTTATGTATAAATTCTACATATGTTTGTTAATATTGGCGATGGTTTTAAGTTTTGAGTAAATTGATTTGCAATAAGAGTGAGAAATAGGAGTATAACTATTGGTGAGGGTTTAAAATTATGAGTGATTTGATTTGCAATAAGAATGAGAAATCGGAGTATAGCTATTGGCAAGGGTTTTAAGTTATGTGTATTTCGATTTGCAATAATAGGAGTAGGACTATTGGCCAGGGTTTTAAGTTATGAGTGATTTGATTTGCAATAAGAGTTAGAAAAAGGAGTATAAGTATTGGCAAGGGCTTTAAGTTATGAGTGAATTGATTTACAATAAGAGTGTGAAATAGGAGTGTAACTATTGGTGAGGATTTTAAGTTATGAGTGATTTGATTCGCAATAAGATAGAGAAATAGGAGTATAACTATTGGCAAGGGCTTTAAGTTATGAGTAATTTGATTTACAGTAAGAGTGAGAAAAAGGAGTATAACTATTGGCAAGGGTTTTAAGTTATGGGTGATTTGATTTACAATAAGAGTGAGAAATAGGAGTATAACTGTTGGCGAGGGTTTTAAGTTATGAGTGATTTGATTTGCAATAAGATAGAGAAATAGGAGTATAGGTTTTGGTGAGGGTTTAAAGTTATGAGTTAACTGATTTACAATAAGAATGAGAAATAGGAATATAACTAAATGGAAACAGTGTAGGAGCAGTCAGATCTGGATTTACACTGTTTGTATGTTTGCTTCTTTTAAGGATAATGCAAAAGATGAATGGATGTACTTGATATATCCTCCACCTTTATTTGCAAGGGAGACACATTTGTAACTTACTTGCTTTCCAGTATGTCAAACCCTGCCAAAAATGGCTGAAACATTTGCTACTTTTGTCACATTGCTATCTGGAAGCTAATTCTTTACTTTAAAGTTCAAACTTATGGATACAGGAACAGTTTTATGCCCCATTGGTGTAGCGGTTTAGGAACTTGCCTCATAAACCAAGGGTTGTGAGTTCAGTTCTGGGCTTCTCAAGACTTTTTATGAGTCTCCATATAAATAGTTATGGTTGAGAATAAAAACTCAAACAAACATAGGGAAAAATATTTCTGAAATTCTGAATCTTTGCTGAAGGTGTATCCTTCACCATTTTTCAAACGTAGACAACTTTTGTGGCTTACTGTGTGCTTTTTTATGTAAACTTTGTCACATGGAAAATGGGGTCTAATCCTAAAGAAATTAATTTGTGGAGCAAATTCTTTCCTATTAGAGTTGACTCCTTTTGACATGGGAGACAAGAATACTTTTGAAGGAGTTGCCTCCCCTGAAAGCGTATCCATTCACCTTAATGATTTTTTTTTTTGTTTTTGTACTGATAATCAGTATTCTTAAGGTGATCCAGTTCATGGTTAAGGTGTCATATTTTTATGATGAATTTGTGTATTCCGTGGTCCTTTTGAAATAGTATTTGAGCGAACTTTGGAGACAACAGCTGATAGCAATGTCCAATTTATGTTCTTCAAATGCATTTGCCCAGCCAGTTGAGGGGAAGGGATACACTTTCAGGGGAGGCAACTCCTGCAAAATTATTTTTGTCTTCCATGTCAATAGGGGTCAACTCTTAAAGGAAAGAATTTGCTCCTGAGGAGCAAATTCTTTCCTTTAAGAGTAGACCCCTTTTTTCATGAGACAGTGTTTATAGAAAAGCGAACAGGAAGTCACGAAAATTGTCTCCCTTTGAAAAATGGTGGAAAAATCTGCCAGGTGTATCCGTTCTTAATAGGGCTAGACACATGTTTTCTTGCATGAAATAACCTCAAGGTCTCTACTACATGTGACATGTGAGCTAGCAGCATAGGCTTTCGCCAGACTGTACTTTTGTGCGGCCTCCCCTGAGCCTCTGATGGTTGCTTATGTGATAAGTACTGTTTTTTTTTCATGAGCTGGCTCAATCCTTAATCCTTATTTGTTTGTTTGAATTTAGGTTAAACATTCCAGTCAACACTATTTAGGTCATTTTGGGGATATTGTTTCCAATTTCGTGGGACTTTTACCCGACACTGAGATGACATCAAATCTCAAGCCCTGCCGCCCGGCTTATAATAATATATGCATTGAAGTGTCTGACTTGCACCACTTTGCCCGGGCAGGCTATTCCTTCTAAGGGGATTACCAGTACTCAGATGCGTTTAGTTTCAGCTCTGTATGGAAGCATCATGCACCCCATCTATTTCTCCAAGCCCCGATAGGCTGGGGTCTCTCAATTCTTATTTATCATTTGTGTTTCATAGCAAAGATTTATGTATATATAAATTTAGTTTGTATTCTAGTCAGTCACATATGTTTGCTGGCAATATAAAGAGAAACATATGTTTTAATTACTGTTGTGTGATATGATAAAATGATTTACTGCACTTGAGGTCATTTCATGTATAATTCTTGGTGCTTAAGGTGAAGGACTTTAAGAATCTTACATGGTGTTCTGTTGTAGATGGGCATTTCTAACCCAAGAACTCGGGCTATGCCGAGTTTCCACTCAGCACGGTCATCCTGGGGGTTGGAAAGGCACATCTACAACTGATCACCATATTTGATTTTTTGCTTGCACAACACCACTTACTTTATTTAACATTTTATTTTTTTGCACAATATACTTATGTAGTTTACCTGGGTAAGAACACCAGGATAAAAACAGAATTCTATCCCAGTCTAAAATGACAGATATGGCTACCCTTATCTGGTGTGCAAGAATATTCCTGACTTACACCCCAACCTTTATAACACTAATATTTGGGTCCAAAGCCAAAACCATGTTAATTTAACAGCAGTGTTATATCTAAACAAAAACGCACAGATTATATAGAAAAAATGACCATTTATGGTCATTTTTTCTATATGATCTATACATTTTTGGGATCCATATCTAAAAGATGTTATAATGAACAGTTTATTAAGAGGTTGTGGTGTGTTTTCCATGATTTTTCACAAGGGAGGCAACATTGTTGCTTGTGGATGGATTTGAGTCAAACTGTCTTAGTTTTCTTCATCAGTCAAGGGACACTACTTGGCTGATCCCCGATTCATCACCTTGACCCGAGCTGCAGGATTCTCACATGCACTGTCTGTTATATAGCCATGTCTACGGGCATGCTCAAACTTCTGAAGTTTCAGCATCTCCATGAACAGTTGGGCTCAAAGATCAGACTGACTGAGACACACTGGCCCTTGGGTTGGTTTGCCTTGCAGTCGGGGTGTACAGAGTTTGATGCTAGCCTTAGGACATTTAAAACTGGGGTGGTTTGTGATGCCAAATTGATGTTTGTAAGTAAAATGTGGTTTAGGTCAGTAAACATTATCTACATACCTTTTGTGTTACTTAGTTTACCTCATATAAACATTTATGATCCCTCCGAAAAGTTCTGCTTTAAAGGAAATAATTTCCTCAGGAAATGACACTCTGTGTTTTAGATTATTCCACAAAGCTTTAGTATGTGGATAGATATACATGTGTATAATAATGTACAATTTACAGCAAGATATAAGATTCCTGTATAAAACTGAATTTGCAGTAATACTTTTTTCAAGGAGTATTTTGACATCAGGTAAGAGTGCAAAATTTTGCCAGCCATGAAAGTGGAAAAAAGTGCTAAAGGATAACCTACAACATATATATACAGCACAACCTCATTATAACACTGCTCGTTATAACATGGGTTTGAATATAACACAGTTTCAAGACGGATACCAAAAATGTATAGATTAAAATCTATAGAGAAATGATCATATATGGTCATTTTTCTATATAATCTATACATTTTTGTTTGGATACAACATGATTGCTTTTGAAGCCTCCGTGGCATAGTGGTTGAGCTACTTGCCTCATAAACCAGGGCTTGGGCTTCTCCAGATTTTGGGATGAGTCTTTAAACTGAGGTCCCCATATGACCTTAGCTATTGATGGGACATATAAATTCACACACAAACAAGGTTGTTAACTAAGACGGTTTCCGCTTTGGAACCCATTAATAGTGTTATAAAGAGGTTGTGGTGTATTTAGGTCCAGTTGTTCAAAGCCTTGTTTGCTTAACGAGCTTGTTAGTGATTGAAATGTTCATTGTTCTAGCCAGTGCAATATCTAATACACTGGTATTTTTGCTGAAAAATGTGGATAGGTTTTGCAAATGCAAAAGCTACTCACATTTTTTCGCAAAAATATGATGAAAAGTTTTAACAATATGTTACTTTAACACATTTTGTACCGGAAAACCTAAAACAGGTACCCTGGCAAACAGTGCAGGCCCAGATCAGACGCCGCATAATGTGGCATCTGATCAGGGCCTACACTGTTTGCAAAAAGTTAAGTCATTTTCCAAATAAATTTTGACGAAAACACAACCTGACACCCCTTAATTTTGAAATGGACTCTTGGTATATATAAGGAGGAAGATTCCATTTGGTACTAAAAGGGTTAATTAAAGACATTGTTAGTTTTGAACAACTGGGCCCAGATATTAAAATACCAAATAGTTTTTGACAAAGAAGGACATGATGCTATTCTGCTATGTTCAGGATCTCTTTTATGGTTCAGTATGTTACTGTTTGTATACCCCTTATGCCAACTTTGAGCATGGCAGATATGTCCATAAGGAGCATATGGTTATATAGTTCGAACAAATTGACCTGAGACTGGTGATTAACATAATTTCACTCCCGACTGAATGCAGGTAATTATCTTCGCCGTCTCCTGAAAATGGCGATATTATTATTCAATGCATAGAGGTTGGTAAATGGGTCGCAATTCACGAGATGCCGAAAATTCACGAGACGTTTACAAAAGCCAACTTATTAGGCGATAACATTGACTAATTTATTCCATGCATAAAGGTCAGTCTCATGTCAAATTGTTCGAACTATACCTTTCTGTGCACTGACTAAATTTTGTGACTTTCAAGGGATTAGCTTTAATAATAAAAATAAAATTCCTAAGTGCATTATTCTCTGTTTACGGCAAATGCAGTATAATTATATTGGTCTAGCTTAGATGGTATTTTTTTATCGTTTATGGTAAAAGGTTTTTTAAATTTGTAATTGATCATGGTGTTTTGAAATGACTTTTGAGCTTTGTGATATTAACTCTGCCAACTATGCAATTTACTATGCAGATTATCATACTGGATGCTTGATAGATGCCTAACTTATTTTTAGACTTCATACTTATGTTTACAGAAAAAAAAAATCGTATAGGTGCAGCTAGCATAATAAATTATATTTGTACTTAAAAGAAAATGACATTACACAAACACACCTATATAACTTTGACTCCCTTAAAACCTACTTTTGTGTAGTTTAAGTGGGGTTTACAGGTCTGTCATTATTTTCTTATTTCTGCTCAAGAATATAGACTGTGGGTACTCGTTAGAACCGCCTCTGTATTCGGTTCTAACAGGTACCCACAATCTATGCTTTGAAAAGATTATGAAAAATATCAGGATATTTTTTTATCTGAAAAATGTCATTTTTTGGTGGTAAAATTTTCAACATATTTGAATAGGTATGTTTTTGTAATGCATAGCATACTAATTGTATTTCTTTGAATTTAAGTTTGCCTGTATCAACTTACTGGCTCAGTAAGATGTATGTTTGATTGAAATAGTGGGTATGATCACCACCGGCTGCGACAGCATGCTTTCTTGGAGACTGATCATGAAATATTTTCTATGGTAAATCTGTCCAGTACAAGAAATTATGGCCAAAAATCACTAGGGCTTTAATACTTCTGGGGCATACTTTTGGGGCTAGTTGTTCAAAGCTATCAAATTCATTAATAATTGTCACATTAAAAATTTAATCACAGCTCATATTTTTGCTGAAAAAATGTGGATAGTGTAGCTTTTGCATTTACTCTTTTTAGCTCACCTGTCACGTAGTGACAAGGTTAGCTTTTGGGATCACTTTTTGTCCGTCGTGCGTGCGTGCGTGCGTCCGTGCGTCCGTCCGTAAACTTTTCTTCAAACGACATCTCCTCCTAAACCACTGATCGGATTTTGTCCAAACTTCACAGGAATGATCCTTAGGTGGTCCCCTTTCAAAGTTGTTCAAATGGTTCCGGTCCGTTGCACATATAGGTCACAGTAGCCAAAAATAGATTTTTTTCACCGAAAACTTAAAAAATCTTCTTCTCTGAAACCGCAAGGCCCAGGTCTTTGATATTTGGTATGAAGCTTCATCTAGTGGACCCCTACCAAGATTGTTCAAATTATAGTGCTGGGGCCAAAAATGCCCCCACACGGGGGCCCTTTGGTTTTACATGGGCTTATATAGGGAAAATCTTTAAAAATCTTCTTCTCTGAAACCGCAAGGCCCAGATCTTTGATATTTGGTATGAAGCTTCATCTAGTGGACCCCTACCAAGATTGTTCAAATTATAGTGCTGGAGCTAAAAATGCCCCCGCACGGGGGCCCTTTGGTTTTACATGGGCTTATATAGGGAAAATCTTGAAAAATCTTCTCCTCTGAAACCGCAAGGCACAGGTCTTTGATATTTGGTATGAAGCTTCATCTAGTGGACTCCTACCAAGATTGTTCAAATTATAGTGCTGGGGCCAAAAATGCCCCCGCACGGGGGCCCTTTGGTTTTACATGGGCTTATATAGGGAAAATCTTTAAAAATCTTCTTCTCTGAAACTGAAAGGCCCAGGTCTTTGATATTTGGTATGAAGCTTTATCTAGTGGACCCCTACCAAGATTGTTCAAATTATAGTGCTGAAGCTAAAAATGCCCCCGCCCCGGGGCCCTTTGGTTTTACATGGGCTTATATAGGGAAAATCTTTAAAAATCTTCTTCTCTGAAACTGCAAGGCCAAGGTCTTTGATATTTGTTATGAAGCTTCATCTAGTGGACCCCTACCAAGATTGTTCAAATTATAGTGCTGGGGCCAAAAATGCCCCCGCACCAGGGCCCTTTTGTTTTACATAGGCTTATATAGGGAAAATCTTTAAAAATCATCTTCTCTGAAACTGCAAGGCCCAGGTCTTTGATATTTGGTATGAAGCTTCATCTAGTGGACCCCTACCAAGATTGTTCAAATTAATGTGCTGGAGCTAAAAATGCCCCCCACACGGGGGCCCTTTGGTTTTACATGGGCTTATATTGGGAAAATCTTGAAAAATCTTCTTCTCTGAAACGGCAAGGCCCAGGTCTTTGATATTTGATATGAAGCTTCATCTAGTGGACCCCTACCAAGATTGTTCAAATTATAGTGCTGGGGCCAAAAATGCCCCCGCACCAGGGCCCTTTTGTTTCACATAGGCTTATATAGGGAAAATCTTGAAAAATCTTCTTCTCTGAAACTGCAAGGCCCAGGTCTTTGATATTTGGTATGAAGCTTCATCTTGTGGACCTCTACCAAGATTGTTCAAATTATAGCCCTGGGGCCAAAAATGCCCCCGCTCTGGGGCCCTTTGGTTTTACATAGACTTATATAGGGAAAATCTTGAAAAATCTTTTTCTCTGAAACTTCAAGGCTTAGGTCTTCGATATTTGTTATGAAGCTTCAGCTAGTGGACCTCTATAAAGATTGTTCAAATTATAGCCCTGAGACCAAAAATGCCTCCGCCATGTGGCCCTTTGGTTTTACATAGACTTATATAGGGAAAATCTTTAAAAATCATCTTCTCTGAAACACAAGGCTTAGGTCTTTGATATTTGTTATGAAGCTTCAGCTAGTGGACCTCTACCAAGATTGTTCAAATTATAGCCCTGGGGCCAAAAATGCCCCTCTCAGGGGCCCTTTGGTTTAACATAGACTTATATAGGGAAAATCTTGTTTTACATAGACTTCTATATGCAGGGTAAACCTTTAAAATCATCTTCTCTGAAACCAGAAAGCCCAGGTCTTTCATATTCGATATGAAGCTTCATCTTGTGGACCTCTACCAAGATTGTTCAAATTTTAGCCCTGGGGCCAAAATTGACCCTGCCCGGGGCCCACTTGTTATGCTTTGGATCAGGTGAGCGAACCAGGGCCCTCTGGGCCCTCTTGTTGTAGCAAAAATACCAGTATACAAGATTTAGTTTGAACGGGCCTCTGTGGCCGAGTGGATATGCTGACTCTTAATCATTAGGTCTCTCACCTCTGTGGTTCGAGCCTGGCTCGGGTCATGTGGGATGCCAAGTTCTGCAACAGATGGTCAGGTTTTCTCTGGGTACTCCGGCTTTCATCCACCATTGATTAATTATTGCTCAATATAAGTGAAATAATCTTGAAAGGGCTGCAAAACCAAAAACAACAAAAAATATATGGTTTTGTTATCTAGTCACTACACTGACAATCAGTCTTAAATAATATGAGCTTTTTACAAGTACCAGTTGAGGGTCCTTATGACATATGCAATCAGAGATCACTCAGATATACTTCCTTGGCAACACAGTGGAGCCAGGGCACTCTAAACACTTGAACCTGAAATTTGTCCTGCTAAAGCTTAGGTGTTGCATGTTGTTGGCATTTTAACCCATAAAATGTCTATCACAACAATTGTCTGCTTTGCCGTCTGCTGCTTATCTTAAAAGTAATTTTTTGCAAACAGTGAGAATGCTCCTGCAGAAGGGTCTGCACTGTTTGCCAATGTCCCAGAAAAGGGCCACTAGGCATATATGGGTTTGTTGGCATTTTAAAATTTATGAGCAGGACAAACAACACTCATTGCTGATTTGAGCAGTAAAATTGTCTGATTTGTTTGGATTTTCATAGTTATGATAATTACATTTCATGCTCTGTCGAGTTCAGCATGTGAAAAAAGTTTTTATTACATTGGTGCCATTCTTTGCAGATGCACAGTCTGATCTGAGTATTTGCTGTACATGTTTGAAGTAACAATTTGACTTGTAGCTCATACACCATCTGGTGTTGACTTATATGCATATATGCATAAGATCCATACCTGTAAGTTAGCATTTCTTAAATGCATTATGACTGGTGTGGATTTTATTTTATGAAAGTAAAGTGCAGATCAGGGGCCAGTTGTTCAAAACTAGCAATGTCACTAGTTAACAAATTGTTAAAACTTTGATCATTTACTATGCAAATATTCTAATATTTTTGCTCACAAAAATGTAAGCAGCTTTTTCAACAAAAATACCAAAATTTTTCAGCAAAAATACCATAATTTTAGATATTGTACATGCTAGAACAGTTAACAATATGACCTGGACCAGGTCTCTTGATTTGACGCTCTGTGTTTGAGGTTACTTAACTTGTTCATGCTAAACTCAGTTGAGCATGCAATTTTAAAATATCAATCATTAGGGCTTTTTAGTGCTCAAATCAGCAAAGATTTGCCTTGGTCATAAATGTTCAGTGCTTTAATATTTATGAGCATGAAAAAAGTTTTTCACCTCAGGGCTTTTGAAGCATTACAATAATAATGCCATAAAATGCCAAGCAAGACAATTCTTGTCTGCTTTGTTGTCAGCCAAGTACTTTAAAATTAGTTTTTGCAAACAGTGTGCACCCAGATCAGACTGCTTCTCTAAGAGCAGTCTGATCTGGGTCCACACTGTTTACCTATATGAAAAAAATATTTTTAAAAACTTCGCAAGAGTGAGTGAGTGAGTTTTTTAGTTTTACGTCCCACCAACAGCTAAGGTCATACGGAGACGGGACCTCGGTTTAAAGACTCATCCGAAAGTCTGGAGAAGCCCGGGATCGATCCTGCGATCCCTGGTTTACAAGGTGAGTAGCTTAACCACTGCACCACGGAGGCTTCTAAACTTCGCAAGAAGATTCAGCAGACGACATAAGCAGACAGCATTTTCAGATGTTTACCTACATGAAAAAATATTTTTAAAAACTTCACAAGAAGATTCAGCAGACAACATAAGCAGACAGCATTTTCAGATGTAGTTTTTCTCAGCATCTTAAGGGTTAATGATATTTGGTAAAACTTGCATCGAGGAATGGCAACTTTAATGCAAGCATTATATTTGACTTTAACCTGCACTTCATGGTTCACTGACTTAATGCATCAACCCAGGCCTCAACACTAAATGTTTAAGTTTGTTGCTGTATAAGAGATATGTTAATGGAACCTGCTACAAACTTGCATCTTTGAATAGCACCTCATTATGAAAACATACCTATTCAAATATACAGAAAATTTTACCACCAGAAAATGAAAAATTTCAGATGAAAAATTCCAATATTTTCCATATTTTTACTCAAAACATAGATTGTGGGAACTTGTTAGAACCACCTCAGCGAGGCTGTTTTTGAGCAGAAATAAGAAAAGTAATGTATAAATGTGACCTACTTTAAAGAAAAATTGACCTTGGCCCAGGGACATATTTGTATTTCACAAACACATCTTTCTTGTTTATTTCATTCTGTTATGTACAATGTCGTTATTCAGGTTCAGTCTAACAATGTGTAGTCATAGATTTCAGCAGAATTCTTGTTTACAAGGTGCTGTTGAAATGATATCAGATATGTTGTAATCAATGTGCAATATATGCTAATTTAATCCTTAAAACCTCAATCCCACCAGCAGATAGCATTTACAAAGTTTTTTAGCTCACCAGAGCATGGCTCCGGGGAAGCTTATAGGATAGGCAGTTGTCCATCGTCATCTGATGTCGTGTGACGTCAACACTGTCAAACGCCATCTTTTCAGAAGCCACTGGGCCAATTGAGCCCAAATTTTAACTGTAGCATCCTTTGGCTGGGGTACTGAAAGTTTGTGTTTGGTTTTGGTTTGGTTGCTGTGGTAAATTAGAGTTTCCATAGACTTATAATGGGAAAAATTGAAAAATTGCATTTACTGCGAAGTCATTGAAGATATTTTGACAAAACTTTTATAGAAATGTTTCTTGAGTAAACTTCTCTCAACCATATGCTTTTATGCCAACCTGAGGGTCCATCGGGGTTTGAAAAATAGATGGGCTGCATGATGCTTCCACGCAGAGCCGAAACGGACAAAAGTACTGGTAAACCGCGTAGGGGATCTAAGCCTGCCCAGGAAATGTGGTGCAAGTAGGACCATCCGTGCTTATAAACCCTATTGGTTTCATCGGGCGGCAGGGCTTGAGATGTCATTTCATCTAAATGTCGGGTAAAAGTCCCACCAAATTGGAAGCAACATCTCCAAAATGACCTTTAAATTGTTGTTGGGGACATTAAACCTCAAATCAAACAAACAAAACCCCGAGGTTGTGCCGGGGCCATGCCACACCCCCTCCACTTCATAAAAGAAACCATTCAGATCTCCACCCCTAAACCATATATATTCTTACTCCTTATGATAAGATGCATTCAGTGACATCAACCTGGGGGTCCCCCGGGATGTGCTGGGCAATGCCCCCACCCCCTCCACTTTATAAAAGGGCCAATATGTCAGAAACCTTACAGATCCTCACCCCTAAACCATATATATTCTTCTTCCTTATGATAAGACACATTCAGTGACACCAACCTAGGGCTCTGCTGGGGCCATGCCCGACCCCTCCACTTCACAAAAGGCCATATATCTGAGAAACTGTTTAGAAGCCTCCTTGGTGTAGTGGTTACGCTACTCCCCTTGTAAACCAGGGGTCACAGGATGGATTCCGGGCTTCTCCAGACTTTCCGATGAGTCTTTAAACCGAGGTCCCCTCTCTGTATGACCTTAGCTGTTGGAGGGACGTAAAACTAGAACATTCACTCACTCACTGAGAAACTGTTCAAAGACCCATCCCTAAACCTAATATATTTATGTTCCCTATGATAAGACACATTGAGTGACACCAACTTTGGGGTTCCCCAGTGTTCCCTGGGTCATGCCCTACCCTTCCACTACATAAAAGCCATATATCTCAGAAACCATTCAGATCCCCACCCCTAAACCATATATATTCTTGTTCCTTATGATAAGGCACATTCAGTGATAGCAGCCTAGGGGTCTCACAGTTTGTGTTTGGGCCATGCCCCACCCCTCCACTTCACAAAAAGCCAAATATCTGAGAACCGTTCAGAGCCCCACCCCTCAACCATATATATATTCATATTCCTTATGATAAGACGCATTCAGTGACACCAGCCTGGAGGTCCCCAGGGGTGCCCCGCCCCCTCCACTTCATAAAAAGCCATATAGCTCAGAAGCCTTTCTAAACCATATAGGTCCTTATATAACCATATATGATACACATTTAGTAACAACGTCGGGCTTCCCTGGGATCTGCTGTGGCCAAGCCCCAGCCCCTCCACTGCTTAAAAGGCCTTATATCTCAGGAACTGTACAGATGCCAACCCCTTAACCATATATATATACTTGTTCCTTTTGTTATGACGCATTCAATGATCGCAACCAAGGCTCCGTTGGGTCCATGCTCCACCTCCTCCACCTCATAATACACCTAATATTTCAGATACAGAGTCCACATGGGTGCTCATTTATTTGGGAATGGGGGTTTGTTTGTGAGACTTTATAATGGGTAGATTAAAATCATATCATGTTAAAGAACATGGCGCCCACCTGAGCTCTGGTAAGCATAGTGGCCCATGGGCCTCTTGTTTTCTTATTTTTGAGAAAAATAAGGATTGACATTTTATATGAATCCTCTGCTGGGCAATCAATTCACATGACAATTCACATGAAATATCAAGCCTGGGTTTCCCTGAAAAATAATAAAAATCAGGGGCCAGTTGTTCAAAACTAATGACGTCATCAGTTATTGAATCATTAAAACTTTGATCATTTAATATGACAAATATGCTATCATAAATATTTTTGCCCAAAAAATGTGAGCAGCTTTTGCATCTGCAAAAGCTGTTCACATTTTTTTCAGCAAAAATACCACTGTATTAAATATTGTACTTACTATCCAGAACAGTTAACAATTTGACCACTAACAAGGTCATTATGCTTTGAACAACTGGGCCCAGATTTTTGTCTGCTCTTCAATGTTTCATGGTGCTTTAAGGCTTCAGATGCCTTTTAAAATGTTTATAATTTGAAAAACAAAACCAAAAAAAAAAACTTTATGATTTAAATAAAGCAATAAACTTAGAAGTATATTCATGTATCTTTAATCTTATTATTTGAGTCTCCCTAGGAGTATTTGACCCTCGCACACCTGAGTTTCTGATGTAGTCCCTTCCATTCTTGAACATAGACTCTATGAATCTTGTCAATACAGTCAACCCTCTTTATACCGGCATTCGTTGTGACGGCAAAACTCGTTATATCAGCATTTTGAATGGAATGACTACTTAGCTAAAGGCTTAGCCTCGATTCCGAGGGGCATGGGCTTCCCTCGGGTTGGAAATGCACAAATGGAGTCCATAGTTATGACAGGATCATGTAATCTAATACTCCAAGAAACAGATGTTATAGAAAATTGTAAGAATTGCCTCATTGAGGTGATTCTAGCAAATGTCTAACATTTGTTTCTTGGAGTAATAATGGAGGAAAGGACTTCCATTACCTATCATACTTTGGTTCTTTATAACGGCAAATTCTTTATAACGGCACAATAATAGGGAACAAATATTGTCGTTATAACGAGGGTCCTCTGTATAGGGATTAGTCAATATCATACAAAAGATGGAAAACAGTGTTGATCAAGATGAGATGGCTCATTAAGAATGGTCTCATCTGGATCTACACTGTTTGCATAGGCATCTGTACTGGTCTACAGGTGGCCCCCGCCCATCCGGGCTTGAAGAAATAGATGGGCTGCATGATGCTTCCACGCAGAGCTGAAACTTACCAACACACGAGTACTGATAAACTGCTTAGCCCAGGCAAAGTGGTGCGAGTTTGACCGTCCATGCTTATAAACCCTATTGGTTTCATAGGGCAGCAGGGCTTGAGACATCACTTCATCTCAATGTCAGGTAAAAGTCCCACAAAACGTCTCCAAAATGACTTTTACAGTGTTGAGGGGGATGTTAAACCTCAAATCAAACAAACAAACTGGTCTACAGGGTTGAAAGGGTTAAAGATGACAGCCCTGGCAGTCCAAGTATAATAAGTGTCATATATTATGTAAAAATAAGTTTAGCAACACTTTTCAAAGTGATGTCTTTACATGTGGTAGATTTTAAAATTTATCTGAAACATTCAAAGGTATAGGGTAAATGTTTGGAATTAAGAGCCTGTAAACAAATTGCAAATTGGCCAAGCATCATGGCTAATATAGCATTACTTCATTTTCTGGCACCTTTCATATAAACTTGCTAGTGTGATCGTGCTAAAAACAAGAATGAATAATGCTCCGGAAAAGTTTGCACAAGCATAAGTCATTTTCCGCTAACTTTTGCCACCAATTTGACATTTTTTCTCAATTTTATGTTCGTGTCTTAAAAGGACATTTCTGTAAAGCATTTATCCAAATCCTTTGTGGATAAATTCCAGTATTTTAGTACAAATAACCAAAGTAAATATTTAAAAAAAAAAGGCATGTTCGTTAGAGTGCTAGAGCTAGCAAAATAGGGTTTTGTGAATGTCACAACATAGATGTATCGCAATTTTAGAATTCTTTGGCAATATGTGTATTTATGAGGGCTGATTGATATGTTGTGAGTCTCATATTGAAGGGTTTGAATTTTTTTGGATAGATTGTATTATTTTTCAACATAATCCCTTTCAGTATCTATACACTATTTTGCCCCCGCCCATCGGGGCTTGGAGAAATAGATGGGCTGCATGATCCTTCCATGCAGAGCTGAAACGGACCACAAACGAGTACTGGTAAAACCCCTTAGGGGATCTAAGTCTGACCAGGCAAAGCGGTGTGAGTCCATGCTTATAAACCCTACTAGTTTCATTGGGGGACAGGGATTGAGATGTCATTTCCTCTCAACGTTGGGTAAAAGTCCCACAAAATTGGAAGCGACATCACCAAAATGACCTTTACAGTTTTCACAGGGATGTTAAACCTCAAATCAAACAAACAAACAATCTATACACTTTTGCCAGGGATGTTTAAGGGCCTCAATGTCACTTTTATAGATCTTCTTTCCTTGGCTGTTCAGAAAGTCATCCAGTGCATATAATATTATGACGTCATCATCGGACTGAAAGTTGGTGCCTGAAATAGCCATTTTCAGTTTTGAAAATAAATGAAAGTCTGATGGAGCGAGATCAGGTGAATAAGGCTTCTCAGTCAACTTAAAGCCACAATCGTGAATTGACAGATTTGTGAACAGGAGCATTGTCCTAATGTAAAAACAAACATTTAGTGGCGCTAAAGTTTAATATTTTCCCGTAACTGCGACAGAAGTGAAGCATAGTATGTGCCTTTTGGAGATAATCTATTAGCAGAATACCATCTGCATCCAAGAAAACCTGAGGCCATAACCTTCCCAGCTGATGGAACAGTCTTTGCCTTCTTTGGTGGGGGTGAGCCAGGGTGCATCCATCTTTTCGATTGTTGTTTGGCGTCTGGGGTAAAATAATGGACCCATATTTCATCCAAAGTGACAAATCTCTGAAGAAAGTTGGCAGGATCTTCCTCAAAAAGGTTCAGATTAGCACGTGATAATGTGCGCCAGGTGTGCTTCTGATCAGCTGTCAGAAGTCTTGGTATTCATCGGGCCGAAAGCTTCCTCATTAGAAGATCCTGTCAGAATGGAATGCACTCTTTCCTGTGAAATGCCAACTCTACTGGCTATATATCTTTCTGTGACTCCTCGGTCAGTAATAACAATATCATGGACTTTATTGACCATTTCTTGGGCTGCATCATTGACAGGCCTTCCAGGATGGGGGGTCATCCTCAAGACTCTGTCTGCCGCGCTTAAATTCCGCTACCCACCTTTTCACTGTAGCATATGAAAGGACATCTTTCCCTAGTGTTGCTCCATATCATTATGGATATCCTTAGATGTTAAACCTTTTTTATGCATATATTGAATTACGGCTCTTTCATAGATTTTGTCCATTTTGCAAAAGCTGCTTGTCTTGTTGAGTGCTACCTCATCAATATAAACTGACCAAATGAGACCAGTCCTTGGGTACACGGCCTTATATAGTCAGAGAATAGTAGGACTTAAAAAGAATATCCCTGTGTACCTCCTTCAATATGAGGCTCAGAGCAACGGGCCTCCGTGGCCTAGTGGATAAGAGCGCTGACTCTTAGTCATTAGGTCTCTCACCGCCGTAGGTTCGAGCCTCGCTCGGGCCACGTGTGAGACGCCAAGTTCTGCAACGGAAGGTCAGGTGGTTTTTCTCCGGGTACTCCGGTTTTCGCCCACCTCTGATTAACTATCGGCTCGATATGAGTGAAATAATCTTGAAAGGGCCTTAAAACCCAAACCAAAAAAAAAAAAAAAAAAAAATGAGGCTCAGAGCGCCAGCCTCGGTAGCTCAGTCGGATGTCGATCAGCGGGTTCGATAATTGCCGGGGTCAGCAACATTCTTTCATGGAGATTGATCATGAAATATTTTCTACAGTCATTTGTTGGTAGAGTGTCCGCTCCTGGGAATGGGAGGTCACGGGTTCGATCCTGGGCCGCGACAATTTTTTTTTTGGTTTTGGTTTTACGGCCCTTTCAAGATTATTTCACTCATATCGAGCCGATCGTTAATCAGAGGTGGGCGAAAACCGGAGTACCCGGAGAAAAACCACCTGACCTTCTGTTGCAGAACTTGGCGTCTCACATGTGACTCGAGCGGGAGACCTAATGATCAAGAGTCAGCGCTCTTAACCACTAGGCCACGGAGGCCCGTTTGGGCCGCGACATACCAAAGTCGTTAAAAAGGGTAATTGCTGCTCCTCGCTTGATGTACCAACATATAGTCAAATTGCCATCAACAACGAGTTGGGTTTTGTAGTGCCATGAGATCCCTCCCCACACCATTACGCTATCACCACGCCAACATGACACCTGCTTAACACAACAGACTTGAAGTCCACGCCATACCTTACGCCGTGTATCAAACATTTAAACACAAAAACGGGACACATCCATGGACAGTACACCTGGCCAACACTGTTGTGTCTATGGGTTACACTGTCAACACCAATTAAAGCGATTCCCCCTATAAGTCTTATGGTTAGAAATACCATGTTCCTAGAGACGCCGCTGTAAGGCACTTACGCATAGGTTATGGGTTTCCACTGTCTCCTTGGCAGTTTCCACAGATGTCCTCAATCGGTCGCATAATTGACTCAAAACAATGTTTTGTTTGTTTGTTTGATTTGAGGTTTAACGTCCCCGTCAACACCGTAAAGGTCATTTTGGAGACGCTGCTTCCAATTTTGTGGGACTTTTACCCGAAATTGAGATGACGTCCCATTGGCTTGTTCTTATGAAAGTTTTGCTGACTTTTTAGTGTAATGAATCCGGATATTATTATGACAGTAAAGAAAGTGCCAAAAATATTGTGATGATAAAATTTTTGCGATTTTTGCATTTTGCACGTGCACATGCAACTCATGAAAATCACGCAGTATTCATGTCAAACAACTCATGCTTCGGTGACAACTTTACATTACTGTATTTATCAGTTGAAAAAGTCAGTCATTTTTACCTTAAACTAAAGAAATCAAAATTCTAAAAGTGGTGCATTTTCATTGAATCTGAGTATATCTTATGCCTTTGAGTTGGTT
Organism: Lucinisca nassula; assembly: GCA_963580285.1. Taxonomy (NCBI): domain Eukaryota; kingdom Metazoa; phylum Mollusca; class Bivalvia; order Lucinida; family Lucinidae; genus Lucinisca; species Lucinisca nassula. The sequence goes on from OY757014.1 coordinate 62,198,275, forward strand.
AGCTTTTGCTGACTTTGATCTCATTTTCAAGGACAGTACAGGACAAAATTTTTAGTGCTGGAATAGCCCCGTGGGCACTTTCTTAAGAAACTGTAGGCAGATTTTGTGTGTGTGTGTGTGTTTGAGTTTTACACCCACTAACAACTAAGATCATAAGACGGGATCTCTGTTTAAAGACTCATCCGAGCAGTCTGGAGAAGCCCAGAATCGATCATTGGCCGATTCTTAAAACTAAAATAGGTGTATCACTGAGTCAATTTACAAGTGTATTTGCAGACTGTATCTCGGGGCCCCTTTTTGGATTAATTGTTACTTGACTGGCACACGTTTAATACATGGGAATGGTTAGAACTTAGGTTTTGGGGACCTTGACCTTAATTTCAAGGTCAGAAGGGATTTTAAGTTTTCAAATTTAACCAAAGTTGGCTTATTTGTATATTTGTTTGTTTTCTAGTTTAATGGCCCAGTCAACACTATTTTAGGTTATTTTTGAGCCGGTCAGTTTACCTATCCACACTTTTCCTGGGCAAGCTTACATGTAAGCGGTTAACCAGTACAGTGCACATTCTTTTGCCAGAAACTGACAACTGCCCTTCTTGAATCAGCGGGAGAGAATGACCATAGAAAAGATTTCATGATCAATCTCCACGAAAGAATGTTGCCGACCCTGGCAGGAATCAAACCTGCGTCCTCCTGATCACCAGTCAGACGTGCATCCGACTGAGCTACTGAGGCCGTCTGCTTATTTGCACATGTAATGTGTTTGCTGGGCCTGCAATCTTCAATATCGGTTTGTGTTGAGGTTTTACAACCCTATCAATACTATTTAGGCCATTTTGTAGATGTTGCTTCCGATTTTACCCGACATTGAAAGCCCTATTACCCAATAGGGTTTCAGGAATGGTCCGACTCACACTATTTTTCTGGGCAGTCTTGGACCTTCTTAGCGGTTTAGCAGTACTCAAGATTAGTCTGTTTCATGGAGCCAAATCTATTTTTCTTTAAGGCCCCCACCCACTGGGCTTGGAGAAATAGATAGGGCTGCATGATGCTTCCACCGACCGAGTCCTTGCTAAACCACTAAACTAGAGGGTCTAAGCCTGCCCAGACCAAGTGGTGCAAGTCTAACCCTGCATATAAACCCTATTAGTTTGTTTGGGCGCGAGGGCTTCAGATGCGATTTCATCTCATTGTCGGATAAAAGTCCCACAAAATTGGAAGCAACATAAATCATGTGGATGAGGATGTAAAACTTCAATTCAAACAAAAAATCTACCGTATTTGGGCCAGGATGCCCCTTTATATCTACCTTGGTAGATTATGCATAACTAGTGTCAAAGATTGGACTCTTTGGCTCGGTGGTTACAGTCTTGGATTGTCACCCGAGTGGCTTGGGTTTGAATCCAACCAAAGGTAGTAATTTTTTTAGCTATGCTTGATTCCTTTGTTATGGCTTTCATGCTGTTTGAAAGGCTTTAGTCAAACCTTCAGCAATTCATTGTAACTCTGATCCTGATCTTTACTCTGTTTTTTACCACTGTCCTGCTGAATAAATAAATTTTGCCATACCCTTTTCTGATCAACCAATCAAATTACTTGATATAATGTGTTCAGTCAAACTTGCAAACTGTTGATCTTGATCCGATGGATTCTTCTGAAGCTATCTGATCTGGATTTATATGCAAAGGTAGAGCATAGCTTGGCTCAGCAGTACAAGGGTTAACCCTTATCTTGCTGTTCAGGACAACCCCTATCTTTGCAAACAGTGTAGATCCAGATCAGATGGCTTCTGAAGAAGCCATCTGATCAGGATCTACACTGTTTGGCATTCTGTTTATGAATTTGTAGCAATAACTTACATCAAGTAATTTGATTGGTTCATAGACAGAAATGGGTGTGGCTTAAATGAATATTCAGCAAGATAAGGGTTAATGTCAGCACAGGACAATATATGTTTGTTTGTCTTTAGCTCAGCAGCGCAAGAAGTGCTCAAGGTGAGCTTTTGGGACACCATGATGTCCGTCCCGTTGTCAACTTTGCTTGTGTACATTACAGTTTTGATCCAATCTTTATGAAACTTTACCAGAGTGTTTGTTTGGATAATTCTGAGTCAAGTTAAGAGTATGGGTTATGTCCGATCAAAAAGTAGGTCACTACGTCAAATTTGATCAAAACCTTATGTGCACCCTTGAGGCCAGTTTTGCTTCAATCTTCATGAAACTACACCAGAATGTTTGTCTTGATGATATCTCGGCCAGGTTCGAATATGGGTCATGTCGGATCAAAAACTAGGTCACAAAGTCAAACTTAGTTAAAACCTTGTGTGCACCTTAGAGGCCAGTTTTACTTCAATGTTCATGAAACACCAAAAGAATGTTTGACTTGATAATATCTTGGTCAAGTGTATATATGGGTCCTTGGATCAAAAACTAGGTCACTAGGTCAAATTTTAAAAACTTGTGTGCATCCTAGAGGCCACAGTATTGTTTCAATCTTCTAGAACCTTCACAAGAATGTTCGACTTGATGATATAATGGTAAAGCCAAGTTAACACTATTTACATCATGTCAAGTCAGTCAGTTTACTTAACACTTTTCCTGGGCAGGCTTGTACATTAACGGTCAACCAGTGCAGTGAACATTCATCCACCGGAGACTGAAACTGCCCTCTTGAAACAGCAGAAAGGAGAGAATGGCCACAGAAAAGGCTTCATGATCAATCTCTATAAATGTGAGAATATCACGAAAACACACCTATATAATTTTAACCCCCCTGAACCCCACTTTTATGTGGTAATACTGTGGCTTACAGGGGTATACCTTATTTTTCTTATTTCTGCTCAAAATACTGATTTGGGTACTCATGGCAGTTCTAATGAGTACCCACAATCTATATTTTGAGCAGAAGTAAGAAAAGTATCCCAATTTTTTAACTGAAAATTTTTGTTTTTTTTCAGCAGTTAAGTTTACAATGTATTTGTATAGGTGTGTTTTCGTAATGTATTGATAATATGGCAGGTATGAAACCTGCAACCGCCCGATCACCAGTCAAGACGCGCATCAGAACAAGCTATCCAGGACGGCGCTTCAATGGTCAATAACAATGGGTAGAAAGTGGATAGCAAAAACAACAAAAAGTCTTTCAACATTGTCCGTAGTTTAACTACTGACTGGCATTTGTTTCATGATGAAAATGTAATAATTAAATCACTATACTATATATCCAACAGATATATGTGTAACAACAAATAGCAAAACTGTGAGCAAATAAAAAACAAAATACACGTATATAATAAAGATTACCTTCAAACTTCATAATAAATGAGCCAGGTGATGACAAAACCTACAATAGGACATGTGCGCCCAACGAAGACTCAGATCATCCTGCGCATCCACACAGTCTGATCAGAATCTTCGCTGCATGCTCTAAGGATAGCTAAGGGCCCATTGCTCCTTCATGCAGCAAGAGAAGTCTGGTTAGACTATTCGGATGCGCAGGCTGATCAGATTCTTCAATGGGCGCACATGTTTTATTGTAGTTTTGTTGTGCGCTGGCTCAAATCTTTTCATTCAAACAGAATCCAGTAAGGAGAATGAAATACCCGACAAACTATTTTCCACCCTTTATTAATCCTTATCCTGCTGAATCAATTAGGTTAGCCACACCCATTTCTGAAAATCAACCAATCAAATTATTGGTTTATTTCACAAACTGCATGACAAACAGTTTAGATCCTGATCAGATGCCTTTTTCAACATCACGATAACACCTCCGTGAAACGAAGACCATCCTAAACCCCATTTTTTAAGAGAAAAGTGGGGTTTACGGGGGTATACATTACCTGCCTTATTTTTGCTTTCAACATAGATTGCGGGTACTCCTTAGAACCGCCTCATTGAGGCGGTTCTAACGAGCACCCACAATCTATGTTGAAAGCAGAAATAATAAAAATGTTATCATTTTTACCTAATATTTATCATTTTCTGACACCATATTGGACGCCACTATTTCTTACAGACATGTTTTCCTAATGAGGGCAGGGATTGTCATGTTCAGCTGGATAAGAGTTGAATTTTGTCCTTTAACCCAGTGTATGCTGGTGGACTCTTCCATTGCTATATGTTGGACAAGTCCATTTGTCATATAGGGGGTGTCAGGCCTATTTTTTTATTTTTATTTTTGACGGAAAATTCTGTTAGCAAATAGAGTAGGCCCTGATCAGAAGCCATGCTCTGAGGCATCTGACCTGGGCCTGCACTGTTTGTCAAGGTACCCCTTTAGGGGTTTCCCGCATTCAATGGGTTAAGAGAAGACACTATTTTCAGAAGAGCTTAATTTATTGGAAAGTGAACATGAAGTCAGAACTTTGTCTCCCTTCTAAAACTGGCAGGTGTCTCCAAATTTGCAGGATGCATTCACAAATGAAATCTGGTTCAAACTGATTCAGATCAAATTTTGTTTGACTTGAGGTTTAATGTCCCCGTCAACACTAAAAAGGTCATTTTGGAGATGTTGCTTCGAACTGAGATGTAATGACTTCTCAAGCCCAGCTGCCCAATGAAACTAATAGGGTTTATATGGATGGATGGTTGGACTCACACTACTTTGCCTGGGGAGGCTTAGACCCTCTAAACAGTTTACCAGTACTCATGTGCGGTTGGTTTCAGCTGTGCATGGAAGCACCATAAAGCACAATCTATTTCTCCAAGCCCAAATGGGTGGGGACCCTTCAGTTCAAATAGCATTCACACCAGTGACCAAGCTAATCTGGATCAGACAGTCACATTTGGGACCTGGTGCCAATGCACTTTTATCTAGACCAACTTGACATGGATCAACCCGAACCAGATTGGTTGATAAAGCCTTTAAGAGTATACACCCTTTACAGATTGCCAACATTTTTGTAGGGATTCTGATTCCAGTTCCAAAATTTGTCTTCCTTAAAGAAAATTTGCCAGGTTTATTCATTCCACTTGACGCTCTGCATGCTTTTTTTTTTTCTGCAACAGATAACATTTTGAAATATTTTTTTCTTATTTTTCCCAGAAAACAGGATTAGACATTTTATGCAAATTTTTGCATGAAATGTTGAACAGGAACAGGATTTGACATTTTATGCAAATTGTCTCCTATCAAGAGACAATTTGCATGAAATGTCAAATCCTGTTTTCTGGGTAAAAAAAGAAAAAATACAAACAGTTTGCTGTCTGCTAACTTAGCCCAGAGAGTGGTAAAGTTTAACCCATATATGCCTAGAGACCCTGGGACATTGGCAAACGGTGCAAAATGCGGCCTCTGATCTTGGTCTACACTGTTTGCTTTAAAGAACATTCATTTTTGTAAAATTTGCCACAAACAAATACAAACCTGACACCCCTATAATTGGAAATGGACCACTCCAAACTCACTAGGTGGAAGATTCCATTGTCATACATGGGTTAATAAACCATTTCTTATGTTTGTCTGGCTGTGCTCACAAACTCCTCTAGGTGTCACCACAGATTATAATGAATAAAGACCGCGTACAATGTATGAAAATGCAGAACAATGTTCAGAGGTAGTTGCTACGAGACATCAACAAGAGCTGTCTACTGACTTCCAGTATCCTGCTTTGGGGTTTCTGGAACAAAATGAATTAAATAATCCATCTTTGATATGTAAGGTTTTCCATGGCTTTGAAATCTAACTTTTCACATCTGAAGTTATCCAATTTTTATTCTTTTTGGTTGTGGGTGGTTGCTTAATTGACCTGACTGAGGTACACCCTCACTGAGAGAGTATGTATATGCATTTTGAAGTGCATTTCACATTTGTTAAGCATAGCAGCTAGATGTTATAGTGTGTTCTACACTATATATATCAATATAAGTTTAACTTTTTTTCTGCAAAAAGGCCTTTGCTAAAATGCTCTAAAATGCTATTTCTGCTAAGCAGAATCCCTGTTAGTTGAGTAAGCAGAATCCCTGTTAGTTGAAGCATGTTGTATCCAAGCAAAAAAGTAAACATTGTTTTTGTATATAATCTATACAGTTTTGGAATACATCTTTAAACTATGTTATATCCAAAACCATGTTATTAAGGTGTAAAAGCACCTAAAATGGCAGTGAAAGAGATCATGAATATTTAACCTTTAACTCTCCAAGCTCGGATCACAACTAGTAAACAGCATTTTCAAAGTATAATTTTCTTCTTATTTTAAAAGAAGATATGGCTCAACATAATATTCAACATGCCTGCTGGGCAGACAATTCATATGAAATGTCAAGCCTTATTTTCTCTGAAAAATAAGAAAAAAAAATACTGTCATCTGCTCTAGAATTTTCTGTAGTGCTTGAAGGATGTGCCATTAAGAGGAATGGATACACCTTCAGGGGAGGCAACTCCTGCCAAATAATTTTTGTCTCCCATGTCAATAGGGGGTCAACTCTAGACTAGCAACTAGTCTGATAATAAAAGTCTGATCATTTTTTTTTAATTATTTATTAAAAGGTTTTCAGCTTGTCAGTAATGGCAAGTATATTTGGTGGAGTCTTAAATACACATCTTCGCTAAAATATTATCGTTAAAATTGAGCCAGAGAGACTAGACTAGCTAAACTTTTAAGCTCTGTTAATTTTATTGTAGAAGATGATTTTAATTCCTTATTATTCATTTTAACGCCTAATGGCTAGGTTAGGTCAACTCTTAAAGCAAAGAATTTAGGGCTTATAGAAAAGGGAATAGGAAGTCCCAAAAATTGTCTCCCTTGGAAAAATGGCAGAAAAATATGCCAGGTGTCACCATTCTCCTTAAGATGCCAGTCACAACAATTTTTGTTTGCTGGCTACCTTAGAAGTCATTGTTGCAAACAGTGTGGACCCAGATCAGACTGCTCCTTGGTTCCATGGTGATGAATGACTGCAGTTTCCACTTGCTGATTTGGTTTGATTAAATATAAGTACCCAGTCAACACTATTAAGGTTATATTGAGCTGGTCAGATCACCTAACCTCACTTTTTCTGTGCAGGCTTTTACCCAATTTTACCAATAGAATATGCATTCTTTCACCAGAAACTGAAAAACTGCCTTTGATGAATCAGCAGAGGGGAGACGATGACTGGTACCTTAACACTCTGCATGCTTGTTATTTTTTCAGCTGACAACATTTTGAAATATTTTTCGTATTTTTCCAAGAAATCAGGATTAGACATTTCATGCAAATTGTCTCCATAATTTGCATGAAATTTCAAATTCTGTTTCGGGAGATAATTTGCATGAAATATCAATGTTTCAAGGGACCATTTGCATGAAATGTCAAATCCTGTTTTAGGAGACATTTTGCATGAAATGTAAAATCCTGTTTTCCTGGGAAAAATAAGAAAAACATCGACAATTTGTCATCTGCTGAATTAGCCTAGAGAGTGGTAAAGGTTAAAATGTCTCATGTGTTAAGCCATGAAGGATGAAAATGGTTAAAAATTAAATAATGTGATAAATAAGATGAACTGCCCTGATTGCAAAATAAACCCTTATCCTGCTGAATGCCTTTACCACACCCATTTCTGACTATCAACCCATCAAATTTCTTGATATAATGTACTCATTCAAATTCAAAAACTGAATGACAAACAGTGTAGATCCTGATCAGATGGTTTATTCAGAAGCCATCTGATCTGGATCTATACTGTTTGCAAAGGTAGGGGTCATTGTGCTCAGCAGGACAAAGGTTAAGCATATTGAATACACTAATATATCCTGAAAATAAGAATGATATAAAATCCATACAACACACTATGTCTATCAAATCAACCAGTACTGATCACCCCAATAAGTGGTCAGATGGTCTAGCTCTAAATGCATTAAGGTTCAGTCAAAACTGAACAAAAATATGTCAGTATCCCAATAACTGGCCATTCTAACACAACTTATTGGATATGTAATTACGATAGAATCGACACACACGCATGTAGGCATGCTCACACGCATGCACACATACACACACATAAGCCACTCAAGCAAGAGAAAGACAGACAGAGAGGGGAGAGAGAGAGATTTTCGCATGTTTTAAGACAACTTGACTAGCACTTATTACGTAAGTAGCACATTTCCATTCATAAGGTTTTTGAATTTCTCAATTCAACTCTGGACGTCCCCAAACATGGCATGCAGATGGCATTTACAAAGTATTTTAGATGGCATTTTCAAAGTATTTTAGATGGCATTTTCAAAGTATTTTTTATTTGACATAACATGTAAATCATCTGCAGACAATTCAAATGAAATGTTGTCTAAAAAAAGAAAAATAATTTAGAAGTAATGAAAACTTTAAATTTAACAACTGATAGATTGTGGGTACTCGTTATATTCATAGCAGATATGAGGACAATGTTATGAATTTTCATCAAAGAAATTCCATTTTTAGAGCCTGGAAAGAAATCACTTCCCCAAACAGCTATCTTATCTAGATGATCAGTTACAATCACACATGTATAATCATCGCTCACAACACTTATGAACATCACATGAACAAGTCTGTGTAATGAGAACCTCTCTAAACTCCACTTTATATGAGAAAAGTGGAGTTTATGGGTGTATTCATTATTTTCCTTTTGTCTGCTCCGAGAAATATGTTGTGGGTACTCGTTAGAACCACTTTGATGAGGCGGTTCTAATGAGCACCCACAACCTATATTTGGAGTATAAATAAGAAAAAATATCACAAAACTACATAAAAAATAACCATTTTGGAGATTTGAAAGAATGCAGTATGTCACACGAATGTGTTATCATTATCAGTGTCTAATTTTTGTGAGATAAAATCATTCTTTTCATACAAAAATTCAAATATACAAAATTATATGACTTGAAAATTTTACCACAGACACTTTTTGACACAAATGAACACAATATATAAATGGGTCACATCACAAGATAACCTGTCATTATCTTACATGGATATGAAAGACAGCATTATCTCATGTGGGCATGAAAGATGGCATTATCTAACATTATTATTATAGACTGCATTATCTCACATGAATATGAAAGACAGCAGTATCCCATAGGACATGCGATCCTATCAATAAGCAGACATTAAATCACTGTATCAGCCTAACCATCTGTGCCTGCTGAGGTTTCTGTAATCACATGGCTGCCATATAAACTCTTGATTATTTCAAATCATACTGGACAGACGTAGAAGCCTTCGTGGTGCAGTGGTTACGCTACTTGCCTTATAAACCAGGGATCGCAGGATCGATCCCAGGCTTCTCCAGACTTTCGGATCAGTCTTTAAACCGAGGTCCCGTCTCCGTATGACCTTAGCTGTTGGTGGGACGTAAAACTAAAACTCACTCACTGGACAGACGTACATAACATTGTGGTGATGTCACAACAATATGGCTACAGCAATTTTATGTTTGGTTGAAAAACAAAATCAAATACTTTGGGCCCAGTTGTTCAAAGCATCGTTAGTTTAACGAGCTCGTTAGTGGTCATATTGTTAACTGTTCTAGCAAGTTTAATACCTAAAATATTGTTATTTTGCTGAAAAAATGTGAGCAGCTTTGGCACATGCAAAAGCTGCTCACATTTTTTCAGCAAAAATATTAGCATTTTTGCCATTATAAATGATCAAAGTTTTAACGAAATGTTAACTAACGATGTTGATAGTTTTGAACAACTGGTATTTTTGCTGGAAAAAGATGAGTAGCTTTTGCAAATGACATTCACACTTTTTCAATAAAAGTGCTAGCATAATTGCCAAATGATTATGTTAACTTTAAACAACTGGACAACTGAGCATCAGTATTTTCACTAGTTTGAAAGCCAGATACGGGGAGCCCCTTTGAAACAGGGAGATATACCATGTATGAGCATCACTTTCTTCATTACTTAAAAAAAAAACACCAAAAACACAAAGACAGGATTCCTTGTGATGTGACCAGAAGTATCACAGACATAAATGCACAAATGCTACTGAATAGCAAGCCATTTTGTAAATTATTTACAAGATATTTACACCTATACACGTATATTACAGCTTTGTACAAGTAAAATCACAGACAACACAGGCTCTTCAACAAAAGAACATATGAATGAGGTTGTGTCACACAAAAAAGTCATCCATGTGTCAGAATCACATCATGTTAACAAATCAGTGTAAGGAATACTCTTGAAAGCCCACTTTATAGAAAGAAAAGATGGGCTTGAAAGGGTAAACATTAGGGCTGGCTAATCGAAGCTGAAAAGATAACTGATTATCAGTCCTGCCATTGTGATCGATAATAGATTAGTAATCACTGAAGATTTGGTCATAATTTTTTTACTGTCTGAATTTCTGTCTGAGCAGGACTCTTATCACATGTTGTACTTTGCCATATGTATTTGAACAGACAGGCCTGAGCAAACAGTGTAGACCCAGATGGGACACCACAGAATGCAGCGTCTCATGAGGGTCTGCACTGTTTGCCACTCACCCAAATATTTGAGGCACAACTTTGGGTAGTAAATTGTACATATCAAATCAGTAATGATTACAAACAGATCAGTAATGATAATCATTTTTGTGGAATTTATCGATCAATTAAACGGTTATCCAATAAAACCTGCCAGCCTTAGTAAACATTACTTTATATTTGCTCCAAAACACTATTTGTAAATATTTGTCTGAAATGCCTTATTTAGGCTGTTCTACGAGCACATCTATGTTTAGAGCAGAAATGTGAAAATATTACACAACTTAGTAACAGCGTAAGGAAGCACTTTCTGGAATAAGAGTGTTATACCGCCAAACTGATCTTTTTTATCCAGACTAAGAAATGTCAATGACCCATCATGTGTCACACCACTCAATTCATCAACAAAGAAACAAATATGATAAAATATTGTTTCTAAACACACAATCAAAACAGTATCATGGCAGCGCTAGCATATTTGAGAATCTGCTCTGACAGAATATACCCTGTGTAGTGTTTCTTTTTCATTAGTTAACCCTTCTCTTGCTGAATATTCAATTTAGCCACACCCATTTCTGACTTTGAACCAATCAGATTACTTGATGTAATTTATTCCAACAAATTCATAAACAAAATGTCTTGATGTAATTTATTCCAATAAATTCATAAACAAAATGTCAAACAGTGTAGATCCTGATCAGATGGCAACAAATTCATAAACTAAATGTCAAACAGTGTAGATCCTGATCAGATGGCTTCTTCAGAAGCCATCTAATCTGGATCTACACTGTTTGCAAAGATAGGGGTTGTCGTGAAAAGCAGGATAAGAGTTAACAATGATAGCCCTTATCATGTAATGATAACCCGTGTAAAACCCACTTCATATTGAGACAATTGGGGTTTAAAGAGGTATACATTATTTTCTTCACTGTTGTTCAAAATCATGCTTAAGAACCACATTACAGAGGCAGTTCTAATGTGCAAGTTCTTTCCTTTAAGAATAGGTCCTCATCAAAAATAGAGACAACTTACCCCCACCCCCCTGAAATTGTATCCATATCCCTTAACAGATAATAGGCTCAAGTGAACAAGTCTGTGAAATGAACACCCCCTTAAACCCCACTTTATATAGAGAAAACTGGGGTTTAAGGGGGTATACATTATTTTACTTATTTCTGCTCCAAGACATAGGTTGTGAGTGCTCGTTAGAAGGTGGTTCCAACGAGCACTCACAACCTATGTTTGCACTTTGCAGTATGAATAAAAAAAATATCATGGATTTTCATCAGAAAAGTAGCCATTTTTGAGATCTGAAAAAAATGTACTAAGTCACATGGGTGTACCAACAGGTGGCATTTTGTTTGCTTGTTCAGCTCAGTCTACATTATCTAGGTCATATGGAGCCTGTCAGTTTACGTAACTACACTTTTCCTGAGCAGGCTTATATATAAATGGTTAACCAGTACAGTGCACATTCTTTCGCAAGAAACTGACAAGTGCCCTTCTTGAATCCTTGGAAGGGAAAGACTTAATGATCAATCTCAATGACAGTATGTTGCTGACCAAGGCAGCTATTGAACCTGCAACCTCTTGATCAATGATCACCAGTCAGACACGCATTCGAGTGAGCAACCGAGGCTGGCTGGTAGCATTTTACAAAGGTGCTTCTATGATCCAGACATAGGAAAAATCTGTGATGTAGTTGGTAATTCCCTACATGAAAAGAAGCCTCCATGGTGTGGATATTAAGCTATTCGCCTCATAAACCAGGGGTTGTGGATTTGATTCCAGGCTTTTCCAGACTTTCGGATGAGTCTTTAAACTGAGGTCCCATCTTAGTTGTTAGTGGGATGTTAAACTCAAACCCTCCATGAAAAGGTTTTTTTTGTTGCTTCTCAAGACTGCCACAGGAAGGTGATTCCAAACGGTACAATGTTTTAGGTAAAAACATCTTCTAGGTACTCATGAGAACAGACTCAAGAAAGCAATTCTAGAGTACCCTTGATACAGATTTTTGAATCAGCAGAAGGAAGAGAATGACCGCAGAAAAGATTTCATGATCAATCTCCACGAAAAAATGTTGCCAACCCCGGCAGGTATCGAACCGCGTCCTCCTGATCACCAGTCAACGCGCATCCGACTGAGCAAATGCTTATATCCAATACTCCATATTGACCAATGAATACCCACAACGGCTTTTATGAGTACACACAAAAGCTTTTATGAAGAAACAAAGAAAACTATCTAATACACCACACTAACTGCAGAACGGATTAAAGAACATGTTTGCTTAGCCATGGCATTGAGCAAGTAACAAAATTATACACTTATGTACAATTTACCTTACAGATTCTAATAAAGGAACAATAAATTAAAACAAAATCACAAAATGGCAAAAAAAAGTATTCAATCCTTCACGGTGGGTCCACACTCAAACTTTTCCTCTCTTGTAATGATGATTTTCTTTGTAATTTTTTTTCTGCCGATTCTGGGTGGAGTCTGTCTGGTGATAAGGCTCGCCGCAACAATGGCGATCCAGGATCTGTTTTCTGCTTTGAAAATGAGGGTTTCTTAACAAGTGTCTGGCTTGACTTTGTACTATTTAAATGAGAAGGGATTGTTTTCTGTGGCTGATTAGATGCCCCAGCTTGGTGAGTCTGACCAACAGCCAAAGGACTGGGGCTTCGAGTGGGAGAAACGGGCATTGGCGATGGCGATGGGGTCCTGGCAAGGGGAGATAATGGGATATTATGTACAGATTTTCTCCTATGTGGAGATTTCAAACTTTGAGTTCGTTTATGTTTCAATCCAGCTAGAGTGCTTGGTCGATTGTAATTGGGAGAGACAAGCTGAGCAGCTGCCGGGGAGTTAGGCAAACTTGAACTTGGCGAACTGTTAGAAGAATTTCCTGAATCCGGCCCCCATGTGTGAGACAAGGGTGATGACTGACTTGTTTTAAATGACATATTTGATGAATCTCCAAATGACCACGACTTACTGAAAGGACTGCCTCTAAAAGCACTACTTGGTGTCAATGGTGAGCCAGGGGGTTTAACAAGAGAATGCCCTGCTACTGGTTTATGGACATCCTGGGTCACAGAAACAGAACGTCTAGCACTCAATTTCCTAAACAGTGACCGACTCTTCTTTTTATCCCCACTTCTTTCCTTCGGATTCCTTTTCTTTGACCGCCTTGCCATTTTCCCCGGACCGCCTCTCTTCTTGGCCCCTGTTGTAATTGAGGTACTCTCCAGTGGGGTACAACGGATTCGTAACTCTTCCTTGCCCTTTAGAATGAGCCGTACTACTTGTGTGTGCAACAAACCATGAATAGTTTCGTCGTTTATGTGAGTGATGAGGTCGCCAGGACGTAACCCAGATTCAAATGCTGGACTGTTATCTTCAACAGCCTGAAAAAAAGGGTCAAATCTGAAGTTAATGAATAATAATTAATGGCTAATAAATGAACTGGGTTATTTATTTAACCCTTTTTGTACCAAATGGAATCGTCCTCCTTATATATAGCATGAGTCCATTTCAAAATTTAGGGATGTCAGGTTGAGTTTATTCAAAACTGATTAGGAAAATGGCTTAACGTTTTGCAATTAGTGCAGGCCCTGATCAGATGCCGCATTATGCGGCGTCTGATCTGGGCCTGCACTGTTTGCCTACCCGTTTTGGGGTTTCCTGTACAAAATGGGTCAATCCTTGTCCTGCTGAAAAAATTGATTCTGCCAATTTTGCCATACCCTTTTCTGACTATCAACCAATAAAGTAACTTCCTGTTATCTATTCCTATGAATTCACTGACTGAATGATAAACAGTGAAGATCCCGGTCAGATGGCAACTGGAAGCTATCTGATCTGGATCATCATAGTTTGTCATTCAATTACCACAACGATCCTAAGTATTGGGACAGATAGGCCTAAGCAAACAGTGCAGACCCAGATCAGACTGCTCCTATAGGAGCAGTCTGATCAGGGTCTACACTGTTTGCCATTCTGTCTGCACCTTTTGGACTCCTTGCTGGATCTTGAAACAAATTTGTTTAAATTTTAGGAGAACTATAGCTAAGTCTTCAAGGTGCCAAATTTTTAGGATTTTCACGGTACCACTGTTTGCAAAGCTAAAACACATTCCTGGTTCAGCACCTAACCAATTTATAGAATTTTACTTTACGTGAACAAGTCCGTAAAATGAAGACCCCCCGAAACCCCATTTTATATGGAGAAAAATGGGGTTTACAGGGTATGCATTATTTTTTTATTTCTGCTCCAAGACATAGGTTGTGGGAATTTGTTAGAACCCCCTCACTGAGGCGGTCCTAACGAGCACCCTCAACCTATGTTTTGAGCATTATTAAGAAAACTATCAAAGATTTTCATCAGAAAAGTAGCCATTTTTGAGATGTGAAAAATGCACTACGTCGTATGGGTGTGTTATCGTAATGATTTTTAAAATTGGTGAATGTCTTTGCAAGCTGAAATGGCTTAATGCCTTTGGAAGCAGTAAAAGCCTGGATAAGATGCTGTGTTCCTCAGTGTCTGATCTTGGCCTGCTCTGTTTTCCAAATTCTCTTTTTGGGTTTCTCATCTAAAATGGGTTTCATCTCCCCCACTTCACCCCCATTTTCCTATAAGCCAGTCAACTCTGGCAACAAAAAAATCTAGCTCATCTGATACATGATTGGAATCAGTCAAAAAAAACAAAACAAAACAATTCCATTTGAGGGGAATGGATACACCTTCAGGGGAGGCAACTCCTGAAACAGTATTTTTGTCTCCCATGCAAAGGAGGTCAACTCTTAAAGTGAATAGAGCAAATTCTTTAAGAGTAGACCCCTTTTTCTGTGGAACAGAGTTTACAGAAAAGCAAACAGGAAGTCTCAAAAGTGGTCTCCCTTTGAAAATTGGCAGAAAAATCTGCCGTGTGTATCTGTTCCCCTTAATGAATACCATTGCAAACTCTACTTTATACATTCAACTCTCTTTATACCGACATTCATTATAATGACAAAATTTGTTATAATGACCATTTCAATGGAACAAATCCTTAGTTCAAGATAAGACAGACTAATGGAGATAGTCAAATATTATTTAATACTCCAAGGAACAAATGCTGTGCATATTTGTTAGAAACGCTCCAGCAAGGCAATTCGAACAAATGTCTACGGCATGTAATTAAGGGAGAATGTCCTTTAATACCTATTATTAGTATTACTAAAACTTATTGTGATTCTTTTTAGTGGCAAATTCGCTGTAGTGGCAAATTGTTAGGGAACAAATACTGTCATTATAGCAAAGGTTCTCTGTATAGAGATAAGTGGGCTTTACATAGGTTTTTGACTACATATACTGGGGTTAACAAGGGTGTTCACTACAGACATGGTAGTGTGATAGGTACATTAACCCTTATCCTGCTGAATAAATTAAATTGGCCACACCCAATTCTGACTCTGCAACAATCATCTGATTCCTTGATATGTATTTGTTCAGTTCACAAATTGCATGACAAACTGTAGATCCTGATCAGATGGCTTCCTAAAAGCCATCTAATCTGGATCTACACAGCCTGCAAAGGTTGTGGTTGCCCTATTCAGTGGGATAATGGTTAAGAGCAAAGGAAATAGCTTACCACAACAATATGCTGTAGAGTGTAAGTATTAGAATCTCCAAGATACACTCTGATTGCCTTCAAAGTGAAACCATAACCCCTTGGCCCTTTCTTTAAAACAATAGGTGGTTTAAGACTTCTTGCTAAAGGTGACACCTCTCTGGAAGGGGAACCATCTCTAGAGCTTGTGCTGGAGCCGGGCGATTCCATGGGCTGTCTCTGGAACTCTTCTGAAAAAGTTGGAAGTTAATTACATACATCAAATGAACCTTTGTACTAAATGGGCCCCGCCAAGCGATTTTGGTACTTATCGCCTATGCGAGCAGCGAAGGTTCAGGCGAGCCTGCGCATCCGCGCAGTCTCGCCAGAACCTTCGCTGCTCGCTCATACAAGCAGTGAATCAAGAGGAACCTTCAGACAGAAAGCCATATCCCTGGCTCCTCTGAATGGCTGGACATGCGCAGTTAAAATTTGTCATGACGGAATGCTCGAAGACACAAATTCGCTTGGCGGGGCTCAAATGGTTTTTGCGTCAGTTGTTTGTCAGATCGGCCTAAAGTTACTAAGCATAGTAGCTTTATGTTTCAGACATCCACATGACTTTCACTGATTTGTAAAGGTAACAGTTATTTATAGCTTAACCCTTGCCCTGCTGAATATTGAAATATGCCACACTAACTGCTGATTATCAACCAATCAGGTTACTTGATTCAAATTATTGCAGCAAATTCACAATCTGAATGGCAAACAATGTAGATCCTGATCAGATGGCTTCGTCAGAAGCCATCTGATCTGGATCTTCATTGTTTGGAAAATAAGGCATATCCAGGCTCAGCAGGACAAGGGTTAACACTTATAGTTGTGAGGTCAGTGTTGTGCAAAGAGGGTTACCTGTAGAACTGATCAGGATTGGGATTTGTGTGTTGGGTTTGGCAAACAGTGTAGACACAGATTAGATGCTGAGTGTAGACCCAGATCAGATGCTCCAGAAAACTGCATCTGATAAGGGTCAACACTGTTTGCTTAAAGTGCAGGAATTTAAGGGGAATGGGAACACCTGGAAGATTTTTTTCCACCATTTTTCAAAGGGAGACAACTTTCAAGACTCCCTGGTTGCTTTTCTGTAAGCTCTGACAGTCTGTCCAACTGAAAAAGGGGTCAACTCTTATAGGGAAGAATTTGCTCCTTGGTTTCTGCTTTGGACCCAAACATTAGTGTTATAACCAGTTGGTAATGTGTTTACAGATAATCTAAGCAATTTTCTTTTAATTTATTTTCAAAAGGTATGTGCTGTGTATTCATTAGAATCATGCCATTGAGGAAATTCCAATGAGTACATGTACTTACAACATACCTACATGTATATTTAAGGAGAATGGGAACACCTGGCAGATTTTTCCACCATTTTTCAAAGGGAGATAACTTTCGGGACTTCCTGTTCGCTTTTCTATAATTCCTGCCCCACTGCAAAAGGGGTCTACTCTTAAAGGAAAGAATTTGCTCCGCCTTTGAATTCTTTCCTTTAAGAGTTGACATGGGAGACAAAAATACTTTCGCAGGAGTTGCCTCCCCTGAAGGCATTCCCATTCCCCTTAAGAGAAGACTTTTCATTGCAGGGGTCTCCGGACGTTAGCCCCCCAGGGCGTTTGCCCCCCAATGACTTAATCTGAAAATGGACATTTGCCCCCCAGTTGAAAATGCGACCCGGACATTTGCCCCCCAGAGCTTATTTTTGGTATGGACATCTGCCCCCCAGTGCTTATTTTACAGGTGGACAATTGCCCCCCACTGCTTATTTCAGAAAGGGACATTTGCCCCCCAACCCGGCTAGACAAGGATTTTCATTATACAGACTTGTATATAGCTACATAATTTACATGATAACGTTTTGGTTAAAGTTTTACAGCCCACTCAAGATCATTTCAATTTGTTCAAGAATTAACCATCAGTGTATCCATTGTAAAAACCACTTGAGTATAGGCGTCTGACACTGGACCCTCAGTGAGGCAGAAACTCAATATATGGTTCTGTAGCTGACTTGCTTGACCCTTATCCTGCTGAATAAATTAAGCATCTCCAATTGTTGACTATTAGCCATCACATTCTTGGTATATTTTTGTTAACTTAACAAACTGCATTACAAACAGTATAGATCCCCATCAGATATGGCATCTGATAGGGATCCATACTGCTTTCTAACGTAGGGGTTGTCCATAACAGCAGGTTATTATGGGATTCATATTTATATAGATGGAGTAATTTATTGCTTAACATTTTGTGTTTCTGATGATAATAAACCAATAATTATATTGTTTTCCTCCTTTGTGTTAGCCCTGGTCTATCTGGGGGGCAAATGTCCCTTTCTGAAATATGCAGTGGGGGGCAAATGTCCACCTGTAAAATAAGCACTGGGGGGCAGATGTCCATACCAAAAATAAGCTCTGGGGGGCAAATGTCCGGGTCGCATTTTCAACTGGGGGGCAATTGTCCATTTTTAGATTAAGTCATTGGGGGGCAAATGTCCTGGGGGGCAAATGTCCTGGAATCCATTGCAGGTCATACTGTCTCCCATGTGTACTGAATGATACTTAAACCACAGCACTGAGACCCTAATTTTTCACATACATGTAATGGACAAGTATAACCCCTACCAAACCCCTTTGCAAACAGTGTGGAGCCAGATGAGATGGCTTGTTCATAAGCTATCTAATCACGACCTATATTGTTTGTCATTCAGCTTGCAAATTTGAAAGGACAGATTATGTCAAGTAATTTGACTGGCTAATAGTCCGAAATGACTGTGGTAAAATTTATTTAATCAGCATGCAAAGGGTTAAAAGACAGGACTTAGCAACTAGGCTACTGAGTCTTTCCACACATTTAACTCAACTGTGCATTATGCAAACACACCTATACAAATACATTGCCACCTTTATCGCCGAAAAATTTAACATTTTATGCCGAAAAATTGTGATATTTTTTCTTATTTCTGCTCCAAATATAGATTGTGGCACTCGTTAGAACCGCCTCGATGAGGCGGTTCTAACGAGTACCCACAATCTATATTTTAGAGCAGAAATAAGAAAAATAAGGGAAATCCCCGGAAACCCCAGTTTTACTATATAAAAAAATGGGGTTCAAGGGGGTCAAAATTATATAGGCGTGTTTTCGTGATGTCCAGCTAACAAATTTGACAAATAAAATGTTGAATAACTCAATCTTGTGAAGTTTAACAAGACTGATGGCGTAGAAATGGCTAATATCACTGAAATGGAATTTTAACATCTACCATTTGTTTCTATTTTTTCAGCTGTAATGTCAAAGACATTAATTTAAAATTGTTCAATTCAGATAACTGGGTTCCCAAGCCACACTGGGGCCACCCCATGCCAAACACATAAATATGTTTTGAGAGTAAAAATCAAACAAACAGGACAAAAAATTGAAGAATCCAACAGAATAATGTTAAATTTCTAAACAAACAAAAAAGAATTTTCAGCAACATTCCAGAAACATTTTTTTTTCTGTTAGAGTTAACACACAAGACAACATGCTTTTCTAAGAATTACAATATTTTAGAGATTTTGAAGCAATACCTATCAAAAACTGGGTCAATTATTTTTTTTTCTTGGCATCTCATTATGCTTAATCCTTATCCTGCTGAATCAATTAATTTCCCTGCACTCATTTCTGAGTATCAACTAATCAAACTATGCATATAATGCTGCATTCCAATTTGCAAACTGATTGACAAACAGTGTACATCCTGATCAGAAGCAATCTGATCTGGATCTACACTGTTTGCAAAGGTAGGGGTGGATAAGGGTTAAGATGCTGGTAAGCATGTAAGATTGGCAATATACGCAGTAAAATTCTGCTTTAAAGACCACCCGATATGCCCTTCACCTTTTTTATTTTCTTACGTAGAAGTAACCTTCACCATATACATTAAACAGACAAGGAATGTTAAGCGTTTACTGTCTCCTAGTTTTCATTTGGGGACATAAATCACCAGTTTTATGGCTGCAAATTTCACTTGATGGTGACACCTCAGAAGAGCCTTCAAACATTTTATGCCACTGTAAAAACCAAAGATTTACTTCTCTATATGATAATTTTCAATACAGTTATCCCCATTCTAATTCACTTATTCATTGTTTTGCTTTAATCCGTTTTGGACTGAATGAAATCTTACCCCTTATATATCCACAGCAGCAGTCCATTTCAAAATTCAGGGGTGTCAGGTACAGCTCTTTTTAAAAATTAATTCAGAAAATGGTACAACTGTCTACAAACAGTAAAGGCCCTGATCAGATGCCGCATATTGCAGCGTCTGATCTGGGCCTGCACTGTTTGCAAAAGACCTGTTCATGAGTTTCCCATATAAATGGGTCAAAAGTATATTAACTCTAATCCTGCTAAATAAATTTATTTAGTCACACCCAATCCTGACTTTCCACCAATCAAATTACTCCATCTAATGTATTGTCTCTAAAACCACAGACTTCCTTACCTAGTGTGCAAGGAAGTATTTGTCAACCCTAGGGTTTAGATTTCTCTGTCTGCATCAGAGTATAATGTGAGATTCTATTTATATCTTATAGCATCTACTAACATTTTTGAGTTGAAAATGTTTGATATTTCTCCAATTTCTAGTCCAAATATAGATTGTTAGTGCTCGTTAGAACCGCCTCAATGAGGCGGTTCTAATGAGTACTCACAATCTATGTTTTTTGAGCAAAAATTAGGAAAATAATGAATACCCCATAAAACTCCATTTTTCTCTATATAAATGGGGTTTAGCGTGGTCTTGACAGAATACATCTGATCAGGGGTCTACAATATTTAAGCATGGAAATTTATTATAAAATTTACAAGAAATCAAACAAGTCTGACACCCCTTCAATTGGAAATGGATTTGTCCTAAGCCATTAGGGGGAGATTCTGTGTGTCATAAACGGTTACTGTTTGTGATCTTAATGGTCAAATCTTGATTAAAAGAATTCTGTGCAAACAAGCACCTAATTTTGTAAGTACCTGGTGCCTGTATCAGAAGTGTGAGTGCATTGGCGGACACCGACTTGTGTACTGGTTTCAGTTCATGCCTCTCGTGATGCTCGTGCCTTCGTTCTCGCACTTCGTCCACCGGTGACAGTTCTATAATTAGATCAGAGTCGTCCTCAAATTTGAGAGAGCCTAAGAGAAACATAGAAAAACGTGCACAGTGAAAAGCCAAGCATACAACAGCAAATAAAAGTGATAACGTGAACCAACAGATATATACATAATAGCAAACAACACAATATGAGCCTGATCTCGAGAAAAACAGTCATCACGTTAAAAAGTCTGTGAAATGAGCACACCCTTAACCCTTTTTGTACCAAATGGAATCTTCCTCCTTATATATAGCAGGAGTTCATTTAAAAATTTAGGGGTGTCAGGTTGTGTTTTCATCGAAATTTATTTGGAAAATGACTGAGTGAGTGAGTGAATTTTAGTTTTACGTCCCACCAACAGCTAAGGTCATACGGAGACGGGACCTCGGTTTAAAGACTCATCCGAAAGTCTGGAGAAGCCCGGGATCGATCCTGCGATCCCTGGTTTAGGAAAATGACTGAACTTTTAGCAAACAGTGGCGGCCCCGATCTGATCTGGGTCTGCACTGTTTGCCAGGGTACCCGTTTTGGGGTTTCTGGTACTAAATGGGTTAAACTCCACATTATATCAAGAAAACTGGGGTTTACAGGGGTAGACATTACTTTGCTTATTACTACTCCAAGACATAGTTTGTGGGTATTTGCATACCTGCCAACTTTCACCCATTAGGAGTGAGTTTCACGATTTTTCCATGCATTTTGACCTCACGATTGTGTTGCCAAAATAAGGCAAGAATCACTATTTTTCCACCTCCTCACACTTGGCATTTTTATCAGCCATATTGTTTGTGGATAGTCATTTGGAATATCTTGGATTTCTTCACTATCTATTTTGGAGATGGAAAAACCTGGAGTATATTTTTAGCTGTATTGACTATTTTAAACCCAATGATAGATTACCCAGTACCCACAAACAAATGCAAGTTGCCAACAGTTTTCAATCTGTATGAGCATGAACAGGGATGCCCTTTGCTTATCTTTTCATGTAAGTATGTTTGTACAATTATTTAATCTTTCCCAGATGTAATGAAAGTAAATATTTACCTATGAATGAGCAATGTCACATATTTTCGTGACTATCAAAATCGTAGTTTTCATCTCTAAAACTAAGAATTGTATTGTTATTTGGTAATGAGTGTTCTTACACTTCAGAAACAATTGTTTTGCAAAATAAAGGCTGTTATAGTCAGACATTAAGCACTCCTTGCAATTGCATAAAAACTGTTTCTGAGTAAAAGAACCTAATTTCAGACAGATCATATATTCAGACAATCTTTAATTATTGCAATTACTGTTAATTATTGAACATACCTGTGATACCTCCCTCATCAGGAGGGAGACTCCCTCATTTTGATGCTAATTATTGCCCAGTTTTTGCTAAATTTTAGTAAAATTTTGGAGTCTCCCTCATTTGAACTCAGAATTTCCCTATATATTGTTTACATCTCCCTCATCACATTGGCAAATATCCCTCATACAGTTAAAAAAATTATCACAGGTATGATTGAAGCTAATGTATTATACCAGTGATTTATTGGATAATACATAAAATGTAAACATGCAATTTTTCTGATTGTACTAGTGGACTGGAGTGTGTCTACTAGTTTGAAAAAAAATCTCCCCCATGGAAATTTTGGGGAAAATATTCACCGCACTTTATTCCATTGAAACATGCCATGACACGCAGAATCTCCCCCATTAAAAATTTGAAAAGTTGGCAGGTATGGTATTTGTTAGAATGAGCACATACAGCCTATGTTTGGGGTAAAACTAGAAATGCGTCCAGAGGACACGGATGCCCCCGCCCGAAAATATGTCTATGTTCGTATTCATCCATAGAAAGTTATTGACAGTGTTTAAGTTTTGGACCCTTTTTATGCCATTTGACCTCGAAGTATGACCTTGGAGGTAAGGATCTGGGTTTGCACGTGACACATTGTCTCATGATGGTTAACATTTCTTCAAAATAATTTCAAAATCCATCCAAAAATAAGTAAGTTATTGGCTGGGTTTAAGTTTCGGACCCTTTTTTTGACCTTTGACCTCCAAGTATGACCTCGACCTTGGAGGTACCGACCTGGATTTTGCATGTGACATATCCACTCATGATGGTTAACATTTCTACAAAGTAATTTCAAAATCCATCCAGAAATAAGAAAGTTATTGACTGCGTTTAAGTTTCGGACCCTTTTTTTTAACTTTGACCTCCAAGTATGACCTTGACCTTGGAGGTACGGACCTGGGTTTTGTACGTGACACACCGACTCATGATGGTTAACATTTCTCCAAAGTAATTTCAAAATCCATCCAGAAATAAGAAAGTTATTGACTGCGTTTAAGTTTCCGACCCTTTTTTTGACCTTTGACCTCTAAGTATGACCTTGACCTTGGAGGTACGGACCTGGGTTTTGCACGTGACACGTCGTCTCATGATGGTTAACATTTCTGCCGAGTAATTTTAAAATCCATCAAGAAATTAGGAAGTTACTGACTGCGTTTAAGTTTCGGACGCACGGACGGACGCATGGACGGACGCACGGACGGAAGAACAGACGGACGCATGGACGGACGGACGGACGGACGGACAGGGGCAACGCTATATGCCCTTTCCACCATTCTTCGAATGGCGGGGGCATAATAATTAAGAAAATATCATAGATTTTCATCAGAAAAGTCACCAGTTTGGAGATATGAGCGAATGCACTTTGTCGCATGGATGTGTTATCGTAATGCATCAGGCAAACAGGTCTGTATAATTTTTAACCCCTTAAGCCCCACTTTTACATAGTAAAACTGGGTTTACAGGGGTATGCATTATTTTTTCTTATTTCTGCTCAAAACATAGGTTGCGGTTACTCGTTAGAATTGCCATAACGAGGCGGTTCTATCGAGACTGTTCTAAGGAGTACCCACAATCTATGAGGATTTTTTATGATATGGCTCATACATGAGCCACTTTAGGCATAAAGGGTCTTTAGCACTAAATGTTTTACAGCGACAAATTAGACATCAGGCCAGACTCTGCAGAGACTTGAGCTTTGACACAAGTAACAAAGGTACTTAGAGAAAAACACAAAGACTTATGGGAACTGTATGCATCTGCTGTTTTTCTGCCAATTTTTATAAGGGAGACAACTTTTGTGACTTACTGTTTTCTTTCCCTTGGAAAAAAGGGGTCTAGTCTTTTAGGAAAGAATTAGGGGTCTATTCTTTTAGGAAAGAATTTGCTCCTAGGAGCAAATTCTTTCCTAAAAGAGTAGATCCCTGTTAATCAAGGAGACAGAATTATTTTTTTTAAGGGGTAGCTTCCCTTGATGATTCTGATGTATTCTTGTGTGCCACTTGGTGGCTGCACATACAGATCTGAGTAATGATATCATAAAAGACCCTTTACAACTCAAGCAGCTCAAAAAATATAGTAATAAAGGAAAACTTGAGGGCTGATCAAGAAGTAATACATGAAAGCTAGCTGTTCAAAGAAGAGAACTGTCAAGTTATAAGTACACAGTATTCATTATCTGTTTGACAAACAAAACCCTAGATAAAAGATTTCACAGGAAACTACAGATTTTGGCCCCAAACCGGGTGCTTACCGGCATATTTAGTTTAGCTTTGTATTGTCATTTTTCGGTCCAAAAAGCCAGAGTACCTGGAGACAAGAGGCTCAATGAGCCTAAACCGCTCACCTGAGGAACTTAAGTTTTAACAATTCACAGACTTGACTACTAAATCTGCTAATAGAATCCAGCCCATTGACCCTTACAGGATATAAGTCATGATTATTGCATTGCATTCCAAGTTTGAGACTTCTAGCTTCTATAGTTCCTGAGAAATCTTTGACGAAAATTTAACATTGGTCAAAATGGAGAGAAAGAAGAATGAAAGAACAGATGAACAAATAAGCTGAGAAAGCCCAATGTCTCTTACACAAAATAAGTCATCATTATTCTATTGAATACCAAATTTGATGCTTCTAGCTTTTATAGTTCCTGAGAAATCTTTGATTAAAAATTTAACATTGGTCTATTATCTCTATATGGAGAGAAAGAAGAATGAAGGAACAAATGAACCAGACTAGCTCCAAAACCTAATGCAGCCTTTCCCCTTGCCCAATGGTGCTACACATAAAATTTAAACAAGATTGGTCGACTGCCTTCTGAGATATGCTTCATTGAAAGTGTGGACGACGGATGGACGGACGACAGACGACGGACTCGGGAGCCTTGGTATACTATCGGCTCACTGGAGCCTTTGGCTCAGGTGAGCTAAAAATTCAAGTCGCTATTTCTGTCCCAACATTTTCCCTACGTTAAGTCTATGGGCAAATTTTTTTGTCTCTCAAGGTCACGTAACTCCGAGGTCAATATTCCGATTCAGCCCAAAATCGAACTTAACCGAGATTTTATGCCTGTCCTCGTTACCTGCAAGTTTGAAGCTGATATGAATAAAAATAAAGTTGCTATCGTGGTCACAACGTATTTTTTTATGCTCTAGGGCAGGTAACTCCAAGGCAAATATTCCGATTCGGCCCAAAATCGAACTTAACCGAGATTTTATGTCTGTCCTCGTTACCTGCAAGTTTGAAGCTGATCTGAAAAAAATTCAAGTCGCTATCGTAGTCGCAACATTTTCCCTAATTAAGTCTATGGGCAAATTTTTTGTCGCTCAAGGTCACGTAACTCCGAGGTCAATATTCCAATTCGGCCCAAAATTGAACTTAACCGAGATTTTATGCCTGTCCTCGTTACCTGCAAGTTTGAAGCTGATATGAATAAAAATAAAGTTGCTATCGTGGTCACAACGTATTTTTTTATGCTCAAGGACAGGTAACTCCAAGGCAAATAATCCGATTCGGCCCAAAACCGAACTTAACCGAGATTTTATGTCTGTCCTCGTTACCTGCAAGTTTGAAGCTGATCTAAAAAAAAATTCAAGTCGCTATCGTAGTCACAACATTTTCCCTATGTAAAGTCTATGGGCAAATTTTTTGTCGCTCAAGGTCATGTAACTCCGAGGTCAATATTCCGATTCGAACTTAACTGAGATTTTATGCCTGTCCACGTTACCTGCAAGTTTGAAGCTGATCTGAATAAAAATAAAGTTGCTATCGTGGTCACAACGTATTTTTTTATGCTCAAGGGCAGGTAACTCCAAGGCAAATAATCCGATTCGGCCCAAAATCTAACTTAACCGAGATTTTATGTCTGTCCTCGTTACCTGCAAGTTTGAAGCTGATCTGAAAAAAATTCAAGTCGCTATCGTAGTCACAACATTTTCCCTATGTTAAGTCTATGGGCAAATTTTTTGTCGCTCAAGGTCACGTAACTCCGAGGTCAATATTCCGATTCGGCCCAAAATCGAACTTAACCGGGATTTTATGCCTGTCCTCGTTACCTGCAAGTTTGAAGCTGATCTGAATAAAAATAAAGTTGCTATCGTGGTCACAACGTATTTTTTCATGCTCAAGGGCAGGTAACTCCAAGGCAAATAATCTGATTCGGCCCAAAATCGAACTTAACCGTGATTTTATGTCTGTCCTCATTACCTGCAAGTTTGAAGCTGATCTGAAAAAAATTCAAGTCGCTATCATAGTCACAACATTTTCCCTATGTTAAGTCTATGGGCAAATTTTTTGTCGCTCAAGGTCACGTAACTCCGAGGTCAATATTCCGATTCTGCCCAAAATCGAACTTAACCGAGATTTTATGCCTGTCCTCGTTACTAGCTACAGTGATGACATCATTTTCCCCATGTTAAGTCGATAGGCAATTTTTCGGGCGCTCAAGGGGATGTAACTCTTGAGTGAATTATCTGATTCGGCCCAAAATCGAACTTGACCGAGATTTTATGCCTGTACTGGTTATCTGCAAGAATGAAGTCGATCAGAAAAAAATTGACGGAGCTAGAGTGATGACAAGCTTTTTCCTATGTGAAGTCTATGGGAGCTAGATGTTGCCATGGCAACCAGAGTTCCACTCAGATCTGCCTGAAAACCTAATGAAGCCTTTCCACTTGCCCAATAATGCGACACATGAAATTTGATAAAAGTTGTCTTTAAGATATACATTTTTGAAATTCCCATTAACCCTAATGCAAAAACACACAAGGGCAGGTAACTCCTAAGTGAATGATCCGATTCTGCCAGTTATCGAACTTGAACGAGATTTCATGGCTGTGCTGGTTATCTGCAAGAATAAAGCCAATCTGAAAATAATTGAAGCAGCTACGGTGATGACAACATTCTCCCTATGTTAAGTCAATAGGCAATTTTTTCAACGCTCAAGGGCACGTAACTCCTGAGTGAATAATCCGATTCAGCCCAAAATCGAACTTGATCGAGATTTCATGCCTGTCCTCGTTATCTGCAAGAATGAAGTCGATCAGAAAAAAATTGACGGAGCTAGTGATGACAAGCTTTTTCCTAACGCTCAAGGGCACGTAACTCCTGAGTGAATAATCCGATTCAGCCCAAAATCGAACTTGATCGAGATTTCATGCCTGTCCTCGTTATCTGCAAGAATGAAGACAATCAGAAAAAAATTGACGGAGCTAGAGTGATGACAAACTTTTTCCTATGTTAAGTCTATGGGAGCTATTTGTTGCCATGGCAACCAGAGTTCCAATCCGATCTGCCCGAAAACAGTATGCAGCCTTTCCCCCTACCTGATAATGCTTCACATGAAATTTGATCAAGATTGGCCCACTGGTTCTAGAGATATACTTCTTTGAAAGTGTGGACGACGGACGACGACGACGACGACGGACGACGGCTCGTGGTATACTAATACCTCACATGAGCCTTCGGCTCAGGTGAGCTAAAAAACCACCTGACCTTCCGTTGCAGAAATTGACATCTAACATGTGATCCGAGCCAGACTCGAACCACATCGGTGAGAGACCTAATGATTAAAAGTCAGCGTTCTTATCCACTAGGCCATGGAGGCCTGTATATTATTAATTTATAATGTTTATAATACTGTATGCAAAAAAGTCTGACTTATAAATGAACAGTTCACACAGGCATACCAAAGTGATTGAATTATAAAAAGAAAAAGAGGACCAAAGGGTTTATTACTTAAACATAAAAAAACATCTGTCTCAAAGAAAGTTCTGATCAGCCCTGTTGTAAAATACTCAAAATATATATTTCAGAAAAAGAAAAACATATCAATGTTAAGAAAATCCATATAAGAAAACCATATGTTCTGAAGAATAAAAAGACTAAATATTTTCATGCTTTAGTTAAAGACGGATCTAAAGCAGAAGAAAAAAGAACTTTTAAGCACACATAATCTGTTTCATTAAAAACACTATTCTTGGTGCAACTGTAGCAACTGTGATGGTTAAGGCACTGTGTTCTATCCCAACAAAAATGATTAGATTATATAGAACAAGATGTGTTTGTGAAACACTGATGCCCCCGGACAGCGCATGACAATGTTTTTAAAAATTTTGAAAAAAATAGGTCAAAGGTAAAGTTCCAGGTCACGAGATCAAAAATTATGGTACCACTGGAAAGGTCTTGTGATAAGGTATACACATGTGAAATATGAAAGCTCTATCTATTACCATTCAAAAGTTATGCCCAATGTTAAGGTTTTTGTAGACAGACAAACAGACAGACAGACCAAAAACTATATGCCCCCGAATCTCTTAGATTCCGGGGGCATAAAAATGACCATTTATTGTCATAATCTGGAAGCAGCTTGCCTCTTTGTGTAAATATATTTCTAAACAAACATAAAATGAATATGTGAATCAAACTGTGGAAAATTGTCATTTGGGTATGTAAACCATCAGTCTTACACTCACAAATTACTTTTTGCAACTTTACTGGGCCATACCGATAAAATAAAATATGTTACTTTATCCCTTATCTTGCTGAATATTCATTTAAGCCACACCCTTTTCTGTCTATCATCCAATCAAATTAATTGATGTAATTTATTGCTACAAATTCATAAACTGAATGCCAAACAGTGTAGATCCTGATCAGATGGCTTCTTCAGAAGCCATCTGATCTGGATCTACACTGTTTGCAAAGATAGGGGTTGTCGTGAACAGCAAGATAAGGGTTAAAGCAGCTACCTCCCCAAATGATTGTTTCTTTGTGTTGAGGTTTTACATCCCTGTCAACACTATTTAGGTCATTTTGGAGACGTTGCTTCAGATTTTGTGGGAATTTTACCCAACTCTGACAAGAAGTGACATCACAAGCCCTACCGCTCAAAGAAACTGTGAATGTTTAAGGAACGGTCTGAGGCTCACAACTTTTCCTTGGCAGGCTTAGACCTTCTATGCGATTTACCAGTACTCAATTTGGTCGGTTTCAGCTCTGTGCAGAAACACCATGCAGCCAATCTAGTGATGGGTGGGGCCCGCCCCCAAAATGATAATTCTGATGACAGTATCCCCTTAATTAACAGTATGCATTCAAATATCACAGAAGCCATTAGAAGGTATATATTGCTCACCTCATAGAAACTTCTGTCAACAACTGTTTTTTTTTTATTACCTTATTTTCCTTTCCATTTTTATTATTTTAAACAAGCAAGATGGCTAAAGGTGCAAATCAAAATACCAAAGCAGACAACATTCTATTTGGCTTTGAGTAAATTCTGACCAGGGGCAGTTGTTCAAAGCATTGTTAGCAAACTGAGCTAGTGTTAACTGTTTCAGCAAGTATAATATCTAATACTCTGGTACTTTTGCTGGAAAATGGGTTAGTAAAAGCGACTTACATTTTCTCAGCAAAAATATTAGCACCTTTGCCATATTAACCCTTTTTGTACCAAATGGAATCTTCCTCTTTATGTATAACAGGAGTCCATTTCAAAATTTAGGGGTGTCAGGTTGTGTTTTTTTTTCAAAATTTATTTGGAAACTTGCTGAACTTTTTGCAAACAGTGTGGGCCCTGATCAGACGCCGCATTCTGCGGCGTCTGATCTGGGCCTGCGCTGTTTGCCAACTACCCGTTTTGGTGTTTCCGGTACTAAATGGGTTAAATGATCCCACCAACAACTACGGTTATATGGAGACTGGTTCTTGCTTTAAAGACTCATCCGAAAGTCTGAAGAAGCCCAGAGTCAAATACAGGACCCCTGGTTTATGAGTAGTTTAATCACTACATCACCAAGGCTTCTTCAGTTTAGTTAGTTAGTTTTGAACAACTGGGCCCAGTTCTATACACCACAACCTCTTTATAACACTATTAATGGGGTCCAAAGGGGAAACCGTGTTAGATAAGCAACCGTCTTATATCCAAGCAAAAAATGTATAGATTATACAGAAAAATGACCATTTCTGGTCTTTTTTCTATATAATCTATACATTTTTGGGATCCATATTGAACCTGTGTTATATTCCAAAACCCTGTTATAACGAACCATGTTATAATGAGGTTGTGGTGTGGTTCATCTAGTCTGTTAAGTTGTCAGAAGATATTAAAAAGACAAAAAGCTATTAAGAAATGATTGGAGAAATTAAAATTTTATTCTCTGCACAGGTGAGCTGAAAAATACGAGCAAGAGCATTAAAATACCATGCAGTTGCATTTATTCAAAATATACTATTTATATAAACATAAAAAAGAAAAGAAACTGCGGAACAAAATTAGAATCACTAGCTACAAATACAATGGAAAATATCCATAAAAAAACTACACTACAACTTCTTAATAACAGTTTTTTTTGTAACATGGTTTTGGATATAACATAGATGCCAAATATGTATAGATCATGTAGCAAAATTACTATACATAGTCATTTTTCTGTATAATCTATACATATTTGTTTGGCTATAACTGGACCCCAACAATAGTGTTATGGAGAGGTTGATGTGAATCAATCCATATCCCGCTGAACAGGATAACCCTACCTTTGCAACCAGTGTAGCTCCAGATCTGATCAGGGTCTACACTGTCATGGAGTTTGCAAATTTGAATGACTATTTTACATCAAGTAATTGGGTTGGTTGATAGTCAGAAATGGGTTTGGCAAAATTAATTTATTCAGCAGGACAATGGTTAAAATCTGGGCGAAAATATGCCAACAATGATGATTTGAACACTGTAGGAGCCAGACAGTCTACTTCACTGGATGTAGATTACACCAGCAGACAATAAAATGAGCTAGAGCACAATAAAACCTAGCTAAAACATTGGTGACCAAGTAAACATTGCATTTTAACTTTAACCCTTCTCTTGCTGAATATTCATTTAAGCCACACCCATTTCTGTCTATCAGCCAATCAAATTACTTGATGTAATTTATTGCTACAAATTCATAAAGTGAATTCCAAACAGTGTAGATCCTGATCAGATGGCTTCTTCAGAAGCCATCTGATCTGGATCTACACTGTTTGCAAAGATAGGGGTTGTCGTGAACAGCAAGATTAGGGTTAAGAGAATCTGAATGGCAAATTTCTCGATAAACCTTTCGGCATGGGCCAAAATCTCAGAGCCTTGGGCTACTGAGTCCCTGTTCATTGTTAAACTTGCATCTAAATTTAACATATCTTAGCCATTTGTTCAAGAAACACAGTCTAGCAGAAACCGTATTACACTGGTGGTTTTGCTGAAAAGATGTGAGTAGTTTTAGCAAGGCAAAAGCTACTCACATCAAAATATGTGTTTGATTAATTATTTTAGAGTTAAATGGCCCAGTCAACACTTTTGGCTTTATAGAGCGAGTCAGTTTACCAACCCACACATTTCTTGGATAGGCTAATCAGTACAGTGCGCATTCTTTTGCCAGAAACTGACAAATATAATGTGTAACAATATATTTTTGTTTATTTAGGCCTGTCTGTCCAAGTACTTGAGATCATTACAGTAATCATTTCAATAAGGTGGTTCTAGCAAGTATGGAAAATAATTTTCAAAGAACGAAATAAGGAAAATTATCCTTTAACCCTTCTCTTGCTGAATATTCAGTTAAGCCACACCCTTTTCTGACTTTGAACCAATCAGATTACTTGATGTAATTTATTCCTACAAATTCATAAACTGAATGTCAAACAGTGTAGATCCTGATCAGATGGCTTCTTCAGAAGCCATCTGATCTGGATCTACACTGTTTGCAAAGATAGGGGCTGTCGTGAACAGCAAGATAAGGGTTAATCTAATTGAGTCAGCACATGAGAAATGGGTACTTATTGCAAAGGCGACTTACAAAGGATCAGGCAAGCCTGTGCACATAAGTTTGCATGTTAAGTCTTGTCAGAGTCTATCATGTGAACAAGTCTGTGAAATGAAACCCCACCCCCCACCCCTAAACCCCACTTAGATTTTCATGAGGAAAGTAGCCGTTTTGGAGATGTGAAAAAATGCACTATGTCGTACAGGTGTGTTATTGAAATGAGAGCCCTTGAGGTAGATTCTTGCAAGCAGTCATGCATCTAGCCCTATATATGTATGTTGGCTGCACAAGCACATTTGAAAGACATGAGTTGCAGAATGCTATGGGCCCTTTTCTGTCACACTGGGATAACACACACATGTGACATAGTGCATTCTCACTAACATTTTTTCTATGAAGATTTGGGTTATTTTCTTGTTTATGCTTCAAACATAGATTGTGGGTGCTTGTTAGAACTGCCTCAATTGTTAGAACCGCCTCATTGAGGCAGTTCTAAAAAGTATCCACAATCTATGTTTTGGAGCAAAAATAAAAAAAATATATACCCAAGTACACCCTACTTTTCTCTATATAAAGTTGGGTTTATAATGGTGATCACTTCAGGGACTTGTTGATGTTAAAGTGATGTGGACTGGCTCAATCATCAACGTTACTCTGCCTTATCTTAAGCTATATACTAAGAACACACATCTACACAATTCACAACTCAAAGACAGCAAAAACGACACAAGCTTGTGATAAGAGGGAAAGTTAGTTTCTTAACACTGATTATACCAATCAAATCGCTACCTTTCAAAGCTTTCCGTGACTTTTCTGCAAAGACACACATTTCTTACGTGTAGATCATTTACCATAAATCTGTCTATGACATGTCCAAGTAGTATAATGTGTCCTTTCATGATGGTAAAAACTGAATTTTTCAGATGAAAATGTGTGATATTGTAAAACACTTAAATATGGTGGCAGCTAATTTTGGCATTTTTATGAGTGGACCTTTTTGGGAATTTATATTTTGGCAGATTTTCGATTTCCGAAATAAAACAAAATCTGAGATTTCTGACCAGGTCCTGAGAGTTTTAAGCATGCAACTTCTACACAGTGACTTGCAAGTCATACACATGATTTGCAACTGTTTTCCAGATTGCATTGTTCTTAGTGTGTGAGAGAATTAAATTCAGTTCTATTGTTATTTAATTACTAAATGAAACTGAGTTTCAAATAGTTGTAGGTTTCTTTCTTGTATACACGATTTCACTGCACAAAATGTCAGACTAAATCATACAGTTGATGGCATCGCAAATCCCCACGCTTTTGGAAATTTGGTTGGATTCCTAGTAACGGTTTAGGAGATAGCATAACGGAGAGACTGACGGACAGACAGAAGGACAGAGAGACGGACAGAGGCGATGACCTTTTGACCCATCCCCAGGGCCCAATCTGACCCCAGGGTCAAAATTTTGCTTGTACTATATTCTACTCACAATTCCCTTCGCACTGATATGCCACATGACTATGTTATGAAAAACTTTTGACCCCCACACCACCCCCCACTCCCTAAGTCCAACCCCTTGGGCATGACCCAGGGGTCACAGCCAAAATCCTGTTCAATATGTTTTACAACTTTCATTACTAAGCACATATGCAAAGTTGTTCCTTACAGAAGTGGGGTGTGGGGATAACTAGGTTTACTCACACTCAAAGCCGTCAATCAATTACCAATTATACATGCAATTTCATGATGTATTTGCTTTTATTCAGCCCTTTGAGCATGCTAAAGAGAATGCAAAGAGGCTAAGTTAAGCAAAGAGAAAGACTTGATAAAATTCTTTTGCTCTGGCTGGATGGAATAAACTTTGAGCTACACTCTCTTAACACTATGTTTGACTTCTGAAGTAAACGTCAAGGATAATGCCCTTGACTGATTGACATTGCCCTATATCATATTTGGGAATAAAATTTCTGCCAGTTTGTTATTCTTCTCTTGGGCTCTTTCATCTTTATTGGCATTTGTTTTATTTTGGCATTTTTTTTTGACTGCCAACAGCCCCAAAATAAAATGACTGCCAAATATAAGTGTTTTACAGTACTCTTGAAAACCCCACTTTTCCCTTTATAAGGTGGGGATTTATAATGGTTATTAACATGATGAATATAGATACTTTTGGCAAAAACCAGGATGATAGTGACATTGGAGATGATAATAAAGACATGATTAAAGTACATGGCACAACAGCCTTCCACTCTGCCCACCACAATACTTTTGTCAGAAATCAGCAGAATAGTGTTTTGTTTGTTTGAATTGAGGTTTAACGTCCCCATCAACGCTATTTAAGTCATTTAGGAGATGTTGCTTCCAATTTTGTGGGACTTTTACTCGACACGAGATGAAATGACTTCTCAAGCCCTGCCACCTAAATGAAACCAAAAGGCTTATATGCATTGGACAGTCTGACTCGCACCACTTTGCCTGGGCAGGCTTAGTCCTTCTAAGTGGTTTACCAGTACTCATGTGCGGTCATTTCAGCTCTGCGTGGAAGCACCATGCAGCCCATCTACTTCTCCAAGGCCTGACAACAGAATAGTGTACATATGCAAAATCCAATTTTTCATAGCCCTGGAACGGCATTTTTCAAATAGATTTTGGGTAATAATAAGAACTGCCTCACTGGAGACATTCCAGAGGGCATGCACAATCTATTTAAGGTGGGGAAAAACCCAAGTGTTTGTGCATATATTGTTTGAAGCAATGTTGCAATCTAGTGCCTTTATTTCCTGCAGCTTTTCAAAGAAAGAAATATGTTTCAACTTACCACTAGCATGGGGTTTATCATCATCAGAGGACACGGCCAGTCTTGGAATGATGCTTGGCATTGATCTGAGGGTACGTTTGGAGATAAGCGGTGATGAATCACTCTCCGTCTGTGAGGAGTCAGAGGTAGCCGAGGTTGACAGTGAAGTTCCTGGACAACTCACACTTGACCGAGGCGTGCTAGGGGTGATAAAAATTCTTGTTATTTGGTTGTGGCATCGAACATGACAAGCAAGCAGTATTTTCAAAGTATTCTTTTCTTACCGTAAAAATCCTAAAAATTCGGACACCTTATGGACTTGCTGTAATTCCCCTAAAATTATAACAAATTTGTTTAATTATCTAGCAAAGAGTCCAAAATGTGGAGAAGGAATGGCAAACAGTGTAGACCCTGATCAGACTGCTCCTTTGGGAGCAGTCTGATCTGGGTCTACACTATTTGCTTATGCCTATCTGTCCCAATACTTAGGATCATTACCATATTTTTCAGAGAAAATAAGTCCTGACAGATGATTTACATGAAATGTCAAGCCTTTTTTTCCTCTGACAAATTAAACAAAAATCTGATCATCTGCATAGTATTTTCTGTAACACTTGAAGAGTTCAGTTAATTGTGGGATAATCTCTTATCTCTACCGTAATGATGCTAAGATTTGGGACACAAAGGTCTAAGCAAACAGTGCAGACCCAGATCAGACTGCTCCTGAAAGAGCAGACTGATGAGGGTCTGAACTGTTTGCCATTCTGCCTGCACCTTTTGGAAACCTTGCTGGATTGTGAAACAAATTTGTTAAAATTTTAGGAGAGCAACAGCAAGTCCTCAGGTGTCCGAATTTTTTTTATTTTTACAGTATTTTGTCTTTTCATTTCAAGTGTGCTGTGATTGTGGTATTCAAATAAATTTTATCACCAAAAAAAGAAAAATTTTCTGAAAAAAAAAAAAAAAATAAAAAAAAATCTTATTTTTCTTATTTCTGCTCATAAACATAGATTGTGGGGACTCGTTAGAACTGTCTTGGCTTTTTCTTATTTCTGCTCATAAACATAAATTGTGGGGACTCATTAAAACTGCCATGGTTTCTTCTTATTTCTGCTCATAAACATAAATTGTGGGGACTCATTAAAACTGCCATGGTTTCTTCTTATTTCTGCTCATAAACATACATTGTGGGGACTTGTTAGAACTGCCTTGTTTTTTCTTATTTCTGCTCATAAACATAAATTGTGGGGACTCGTTAGAACTGCTTTTGTTTTATCTTATTTCTGCTCATAAACATACATTGTGGGGACTTGTTAGAACTGCCTTGTTTTTTCTTATTTCTGCTCATAAACATAAATTGTGGGGACTCGCTAGAACTGCCTCACCAAAGCAGTTCTAACGAGTCCCAGCAATCTATGTTTATGAGCAGAAATAAGAACAAGAGGGCCATGATGGCCCTGAATTGCTCACCTGAATCCAAGATGTTATTTATTATTTTCAAATCAGGCCATTTGCCTAGGAGGAGATGTCATTTAAAGGTTTTTCTATTTTTAGCTCTTGCGGCCATTTTGTTTAAAACAGAGCGGAACGATTTAGGCAATTTTGAAAGAAGGTCACTCAAGGAACATTCCTGTGAAGTTGTATTCAAATTAAACCATGTATCTAGGAGGTAAAGGTTTTTCTATTTTTAGCTCTGGCGGCCATTTTGTTTAACGGAGCGGAACAATTTAGGCAATTTTGAAAGAGGCTCACTCAAGGAACATACCTGTGAAATTATTTTCAAATTGGGCCATTTGTGTAGGAGGAGGTGTCATTTAAAGGCTTTTCTATTTTTAGCATTGGTGGCCATTTTGTTAAACGGAGTGGAACAATTAAGGCAATTTTGAAAGAGGGTTACTCAAGGAACATACCTGTGAAATTACTTTCAATTTGACCCATTTACCTAGGAGTAGATGTCATTTAAACATTTTTCTATTTTTAGCTCTGGCAGCCATTTTGTTTAACAAAGCAGAACCATTTGGGCAATTTTTAAAAAGGATCACCTAAGGAACCTTCTTATGCAATTAATACCGAATCAAGCCATTTCCTAGGTGGAGATGTCATTTAAAAGTTTTTCCGTTTTTAGCTCTGGTGACCATTTTGTTTAACCAAGCAGAACCATTTCGTCAATTTTGAAAGAGGGTCACTCAAGGAACATTCCTGTTCAATTGTTTTCAAATTGGGCCATTTGCCTAGGAGGAGATGTCATTTAAAGGTTTTTCTAAATTTAGCTCTGGCAGCCATTTTGTTTAACGGAGCGTAACAGTTTAGGCAATTTTGAAAGAAGGTCTTTCAAGGACCATCCGGTGAAATTATTTTCAAATCAGGCCATTTGCCTAGGAGGAGATGTCATTTAAAGGTTTTTCTATTTTCAGCTCTGGTGGCCATTTTGTTTAACGGAGCAGAATGATTCAAGGAATTTTGAAAGAAGGACACTCATGGAACATTCATGTGAAATTCTTTTCTAATCAGGCCATTTGCCTAGGAGGAAATGTTATTTAAAGGTTTTTCTATATTTAGCTCTGGTGGCCATTTTGTTTAACGGAGCTGAACGATTTAAGCAATTTTGAAAGAGGGTCACTCAAGGATCATTCCTGTGAAATTATTTTCAAATCAGGCCATTTGCCTAGGAGGAGATGTCATTTAAAGGTTTTTCTATTTTTTAGCTCTGTCAGCCATTTTGTTTAACGGAGTAGAACGATTTAGCTTATTTTGAAAGAGAGTCACTCAAGGAACATTCCTGTGAAATTATTTTCAAATCGG
Source organism: Lucinisca nassula (assembly GCA_963580285.1). Lineage (NCBI taxonomy): Eukaryota > Metazoa > Mollusca > Bivalvia > Lucinida > Lucinidae > Lucinisca > Lucinisca nassula. The sequence continues at coordinate 62,236,211 of OY757014.1, forward strand.
GCTCTTTGCCTAGGAGATGTCATTTAAAGGTTTTTCTATATTTAGCTCTGGTGGCCATTTTGTTTAACGAGCGGAACGATTTAGACAATTTTGAAAAAGGGTCACTCAACGAACGTTCCTGTGAAATTATTTCCTAATCGTGCCATTTGCCTTGGAGGAGATGTCATTTAAATGTTTTTCTATTTTTAGCTCTGGCGGCCATTTTGTTTAACGGAGCAGAACGATTTAGGCAATTTTGAAAGAGGGTCACTCAAGCAACATTCCTGTGAAATTATTTTCAAATCGGGCCATTTGCCTAGGAGGAGATGTCATTTAAAGTTTTTTCTATTTTTAGCTCTGGCGGCCATTTTGTTTAATGGAGCGGAACGCTTTAGGCAATTTTGAAAGAGGGTCACTCAAGGAACATTCCTGTGAAGTTATTTTCAAATCGAGCCAAAGAAGATGTCATTTAAAGGTTTTTCTATTTTTAGCTCTGGTGGCCATTTTGTTTAACGGAGCAGAACGATTTAGGCAATTTTGAAAGAGGGTCACTCAAGGAACGTTCCTGTGAAATTATTTTCAAATCGGACTCTTTGCCTAGGAGATGTCATTTAAAGGTTTTTCTATATTTAGCTCTGGTGGCCATTTTGTTTAACGAGCGGAACGATTTAGACAATTTTGAAAAAGGGTCACTCAACGAACGTTCCTGTGAAATTATTTCCTAATCGTGCCATTTGCCTTGGAGGAGATGTCATTTAAATGTTTTTCTATTTTTAGCTCTGGCGGCCATTTTGTTTAACGGAGCGGAACAATTTAGGCAATTTTGAAAGAGGGTCACTCAAGCAACATTCCTGTGAAATTATTTTCAAATCGGGCCATTTGCCTAGGAGGAGATGTCATTTAAAGTTTTTTCTATTTTTAGCTCTGGCGGCCATTTTGTTTAACGGAGCGGAACGATTTAGGCAATTTTGAAAGAGGGTCACTCAAGGAACATTCCTGTGAAGTTATTTTCAAATCGAGCCATTTGCCTAGAAGAAGATGTCATTTAAAGGTTTTTCTATTTTTAGCTCTGGCGGCCATTTTGTTTAACGGAGCAGAACGATTTAGGCAATTTTGAAAGAGGGTCACTCAAGGAACGTTCCTGTGAAATTATTTTCAAATCGGGCCATTTGCCTAGGAAAAGATGTCATTTAAAGGTTTTCTATTTTTAGCTCTGGTGGCCATTTTGTTTAACGGAGCGGAACGATTTAGGTAATTTTGAAAGAGGGTCACTCAAGGAACATTCCTGTGAAATTATATCAAAATCCATTCACTGGTTTAGGAGGAGATGTCATTTAAGTAAATTGTTGACAGACGCACGGCGCACAACGCACGACACACGACGGACATTGACCGATCACAATAGCCCACCTTGAGCCTTGGGCTCAGGTGAGCTAAAAATAATGACTACCCATGTAAACCCCAGTTTTATTATCTATCTATCTATCTTCATATACTGAGTCGGTCATACTTGGCCATACTTGGCCACCTCAGTTGTGGGGTGTGCTAAATTCTAAGTGCGCTAAATTTAGAATTTAGGAAAAAAAAAAAAACCTCACTGGATGAGTTCTTAAAACTATTTACAATCTGCTTCCAGAGGTGTACTAAAACGTACACCTACACCATGTGGGCTTTGAACTCCTCTGCAGTTTTGGCATTTACCACAGAGGAGGGAAGACTTTTCCACTAGGAATAGTTCTAGGGAAGAAAGAATTCTTCAGGGCATCACTATAGGCCTGGTATCTACGATATTGACTGTTGTTTAATTTTGATGCCCTTGTTTGAGTTGAAGTAGTCACAGGGGTCAAGTATTTATCTTTATTAAGAGACTGTGTCAAAGTGTATCTTATAAAAGAAGGTTAAAGAGGACTGCTCGCGACGGGCCTCCAACGATGGCCACTCCAGCTCTTTGAGCATTTCACCAACACTACTTCTGTTCTGCCATCGCCATCAGGTCCATCAGGCAGCCGTCCTCTATTATATAGGGCCCGTTAAGTGATTTTGTACTTATCGCCTATGCGAGCAGCGAAGGTTTAGGCGAGCCTGCACATCCGCGCAGTCTATCCAGAACCTTCACTGCTTGCTCATACAAGCAGTGAATCAAGAGGAACCTTCAAAGAGAAAGCCATATCCCTGGCCCCTCTGAATGGCTGGGCATGCGCAGTTAAAATTTGTCATGACGGAATGCTCAAAGACACAAATTCGCTTGGCGGGGCTCATATAAAAGTGGGGTTTAAATGGGTCAAATTTATATGTGTGTTTTGTGATACATTGAAGTCTGACTGTGGTTATTTGAAACAACTGACCTATTAGCACTACTGAACACATCTTCATCCCCAGCCTTGACTAAACTCATATCCAGCTTCACATCTGTCACATCAGACAGAGCTCGTTCTCTTTGTGGAGCAGTCAGGTATGACTGAAGTTCTAGCGAGTTCTCGGAGCTCTCTGATTGGTTGGAATCTTTCCTCTCCAGTGCCTGTTTCTCCAGTAACCGGGTTCGCATCTCATCAGCGCTCGAATGTCTCCTTCGGTCTCGGAAATCAAGATCTCTGTCCTGAAACAAGATGTGTTTACTTAATGCAGGTAAACAGTACAAAGTAAGGTTTTTTGTCTTTTTTTTCTTTTAACTCTTGTATTGCTGAATAATTAAATTTTGTCACACAAAATTCTGACTATCATCCAATCAAATTACTTAATAAAATCTATTCATTCAAATTCACAAACTGAATGGCAGACCGTTTAGATCCTGATGAGATGGCTTCAGAAGCCATCTGATATGGATCTACACTGTTTGCAAAGACATGGGTTGTAGTGATCAGACAAGTGTTAAACCCAGTTTAAACATCTTGCAGAAGTGAAGGAACAAGAATCTGTCACCCAGCCAGGGTAGCTCACCTGCTCACATCTGGTCGTTAAGTTTTAAGGATGTGTTTAAGAATATGTTAACTGACACCTTACTTCGTACTTTTGAATAATCAGACCCTAATGTTTTAGGGAAATGAGTTCACCACAAAGCAAAACAATAATTGTACAACATTGATCTTAAAGAACCAAGGAAAACTGCATTGCAGATAATTCTATGTTTTCTTGATTGTTTTTTTTTTTTCAGAGACATTTGATGTGAATTGTCAGCTGGAAGATGATTTAAATGAAAAGTCAATCCTGATTTTCTCTGAATAAGAGGGAAATGCTTGAGATGACATCTGCAGAAGCTGTAATTGGTTAAAGAGCTCTTAGTACACATAATCCAACAGTGCTGAAAACCCAGCAAGCTCACTTAACCCTAGTCCTGCTGAATAAATTAATTTAGCCACACCCATTTCTGACAATACTTGATTTAATATATTCATTCAATTCACAAACTGCATGAAAAACAGTGCAGATCCTGATCAGATCAGATCTGAATCTACTGTTTGCAAAGGTAGGGGTTGTCTTGTTCAGCGGGACAAGGGAAATGTTTTAAGGGGAATGGGAACACCTTCAGGGGAGGCAACGCCCTCAAAAGTTTTTTTGTCTCCCATGTCAATAGGGGTCAACTCTTAAAGGAAAGAATTTGCTCATGTGGTGCAAATTCTTTCCTTTAAGAGTAGACCCTTTTTCAGTGGGACAGGGCTTATAGAAAAGCAAACAGGAAGTCCCGAAAGTTGTCTTCAGTGGGGCATGGCTTATAGAAAAGCAAACCGGAAGTCCCAAAAGTTATCTCCCTTACCTCATGTAACTCGTCAATCCTGGAGTAGACCTTGCTGTATCTTGGTGAACAGGAGGAGAAACTGTGAAACAAGGCATCCTCGGACTCCTCAATGTCTGTATCTTCTGTTTCTAACTCGTGATTGTACTTCTCCGCTCGTGCTGCAAATAACACAAGTATCCATCAGAATAAGACACTCAAATGACAAAGTACATTCTTTCATGGCTCAAGGATGAGTCTTCAGCATCATACCAATGTAACTCTTATTTCTGCCAAGAAGCTTTCTTTAAGATGTGGCTCATTTTTCACTAATCCCCTCAATGAGACTATTCTGTCCTAATGATTATCAAAAAACAAGAGCACCGCATGCAGGTGCCAAAGCTCGGCTGCACCCCCTTTTCATAATGAACAACTAGTCCGAGTTTCAAGTAAATATGTTTAGTAATGACAGAGATATTACAAAATGTCTAAGTTTTTGCACGACGACGCAGACGACCCCAGAGCTATGACAATACCTTGTCCTTTTTTTCGAAAACAGCCAAGCTAACAAGAACTCTAAAAATTCTAAGAGCCTTAAACAGATCCTGATACCTATGTAAACTGTGTAGATCCAGATGACAAAAAATTTTGATGGAAGAGTCCATTTCAGAATCAGGGCTGTGAAGATTTACATTTATTCCCCAGTTTCCAAAAAAAGTCACTATGTAGTATGCAGTCCTAAGGGAAAATCAAACAAGTGCTTGGTTAAGACAGGTGCTTGTTTGAATTCATTTGCCTGTTTTGGAAATGGAGTGCTAGCTTGCTTAAAACAAACTGTTTGCTTTACAGAGGCAGGGACTATGATAGGTTTTAATGTGCTTAAATGTAGTCGTCGGATGACTAATACAAATGCTGGTCCGTTTCACTTGTTTGAATAGAAACTTCCTCACTGTATGTTGGAGTCTATTTCGAAATCAAGGGGTTTAAGGTTGACATTTTTTAACCCATTGTATACTGATGGACTCTTCCATTTGTTATATTCGAGGTGGTAGGCCTATTTATTTGTTCTTATTCTAGTTTTGATGGAAAGTTCTGTTGGCAAATAGTGCAGGCCCTGATCAGATGCCGCATTCTGTGGCGTCTGATCTGGGCCTGCACTGTTAGCGAAGGCACCCATTTAGGGGTTTCCTGCAGGCATTGGGTTAAACAGTGAAGGCCCTGATCAGATGCCACGTTCTAACAGCGGCATCTCATCTGGGCCTGCACTGTTTGCCTATGTCCCATTATGGAGTTTCCTGCATGAAATGGGTTAAGACCCAGCCCACATGGTCAATATGGGTAAATTCAACACACATGTACAGAAATTTCCTACTCACTATCGAAGTAACTTGTATCTTCGTCATCCTCCAGATCTGGGACAAACTCTGCCTTCTGCCTCAGAAGCCCCTCCCAGTCCAGCCCATCAAAGAACACATGTTCTTTAACCTCCTGAGCACCAGCCCGCCCCAGCCTGTCTAGTGGGTTGTGTTGTAACAGCTGTGTAATAAGATCCTTGGCATCATCTCGCACCTGCCATTCATCTTCTTCTGGCCATTCTATGCCCTCTGCAGAATAAACACTGAGTTGAAAACTTTGCCATTTCCAAACTCACTTCAATCATGATATAAAATTTTGCTCATGATTGGGCTCATGAGTTGTATCACCTCATCCTGATGTGGATAACCTCTAGCTTCAGATAAGGTTGAGTAATGAGGATAATTTAAGACTTTTTTTCTTTCTTCTACATAAACCATGTTGAGAGGATAATATATGACATTGTTTTCTTACTTCTGCATAAACCGTGTTGAGGGTCGGATAAGGAGTAAACAGGATAATATAAGACATTTTTCTTACTTCTGCATAAACCATGTTGAGGGTCAGATAAGGAGGAGTAAACGGGACAATATAAGACATTTTTTCTTACTTCTGCATAAACCACGTTGAGGGTCAGATAAGGAGAAAACAGGATAATATAAGACACTTTTATTTCTTACTTCTGCATAAACCACGTTGAGGGTCAGATAAGGAGTAAACAGGATAATATAAGACATTTTTTCTTACTTCTGCATAAACCACGTTGAGGGTCAGATAAGGAGTAAACAGGATAATATAAGACACTTTTTTTTCTTACTTCTGCATAAACCACGCTGCGGGTCAGATAAGGAGTAAACAGGATAATATAAGACATTTTTTCTTACTTCTGCATAAACCATGTTGAGGATCAGATAAGGAGTAAACAGGATAATATAAGACATTTTTTCTTACTTCTGCATAAAACATGTTGAGGATCAGATAAGGAGTAAACAGGATTATATAAGACATTTTTTTCTTACTTCTGCTTCAACAATAAGAAATAAGTATCCTTTAAATATCCTAATGTCTTTATCTACAGATGCAATAATTTTTTGTTAGGTAGTTATGTGGCCTGTAAATGCTATTAAAGGGAATGGATACACCTGGCAGATTTTTCTGCCATTTTTCAAAGGGAGACAATTTTTGGGACTTCCTGTTTACTTTTCTATAAAACCTATCCCATTGAAAAAGGGTCAACTCTTAAAGGAAAGAATTTCTCCTTAGGAGCAAATTCTTTCCTTCAAAAGTTGACCCCTATTGACATGAGAGACAAAAATACTTTTGCAGGAGTTGCCTCCCCTGAAAGTGTACCTATTCCCCTTACGATCAAGTCAAGCCAGTCAGTTAACAAACCACACTTTTCCTGGGCAGCTTAGTGCTTAACAGTCAGTTAGTACAGAGAACATTCTTTTGCCGGTAACTAGAAACTAAAATCTTGCTTTCTTGAAATAGCAGAAGGAATGGAATGGCTTTGGAATATATTTTACGATCATTCTCCGCTACAGTAGGGACCTCCTGGTCACCAGTCAAATGCAGCTTTAGGAGTCAGTAGTTGAGCAAATATGGTTCACCTACAATTCTTGAACTAAGTTTCAATCAGAGCTAACAGATTACTCACCATTAACCACTTGTGAAAATAGTTCTTCCGGTGTATCACCAAAGAAAGGGGGACAACCCACAAGGAACTCATACAGAATTATACCCATGGACCACCAGTCTACTGGCTTCCCTGAAAGTAATCAAAAGGGGTAAAATGTATCATAGATGCTCGTCAGTTGAACTCCACCTTACGCAAACACGCCTATACAAACACATTGCCACCTTCATCTCCGAAAAAATGAAAATTTTATGATGAAAAATTGTGATATTTTTCTTATTTCTGCTCAAAATATAGATTGTGGGCACTCGTTTGAACCGCCTCATCGAGGCGGTTCTAATGAGTACCCACAATCTATATTTTAGAGCAGAAATAAGAAAAATAAGGTATACCCCCTGAAACCCAGTTTTACTATATAAAAGTGGGGTTCAATGGGGTCAAAATTATATAGGCATGTTTTCGTGATGATATATGTTTTTTCATTCTGTGTGTGTACCTTCATGTTTGATGAACATCAACGTAAACTTCATTTTAGTGAAAACTGGGATTTACAGGGTATATCGTATTCTTATTTCTTGTCCAACAAACCATAAATTGTGGATATTCGAACAACCCAGGCTATTTTAATCATGTCTAAATAATACATTGTGTGTAATCGTTAGAACTGTCTCAATCAGGTGGTTCTAAACTTCTAAAAAGCATCTATCTATGATCTATGTTTGAAACAGAAATTAAAAAAAATACAAATTTTCAATTAGAAAGATGTAAATTTTGGAGATCTAAATGAAAGCACTATATCAAATGTCACTAATTATTTCTTTTCTTTCCGTGGCTTAATTCCTGTGCTCAATTAACTAAGGTAACGCACTACTAGAAAGCATAGCTAGAAATGTAAAGACAAACAAGGAACAAATGAGCAGGGGTGTTAGAATTTGGTAATGGCAAAATATGACCAAGTCAGTATATGAAGATAGATAGACAGTTAACCTGTCCAAATTCAAAGATGGAATATAAGAGGGGTGGATGAAAACTGTCCCAAGGATCGCTGTCCGGCACCACGAGGCTTGCCAAGTGATGCTGGACAGTGATCCCGAGGGATGGATTTGTCTAGCCACCCCTCACACCCATGTAGGATTTTTTTCTTGCATACCTTCCATTTCTGAGTGCGGATTTTTATGAGTTGCTGACATCAGCCATACTGTGATAACACTAGCATCATGTTTAGTGGTGTGACGTCAACCTTAACGACAGTACATATGAAGTCGTATTCAACCAGTACATATCAAACACGTGAGAATATTCGTTTTCTACCCTGACCCTGGGTAAGAACACCAGGGTTGAACAGAATTTCTATCCCAGACAAAAACCACAGATTTCCTTATCTGGTGTGCAAGAAAAGTGCCTTATGAAACTATAAAGTGTAAGGGTTAAAGTTTCAGCTGTTCAAACAATACACAACTTACCATATCCATTCCTAAGAATGACCTCTGGAGCCACATATTCTGGAGTACCTAGCACCTGTTTATCTTTGAACTGTTTACAATCTTTATCTATTGTCCCTTCATACAAATTTGTAGTTAAACTCATTAATCCAATTTTAGATAAACCAAAGTCTGTCAATTTTATATGCCCAGTTGCTGTAATCAGCAAATTATCTGGTTTGAGATCTCTATGAACAATACCATAACTATGGAGATATTCCAAAGCAAGAACAGTTTCTGCAAAATACAGCCGCGCCATATCGAATGGCAGTGGTCCAGAATTTTTCAACAGCGCAGCACAATCACCACCTTCTACGTATTCCATCACCATGCACAGGTGGCGCTTCGTCTCAAAACTACAGTACATGCTGACAACAAAAGGATTGTCGGCAAACGTGAGAACGTCTCTCTCGGTGAACACTTGTTCTGTCTGATTTCGCATCACCAGGTTCTGTTTACAAATTTTCTTCATGGCAAATCTTTGCTTTGTCTCTTTGTGGCGGACTAGAAATACAGCTCTGAAACATAATAACCATGAAATCCTGTATTTCTGGGTACAATAATTATTATCTTTCAAAGCTCAATAAAGATCAAAATGTAAACTTTTAAGTTAGAACAAAATCAAATACAGTGGCATGTTTACGGAAAAAATGTGAGCAGCTTTTGCATTTGCAAAAGCTGCTCACATTTATTTCAACAAAAATACCGGGATATCTGCAATATTCAATGATCAAAGTTTCAATGATGTCTTTAGTTTTGAACATTTGGTCATTGAATTTCACTGTGATAACCAAAGATATCTTTGGAAATTTGTGAACAGCATGCGAACATATGTGATCAGTAAAGCTTGAGTCTGTATATGTGCACAACCTGATCAGTTTTTGCTGGTCCCACTTTTTGATAAGGAAGGTAATGTTACCATATTTATCATGAGAATTCAGAAAGTTTTTAATGGGCCTTATATAGTAAAATTCCTATAACAAGACCACCTTTGGGACTGTTCAAAAGTGGTCTTAAAGACAACTTTTGAACAGTCCCAAAGGTGGTCTCTTTCTAGAAGACACTGAGCGCAGAAATTACACAGAAAAAATGACTGAACTTTTAATATATGCTTTTTAGATGAGAATTAGTCTTAATTTTAGGTGGTCTTAATAGCATAATTTTACTGTAGGATCCTTTATTTTTAAATATATATTTCGGACTCAAAGACTTGTGTTCAGCGGCGAACAGTGTAAACCCTAATCAGACTTCTTCAACAGTTCAGTAACAGCCTGACCAGGGTCTACACTGTTTGCTGCAGCTCATTTTTATGACTTTGTGGTGTACTTGAGGGGAATGGGTACACCTTCAGGGGAGGTAACTCCTGCAAAGTGTTTTTGTCTCCCATGTTAATAGGGATCAACTCTTAAAGAAAAGAATTTGCTCCTGAGGAGCAAATTCTTTCCTTTAAGAGTTGACCCCTTTTTCCCCGGGACAGAGCTTATAGAAAAGCGAACAGGAAGTCCCAAAAGTTGTCTCCCTTTGAAAAATGGCGGAAAAATCTGCCAGGTGTTCCCATTCCCCTTTAGGTAAATACAGTACAAGGCAAAATGCTTCATGTTGAGCATTTTGATGCTGACTTATAGAAATGGCTAAGATAACAGAAGTTTTATTAGGTTTGTAGTTTAACAGCCTTGTCAACACTATTTAGGTCATGTCAGGCCAGTTACCTTAAAAATCCTAAAAAATTTGGACACCTTGAGGACATGCTGTAATTCTCCTAAAGTTTTAACAAATTTGTTTCATGATACAGCAAGGAGTCCAAAAAGTGCAGATGGAATGGCAAACAGTCTTGACCCTGATCAGACTGCTCCTTCTGATCTGGTACTGCACTGTTTGCTTACGCCTATCTGTCCCAATACTTAGGATCGTTATGGTTGTTTACCCAATCACACTTTTCCTGGGCATGCTTAGTAACATCACGCAAACAAGTCCGTGAAATGAAGACCCCCCTTAACCCCACTTTATATATAGGGAAAACTGGGGTTTACGGGGGTATTCATTATTTTTCTTATTTCTGCTCCAAGACAAAGGTTTTGGGTACTTGTTAGAACTGCCTCAATGAGGCGGTTCTAACGAGCACACACAACCTATGAAATGAGCATTTATAAGAAAATAATCAAAGATTTTCATCAGAAAACTAGCCATTTTGGAGATGTGAAAAATGCACTATATCGTACGGGTGAGTTATCGTAATGAGTGGTTAGTTACCTAGTACAATGCACAATCTTCTGTCTAAAACTGACCTTGTTGAATCAGTGGAAGGGACAGAATGAGCACATAAAATTTTCTATTATCAATCACCAGGAAAGAATGTTGCTGGAACTTGAGGTGGTTCAGGTGCGCATCCCAACGAACCATCGAGGGTATAAAATCTAGGTTTGCGATTAGCGCATTGTCTCTTTACATTAGACATAATTGCTTGAATGATGCAGGCATGGATCTACAGAAGCTTCATGCAGCAAAGGCTCTGATCAAACTCCAAACCAGCTATTAACCCTTATCATGCTGTTCACTTCAACCCCTATCTTGTCAAATAGTGTAGATCCAGATCAGATGGCTTCTGAAGAAGCCATCTGATCAGGATGTACACTGTTTGGCATTTAGTTTATGAATTTGTAGCAATGAATTACATTAAGTAATTTGATTGGTTGATAGACAGAAATGGGTGTGGCTTAAATGAATATTCAGCAAGAGAAGGCTTCACATAACATGTGAATATTGTCTGCACTGAAATGTTAAGACTTTTTTCTCTGGAGTAAGAATAAAACAGACTGTCATTTGGTCTAGAACTTTTGGAACACTTGAAGATATGTTTTGTTTGTTTGCTTGGGAGTTTGACTGCCCAGTCAAACCTATTAAGGTCATATGGGCCCCGTCAAGCGATTTTGGTTCTTATCGCCTATGCAAGCAGCAAAGCTTCAGGCGATCCTGCGCATCCCCGCAGTCTCGCCAGAACCTTTGCTGCTCGCTCATATAAGCAGTGAATCAAGAGGAACCTTCAGACAGAAAGCCATATCCGTGGCCCCTATGAATGGCTGTGCATGTGCAGTTAAAATTTGTCACGACGGAATGCTCGAAGACACAAATTTGCTTGGCGGGGCTCATATATATATCAAGTTACAGTTTACCAATAAAGTGCACATTCTGTAGCTAAAAACTGACAACTGGAATCGGTGGAAGGAAGACATTAGAAAAGATTTCATGACCAATCACCATGAAAGAATGTTGCTAACCCAGCAGCTATAGAACCTGCGACTTCCTGATCACCAGTTAGACCCTGATCACCAGATAGACCCTGATCACCAGTTAGACCCTGATCACCAGTTAGACCCTGATCACCAGTTAGACCCTGATCACCAGTTAGACCCTGATCACCAGTTAGACCCTGATCACCAGTTAGACTCTGATCACCAGTTAGACCCACATCTTAATGAGCCGCTAAGGCAGGCATAGCACTCCAAGAGTTAAATAATTTTAAATACAAGACTACATGAATACATACGCGTAGGCACCATTACTGATAAGCTTAATTGTATCAAAATCTTCTTCAGAAGGAGTGTTCTCTTTCCGCTTCACCTGAAATGAAACATGTACTAAATATAAATGTAACAATAAGAATTTAACAGCAAATGTTGTTGCACTATTTTTTAACCTGAACTTTCTTTTTTCCACTAACAATGATAATCTAGGCATCATCGTTTCACCTTAAAATTACATTTTTGCCTTCTTAACTCTGAAGCTGCCAACCACAACAATTGTCGTCTGGTTTGTTGTCCGCTGGGTACTTATAAAGTCTTTGTTGCAAACAGTGTGGATCCAGATCAGACTGCTCCTCTAGGAGCAGCCTCATCTGGGTTCCACACTGTTTGCCTGTATGCAAAAAGAGTTTGCAATGAAGCAGCAGACGACATAAACACCCAACATTTTCTGATGCAGCTTTTCTTGGCATCTAAGGGTTAAACCGTTAATGTGGTTCAGTGCAGGTTCAAGCGGTGGGCTTAGGGTGTTCAGCTGTTACTTTTTAAAAAGGGTGTGTAACCATATAGTAGGGGCTGTGCCAAGTGTTAACAGTGTTCTATTTTGATGCTGAACATTGCTTCAGCCGTTGACTGAAAATACTCCCCAAAGCAACCTACAGTGGATGGATAACATTCACTTTGGAGAAATTTAATGGCAGCTAAAGGATAAGACTGGGAACCACCTTTTGTAAACTGTTCCCAACAATGGTTAGTGGGACTATGATAACCCACAAACTGTCCATACCCCCCTCCCCCCACCCCACCCAACTTGCTAACTGTCTTGATTTGGGCCTGAAATTAATCTTCTTACATGATATTCACAAAGCCCAAGGGAATGTTTAATTAAACAGTTGAATGTAAAATTGACCACTGAAGACTGAACACACTTCAAGGGAAACAACTGTCTCAAAACTTTTTTTCACTGGTTTATCACTATGGGTCTGCACTTAAAGGAAATTTGCTCCTGTGGAGCAAATTCTTTCCTTTAAGAGCAGACCCATTCTTGAAGCTTCACCCCTTTTTCTAAGATACTTAGTTTTCAGGAAGCATATAGGAAGTCATGAAAGTTGCCTCCCTTGTAGAAAAGGGAGGAAAATGCCACCAAAAATGATTGTGATGGACCAGTTAAACAAGAGCATACTCACCTCATGATCTTCTACATCCGAGTGTAAGGAGTCGGTCATGTCATCAACAACAGCAGCCGTCTCACGACTTTCTATCTCCATTTCTGTAAAGTACATGGTAAAGTGACAGATTCAATTCCATTTTCAAAGGGACAACCCATACCATTTGAATCCTTTCTTAACCTTTAGCATGCTGGGTTTTATTCAATACTCACCCATATGAGGGCTACCCTTATTTTGGCCTCCATAATTTCCATAAACCTGAACGATTCTGCTCATACTTTGATACATTGTAGGCAAGACATATGCCGCCATTTCTACTGGAAGTATTATGGGTCACGTGACTTCCAAATGTCATCTGACCGGGAACTGTTTAAGACACTTAAATAAAAAACAAGAGGGCCATGATGGCCCTGGGTCGCTCACCTGATCCATAAGGCAACAAGTGGGCCCCGAGGAGGGCCATTATTGACCACATGGCTATAATTTGCATAATCTTGGTAGTGGCTTCATACCAAATATCAAAGAACGGAGCCTTCTAGTTTCAGACAAGAAGATTTTCAAAGGTTTTCCTTATATAAGTCTATATAAAACCTGTGGGTCCCCGGTGCAGCAATTTTTGCCCCCAGGGCTATAATTCGAACAATCTTGGTAGAAATCCACAAGACAAAACTCATACCAAATATCAAAGACCTTGGCCTTCTGATTTCAGACAAGAAGATTTTCAAAGGTTTTCCCAATATAAGTCTATGTAAAACAAGTGGGCTAGGGGGTGGGCCCATTTTTGGCCCAGGGCACAAATTTGAACAATTTTGTAAGAGGTCCACTACATGAAACTTCATACCAAATATTAAAGACCTTGGCCTTCTGGTTTCAGACGATAAAATTTTCAAAGGTTTTCCCTATATAAGTCTATGTAAAACCAGTAAGGCACCAGGGTGGGCCCATTTTTGGGCTCAGGGTTATAATTGGAAAATTCTTGGTAGAGGTCTACTAGACAAAGCTTCATACCAAATATCAAAGACGTGAGCTTTCTGGATTCCGACAAGACTCTTAAACGTTTTCCCTATATAAGTCTATGTAAAACCTGTGGGCCCAGGGGCAGAGCCATTTTTGGCCCAAGGGCTATAATTTGGTTAAGGTCCACTAGACAAAGCTTCATACTAAATATCAAAGAACTGAGCCTTCTGGTTTCAGACAAGAAGATTTATATAGATTTTCCCTATATAAGTCAATGTAAAACCAGTGGGCCCCGGGGAAGGGGGCATTTTGGCCCCAGAGCTATAATTTGAAAAATGTTGATAAAGGTCCACTAGACGAAGCTTCATACCAAAAATCAAAGACCTGAACCTTCAGGTTTGAGACAAGAAGATTTTTAATGATTTTTCCTGTAAAAGTCAATGTAAAATCAATTGGCCCCGGGGTGGGGGCAGTTTTGGACCCAGGGCTATAATTTGAACAATCTTGGTAGAAGTCTTCATACCAAATATCAAAGACCTGGGACTAGCCATTTCAGAGAAGAAGAGTTTTGAAGATATTCCCTACATAAGCCTATGTTAAACCAAAGGGCCCCAGGGTGAAGGCATTTTTGGCCCCAGGGCTATAATTTAAACAATCTTTATAGAGGTCCACTAGATGAAGCTTCATACCAAATATCAAAGACCTGGGCCTTGCGGTTTCAGAGAAGAAGATTTTTAAAGATTTGCCCTATATAAGCCTATGTAAAACTGGTGGGCCCCGGGGCGGGGGCATTTTTAGCCCCTGGGGTATAAGTTTTCAACAATCTTGGTAGACGTCAACTAGATGAAGCTTCTTACCAAATATCAAAGATCTGAGCCTTGCAGTTTCAGAGAAGAAGATATTCTCTACATAAGCCTATATTAAACCAAAGGGCCCCAGGGTGATGGCCCTAGGGCTATAATTTAAACAATCTTGATACAGGTCCACTAGATGAAGCTTCACAACAATTATCGAAGACCTGGGCCTTGTGGTTTCAGAGAAGAAGATTTATAAAGATTTTCCCTATATAAGTCCATGTAAAACTGGTGGACCACAGGGTGGGGGCATTTCTAGCCCCTGGGCTATAATTTTTCAACAATCTTGGTATAGGTCCACTAGATGAAGCTTCATACCAAATATCAAAGACCTGGGCCTTGGGCTTTTTGAGAAGAAGATTTTTAAAGATATTCTCTACATAAGCCTATGTTAAACCAAAGGGCCCCAGGGCGGGGGCATTTTTGGCCCTAGGGCTATAATTTAAACAATCTTGATAGAGGTCCACTAGATGAAGCTTCACACCAAATATCTAAGACCTGCGCCTTGTGGTTTCAGAGAAGAAGATTTATAAAGATTTTCCCTATATAAGTCTATGCAAAACCAAAGGGCCCTGTGCCAGGGGCATTTATGGCCCCAGAGCTATAATTTGAACAATCTTGGTCGAGGTCCACTAGATGAAGCTTTATACCAAATATCGAAGACCTGGGCCTTGCGGTTTCAGAAGAAGAAGATTTTTAAAGATTTTCCCTATATTAGCCTATGTAAAACTGGTGGGCCCCGGGGCGGGGCCATTTTTAGCCCCAGGGCTATAATTTGAACAATCTTGGTAAAGGTCCATTAGATGAAGCTTCATACCAAATATCGAAGACCTAGGCCTTGTGGTTTCAGAGAAGAAGATTTTTAAAGATTTTCCCTATATAAGCCTATGTAAAACTGGTGGGCCCCGGGGCGGGGCCATTTTTGGCCCCAGGGCTATAATTTGAACAATCTTGGTAGAGGTCCACTAGATGAAGCTTCATACCAAATATCGAAGACCTGCGCCTTGTGGTTTCAGAGAAGAAGATTTTTAAAGATTTTCCCTATATTAGCCTATGTAAAACTGGTGGGCCCCGGGGCGGGGCCATTTTTAGCCCCAGGGCTATAATTTGAACAATCTTGGTAAAGGTCCATTAGATGAAGCTTCATACCAAATATCGAAGACCTAGGCCTTGTGGTTTCAGAGAAGAAGATTTTTAAAGATTTTCCCTATATAAGCCTATGTAAAACTGGTGGGCCCCGGGGCGGGGCCATTTTTGGCCCCAGGGCTATAATTTGAACAATCTTGGTAGAGGTCCACTAGATGAAGCTTCATACCAAATATCGAAGACCTGCGCCTTGTGGTTTCAGAGAAGAAGATTTTTAAAGATTTTCCCTATATTAGCCTATGTAAAACTGGTGGGCCCCGGGGCGGGCCATTTTTCGCCTCAGGGCTATAATTTGAACAATCTTGGTAAAGGTCCACTAGATGAAGCTTCATACCAAATATCGAAGACCTGGGCCTTGTGGTTTCAGAGAAGAAGATTTTTAAAGATTTTCCCTATATTAGCCTATGTAAAACTGGTGGGCCCCGGGGCGGGGCCATTTTTAGCCCCAGGGCTATAATTTGAACAATCTTGGTAAAGGTCCATTAGATGAAGCTTCATACCAAATATCGAAGACCTAGGCCTTGTGGTTTCAGAGAAGAAGATTTTTAAAGATTTTCCCTATACACTGTAGCGTCGTTATAACGCTGTCATCGGGATCCATCGACGTCGACCGCGTTATATGTGATCCAGCGCTATATTGATCCCGAAAATATAGCGTTATATTGTTACCCCACCCTCTTTTTCTGCATGCATGGCTACTGTTTCTGCCAGTTTATTATGAATATTATATACTGCATGTATTTTATAAATTATATAGTTACTAGATTAAATAATAATCTGATTCTATACTTCTAGTGGTCATTTATCTTTTCATTCAAACCATTGCTGAATTTATTTATTACTGTACTTTCGTTTCTGTATCTCTGGCCGCCATATTTATTTACCTCCTCCAGTCTCAAGAAGGTATCACTAAATAGTGAAGTAAAATGCAACTTGACAATTCCGAAAGGTTAGCTTGAAAGAGGGACTATTAATGTAAGCTAACCAAGTTTAACATGGGGATTATGAATGTTTATTGTTGTACCTTGCTTGATTTCCGTTTCTTTGTTTTTATCTAGTGAATAATAAATAAATATCAAAAAAAAAAAAAAAAAACCCGGTGTGCTATGCTCTGTTTTGGCGGGAAAAATATTTAGTGTGTGCAAGTGACAATTACAAAGGGATTAATTGAGACAAACAGGTACAAATACCTTGATTACCTAGTTTTCACATCTTACCACACAGTTTTTTTTTTTTTTTTTTGGTTTGGGTTTTACGGCTCTTTCAAGATCTTACCACACAGTTAATTGCCGTCTTATCAATAAGCCATAGGCCAGTATTCACAGTTTAATAGTGTTGACAACTTGAGTAAATAAGCGAGAATACAGGTATTGCCTTGGCTGATGGTATTTTGACTGCCGAGTTCGGCGGAAAAATGGAAAAAAAAAATTGACCATTTTCAAAACTGGCGGACAAAAGCAAAAAAATGGAGGGACAGACCAACAGCGTTATAACAATTTCCCCCCAAAAAACGGCCCCACGGATTTACCGCATGCAGATGCACATGTGAAAACAGCGTCTGCATTGCTCTGTTTTGGCGGGAAAAATGTTTAGCGTATACAGGTGTCAATTTAATTTCACACCTTGTCCAGCTTATTTTTAATGCCTTAGGCGAATATTCACAGTTTGATAAGTGTTGACAGCTTGAGTAAATCGGCGAGTATACACGTCTTATCATGTCCGACGATGTTTTGACTGCCGAGTTCCGCAAAAAAGGGGCAAAATTTTCAACCAAACTTTCAAAACTGGGAAAAAACGTAAAAAAAACGGGAGCCACAGACCAACAGCGTTATAACGATTTCCGCGTTATAAGCATCAGCGTTATAACGACTCTACAGTGTATAAGCCTATGTAAAACTGGTGGGCCCCGGGGCGGGGCCATTTTTGGCCCCAGGGCTATAATTTGAACAATCTTGGTAAAGGTCCACTAGATGAAGCTTCATACCAAATATCGAAGACCTGGGCCTTGTGGTTTCAGAGAAGAAGATTTTTAAAGATTTTCCCTATATTAGCCTATGTAAAACGGGTGGGCCCCGGGGCGGGGCCATTTTTGGCCCCAGGGCTATAATTTGAACAATCTTGGTAAAGGTCCATTAGATGAAGCTTCATACAAAATATAGAAGACCTAGGCCTTGTGGTTTCAGAGAAGAAGATTTTTAAAGTTTTCATTTAAAAAATCTATTTTTAGCTCCTGTGACCTAGATGTGCAACAGACTGGAACCATTTGAACAACTTTGAAAGGGGACCACCTAAGGATCATTCCTGTGAAGTTTGGTCAAAATCCGATAAGTGGTTTAGGAGGAGATGTTGTTTGAAGAAAAAGTTTACGCATGCACACACGCACACACGCACGACGGACAAAAAGTGATCCCAAAAGCTCACCTCGTCACTACGTGACAGGTGAGCTAAAAAAAAACAAAAAAAAAAAAAAACAGAACTACAAGACAATAGCGCTCAGTGTGTGCTTTGAAGGATAAAATTGACAGCTTGTGTAGCTATCTATATTATGGCTACAAATTTATCACTCAGTAGTTATTTAGATTGATTTGGTCTAGTATGCACAATATTGTGATTAAACTGGTAAGGGGGACCTGTTGAAGACTAGTACTTGAGAAATTGTCAGTTTTTAACGTCATTTCAGGGTGTAATATCCAACAGCCGGAAATGTTGGTAAAACATGTTCCCTTCTAAGAAAGGATCCCTCCTGCATGGGACAACCTCATTGGATGGAGTGTACTTGCTTTCTTACGAGCGTGATATGTTGCTCAATTTGGATCATCCCCTTGAGAGACTAAAGTCGCCTACACACTGAAGGTTAAATGCAGTTTTAACCCTTAAAACGCCAATCAAGAGTCAAGACAAAAGCAGAAAACAGGTTCAAGGGGTAATATAAGAATCTTATATGGGTGTGAGGGGTGGATGGAAAAATCCGTCCCGAGGATCACTGTCCGGCATCACGAGGCTTGCCGAGTGATGCCGGACAGTGATCCCGAGGGACGGATTTTTCTATCCCCCCCCTCACACCAATATAGGATTCTTTTTCTTGCATACCTTCCATTTCTATTGCGAATTTCTAATGCTGCTGTCACTTCGGATACCGACGTCGGCCATTTTGTGATGACACAACAGGAATGTTTAGTGACATCACTCATGACGACGCCGCGCATGAGGTTGTGATCAACCAGACCATTTATCAAACACACGATTATATTCGATTTGGGGTCGGAACATCAGGGTCAGAACATAAATTTCTATCCCAGGATAAAGTCACAGATTTCCTTGTCTGATGTGCAAGAAAAATCTTTCCTCAAAGAGTACCTCAGAAACAAATTCTCTTTAGTATAATCCTTAAACTGCCAATCACAAAATTAACATAATTGCTTATGTATTTTTTTTTTTTTTCAAATTTTTTTTAGAGAAAATAAGGCTTGACTTTGCATGTGAATCTTCTGCATAGCAGTCAATTCACATGAAATGTCAGGCCTTTTTTCCTCTGAAAAATAATTAAAACAAGAGGGCCATGATGTTTCAAAGCTTATGGAAATGAAGGATTCACTGCTTTAAGGAGATGTGGACCAAAGATTTTTCTTTGGAGGTTATTTTTCATTGTAGTGGAATTTGAAGGTTTTTCTATTTTTAGCTCTGGTGTCCATTTTGTTTAACAGAGCGGAACAGTTTAGGCAATTTTGAAAGAGGGTCACTCAAGGAACATTCCTGTGAAATTATTTTCAAATCGGGCTCCTTGCCTAGGAGAAGATTTCATTTAAAGGTTTTTCTATATTTAGCTCTGGTGGCCATTTTGTTTAACGACCGAAACGATTAAGACAATTTTGAAAAAGGGTCACTCGACGAACGTTCCTGTGAAATTATTTCCTAATCGTTCCATTTGCCTTGGAGGAGATGTCATTTAAATGTTTTTCTATTTTTAGCTCTGGTGGCCATTTTGTTTAACAGAGTGGAACAATTTAGGCAATTTTGAAAGAGGGTCACTCAAGGAACATTCCTGTGAAGTTATTTTCAAATCGGGCCATTTGCATAGGAGGAGATGTCATTTGAAGGTTTTTCAATTTTTATCTCTGGTGGCCATTTTGTTTAACGGAGCGGAACGATTTAGGCAATTTTGAAAGAGGGTCAATCAAGCAACATTCCTGTGAAATTATTTTCAAATCGGGCCATTTGCCTAGGAGGAGATGTCATTTAAAGGTTTTACAATTTTTGGCTCTGGCGGCCATTTTGTTTAACAGAGCAGAATGATTAAGGCAATTTTGAAAGAGGCTCACTCAAGGAACGTTCCTGTGAAATTATTTTCAAATTGGGCCATTTGCCTAGGAGGAGATGTCATTTAAAGGTTTTTCTATTTTTAGCTCTGGGGGCCATTTGCCTAGGAGGAGATGTCATTTAAAGGTTTTTCTATTTTTAGCTCTGGCGGCCATTTTGTTTAACGGAGCGGAACGATTTAGGCAATTTTGAAAGAGGGTCACTAAAGGAACGTTCCTGTGAAATTATTTTCAAATTGGGCCATTTGCCTAGGAAGAGATGTCATTTAAAGGTTTTTCTATTTTAAGCTCTGGCGGCCATTTTGTTTAACGGAGCGGAACAATTTAGGTAATTTTGAAAGAGGGTCACTCAAGCAACATTCCTGTGAAATTATTTTCAAATCGGGGCATTTGCCTAGGAGGAGATGTCATTTAAATGTTTTTCTATTTTTGGCTCTGGCGGCCATTTTGTTTAACGGAGCAGAATGATTAAGGCATATTTGAAAGAGGCTCACTCAAGGAACGTTCCTGTGAAATTATTTTCAAATTGGGCCATTTGCCTAGGAGGAGATGTCATTTAAAGGTTTTTCTATTTTTAGCTCTTGCGGCCATTTTGTTTAACGGAGCAGAACGATTTAGGCAATTTTGAAAGAGGGTCACTCAAGGAACATTCCTGTGAAGTTATTTTCAAATCTAGCCATTTGCCTAGAAGATGTCATTTAAAGGTTTTTCTATTTTTAGCTCTGGCGGCTATTTGTTTAACAGAGCGGAACGATTTAGGCAATTTTGAAAGAGGGTCACTCAAGGAACGTTCCTGTGAAATTATTTTCAAATTGGGCCATTTGCCTAGGAAGAGATGTCATTTAAAGGTTTTTCTCTGGTGGCCATTTTGTTTAACGGAGCGGAACGATTGAGGTAATTTTGAAAGAGGGTCACTCAAGCAACATTCCTGTGAAATTATTTTCAAATCAAGCCATTTGCCTAGGAGGAGATGTCATTTAAAGGTTTTTCTATTTTTGGCTCTGGCGGCCATTTTGTTTAACGGAGCAGAATGATTAAGGCAATTTTGAAAGAGGCTCACTCAAGGAACGTTCCTGTGAAATTATTTTCAAATTGGGCCATTTACCTAGGAGGAGATGTCATTTAAAGGTTTTTCTATTTTTAGCTCTGGCGGCCATTTTGTTTAACGGAGCGGAACGATTAAGGCAATTTTGAAAGAGGGTCACTCAAGGAACATTCCTGTGAAGTTATTTTCAAATCTAGCCATTTGCCTAGAAGAAGATGTCATTTAAAGGTTTTTCTATTTTTAGCTCTGGCAGCCATTTTGTTTAACTGAGCGGAACGATTTAGGCAATGTTGAAAGAGGGTCACTCAAGGAACGTTCCTGTGAAATTATTTTCAAATCGGGCCATTTGCCTAGGAAGAGATGTCATTTAAAGGTTTTTTATTTTTAGCTCTGGCGGCCATTTTGTTTAACAGAGCGGAACGATTTAGGTAATTTTGAAAGAGGGTCACTCAAGCAACATTCCTGTGAAACTATTTACAAATCGGGCCATTTGCCTAGGAGGAGATGTCATTTAAAGGTTTTTCTATTTTTAGCTCTGGCGGCCATTTTGTTTAACGGAGCAGAATGATTAAGGCAATTTTGAAAGAGGCTCACTCAAGGAACGTTCCTGTGAAATTATTTTCAAATTAGGCCATTTGCTGAGGAGGAGATGTCATTCAAAGGTTTTCTATTTTTTAGCTCTGGCGGCCATTTTGTTTAATGGAGCGGAACGATTTAGGCAATTTTGAAAGAGGGTCACTCAAGGAACATTCCTGTGAAGTTATTTTCAAATCGAGCCATTTGCCTAGAAGAAGATGTCATTTAAAGGTTTTTCTATTTTTAGCTCTGGTGGCCATTTTGTTTAACGGAGTGGAACGATTTAGGCAATTTTGAAAGAGGGTCACTCAAGGAACGTTCCTGTGAAATTATTTTCAAATTGGGTCATTTGCCTAGGAAGAGATGTCATTTAAAGGTTTTTCTATTTTTAGCTCTGGCGGCCATTTTGTTAAACGGAGCGGAACGGTTTAGGTAATTTTGGAAGAGGGTCACTCAAGCAACATTCCTGTGAAATTATTTTCAAATCAGGCCATTTGCCTAGGAGGAGATGTCATTTAAAGGTTTTTCTATTTTTGGCTCTGGTGGCCATTTTGTTTAACGGAGCAGAATGATTAAGGCAATTTTGAAAGAGGCTCACTCAAGGAACGTTCCTGTGAAATTATTTTCAAATTGGGCCATTTGCCTAGGAGGAGATGTCATTTAAAGGTTTTTCTATTTTTAGCTCTGGCGGCCATTTTGTTTAACTGAGCGGAACGATTTAGGCAATTTTGAAAGAGGGTCACTTAAGGAACATTCCTGTGAAGTTATTTTCAAATCGAGCCGTTTGCCTAGAAGATGTCATTTAAAGGTTTTTCTATTTTTAGCTATGGCGGCCATTTTGTTTAACGGAGCGGAACGATTTAGGCAATTTTGAAAGAGAGTCACTCAAGGAACGTTCCTGTGAAATTATTTTCAAATCGGGCCATTTGCCTAGGAAGAGATGTCATTTAAAGGTTTTTCTATTTTTAGCTCTGGCGGCCATTTTGTTTAACGGAGCGAAACGATTTAGGTAATTTTGAAAGAGGGTCACTCAAGCAACATTCCTGTGAAATTATATCAAAATCCATTCACTGGTTTAGGAGGAGATGTCATTTAAGTAAATTGTTGACAGACGCACGACGCACAACGGACATTGACCGATCACAATAGCTCACCTTGAGCCTTCGGCTCAGGTGAGCTAAAAATAAAAATTGACATCTGCTCTAAAATTTCGGTGGTGCTATAAGGGTCTTGTTTTAGACTCAAAAAGCCAGCTGAAGTTGTCTCCCTTGTAAAAAAAATTGCTGGAAAATAGGCTAATAACGATTGAACGACTAAATAGCTGCCTTCAACTGGCAAGGATAATGAGCTATTTCATTTACTTCAATTATACGAGAAGTTCAAAGAAATTAAAATTGCATTCTCAAAGGCAGAGATGTTGGTATAGCAGGAAAATACCACTCATCCGCTCACCATGATGAGTAAGAATTTTGGAGGATGAGTAAAAATTTTGTCTAGTCCCTATGAAATTTACCAAAATCCATTAGGAAAACATGTCCGTAAGAAATAATGGCGTCCAACATGGTGTCAGAAAATAATAAATATTAGGTAAAAATGATAACATTTTTATTATTCCTGTTTTCAACATAGATTGTGGGTGCTTTTTAGAACCGCCTCAATGAGGCGGTTCTAACAAGTACCCACAATCTATGTTTTTGAGCAAAATAAGGCAGATAATGTAAACCCCCATAAACCCCATTTTTCTCTATATAAAGTGGGGTTTAGGTGGGTCTTTGTTTCACGGATTAGTTATCGTGATGTCTATATATCCTTGGTCATGCGGGACGAATGAAATTTTGACGAATTTTCCAGCCCTGTATAGTTTGGTGACACATGGTGTAGGAAACCAGGATACCCGGAGAAAACCACTATGACTAGATGGATGACAACTATCCTGCCACATGTCAAAATTTAGAATGGAAACGACAAGCAAAGGACATAACTCTACCTATCCAGGAATTTTTTGATGTTTCAAAGCTGTTTTTCACATTTTTATCAACAGGTGTCTATACTTAAAGAATTTGTTCTCCCTGGAAGCAATTTCTTTCATTTAACAAAATTACGAAGACCGTGCCTAGGTTTCAAACCTACCTGCCAGTGGGTCCCTGTTGAGGCCCAGTTTACTGATAATATAGCGTGGAATGTCAGCTTTGATTGTCTGTTTCGCTTTACCTTCGGCTGCCTCCAGCAACTGATAAAACTCTTCAGGGTCAAATTCCTGAAATAAACCGCAAAACAGTCCTGAGTTGCGAAATTTAAAAGAATCTTTAGAACAGATCATTATGGTAACATACAGCAATTTTTCATCAAACCCATGAAAAATGTCATTCTATATCAGGGAAGGGTTTACATTATTTTGGTTATATTTGCTCAAAAACACAGATGCAGTTGTAACAAGCACCCAGAATACACATTGCTACAAAAAAAGTAAAATACTGAAAAGTCATCAGAACAATGCCATTTCTAGAGCCATAAAGACATTATCGTAAAAATCCTAAAAATTCGGACACTTTGAAGGCTTGCTGTAATTCTCCTATAATTTTAACAAATTTGTTTCACGATCCAGCAAGGGGTCCGAAAGGTGCAGATGGATTGGCAAACAGTGTAGACCCTGATCAGTCTGCTCCTTCAGGAGCAGTCTAATCTAGGTCTGCACTGTTTGCTTAAGCCTATCTGTCCCAATACTTAGGATCATTACGTTATCTCACAAAGCGCCATTTCTTTAAAACATACATGTACTTCTGTGTAGTTTCCATTTTCTGCTTTAAAGAGAAATTGCAAGTGTTTGTTAGAATTTGGTAGTATATTCTGGGAAGAGGATAGAATGCATCATATTTGGCACTTAGACGGTTCTAACAATTACCATGATCTGTGTGTTTGAGCAAATTTAAGGGAAGTGATTTATTTATTTGTGTTGAGGTTTTACATCCGTGTCAACACTTTTTAGGTCATTTTGGAGACATCGCTTCCAATTTCGTCTGACTTTACCTGACATTAAAATTAAATGACATCTCAAGCCCTATCACCCAAACCACTGCTAAGGCAGGTTTATTTCTCATGTTCTCTCGGTTTCAACTCTTCATCATTAAGATAACACACCTGTGCGCCATAGTACATATTTCTCATCTCCAAAATGGCTACTTTTCTGTTGAAAATCCCTCATATTTTTCTTATTAATACTGCAAACATAGGTCATGGGTGCTCGTTAGAACTGCCTCATTGAGGCGGTTCTAACGAGTACCCACAACCTATGTCTTGGAGTAAAAATAAGAACAATAATGTATACCCCAGCAAACCCCCATTTTTTCTATACAAGAGGGCCCGAATCGCTCACCTGAGAATCAGTGTCTCTAGTTCATTCTTGGCCCAAGGGCTATACTAGGTGAAGCTTCATACCAAACATCAAAGACCTGAGCCTTGTGGTTTCAGAGATGAAGATTTTTAAATATTTTCTCTATATAAGCCTATGAAAAACCAAGGGCCCCAGGGATGGGGGCATTTTTGGCCCCAGGGCTATAATTTGAACAATCTTGGTAGAGGTCCACTAGATGAAGCTTCACACCAAATATCAAAGATCTGAGCCTTGTGGTCTCAGAGAAGAAGATGTTTAAAGATTTTCCCTGTATAAGCCTATGTAAAACCAAAGGCCCTCCCGGGCGGGGGCATTTTTAGCCCCAGGTATATAATTTGAACAATCTTGGTAGAGCTCCACTAGGTGAAGCTTCACACTAAATATTAAAGACCTGGGCCTTACGGTTTCAGAGAAGATTTTAAAGATTTTCCCTATATAAGCTTATGTAAAACAAAAGGCCCCTGGGGCGGGGGCATTTTTATCCCCAGGGCTATAATTTGAACAATCTTGGTAGACGTCCACTAGATGAACCTTCACACTGAATATCAAAGATCTGGGCCTTGTGGTTTCAGAGAAGAAGATTTTTAAAGATTTTCCCTCTATAAGCCTATGTAAAACCAAAGGCCCCCGGGGGCTATAATTTGAACAATCTTGGTAGAGGTCCACTAGGTGAAGCTTCACACCAAATATCAAAGACCTGGGCCTTGTGGTTTTAGAGAAGAAGATTTTTAAAGATTTTTCCTATATAAGCCTATGTAAACCTAAAAGCCCCCGGGGCGGGGGCATTTCTGGCCCAAGGGCCATAATTTGAACAATCTTGGTAGAGGTCCAGTAGATGAAGCTTCATACCAAATATCGAAGACCTGGGCCTCTCAGTTTCAGAGAATAAGGTTTTTAAAGATTTTCCCTGTATAAATAAGTTCTGAATAATAAGTTCTGAATATAAGCCTATGTAAAACCAAAGGCCCCCGGGGCAGGGGCATTTTTGGCCCTAGGGCTATAATTTGAACAATCTTGGTAGAGGTCCACTAGGTGAAGCTTCTGTGACTTTGTTTTCCAGTAAATTGGGCTTCTCAAAAATGTTTTTTTTTTTTTTTTGGTTTTATGGCCCTTTCAAGTATATTTCACGCCCATCTTTAATCAGAGGTGGGCAAAAACCAGAGTACCCAGAGAAAAACCACCATACCTTCTCTTGCAGAACTTGGCATTTCACATGTGACCCGAGTGATGAATAACAGTAAGCACTCTTAACCCTTGTCCTGCTGATCCCGGATATGCCTCAGCTTTCAAACAATGTAGATCCAGATCAGATGGCTTCTGAAGAAGCCATCTGATCAGGCTCTACAGTGTTTGCCATTCAGTTTATGAAATTGTTGCATTGATTGGCATCAAGTAATCTGATTGGCTGATAATCGGTAGTGGGTGTGGCATATATGAATATTCAGCAGAACAAGGGTTAACCATTAGGTCACAGAGGAGGCCAGTTGAAAAAATTGTGGTGTACTCTTACCAACAGTCTCCAAGGGAGCTACTCTGAAATGAAAGAATTTGCTCTTCTTAAAGAGCAAATTCTTTCATTTCAGAGTAGTTCCCATTTGTTTGTTTTGTTTGATTTGAGGTTTAACGTTCCCGTCAACACTTTAAAGGTCATTTTGGAGATGTTGCTTCCAATTTTGTGGGACTTTTACCCAACATTGAGATGAAATGACATCTCAAGCCCTGTCGCCCAATGAAACCAATAGGGTTTAATAGCATGGGGGGTCCGCCTCGCACCACGGTTCCTGGACAGGCTTAGATCCTCTAAGCGGTTTACCAGTACTAGTGTGCGGGCCGGATTCAGCTCTGCGTGGAAGCATCATGCAGCCCATATATTTCTTTAAGCCCCTATGGGCAGGGGGCCCCCCGAGTAGTTCCCATGGACCCGATTGATAAGAGAAAAGTTTTTTTTTTTTTTTTTTTTTTTTTTTTAAACTGTCACCACTAAAGGTGTACCCATTTCTTTTAAGTTTGAAAACTTCTCTTAGAATTCCCCACTGTAGAAATCTAAAAAAAAAGCATTTATCTTAAGTGCAAAGAACTTCATTAATGTTTACACTTCAGTTCCAAATGTTGTGTTTTTGACACGTTAACAGAACGATTTTCTGACTCTGGCAAATCCATAATCCAGCAAGCATAGAGAAGTATGTGTCGTATGTTGTATCCAATCAAACTTTCATGCTAACCCTTTCAAGTCTGTGGATCCGTCTTATCTGGACCCTGCAGATCCTGATCAGAAAGCTTCATCTGGATTTTCACTGCATAGCAGCTATGCAAACAGAGTAGATCCAGATGAGTTGGCTCAGAAGGAGCTGTGTCATCAGGATATGCACTGTCTGTCATCCTGTAAACAATGCTGATTAAACTCCCTAGTGACAAGGATGTGACAATGGATGCATCCAAATACAAGGCTGGAATCAGAATCAGAATTGTTACTGGTGATATGTCAAATGACATTCATACATCAGGACCTGTGATATGGGAAGTTAGTCCCTAGCTCTCACCAGAGAGGTAAACTTAGCTACACGATCCTCGGCACCTTCAGCTGTGGAAATTATCAAATCGATCCTCAGCACCTTCACCTGTGGAAATTATCAAATTGATCCTCGGCACCTTCACCTGTGGAAATTATCGAATCAGAAGGGCATTCCAATCTCTAATGGTCCGTGGGAAGAAAGATCCTTTTTAAATGTCAGTTCTTGCAGTAAAGGTCTGAAATGCCAATGAATGGTGATTTCTACAGTGCCTAGCTGGGGGAACAAGGTCATCTGTTGGATGCTGGCAGCACCCTTTAGTCCTTTGTATAAAGGTATGAGCCTACTGTCTCTTCTTCTTTTCTTAAGAGACTCCCATCTCAATTTTCACTGGAAGAGTCCACTCCAGAAACTTAGGGGTGAAAGGGTTAAAATGAAATGAAAACAAAAGCCTACCAGACACTCTAGTAATCTTGATGGTCGTGATATAATCAGCAACATTTTCTTGATGAGAGGATAAATAAAGTCATAGGCTTCTCCAGTTCTTGCTTGTGCCTGAAAAATATCAACCAACCCTCAGGTAATCAACAGAAGAAAAAGGTCTGCGAGAAGCAAAAGTAGTCATCAAGGTTTCAGGCATAATGCTCATTACCTAAATTGAAAAGAAAATACAGTCGAACTTCGATGGCTCGAACCCCTTTGGGACCATGAACATTTGTTCGAGACAGCGGTAGTTCGAGCCACGGAGGGTTGCTATTTGTGCCATACCAGGAGACATGATAAAGATAATTGTGGGCTATCTTTTCGGTGTTCTATATTGTAAATGTATGTTGTGTGTACTCATTAGAATCGCCTCATCGAGGCGATTCCAATGAGTACACACAGCTACATTTAAAAGTTAAAGAAGAAAATCTCCCTTCATTATCACTATATCGTATTTGGAGGAATTCCCTGCGGACTTAAGAATGGGTTCGACACATCCATGGTAAACGAGCAATCGGGGTTCGAGCCATTGAAGTTCTACTGTATATGTAATACAAAGAATCACCTAAATATACTGTGCAATCTACTTCCACAGGGGCTGCTCTTCAAGGAAAAAATTTGCTCCCATTGGGAGCAGATTCTTTGCTGTAATATTTACCACCCTCTGGGATAATTCAGCAGACGGCAAATTGTTAATATTTTTCTTTTTTTCCCCAAGAAAACATGACTTGACAGCTCATGCAACTATGGAGACAATTTGCATGGGCTGTCAAGTCCTGTTTTCTGGGAAAATTAGGAAGATATTTCAAATTGTTGCCTGCTGCGAAAAAAAGTACCCAGCATGCAGAGCATTAACCCTTGTCCTGCTAATCCCGGATATGCCTTATCTTTGAAACAATGTAGATCCAGATCAGATGGCTTCTGACGAAGCCATCTGATCAGGATCTACATTGTTTGCCATTCAGATTGTGAATTTGTTGCAATAATTTGCATCAAGTAATCTGATTGGTTGATAATCGGTAGCGGGTGTGGTATATATAAATATTCAGCAGGACAAGGGTTAAGAGTAGTCCCTTCTCATGGTGATGATCATGGAAAAGATTATGGTTATGGAAAAAGATGATTTTTCTAGACTTTCCTTGTTGTGCATTGTAATATTTATTTTTTCCTATGCCACTGAAGGTTAGCTTTCAATATAACGTGACATGGTGCATTTGTGTATGAAATAACAATACAATGGAAAACTTTGGTTTTGGAGAGCATGAAAAGTAGGTAAATGACCATCCATAAGTTACACAGAAACTAATGCATTGATTGTGTTGTGGTTTAACGACACATCAACTATTGTTGGCCATTTTGTGTGGTCTCCCAGGGAAAGGAAGGAAAGAGAGGGAAGAGTTAGTACAGAAGATGAATTTCAAAGTGAGAGACAAAGGAGAAAGAGGAACAAACATGTAAATGGAAGTGTAGAAACAGAAGAAATAACAACATTCCTGTTTACTTGTACCTGCTGTAACGACAGTAGGCCTTGCCCAATTGTAAGCCAATATAAGTTGGGTCCCAGTGGTGCCACCTCACCCATCCATTGTGTGTGCACATTAACCCATTTTGTACCAGAAACACCAAAATGGGTATCCTAGCAAACAGTGCAGGCCCAGATCAGAGGCTGCAGAAAGTGGTATCTGAGCAGGGCCAAACAGTGCAAGCCCAGATCAGACGCCGTAGAACACGGCGTCTGATCAGGGCCTCCACTGATTGCTAAAAGTTCAGTCATTTTCCAAATAAATTTTGATGAAAACACAACGTGTCACCCCTAAAATTTGGAATGGGCTCCTGCTATATATAAGGAGGGAGATTCCATTTGGTACAAAAAGGGTTAAAGACTGATCAATCTGCTTTTCTGAAGATAAAGTTTTGTTGTGGCTTGCATGATACCTATGGGACTGCCAGTTGTGTGACATCTTAGTTTGTGAACCCTTGTTCTGCTGAATAAATCAGTTTTGCCACACCCATTGTGGACTCTCAACCGATCATACTACTTGTTACAATGTATTCGTTCATTTCACAACTGAATGACAAACTGTAGATTCTGATCAGATGATTCTGCATAAGCCAGCTGATCTTGATCTCTTTACTGTTTGCAAAGGTAGGGTTTGTCATATGCCGCAGGACAAGAGTTAAGATGTGGCCAACCACTTTGGACCATGTTTGGATAGCTCAGTGGTAAGTGCACTTGCCTCTGATGCTAGAGGTCCCGGGTTCGATCCCCTGCAGCAGAGATAAAATTTCGGTGTCCGAACACGCTCCATTGGCATCATTTGCAGGGATAAATGTCATAAAGTGCAACTTCCTTCAGATCGGGACGTTAACTGGAGGCCCCCTGTGCAGGGAGAACCATCTCCTGTGCAGGTTAAAGATCCCTACCGTAATTACATGATTACTGTCTAGGCTTTCATCCTGCAAACCAGGAGTGTATGTAATGTACACCTGCGGTAATGGCCAAATGTGACCGAGGCAGTATCAGTAGAAAGAAAGAAAGAAAGGACCCTCAATACATTTAACCCTTATAGTACCAAATGTAATCTTCCTCCTTATATATAGCAGGAGTGCATTTCAAAATTTAGGGATGACATGTTGTGTTTTCTTCTAAATTGATTTGGAAAATGGCTGAACTTTCTGCAAACAGTGAAGGCCCTGATCAGACGCCACATTCTGTGGCGTCTGATCTGGGCCTGCACTGTTTGCCAATTACCCCTTTAGGGATTTCCGGTACAAAATGGGTTAATTGAACAAGAAAATGCTAAAAATCAAGTTAAAAGCTTACATCTATAAGTAATTTCTCTAGGCTGTCAGAGAGTTCATAGAAGTATGTGCTGGTGATGAGTTTCTCCTGTGACTTCTCGAGGCAGTCTCGTGCCAGTTCCATCACCTGGTGCAACAGGAAGCTGGTGATCGCGTCAGCCTCGCCCGAGTGCTGTTGCTGGCGGCAGTGATCTAGAAATGTCTGCAAACGCTCCTCCATTTGAGCTGTAGCCTGCAAAATTTAATACATGTACACCGAAACTGCAATGACTGAAAATGCAAATGCTTAATTAACCATGGTTGATTTGAACACACCTTAATTTCCTGGGTTTTTTCCATAGCTCCAAGTACAAACATCTGCTGGTGCATAACAGCCCGATTATAACACTATTACTGGGTTCCAAACAAGAAACAAGGCCAGTTAACCCTTAAGATGCAGAGAAAAACTACATCTGAAAATGTCGTCTGCTTGTCATCTGCTGAATTTTTTGCAAACATTTCAAAAAATATTTTTGCATACAAGCAAACAGTGTGGACCCAAATCAGACTGCTCAAACTGGGGTTTCAGGGGGTATATCTTATTTTTCTTATTTCTGCTCAAAAATATAGATTGTGAGGCGGTTCTAACGAGTGCCCACAATCTATATTCTGAGCAGAAAAAAGAAAAATGTCACAATTTTTCATCTTAAAATCTTCATTTTTTCGGCAATAAAAGTGGCAATATATTTGTATAGGCTTGTTTGCGTAATGTTAAGTCCCTAGATTCTTTCCAAGTACAAACATTTGCAGCTGCATCATGCACAGCCCCATTATAACACTATGATATATTCAAATGAAAATGTGTAAATTAAATAGAACTAGAAATGTGTCCAAAGGACACGGATGCCTCTGCCTGGTAGTACAATTAAGAAAAATTAAACACAAACTGCTAATGCCATCTCGGATGCAAACACAGACAGATAGGGACAGACTGACAGAGGAAACACTATATGCCCTTTCCACCATTCTTTGAATAAAAATACCCATAAATGGTCATTTTTTATATATCTATACATCTTTAGAATCAAACAGTAAACACCACTATATTCAAAAGATGAACAGAGGTTTAGGTGTAATGTAGGGAGATTTTTCATATTTTTATCTTGAAAAGGCATAATTGTATGTACTCACTGGGCGATTCCAATGAATAACACAGCATTCCTTTATGTTATTAACTGACTACCCTGTATTGATCGGAGGTCATCCATATTAATACCAGGTCAACCAATATTAAACGGAGGTCAAAAATCAATTATCATGTTTTTTAATCGTGTCAATAAATAAAATTGTCATTAATCAAGTAATTTCGCATTGGCCCAGTTACAGGTCCTTGGTCAGATGTATTGGCCTCGGGGCCAATACAGCAGACCTCTGGACCGGTAACTGGGCCAATACGAAATACTTGATTAATAACATTATATTATAGAAGATCAACAGATATCCATAAATAATCCCAGTGTGCCTCTTTACCTCGCATGATTTACCCCCAGTGGCTAGCACTTTCTCTGCCTAGAACAGGTTTTATAATGGTCATATGGTGTGGAGCTTCTCATGTTATCTTATCCCATAAAATGCCAATCATGACAATTGTCGTCTGCTTTGTTGTCTGCCTGTTACTTTAAAAGCCATTTTTGCAAACAGTGTGGACCCAAATCAGACTGCTCCTCTGATCTGGGTCCACACTATTTGCCTTTGTGAAAAAATATTTCTAAAAAGTTTGCAAGAAGATTCAGCAGAGGAAATATGCAGACAGCATTTTCAGATGTAGTTTTTCTCAGCATCTTATTGCCACTGCAAATACTGATTTTGTTTGTGTTGGAGTTTAACCCTTGTCCTGCTGAGCCCGGATATGCCTTTTCTTTGAAACAATGTAGATCCAGATCAGATGGCTTCTGAAGAAGCCATCTGATCTGGATCTACATTGTTTGTCAGTCAGATTGTGACTTTGTTGTAATAATTTGCTACCGGTAATCTGATTGGTTGATATTCGGTAGTGGGTGTGGCATATATGAATATTCAGCAGGACAAGGGTTAAAGGCCTAGTAAACACTATAGTACCCAGATGTTTAGGGCATTTTGGTTTTATGACCATTTCAAGATTATTTCATACCAATAATTTATAAGAAGTGGGCAAAGACTGGAGTACCCAGAGAAAAACCGACGGAACTTGGTGCCTCATATGTGAGCAGAGTGAGGCTCAAATCCACAGCAGTGTCAGACCTAATTAGTTTATTTTTTACATTTGGGAATCATGGTAACTGGGAGTGAAAACAGCACAAATTCTATGGGTAGGTTTTTAAAAAGTACATCAAACTTCATGGTCAAGGTCACAAGGTCAAAAATTATGGTACCACTGGAAAGGTCTTGTGACAAGGAATGCACACGTGAAATATGAAAGCCCTATCACTTACCAATCGAAAGTTATGGCCAATGTTAAAGTTTTTGAAAAGTAGGTCAAACATCAAGGTCAAAAATTATGATACCATTGGAAAGGTCTTGTGACATAGAATGCACAAGTGAAATATGAAAGCCCTATCACTTACCAATCGAAAGTTATGGCCAATGTTAAAGTTTATAAAAAGTAGGTCAAGGTCACAAGGTCAAAAATTATGGTACCACTGGAAATGTCTAGTGACAAGGAATGCACATGTGAAATATGAAAGCCCTATCAGTTAACATTCAAATGTTATGCCCAATGTTAAGGTTTTTGTGGACAGACAAACAAACAGACACCGCCGAATCTTTGATTCTGGGGGCATAAAAAATATCATTACAGCTTTAGCTTAACATTACTCAAGATTTTTTCACATGTTAGCCCTTATCTTGCTGTATATTCATCTAAGCTGCACCCATTTCTGTCTATCAACCAATCAAATTACTTGATGTCATTAATTGCTACAAATTCATAAACTGAATGCCAAACAGTGTAGATCCTGATCAGATGGCTTCTTCAGAAGCCATCTGATCTGGATCTACACTGTTTGCAAAGATAGGGGTTGTCGTGAACAGCAAGATAAGGGTTAGTATGTAAATGACTGATCAATCCATTTTTTTCAGTTTGGTCTTCAGGTTTTAGTTGCTTGACCTCTCAACTGTAATAACTTATTGTGACCAATATCAACCCTTATCCTGCTGAATAAATTAATTTTAGCACACCCACATCTGACTATCAACCAACCAAATTACTTAATATTGCATTTATTCAAGTTAGCAGACTGAATGATAAACAGTGCAGATCCTGATTAGATGGCTAACAGAATTTTCTGTCAAAAATAGAACAAGAGGGCCATGATGGCCCTGGATCGCTCACCTGACCCATATGATAGAGTTAGAAGTGGGCCTCTGGGAGGGCCATTATTGACCCCAGGGCTACAATGTGCATAATGTTGAGGGAGGTCTAAAAAGGTGAAGCTTCATACCAAATATCAACAAAGCCTATAATTTGAACAATCTTGGCAAAGGTCCAGTAGATGAAGCTACACACCAAATATCAAAGACCTGGGCCTTGGGGTTTCAGAGACCATTTTTAAAGATATTCCCTACATAGCCTATGTAAAACCAAATGGCCCCGGGGCGGGGACATTTTTGGCCTCAGAGCTATAATTTAAAGAATCTTGATAGAGGTCCACTAGATGAAGCTTCACACCAAATATCAAAGACCTAGGTCTTGCTGTTTCAGAGAAGAAGATTTCCAAAGATTATCTCTATATATAAGTCTATGTAAAACCAAAGGGCCCCAGGGCAGGGGCTATAATTTGAACAATCTTGGTAGAGGTCCACTAGGTGAAGCTCCATACCAAATATCAAAGACCTAGGCCTTGTGAATTCAGAGACAAAATTTTTCAAGATTTTCCCCATATAAGTCTATGTAAAACCAAATGGCCCTGGAGCGGGAGCATTTTTGGCCCGTGGGCTATAATTTGAACAATCTTGATAGTGGTCCACTAGGTGAAGCTTCATACCAAATATCAAAGACCTGGGACATGTTGTTTCAGAGAAGAAGATTTTTTTAAGATTTCCCTATATAAGCCTATGTAAAACCAAAGGGTCTCGGGCGTGTGCATTTTTGGCCCCAGAACTATAATTTGAACAATCTTGGTAGGGGTCCACTAGGTATAGCTTCATACCAAATATCAAAGACCTGGGCCTTGCGGTTTCAGAGAAGAAGATTTTTAAAGATTTTCCCTATATATGCCCATGTAAAACCAAAAGGCCCCGGGGCGGGGGCATTTTTGGCCCCAGCAATATATATTGAACAATCTTGGTAGGGGTCCACTAGATGAAGCTTCATACCAAATATCAAAAACATGGCCCTTACGGTTTCAGAGAAGAAAATTTTTAAAGATTTTCCCTATATAAGCCTATGAAAAATCAAAGGGTCCCGGGGCGGGGGCATTTTTGGCCTGTGCACTATAATTTGAACAATCTTCGTAGGGGTCCACAAGATGAAGCCTCATACCAAATATCAAAGACCTGGGCCTTGCGGTTTCAGAGAAGAAGATTTTTCAAGATTTTCAATATATAAGCCCATGTAAAACCAAAGGGCCCCCGAGCAGGGGCATTTTTGGCCCCAGGGCTATAATATGAACAATCTTGGTAGGGGTCCACTAGGTGAAGCTTCATACCAAATATCAAAGACCTAGGCCTTGCGGTTTCAGAGAAGAAGATTTTTAAAGATTTTTCCTATTTAAGCCCATGTAAAACCAAAGGGCCCCGGGGCGGGGGCATTTTTGGCCCCAGCACTATAATTTGAACAATCTTGGTAAGGGTCCCCTAGATGAAGCTTCATACCAAATATCAATGAACTGAGCTTTGCGGTTTCAGAGAAGAAGATTTTTACAGATTTTCCCTATATAAGCCCATGTAAAACCAAAGGGCCCCAGAGCGGGGGCATTTTTGGTCCCAGCACTATAATTTGAACAATCTTGGTAGGGGTCCACTAGATGAAGCTTCATACCAAATATCAAAGACCTGGGCCTTGTGGTTTCAGAGAAGAAGATTTTTTAAGTTTTTGGTGAAAAAAAATCTATTTTTGGCTCCTATGACCTAGATGTGCAACGGACCGGAACCATTTGAACAACTTTGAAAGGGGACCACCATTCCTGTGAAGTTTGGTCAAAATCCGATCAGTGGTTTAGGAGGAGATGTCGTTTGAAGAAATTGTTTACGGACGCACGGACGCACGCACAGACTGACGACGGACGAAAAGTGATCCCAAAAGCTCACCTCGTCACTACGTGACGGTGAGCTAAAAAGTGGAAACCTTTGCGTTTTGTCACTTGAAGCCAAAAATCTAGTATAAAATACAAGAGGGCCCAGAGGGCCCTGAATCGCTCACCTGAGAATCAGTGTCTCTAGTACATTCTTGGCCCAAGGGCTATACTAGGTGAAGCTTCATACCAAATATCAAAGACCTGAGCCTTGTGGTTTCAGAGATGAAGATTTTTAAATATTTTCCATATATAAGCCTATGAAATACCAAAGGGCCCCAGGGATGGGGGCATTTTTGGCCCCAGGGCTATAATTTGAACAATCTTGGTACAGGTCCACTAGATTAAGCTTCACACCAAATATCAAAGATCTGAGCCTTGCGGTTTCAGAGAAGAAGATTTTTAAAGATTTTACCTATATAAGCCTTTGTAAACCCTGAGGCCCCCAGGGCGGGGGCATTTCTGGCCCAAGGATCATAATTTGAACAATCTTGGTAGAGGTCCACTAGATAAAGTTTTATACCAAATATCGAAGACCTGGGCCTTTTGGTTTCAGAGAAGAAGATTTTTAAAGATTTTCCCTGTATAAGCCTATGTAAAAACCAAAGGCCCCCGGGGCGGGGGCATTTTTGGTCCTGGGGCTATAATTTGAACAATCTTGGTAGAGGTCCACTACGTGAAGCTTCACACCAAATATCAAAGACCTGAGCCTTGTGATGTCAGAGAAGCAGATTTTTAAAGATTTTCCCTATATAAGCCTATGTAAAACCAAAGGCCCCCGGGGCGGGGACATTTTTGGCCCTAGGCTATAATTTGAACAATCTTGGTAGAAGTCCACTAGATGAAGCTTCATACCAAATATCAGAGACCTGGGCCTTTCAGTTTCAGAGAAGAAGATTTTTAAAGATTTTCCCTGTATAAGCCTATGTAAAACCAAAGGCCCTTAGGGCGGGGGCATTTTTGGCCCTAGGGCTATAATTCGAACAATCTTGGTAGAGGTCCACTAGGTGAAGCTTCACACCAAATATCAAAGACCTGGGCCTTGTGGTTTCAGAGAAGAAGATTTTTAAAGATTTTACCTATATAAGCCTTTGTAAACCCTGAGGCCCCCAGGGCGGGGGCATTTCCGGCCCAAGGATCATAATTTGAACAATCTTGGTAGAGGTCCACTAGATAAAGCTTTATACCAAATATCGAAGACCTGGGCCTTTTGGTTTCAGAGAAGAAGATTTTTAAAGATTTTCCCTGTATAAGCCTATGTAAAAACCAAAGGCCCCCGGGACGGGGGCATTTTTGGCCCTGGGGCTATAATTTGAACAATCTTGGTAGAGGTCCACTAGGTGAAGCTTCACACCAAATATCAAAGACCTAAGCCTTGTGATGTCAGAGAAGCAGATTTTTAAAGATTTTCCCTATATAAGCCTATGTAAAACCAAAGGCCCCCGGGGCGGGGACATTTTTGGCCCTAGGGCTATAATTTGAACAATCTTGGTAGAGGTCCACTAGATGAAGCTTCATACCAAATATCAGAGACCTGGGCCTTTCGGTTTCAGAGAAGAAGATTTTTAAAGATTTTCCCTGTATAAGCCTATGTAAAACCAAAGGCCCTTAGGGCGGGGGCATTTTTGGCCCTAGGGCTATAATTTTAACAATCTTGGTAGAGGTCCACTAGGTGAAGCTTCACACCAAATATCAGAGACCTGGGCCTTTCAGTTTCAGAGAAGAAGATTTTTAAAGATTTTCCCTGTATAAGCCTATGTAAAACCAAAGGCCCTTAGGGCGGGGGCATTTTTGGCCCTAGGGCTATAATTCGAACAATCTTGGTAGAGGTCCACTAGGTGAAGCTTCACACCAAATATCAAAGACCTGGGCCTTGTGGTTTCAGAGAAGAAGATTTTTAAAGATTTTACCTATATAAGCCTTTGTAAACCCTGAGGCCCCCAGGGCGGGGGCATTTCCGGCCCAAGGATCATAATTTGAACAATCTTGGTAGAGGTCCACTAGATAAAGCTTTATACCAAATATCGAAGACCTGGGCCTTTTGGTTTCAGAGAAGAAGATTTTTAAAGATTTTCCCTGTATAAGCCTATGTAAAAACCAAAGGCCCCCGGGACGGGGGCATTTTTGGCCCTGGGGCTATAATTTGAACATTCTTGGTAGAGGTCCACTAGGTGAAGCTTCACACCAAATATCAAAGATCTGAGCCTTGTGATGTCAGAGAAGCAGATTTTTAAAGATTTTCCCTATATAAGCCTATGTAAAACCAAAGGCCCCCGGGGCGGGGACATTTTTGGCCCTAGGGCTATAATTTGAACAATCTTGGTAGAGGTCCACTAGATGAAGCTTCATACCAAATATCAGAGACCTGGGCCTTTCGGTTTCAGAGAAGAAGATTTTTAAAGATTTTCCCTGTATAAGCCTATGTAAAACCAAAGGCCCTTAGGGCGGGGGCATTTTTGGCCCTAGGGCTATAATTTGAACAATCTTGGTAGAGGTCCACTAGGTGAAGCTTCACACCAAATATCAAAGACCTGGGCCTTGTGGTTTCAGAGAAGAAGATTTTTAAAGATTTTCCCTATATAAGCCTATGTAAACACAAAGGCCCCCGTGGCGGGGGCATTTCTGGCCCAAGGGCCATAATTTGAACAATCTTGGTAGAGGTCCACTAGATGAAGCTTCGTACCAAATATCGAAGACCTGGGCCTTTTGGTTTCAGAGAAGAAGATTTTTAAAGTTTTCATTTCAAAAATCTATTTTTAGCTCCCTCGACCCAGATGTGCAATGGACCGGAACCATTTGAACAACTTTGAAAGGGGACCACCTAAGGATCATTCCAGTGAAGTTTGGTCAAAATCCGATCAGTGGTTTAGGAGGAGATGTCATTAGAAGAAAAAGTTTACGCACACACGCACGCACGCACGCACACACGCACACACGCACGCACGACGGACGACGGACAAAAAGTGATCCCAAAAGCTCACCTCGTCACTACGTGACAGGTGAGCTAATAAAAACACAAATAAATAGACCTGACATCCCTTATATAACAAATGGACTTGTCCAACATATTATAGCAATGGAAGAGTCCACTAGTACACAATGGGTTAATCTTCCCACCCACCATTCCTAGTCTACTTTTGCCTAACTTGGTCACTCCAAGTCTATTTGCCTAACCCTACCATTCCAAGTTTATTTGCCTAATTCAGCCACTTCCAGGTTGTTTAGCTGACTCAGCCACTCCCAGTTTATTTGCCAAGCTCAACCATTCCCAGCGTGTTTTTTTGTACTCTGTGTCGGCTAAAACCCATTCCCAGAGTGTTTTCTACTCTGTGTGGGCTAAAACTCAATAAGCCCTGCCATGGGGAAACTTGTTTTGCCATTTGTGAACACCAAAAGTGGTGATAAGCCTGCGGATCCATGCAGTCTGACAACACCTTTGTGCCTGCCTACTGGACGCTAAAATACATCTAGTTTCTTTATCTGAAATTATAACTCTTGTAGCTGAGCAGACTGGTTTATGTCTCACCTGGTTGCTAAACCCTGAAGTCAGGTTTGCACGTGACGGGGCTCAAACTGCGACACAAACAACAACTTTTACGGCTTTTTCTGATTTGATCTGTTGATGTCTTTTAGACACAGGCTTCTATTTCAAGACAAAATTTAATCAAATGGCTTTTAAAACCTCAATTTTTATTAGACAAATTGAAATGCAATTAGTTTTTAAAGCTAATAATGTTGCGACTCTAAGCTAATATCTTTGATATCTCGGCAAATCCCTGTTTCAGATATAGCAGAAATAGTATTTAAGGGGAATGGAGACATCTTCAGGGGAGGCAACTCCTGCAAAAGTTTTTTTGTCTCCCATGCCAATAGGGGTCAATTCTTAAAGGAAAGAATTTGCTCAAAGTTCAAAGGGCAATAACTCCAAAAGTAGGAAAATCAATGTTACCTTTCATATGTTCTGCACATTGTCTCATGGTGCTCTTCATATCTGTGAGTTTCATGGAAATATCTCAAATCGTATCGAAGTTATGGAATGGACAAGAAACTATGATAGAAATGGCTGTGTTCAATGTTCAAAAGGGCAACAACTCCAAAAGTAGGAAAATCAGGGTTACGGTTCATACATTTTGCACGTCGTCCCATAGTGCTCTACGGATCTGTGAAGTTTCGTGAAAATATCTCAAACGGTATCAGGGTTATGGAGTGGACACGAAAAAATGAGGCACTGATGGATGGAGGGATGGATGTACGGATGGACACTCAAAACTTCGGAGGGTGTAATAGAATACCCTGCCATTTTTGAATGGCAGGGCATAAAAAGTTGGTAGCTTCTGAATTTACCATATGTATTCTGATAGATAGGCCTGAGCAGTGTAAAACCCAGATGCGGCGTCTCATCAGTGTCTAAACTGTTTGTCACTCGTCCAGCTATTTTTAGACATAACACCAGGTAGTAATTTGTACTTGTTCAAATTCTAGAACAAGTATGGTAAGGAGTTGAGAAGTGTCAGAATGCTTAGGGTGAATACGGTAATACCCATTTAACCCATTTTGTACCCAATAGAATCTTCCTCCTTATATATAGCAGGAGTCCATTCCAAAATTAAAGAGTATCAGGTTGTTTATTTGGAAAATGGCTTAACTTTTTTGCAAACAGTGTAGGCCCTGATCAGACGCCGCAGAATCATTCTGTGGCTTCTGATCTGGGCCTGCACGGTTTGCCTGGGTACCCGTTTTGGGGCTTCCGGTACAAAATGGGTTAAGAATCACTTGTAACTATAGAAAAACTCTCTAACATATACATAAACAGTTTCTCATGTATTGACTCTACTTTTTATGCTAATGAAAAGACATCAGTTTGTGTGATCTCACGGGGTCTTAATTCATTCCAGCATCCCTTGTCAACCAAGAGTGTTAATCTTTCTAATTAAAAACACAACATTCTAGACCATATAAGCAACGCCATGATACAAAACTGTTTTTGCTATTTGCAAACTGAGCCACAGATCAGCCTGCACATCCAGACAGTCTACCGGCCCCCACCCATTGGGGCTTGAAGAAACAGATTGGGCTGCTTGATGCTTCCACGCAGAGCTAAAACCAACTGCACATGAGTACGGGGAGACCGCTTAGATGTTCCAAGCCTCCCCAGGAAAAGTGATGCGAGTTGGACTGTCCATGTATATAAGCCCTATTGGTTTCATTGGGCAGCAGGGCTTGAAATATCATTTCATCTCAATGTTGGGTAAAAGTCCCACAAAATTGGAAGAAATGTCAACAAAATGACCTCTACAGTGTTGATGGGGAAGTTAATCCTCAAATCAAACAAACAAACAAACACAGTCTACCATAATTATCGTAAGTATTCGAACACCTCAGCTCCTTACAAATTTGAAGTACACTACAATACCTGACGTTGTGTCCAAAGGCAGCTAGATGAATGGCAAACAGTGTAGACCCTGATGAGATGCCGCATTTTGTGGCATCTCATCTGGGTCTACACTGTTTGCTCAGGCCTGTCAGTCCGAATGTTTGGTAAATATGATAATAAATATCTTTGTGTTCTCTGATGGAACAGTTCAATACCAGAAGTCAGATGAAGCGCTGCAAGGACAACCTCAAAGCCTCCCTCAGGGACTTCAACATTCCAACAGAGTCGTGGGAAACAGAGCAAAGTGGCGAGGTCTCATTAGAAGGGATGCCAGTGAATACGAGGCAAAAAGCAGTGAAGCTGAGCAGAAACGTGCACAGCGCAAAGCAAGAACTAAGGCATCACCAACAGAGCTGTCTTCCTCTAGCCTCTGTTGCTCTATCTGCAACAGACAGTTCAGAATCGGTCTCATCAGCCATCTTAGAGCTCACAAACAGTAACATTTCTCAAATATGATTAAGATTTGTCATTGTCAGTAATAAAAGAAGCACTATTAATGAACAATACCTAGATCTAACTTTTCAAGACTTGCTAGTGAATGTAGCTGAACAGGCCATTTTGTGTCACCTAGTTGAAAATCCGAATGACTGGTTTTCTCTTTTATAAACCCATTTTGTACCGGAAACCCCAAAACGGGGAGTTGGCAAACAGTGCAGGCCCAGATCAGACGCTGCAGACAGTGGCGTCTGATCAGGACCTACACTGTTTGCAAAATTTTCAGCCAATTTCCAATGGCAAACACAACCTAACAGCCCTGAATTTTGAAATGGACTCCTCCTATATATAAGGTGGAAGATTCAATTGGGTACAAAAAGGGTTAAAAAGAGCACAATCAAACTGTGAGAGCATGTAGAGTTCCAGTACATTATGACAAAATACCCATATTAATGGCTTGATGAAAACTACCAATACACTGCAACCCTTTTTACACATTTGGTTAACCCATTGTATGCTAGTGGACTCTTCCATTGCTATATGTTTGACAAGTCCATTTTTTCATATAAGGGGTGTCAGGCCTATTTTTTCGTTTTTATTCTATGATTGCCAGAAAATTCTGTTAGCAAACAGTGTAGGCCCTGATCAGATGCCACTTTCTGTGTTGCTAAGGTACCCCTTGAGGGTTTCCTAAAACACTCTAATACACTACCAATACACCTGAACCTAGACAAGCTACTAGTCCGATAATAAAAGTCTGATCATTTTTGGTATAATTTATTGTATCAAAAATTTATCACCTAGTAGTAATGACAAGTCTATTTCGTAGTCTCTCCAAGCTTAGGATTATTGTTAAAATTGAGCCAGAAAGACTAGGCTAGCCAAACTTTTATACACTGTTCATTTTAATGCAAAAGATGTTTTTAATTCCATATTATTCATTTAAACGCATACACCTAGTGGCTAGGCTAACCTGAACCTTTTGTATACAGTTGGTTAAAAAACAGTTTGGGATCAGTCCCAATCAGGGCTCGAGAAACTGAAGAGTCCAAATCGGTCCAGCCAGATTTTCCCGGAAAATATGGAAATTGCCAATCGGTTTCGGCAATTTCCATGAACGTCGTTGGCGATTTGCAATTTCAAAATGTGTTATTATCGTAACGAATGACATACCAGTGTTGCTCTTACACTTGTCAACGGATATGAGCACCAGTATCTCGATTATAAACAGCAATTATTGCTCACATCGTTCAGATTTTATCTACTTTCATCATTTTCTATGCCAGATTTCATCTACTTTCATTTTCCCAATATCCGGGTCACTCAGAACCTGAAAACCGCTAAAGGGAAACAACCGACGTGGGGCAGTCAAAGACCAGTTCGATGGTCACTATATTTTTTCCCTTTTTAAAACCTCTAAAATATTTCTTTTATTTCACGCATTTTGTTTTGTTTACAAATGGCGACAGATAATGCGGCCAAATGGTCGGAAAATGACGTCATACGGTTTCCGTTTACACAGTACACATTAATGTAGTCAAGGACGTAAAACACACACCTGTTTTATGTCACTGATTTTAATAGAGCCTATTTTTAAAAATAATCGTTTCGAACGGGTTAAAAATCGAAAAACATTTCTTTACTCTCGAACCAAAAGATGGCCGAACGAGAGTTATTGAAAATCTTACATGGTCGAACCGAGTTTTAAAGAATAAAAATACATATTTCACGATTACAAAAGCCTGAAATAAATCGCTTTGTCTACAAATGGCAACCGATATTAAAGCCACGTGATCGGAAAATCACGTCATGCGGTTTCATTTTAATTCTTTCAAGGGCGAAATACACACGTGGTTTATGCTATTGGTTTCAATGGAGCGTATTTCTTAAATAAAAATATTGTTTAGGATGGGTGAAAAAAGCGTTTTCTCTCGAAGGCTTAACACGTAATGTTCAGACATGACAGGTGTGTATTGAAAATTGCGCCCTGTGAAACTAGACAAAAGTGCCCAGTGGGGCACGTATACCCCCGGCCAGTGCCGAACTACAACGGGAAATAACTCTAAAAAGGCCTGACCCCTTGGCCCTTATTTTCTTTCCCACAATACAAGTAGTCATACTGATCATGTGTGCAAAATTTCAAGTTTCTATGTGAAGCAGTTCC
This sequence comes from Lucinisca nassula, assembly GCA_963580285.1. Taxonomy (NCBI): domain Eukaryota; kingdom Metazoa; phylum Mollusca; class Bivalvia; order Lucinida; family Lucinidae; genus Lucinisca; species Lucinisca nassula. The sequence continues at coordinate 62,280,418 of OY757014.1, forward strand.
TGAGATATCTTTGACACAAAATAATTGTTTACGAACAGACAGACGGAAAAGACAAAAACTATATACCCCATTGGCATACGCCGGGGGTATAAAAAAGTTATATTCAAATACCGGTTCTATAGTAAGCCATAAATTAATGGCTTGTATTAACAAACTTGCGTATGTCCTGCATTGATTCACCTATTTTTCTCACCTTGCCAGCTTGCCGATAACGCCTGAGGCCAGTGTTCACGGTTGAATAATTTTGACACACGGGTCAAATTTCGCTGCGATAAGATCAAAGAACCGGATGTGGACTTGTCCGATTTTCACCTAGGTAGACAATGAACCGGTCTAACACCTTGTGCTGCAGGCGATTTTTGTATACATGCTTGGATTACCAGTGGCAAATGGTCAGCTTGTTTTTACAATGTAATCATTTAGCGAAAATTTTCAAACCGATTTTTTAACAAGAGGGCCATGATGGCCCTGGATCGCTCACCTGATCCATAGTGTAACAAGTGGGCCCCAGAGAGGGCCATTATTGGCCCCAGGGCTTTAATGTACATAATGTTGAGGGAGGTCTTAAAGGTGAAGCTTCATACCAAACATCAACAAAGGCTAAAATTTGAACAATCTTGTCAAAGGTCCACTAGATGAAGCTACACATCAAATATCAAAGACCTGGGCCTAGCGGTTTCAGAGAAGAAGATTTTTAAAGATTTTGCCTATATAAGCCTATGTAAAATCAAAGGGCCCCGGGACAGGGGCATTTTTTGCCCCAGCACTATAGTTTGAACAATCTTGGTAGGGGTCCACTAGATGAAGCTTCATACCAAATATCAAAGTTCTGGGCCTTGTGGTTTCAGAGAAGAAGATTTTTAAAGATTTTCCCTATATAAGCCTATGTAAAACCAAAGGGCCCCGTGGCAGGGGGGGATTTTTTGTCCCAGCACTATAATTTGAACAATCTTGGTAGGGGTCCACTAGACGAAGCTTCATACCAAATATCAAAGTCCTGGGCCTTGTGGTTTCAGAGAAGAAGATTTTTAAAGATTTTCCCTATATAAGCCTATGTAAAACCAAAGGGCCCCGGGGCAGGGGCATTTTTGGCCCCAGCACTAAAATTGGAACAATCTTGGTAGGGGTCCACTAGATGAAGCTTCATACCAAATATCAAAGTCCTGGGCCTTGTGGTTTTAGAGAAGAAAATTTTTAAAGATTTTCCCTATATAAGCCTATGTAAAACCAAAGGGCCCCGTGGCGGGGGCATTTTTGGCCCCAGCACTATAATTTGAACAATCTTGGTAGGGGTCCACTAGATGAAGCTTCATACCAAATATATAAGACCTGGGCCTTGTGGTTTCAGAGAAGAAGATTTTTAAAAATTTTCCCTATATAAGCCAATGTAAAAGCAAAGGGCCCCGTGGCGGGGGCATTTTTGTCCCAGCACTAAAATTTGAACAATCTTGGTAGGGGTCCACTAGATGAAGCTTCATACCAAATATCAAAGTCCTGGGCCTTGTGGTTTCAGAAAAGAAAATTTTTAAAGATTTTCCCTATATAAGCCCATGTAAAACCAAAGGGCCCCGTGGCGGGGGCATTTTTTGTCCCAGCACTAAAATTTGAACAATCTTGGTAGGGGTCCACTAGATGAAGCTTCATACCAAATATCAAAGACCTGGGCCTTGTGGTTTCAGAGAAGAAGATTTTTTAAGATTTTCCCTATATAAGCCTATGTAAAACCAAAGGGCCCCGGGGCGGGGGCATTTTTGGCCCCAGCACTGTAATTTGAACAATCTTGGTAGGGGTCAACTAGATGAAGCTTCATACCAAATATCAAAGACCTGGGCCTTGTGGTTTCAGAGAAGAAGATTTTTAAAGATTTTCCCTATATAAGCCAATGTAAAACCAAAGGGCCCCGTGGCGGGGGCATTTTTTGTCCCAGCACTATAATTTGAACAATCTTGGTAGGGGTCCACTAGATGAAGCTTCATACCAAATATCAAAGTCCTGGGCCTTGTGGTTTCAGAGTAGAAGATTTTTGAAGATTTTCCCTATATAAGCCTATGTAAAACCAAAGGGCCCTGGGGCGGGGGCATTTTTGGCCCCAGCACTATAATTTGAACAATCTTGGTAGGGGTCCACTAGATGAAGCTTCATACCAAATATCAAAGACCTGGGCCTTGTGGTTTCAGAGAAGAAGATTTTTAAAGATTTTCCCTATATAAGCCAATGTAAAACCAAAGGGCCCCGTGGCGGGGGCATTTTTCGTCCCAGCACTCAAATTTGAACAATCTTGGTAGGGGTCCACTAGATGAAGCTTCATACCAAATATCAAAGTCCTGGGCCTTGTGGTTTCAGAGAAGAAGATTTTTAAAGATTTTCCCTATATAAGCCTATGTAAAACCAAAGGGCCCCCGTGCGGGGGCATTTTTGGCCCCAGCACTATAATTTGAACAATCTTGGTAGGGGTCCACTAGATGAAGCTTCATACCAAATAACAAAGACCTGGGCCTTGTGGTTTCAGAGAAGAAGATTTTTTAAGTTTTTGGTGAAAAAAATCTGTTTTTGGCTCCTGTGACCTAGATGTGCAACGGACCGGAACCATTTGACCCATATTCAAACTTGACCGAGATATTGTCATGATGATCATTCTGAGCAAGTTTGATTAAGATTGGACCAAAATTGTGGCCCCTAGGGTGTTCACAAGGTTTTTATATGATTTGACCCGCTGACCTACTTTTTAACCCGATATGACCCATATTCGAACTGGACTGAAATATTGTCACAATGGTCATTCTGAGCAAGTTTCATGATAATTGGACCAAAACAGTGGCCTTCAGAGTGTTCACAAGGTTTTTCTATGATTTGACCTACTGACCTACTTTTTGACCGGACATGACCCATATTCGAACTTGACCAAGATATTGTCATGATGATCATTCTGAGCAAGTTTGATTATGATTGGACCAAAATTGTGGCCTCTAGGGTGTTCACAAGGTTTTTCTATGATTTGACCCGCTGACCTACTTTTTAAGCCGACATGATCCATATTCAAACTTCACTAAAATATTGTCACAATGATCATTCTGAGCAAGTTTGATGATGATTGGACCAAAATTGTGGCCTCTCGAGTGTTCACAAGGTTTTTCTATGATTTGACCTACTGACCTACTTTTTTACCCGACATGACCCAAATTCGAACTTGACCGAGATATTGTCATGATTATCATTCTGAGCAAGTTTGATGATAATTGGACCAAAACTGTGGCCTCTAGTGTGTTCACAAGAAAAAGTTTACGCACGACGGACGACGGACGACGCACGACGACGCCGGACATCTTACTGTCACAAAAGCTCACCATGACCTTCGGTCAGGTGAGCTAAAAATGTTATAGAATTACGGACCGATTTTTTAATCTTCTTCTGAAGTCTAAATTGGTTTATGGCAGCCAAATTCGGTCCGGAACCGGAAAACCGTCATTTTCTCGAGCCCTGGTCCCAATACTTAGGAGCATTACGGTATACACTACTTTTCGCAAACAGTGTAGATACAGATAAGCTGGCATCTGAAGAAGCCATCTGATCAGCATCTTAGTAACACTGTTTGACATTCAGTTTGTGAATTTGTAGGAACAAATTACATGTACATTCAGTAATCTGATTGGTTGAAAGTCAGAAATAGGTGTGGCTAAATCCATTCATTCAGTTGAATAAGAGCTAATAACACGTATTATTAATTGATCGGAGGTTATCCTTATTAAAACCAGGTCAACCAACATTAACTGAGGTTAAGTGAGGTCAAAAAATCAATAATCATGTTTTTTTAAATTGTGTCAACTGACAAAAATTGTCATTAATCAAGTAATTTCGTATTGACCCAGTTACAGGTCCGCGGTCAGCAACATTGGCCCGAGGCCGAAGGCCTCATGCCAATTTCGGCCTCGGGCCAATGTAGCAGACCTCAGACCTGTACCTAGGCCAATATGACAAGAAAGCAGTCTGAAGGACAGCCAAATCCCCCGCCGCACTTTGTATCAAGGCTCAACCTTGTGACCTTCACCTGTGACCTTGACCTTATTTTGGCATGGTTCATTTATGGGTTCTGCACACCAGCTCACTGAGACGAATAATTGACCAAAGTTTCATGAAAATCTATCAAAGGGTTCAGGAGATATGGAGCGGACAAGAAAGTGTTATGGACAGACAGACGGACGGATGGACTGACAGACGGACATGGGTTCTGCAATATCAGCTCACTGAGAAGAATATTTGACCAAAGTTTAATGAAAATCCTTCCAAGGATAAAGGAGATATGGAACGAACACAAAATTCCAATTTTCAAACCCATGACCTTCAACCGTGACCTTGACTTTAAGTCAGCATGGTTCATTTATGGGTTCTGCACACCAGCTCACTGAGACGAATAATTGACCAAAGTTTAATGAAAATCTATCAAAAGGTTCAGGAGATATGGAGCGGACAAGAAAGTGTTACGGACCGACAGACGGACGGACGGACATGGTGTCTGCATATCAGCTCACTGAGAAGAATATTTGACCAAAGTTTAATGAAAATCCTTCCAAGGATAAAGGAGATATGGAATGGACACAAAATTCCAATTTTCAAACTCGTGACCTTGACCTTGAGTCGGCATGGTTCATTTATGGGTTCTGCACACCAGCTCACTGAGACGAATAATTGACCAAAGTTTAATGAAAATCTATCAAAGGGTTTAGGAGATATGGAGCGGACAAGAAAGTGTTACGGACAGACAGACGGACGGACAGACGGATGGAGGGACGGACAGAGGGATGGACAGACTAAGGCCATTCCTATAATCCCAGCTCCGCTTCGCGGCGGGGGATTAAAAATACTTGATTAATAACATTGTATTATTGACTATCCTGTATTGATCGGAGGTCATCCGTATTAACATCGCATCAACCAATATTAAACGGAGGTCAAAAATCATTAATCACTTTTTTTAATTGTGTCAATCAATAAAATTGTCATCAATCAAGTAATTTCGTATTGGCCAGGTTACAGGTCCTCAGTCTGTTGGGTTGGCCTCTGCCTTCCGCCTCGAGCCAATACAGCAGACTTCGGACCTGCAACTGGGCCAATACGAAATCACTTGATTAATAACATAATAATACACCTCACCTTTGGAAATCTTTCTTTGTACACGCTGTTCATAAGGACAATTTCTGAGTCACCACCTGGGGACCGACCTGGACTGCTGTAATCAGAAAGTAAAGCCTACATTGACCTTTATATAAAAAATATAACATAAAACTATAACATAAAATAAATGACAATGCCAATATTCAATGTCTTGTTTCTTTTTTTTTAAAGGGTATGCTAAATTCTCCTTATTTTCGTTCAAACAACAACAAAAAAAGACTGTGGGTACTCATTAGAACCCAATCAATATCATAAAGCTTGGCAGTTCTAACGAGAACTCAACCTATGTGTAGGCCAGATTATGAAAAAAAAAAAAAAAATAGACTGACTCAGACTGCTTTAAAACACTGTTCATTTCAACAAGATTTTAAATACAACAAGATTTAAAGACGTAAAGATGGATCCAAAAATGTTTTGACTGTATAGAAAAATGACCATAAATGGTAATTTTTCTGCAAAACCAATACATTTTTGTTCACATGCAGTAAAATATATATATTAAGACCATCTTTGGGACTGATCAAAAGTGGTCTTAAGACCACTTTTGAACAGTCCCAAAGGTGGTCTCTTATTGGGAGACACTGGGTGTAGAAAACACAAAGAAAGAAAAGCAGATTTAGTCTTAATTTTAGGTGGTCTTTATAGCGGAATTTTACTGTATTACATGGTTGTTTCACTAACACAGTTTCAGTTTTGGACCCAAACCACAGTATTATAAAGAGTGTGCAGCTGTGGAGTATCTTATTGTCCTCTGAACTTAGTTATCTTACACATCTAATTATCTTACAGAACCTAACCAAACCTGTCAAAATCAAAACATGTTGGAAGGACCTCCTTGCACAGGCTCTAACAAGTATAATATTATGTTTTTGAGCAAAAAAAATGTATAAATTGAGCAAAACATTTTGCAATCCCTTCCCCTACATAAAGCGAGGGGGGGTGGGTGAATTGTATTCACTACATGGACATCTAACAGTGATGAGCTCGTAAATTGATGCATATTTATGACAGTCTATGGTTGTACTGACATGCTAGTCTATGCATGTTCTGGTCAATATATCGATTAAGATCTGATATGGTCATGCAGCCATGCATTTAACCCATATTGTACCGGAAACCCCAAAACAGGTATTTGGCAAACAGTGCAGGCCCCAATCAGATGCCGCAGAAAGTGGCGTCTGATCAGGGACTGCACTGTTTGCAAAAGACATGAATTTTGAAGAAAACACAACCTGACACTCCTTAATTTTGAAATGGACTTGTGCTATATATGAGGAAGATTCCATTCGGTACAAAATGTGTTATGTAATGGTTAACCCATTTTGTCTTGAATGGAATCGTCCACCTTATAAATATATATAGCAGGAGTCCATTTCAAAATTTATTGATGTCAGATTCAGTTATCGTTAGAAAATTAGATAATGGCAGATTGATTGATTGATTGTATTGGTGTTTTAATACATGTCAACCATTGTGGGTCATTTTGTGTCATCTCCCAGAGAAAGAAAGAAAAGGAATAGGGAAGAAAGAGAAAAAGGAATAAAAGTGAAGAAACAGGAAGAAATAAAACATTCCCCCTCCACTCTTACCTGCTACAAGGATAGCAGGCCTTGCCCAACTGTAAGCCAATATGAGTTGGACTCCACAGTGATATAATATGTATGAAACCTTTCCCACACCCAACCACCCCCAGATAATGGCAGAACTTTTTCTTGCACACCAGATAAGGAAATCCATATTTTTATCTTGGAATAGAAAATCTGTTCTAACGCTGGTGTTCTTACCCAAAATCGAATATTCTCACGTCTTTGATAAATGCACTGGTTGAATACAACGCCATAAGCGCCGTCGTTAAGGTTGACATCACAGCACATTATGTGACATCACTAAATATCACTGTATGGCAGACATCGGCAACCGAAATGACTGTAGCATTAAAAATCCACGCTCAGAAATGGAAGGTATGCAAGAAAAAGAATCCTACATGGGTGTGATGGGTGGACAGAAAAATCTGTCTCGGGATCACTGTCCGGCTTCATGAGGCTTGCCCGAGGGACGGATTATCTATCCACCCCTCATACCCATGTAAGATTCTTATAACAAATAGTGAATGCTCTGATCAGATGTCGCAAAATGCAGCATAAGATCTGGGCCTGTACTGTTTGCCAGTTTCCTCTTTTTTGGAGTTTTCCATCTAAGATGAGCAAAACAATATTGATATAATTTTTCACTGCAAGAAAGCATGATGGAGATAGATTCAGGGCTGACAATATCTATCAGATAGCAACAATAGAGTCTAGACTTTCTGCAGACATGCAACATACAAATACATATTACACAAAATGCCAATCACGACAATTGTCGTCTGCTTTGCCTTCTGCCGGTTACCTTTAAAACTACTTTTTTTGCAAACAGTGTGGACCCAGGTCAGACTGCTCCTGTAGGAGCAGTCTGATCTGGGCCAACATTGTTTGCCTGTATGCAAAAATATTTTAAGAAGTTTGCAAGAAGATTCAGCAGACGACATCAACAGATGACATTTTCAGATGTTGTTTTTCTAGGCAGCTTAAGAGATATTACATACAATATGCCAAAGCAGGCTCCAAATTAGATTCAACCCTTAAGCTACCAAGCACGACGCCAGCAGATTTCGTTTTCATTCTTTTTTATTATTTTTTTCTGAGAAAATCAGGCCTGAAATTTCTTGTGAATCATCTGTTGGAAGAAGATTCACATTAAAAGTCAAGTCCATTTTTTTCTGGAAAACAATAGGAATAAAATTTAATTTCAAATGTTTTTTTTTTTTGTTTTTTTTTTCTGAAAAAAAATAAGACAAAACATATATTTGAAAAAAATCTTGAGATGCTATACATTTTTCCTTGGTGCATTAAGGTTAAATATTTTCATTTTAGGATAGCTTTAGCAAATGGCTAGCATGTCATGATCTCTAGGTTAATTCATATTTATTCTGACAGTGAACAGTGTAGACCAAGGTGAGATGTGGCATTATGCTGCATCTCAACAGGGTCTACACTGATTGCCTCCTGCGGTAGACTAACTGTTCAAATTTTATACCAAGTATGGTAGGGAGTTGGGATTGTACGAATACTAAGGGTAAATAAGGTAATAACTAATTTCCACTGTTGTAAGACTATGAATCTTAGTAAGAAAATTAGGGCAACATTATACTATCATATTCTACCAGGGAGACAACTTTAACCCAAATATGACAATGAAATCTTCCACCTAGTAAGTTTACAGTGGTCCATTTCCAATTATAGGGGTGTCCTAAGTGAATGCATGTCAGCCTCCAATAAGACATGTGCCACCTGGAATTACTCAGATCAGTCAGCACACGCACCCACCCACTGGAGCAAGTGTTGTTTTGTTTGTCTGAGTTCAGGTTTAATATCCCCATCAAGACTATTTAGATCATTCTGGAGACATTGCTTCCAATTTTGTGGGACTTTTACCCGACATTGAGATGAAATGACATCTCAAGCAGTTTCAGCTCTGCATGGAAGTGACATGCAGCCCAATCTGTTTCTCCAAGTCCCGATGGGCGGGGGCAAAGAGCAAGAGTTGTTATCTCTTGGGATAGCATAGAGCTTATTCATGTGATCAGCCAAGACTGATCAGACTGTGTGGTAGTGCAGGCCGATCTGGGTTTTTCCTGTTCTTGCAAGTCTTATTGCAGTTTTAGCCATGCGCTGGCTCATTTTTGAAGAATTGTCTTTCTTGAAAGTATGTCTGTTTCTCTTAATTTATCTACATATGTATAGCATGCATAACACATCAATTCAACACAAAATGACAAAGAAAATTTATACTCATGAAGTGATGACCCTATGTACACAAGTGTTCTCATTAACCCTTGTCCAGCAAAACAAAATTGACACAACCACCAATCAAACCATTTCACATGATGTAATCATTCAATTCACAAACTTTTGACATTCTTCATTAGCCATCTGATCTGAATCTACACTGTTTGTGAAGGAAGGGTTTGTTGTGTTCAGTAAGATGAGACTGGAGCTGTCTGATCTGGGTCCACACTGTTTGCAAACATGACTTTTAAAGTAAATGGCAGATGACAATTGTTGTGATTGGCACTGTATGGGTTAAAGGAAGCAAATTCTTTCCAGTGGACTCGTATTCATTAGGGAGACAAACATGCATATATAATGCTGACCCCTTTGAACCCCGCTTTTATATAGTAAAACTGGTAAAATTTTTCACATTTTCTGCTCTAAAATATAGATAGTGGGTATTCTATTATGTACCCACAATCTATATTTTGAGCAGAAATAAGAAAAATATCACAATCTTTCGTCTTAAATTTCTATCTCTTGTTTTTTTTTTGTTTTGTTTTGTTTTTGTTTTTTCTTCAAACATAAAAATTTACAATGTATTTGTATAGTCATGTTTTCGTAATGTTTCTGGAAAGTTGCCTCCCCTGAAAATGTCAACATCCTTTTTTAAATAGCTGACGAGGGGAAAGTCGAAGTGCCAAGGACCCGAACCCACGGGACTTCACAATAGAAAAATTAGATAGAATTCTAGAACCTATCCTAGAAGAGAAATTCAATTAGGTGATGATTTATTCACAATGGCCAACTTCTAAATAAAGGTATGTAAATGAAAACAAATAAGTTTCATTTTGACCGTTTATTATAAACAATTTCATACCTTTGCATGTAAACAATCATCTTATACATGTTATACAAACATTCTCTCCCCCATCCCACCCGTCAATTAACATAAATTAATCATAAATTGCAAATGCGCCTCATTTCAGTAACCCCACACAGCCTGTAAATAAACAGCCAAAATGTATTCCCTTTCAAAGACTGTCCAAAAATCGGTACCGGTGCGACAATAAAATACATAAGATACATATAAATACATGTATTTAGGCTACCGATAATACAAAGCGGCCCAAAACGGACCAACTAACGCCACAATCCTAACCACAATAGTAAAGGAAAACGTCGCCCGGCCCCATAGGGGCCAGTGAACGTCTTGTGCCCATTAACAACAATGGATTATAACGTCACCGCCCCCTGGGGGCTGGTGACGACGTTCTCTCTATAACAACTAAATGGAAATAAGGCCAACCTGCCCCCAAAGGGCCGGTGACAGTCTTCATAAAGGCAAAAATCACCCACCAGCCCCCAAAAGGGCCGGTCTACATACATAATGATGGGTAAACATGGGTGACCCAGAGGGTATATAAAGAGCGAAAATCGCACAGCTCGTCACAAATCTGTGACAAGCGCACACATCCTCTGATGAGTGTGTGTGTGTGTGTGAATTCGGGTTTAACGTCGCTTTCAACAATTTTTCAGTCATATCACGACGGTGTCTGGTTGCGACAGGGAGCTCAATGCTCACATTTATAGTGCTGCCTCACTGAAGTATCATGTCCCAGACACATTACATGATACCACACCCAGTCACATTATCCTGACACTGGATCGACCAGTCCTAGCTCTACCCCGTAAATCTGAGTGCCAAGCGAGGAGCAGCTAGTACCATTTTTAACGACTTTGGTATGTCGCGGCCCGGGATCGAACCCGAGACCTCCCGTTCCCCGGGGCGGACACTCTACCAACTGAGCTATCGGGGCCGTTACATCCTCTGATGAAAGCCTACTATTAGGCAGAAACTAGTCAGGAATTATTCGCTATGAGTCACAATGAGCAAGACCATGGAGCGACCAATCCGAGTCGTCAGCCACACACCTCCCGCTTTAATGCACCCCTTCTCCGCTCGGAGACGGATGTGCCGGGTCAGCGTTCCATGGGAGAAGTCCAACAGAGACCAACAGCGACATGTCAGTTAGCTCAAGCCTCAGCAATCTGACCCTGACGTCTGCGTCAGCCAGTTCGTCGCGAATTACGGTTGTTCCCAAAGAGAAGAGTTCCAAGAAGAGGACCAGGGAGAACACTTCGGAAGAGGAGCAGTCTAAGAATGAAGACGCTAAAGTTACCGGCATAGATCCAACCGGCCTATAAAGAAGCCAGAAGAATCCTATCATGGCTATCATGGCTTGTACTGGATCTATCAGCTACACACTCACCGACCGGTCGGGACTAATGTTCAGGGATAGAGACAGGAAATTTCAGCCATGCACCTTTCACATCCTTTTTTAAATACCTGACAAAAACATTTCATCATATGGCTTGAAACATCCTAAAAAGGCTTCATTTCATTATTCCACACATCAAAGTTACAACATATTTTCATGTCAATGGATGTCAGCATGATGTTGACAGACAAACCATTAAAATTCACATAAAAAGGCTGTTCATGTCAAAAATCATATCTCTGAGATGATATCTGTGATGTTCCTTGTCTACTGTGATCCAAGTTGTTCCTTGCCAAGTGTGATCACAGAACCTTGCTCAAAAAGACTCATTAAATATGAACCTTACCTTCATTTGTCCTGCTCTTTAAAATGCCAACAGCTGGCATTTTAAAATCAACTAGAGCTGTCAGTGAAACTGACTAGGGCCCCGGCAGCGCTATCAGAGGAGTAGGAAAATGTTGATGTTAAAAAAGACGTTTTTTTTTTCCTTTCACCTCTAAGTATGACCTTGACCTTTGAGGTACGGACCTGGGTCTTGCGCGTGACACACTGTCACATTATGGTTAATATTTCTGCTAAGTAATATGATATTTTTAATGTAAAATTAATTTTAATTAATAATATACCTACCCATCACTACAATTATAGCCTTTTCACCAGACGCAGGTCTGGGACAGTCTGACACAAAAAAAAAATCTAGCCAGAAATGCCACCGGCATGTCCCTTTTCCCGTGACCTCCCCAGCGTCGAGTCCTGATTGGTCGCTGATGTCACATGACCTATCAGACCAATAGGCAGACGATACAGGTCACGTGACCGCGATTTTCGCGCCGAGAAGGTCATTATTTCTTTCAGGAAAACAAATATTTCAGGCGGGGCTGGGAGGCGGGACATACCATTGTAGTGATGGGTAGGTATATTATTAATTAAAATTAATTTTACATTAAAACTAGAATTTGTTTTTCTACAAAAACACAGATGTCTCCCCCGTTTTTGACCTCTAAGTATAACCTTGACATTGGAGGTATTGAGCCGGGTCTTGTGTGCAACACATCATCTAATGAAGATAAACATTTCTGCAAATTTACTTTAAAAATGTTCAAAAAATTCCAAAGGGCAATAACTCTTGAAAGGGGCATAATCCGGATGAGAAAAAAAATATGCGTCAGCTTATTTTCCATTAGGAATGCATATATGAAATTTCAAAACCATAGCATACACAGTTCGAAAGTTATGCTATGCATCCCTTTTAGCATTCATTACAATGGGCACAAATTACCAAAATGACAAAGGGCCATAACTCATAAAGTATTTTTCGGAATTTTGTCAAAAGTTAATCAGTTCGTATACTCATCACCATCAATATACTCAACAACTTTCAAGGCTCTAGCTCCAATAGTGTTTGAGAAATTTTGCTGACAAGATTTTATTGAAAAAATTTCAAAGGGCAATAACTCTTGAAAGGGGCATAATCCGGACGAGAAAAAAAATACGAGTCAGCTAATTTTCCATGAGGAATCCATATATGAAATTTCAAAACCCTAGCATACACGGTTCTAAAGTTATGCTATGCATCACTTTTAGCATACATTTACAATGGGCACAAATTACCAAAATGACAAAGGGCCATAACTCACAAAGTATTTTTCGGAATTTTGTCAAAAGTTAAACAGTTCATCTACTCATCACCACCAATATATTCACCAATTTTCAAGGCTCTAGCTCCAATAGTTTTTTAAATATCTTGCTGACAAGATTTTATTAAAAAAATTTCAAAGGGCAATAACTCTTGAAGGGGGCATAATCCGGACAAGAAAAAGAATACGCGTCAGCTAATTTTCCATGAGGAATCCATATATGAAATTTCAAAACCCTAGCATACACGGTTCTTTAGTTATGCTATGCATCAAAAGCGTAACGGACAGACGAACGGACAAACGAACCAGAACCAATATGCCCCTCCAACTTTTTCAAAGTTGGAGGCATAAAAAGGCCCCTTTTTGTTCTTTAACCTCTTAGTACGACCTTGACATTTGAGGTACCAACTTGGGTCATGCACGCAACACATCGTCTTATGGTGGTTAACATTTCTGCCAAGTAATTTTAAAATCCATCTAAAAATAAGAAAGTTATTGACAGAACACAAAAAAAGGCCCCTTTTTTTACCTTTAACCTCTATGTATGACCTTGACCTTTCAGGTACCAAACTAGGTCATGCGTGCAACACATCATCTCATGGTGTTTAACATTTCTGCCAAGCAATTTCAAAATCCATCAAAAAATAAGAAAGTTATTGACCAAACACGAAAAAAAGGCCCCTTTTTTGACTTTTGACCTCTATGTGTGACGTTGACACTTGAGGTATCAAACTGAATCATGCATGCAACACATCGTCTCATGATAGTTAACATTTTTGCCAGGTAACTTCAAATTCTATCTAAAAATAAGCAAGTTATTGACAAAACTGGAAAAAAGGCCCCTTTTTTACCTTTGACCTCTAAGTATGACCTTGACCTTTGAGGTACCAACCTGGGTCATGCACGTAACACATAGTCTTATATTGGTTAACATTTCTGCCAAGTGATTTCACAATCCATCTCAAAATAAGAAAGTTATTGACAAAACACGAAAAAAGGCCCCTTTTTTGACCTTTGACCTCTAAGTATGACCTTCACCTTCGAGGTACTGACCTGCCTGATGCACACCACACATCGTCTCATGGTTGTTAATATTTCTGCCAAGTAATTTTAAAATCCATCTCAAAATAAGAAAGTTATTGACAAAACACGAAAAAAAAGGCCCCTTTTTTACCTTTGACCTCTAAGTATGACCTTGACCTTGGCGGTACTGACCTGCCTGATGCACACCACACATCGTCGCATGATGGTTAATATTTCTGCCAAGTAATTTTAAAATTCATCTCAAAATAAGAAAGTTATTGACCAAATACGAAAAAAAGGCCCCTTTTTTGACCTTTGACCTCTAAGTATGACCTTGACCTTTGAGGTACCGACCCGATTCATGCGCACCACACATCGTCTTATGGTTGTTAATATTTCTGCCAAGTAATTTTAAAATCCATCTGAAAATAAGAAAGTTATTGACCGGACACGATTTGCCCATACATATATACATACCAACAAACTTCCAAGGGAGATAATTCAAAAAGTATAAATGCGAGAGTTATAGTTCTTGCGCACTGCACGTCGTCTAATGCTGATTTATATTTATACTAAGTTTCGTGACGATAGCTCCAACGGTTTTCAAGTTATAGAGCGGACACGAAAGTGTGACAGACAGACGGACAGACAGACAGACGGACAGACGGACAGACAGACAGACGCCCGGGGGAAAAACAATATGTCTCTCCGAAAAAAATTTTTTCGGGGGAGACATAAATATCATTTTAATATCAAATATAACTACCCATCACTACAATTATAGCCTGAATTCAAAGCAAGTGGAGGGTTGGATGAAAAATAAAGTTACACATACCTAACTCCTCCAACCTTGGTTGTTTATACCCCTTTTAAAACCATCCAATGATGGTAACGTAAGGGAGTATCCACCATGACTGCAAGGGATCCAAATCCAAAATTCACAAGTGGAGAAGATAAATGGACAGGAACCGGAGTCAAAATAGAAGGTTCATACCTATTCAAACAGGCTAACAAACAACCAAGGAAAATAAAATCCCAAAATAAGTGCTGCTCATAATAGATTGAGAAGCTACTAAACTACCCAAGGAATGAGTACCACTACGAATGGGAACCAAGCTCCTTAGGTGAAGGGATGAAAAGTAGCGTTGGAACATCCATTACTGCAGTAAGATAAAACATTCTGAAGAAAAAACGGAGTTCCAATATGCCCAAAATGTAGAAGGTTCTAACCTCATACTGTATTCTGAATGATAATAGGGCAGAAGTGAAATTAGCATATACTGGTAGAAGCTTTATCACTTTACAAATCCACTTTGCAATCAAGGATGGTTAGAAATATATCCAAAACCCCTTGATTGAAAAGAAAAAATTCTCATGATAATCTCGAAACGTTTTAAACGTTCTAATGTATACAAAAAATTTACATTAGCCTACGATCCACGAATCCTGGAAATAACAGGACAAATAATAGTTTCAGACAAGGTTATTTATAGCCTGAAACAAAAATAGGTTGAATGAGAAGAGAAAAAGAAGTCATTGTTCTTCTCATACCTGAAAACAACCCTCTGCAATTGGCAAAGCATGACTATAACTTCTACGAACTGAAGCAAATGTCAAATGAAATACAGCTTGACTATCAAATGAACAAAAGAAGCTGAATTCACCGGATCGTAAGGTGGTTTAGAAAAGACCACAACACTCATGCAAGATTCCATTTGGATTCAAAGTCCTGGAAACCTGTCGGCATAGTGAAAAACCCCTTTAATAAGCTGGTGATGGTAGGGTTTAATGAAAAAGTGTGAAGCCGACTAAAAATTTTAACATGTTCGAGATTACTGATCTGTACCCTTCTCTTAGATGAAATAGAAATTGAACGGTAGAGAACAGACAGAAAAAGAAATCCAGTAAAAAACCTCCCTAGAGGAATTGTCTGGATTTATTTCCCTTTTTCTACACCAACTAAAAAATATCTTCCATCTTCCAGAGTAAAACTTGAGAGTGGAGATCTTTCTATATTTGAAGATACACTCGGTAGAGAAACCAGAAAAGTGCCTACCTCTGGTTTGATTCCTGACAACATCTGGATGTGTAAGTAAAGCATTTCTGGATTGAAATGGAATGCTTGACCCACACCTTTTAGATATTTGATCTGGAACTACTGGAAGACGGGTTGCAAGTCTTGAGACTAGGCTCAGAATGACTAAAAAACCAAGATCTCTGAGGCCATAGGAGGCGTAATCAGAATGGCTCGGCTTTTGGACGCTTGAATTTTTACCTAGAACTAGAGGAATTCAGTTGAATGGTGTAAACGCATATGTAAAAGATTCCCCCAATCTAGAGATTTTAAATCAACTGCACGTTCCAGGTGATCTGAAACTTGAAACACAATGGAAGTTGATTGGAGAACCGAGTTGTTTGGACATTTGATTAAAAAAGGCCCAAAAAAGGTTCTCTCCATTTGAGAAAACGCCCTGTAGAGAACGGATGGTGAACTGGTCTATAGGGGCGATCCCAATGACATAATCTACCCTGGAGGTGTCCGACAAGGATAGACATACCTTCCTGAAGACACCAAGTTATAATCTTCCATGTAAAAGCCAACAGGGAAGAGTAATGAGTCACTCCCTGATAAGTAGAAAAAACTACACTATTCATTTGTCTGGAGTAACAATAATGAAGCTGTTCCTCAGTTTGGAGCTATGAAGAACTGATAAACCAAGGAAATTTATCTGAAGTTTCAGAATGTTTATACACATATACATATATACATACATATACATATACGCATACACACACATATATATAGCCCCGCCTAATATAGGCCCCACGTTCCCTGAACAACTAATCCCTGAGGTTCGAAGTGGGAAACCAACCTGAAAGGCTGGCATGCGAAAAAACAAATAGGGAA
The DNA here is from genome assembly GCA_963580285.1 of Lucinisca nassula. NCBI lineage: Eukaryota > Metazoa > Mollusca > Bivalvia > Lucinida > Lucinidae > Lucinisca > Lucinisca nassula. Next base: position 62,297,246 of record OY757014.1, read on the forward strand.
TAGTCTCTAAAAGAGGAGACCCCATTTGATACTGAGGGATTCATAAATCGTAGAGAGCAATCTTGATAATGGAATTTATTGCTCCTATAGAACGTATGGTATTTCCAGTGATAATATTAGCAAAAAAAACTGGAAAGGTCTAAGATGAGATTGTCCAGGGAAACTGGATCCCATTACTAAGTTTCTAAAAAGGGGAAACAAACCCCTGACCTAAATCGAAAGTTTTTCGGGGCGTGAAAAAATTGGAGAAGTATCTTTGAGGTAGAGTCAATTTCAACTTCTCGATAAAGTGTATGAAATCTAAATTCACAATAACCTGTACACGTTAGGACAAGGTATGATAAACAGTATCTGTAAAAATGATGACAAAACCCATCATCGGAACACTACACGAGATTGGGGCCTAATTCTATGATGAGAGCTGCTTAATTTCCATTAAGTTGGTGAACAGGGAAAACATTGATCCGTTGACAAATCCAACAAAGGAAAGGCAACGGACTGATACACAAAAATTCCATCCAAGGTGAAACGAAGGTATTTGCGTAATGACCTATGGATGGAGATGTGAAGGCTAGCGACCTTTAAAACTACGGAAATCGTCCCCGAAATTGGGTAATTTGACCTGACTAATCGAGGACGAAGTTTCCATTTTGAGATGATCGACTCGCATCATCAAGTTAAGTGTGAGAAGTCGATGAGTCGATTTTCCCATTTTCTTCTTTTCTTTTCATTGATCCGTTGACAAGTCCAACAAAGGAAAGGCAACGGACTGATACACAAAATTCCATCCAAGGTGAAACGAAGGAATTTGCGTAATGACCTATGGATGGAGATGTGAAGGTAAGCGTCCTTTAAAACTACGGAAATCGTCCCCGAATTTGGGCGAATTGACCTGACTAATCGAGGACGAAGTTTCCATTTTGAAATGATCGACTTGCATCATCTGTGTTAAGTGTGAGAAGTCGATGATGAGTCGATTTTCCCATTTTCTTCTCGAACAGAAAGAACCGCCTGTAGAAGCCTGGGGAAAGGAGAAATTTTTCTACTTACACGGCTTTCTTTTGGAGAAGAACCCTTCCTCTTCCAATAAAAAGATTTCTTTTCTTGATACTATTTACCAGAAATAGTATTTGCATGTGAGAAAGAGAAAGGATTCCTAACGAACGCAATCTAGTAACCCTTTCTCAAAACTCATAAAATTCAAAATATATTTGATAAAAGAAGCCAAGGGTTGATAGAACTGAAATAGCTCGGCTCCTACTGGAAGAAGATGAAGAGGAGGGGAAGGAAGAAAGTCATTTGTTAGACTTGTGTCTTCCTCTATTGGGAGATTTCGTTCCAGTCCGACCTCTGGAACGAAAGGACCGTGTACCCTGATCTGAGAATGATCTACTAGTAGATGGGGACTGATTGAGATCTTCTAGTCGAGGGTGAAAAGCACTTAAAAGTCATCGGAAGTAGTCGAAGAGCGTCTCTTGGTTGCGGTACCTGTACTTGATACGCTCTCCGAAGACTTCAAAAAAGACGAGTGCCCACGGTCTTGAAGCTTGATTCTGAAAACGTTGGGAAGACATGGTCCGCTTATAGTTTTAGAATCAAGAGGCGCTGAGGCTCTAAGTTTTCATTTACTATGCTCAGTAAAAACTGAACCAGTTATCAAGAGCAGATTTGCGCCAAACATGCAACATGGTGGTAGACAGCCATGGCATGTGAAAAAATGACCGGGAAAAAAACAAAAGCATTAGAATAGCAGCTATATGGTCGGAATGCTCTTGTTTGAAGGCAAAGTGGGTAGAACTAGAATACCAGTCATAATGAGAACCCACTTAATAATAGTCCTGGTAAGAAGCTCCAATGTTAGAGCATCGAAACAGGAAGTAATGCCAATTTCCCTGACGTCATATATACAGAGACTGAATCTGGGTCGAATTTTGGAATTTCATAAGAACAAAAAATTGATGTTTTTTGTTGTTAGAACCAATGTTCCAAGTTCTTTTCGCACGAGTGCCCCCGGTCGAAGCTTGATTCTGAAAACGTTGGGAACACATGGTCCGCTTATAGTTTTAGAATCAATAGGTGATGAGGCTCTAAATATGTCCTTCTCATAATCGCTAATTAGTAAGGACGAAAAAGACCAACCTCTGAGTATTGATATATCCCCAGAGGATAATTCACTAGGCCCAGATTCAGCTCTAGGGGCAAAACACTCGAGGCTCAATTAAACTTCCCCAGTGTTAGGCCCTTTATTGTGTATCGTGCACTGAACATGCGAAATTGCCGAATCAAAATTGAGCATTCAAGGAGCCTTGCCTAAAACGATCAAGGCCGAATCGACCCAAGGCCGAAACGACCCACCTAAATAGGCCGAATCGATCCAGGTGCAAATTCGGGTCGAAAATGACCCAGGCCGAAACGACTCAGTACCGAAACGTCCCGGATTCACTTGCAATAGTTACGGTATTCCAATAAACGATGCCCAAATCTGTATGTTTTACAAGGGAAAAACAATCCAATTTAATGATTATGATAACAAAAATTTATCATAATAAGAGGAAAGAAGCATATGACCAAGGTAAACTAAGTACCGAAGGTCCGGAAAGGTTACCCGATAAAAACCGGGATCGGAACCGTACCAAAATTCGTATGTAACATGGATTCGGAAAAAAATTTTGGGCATAGGTTCCCCGCACCCCGGAGTCCCCGCAATTATGAGCAGGGTCTCAACGGGGTGGTCGACGAACCTATCCTAGTCAACCCAGGCCCAAATGGGAGGAGGGGACATAGACTGGCTCATCTTGATTCGGCAAAGGTGACCCACACGAATTGGATGGATTCTGTTTAGAAAATACTATAGAAAGGCCACAAAGGGACCTGAATATTATCCATCTGCATCGTGGGATTTGTAAGTGCTAAACGAAGACGGGTCTTGCACATGTTCAAAACTAAATTAATGCTGAGAATTTTTATTCAGCGATACAACGTCTTCCGATACCGGAAGTGGAAGGAACACGCACAAAAACCGTCCTCTTTTCTGGCAATTTAAGTTTCCACAACGCCGACTTCTATTAAAACATTACCAGGAATAATACGAGCGTATACCCTGGCACATAACATGAAAAGAAGTGTGGTGCTTATCAAAACCAAAAACGGTTGATCACATGATAAACAAAACTTCCAAGTGAAAATTCAAAATGGCGGACAACCACTACACATGTAATGTCGGCAGAAACATGCGAAATAAAGTCTCTAAGAATTTCGGAATAAACAGTAAGCTTAAAAAGCCTAAGTACGTTGAGGAAACTCAAGGTAAGTGCAAAATCAAAAAAGAATAAAACACTTATCCGTTTATTCATTCTTCCATGGAATGAAGTTTGATGATCCTATCCCAAGCAAGTCTGAAAAAATAATGACCTTCTCGGCGCGAAAATCGCGGTCACGTGACCTGTATCGTCTGCCTATTGGTCTGATAGGTCATGTGACATCAGCGACCAATCAGGACTCGACGCTGGGGAGGTCACGGGAAAAGGGACATGCCGGTGGCATTTCTGGCTAGATTTTTTTTTGTGTCAGACTGTCCCAGACCTGCGTCTGGTGAAAAGGCTATAATTGTAGTGATGGGTAGTTATATTTGATATTAAAATTTAAATCCATCCAGGTATAAGAAAGTTATAGATTGGACACAATGAAAAAGACGCTTTTTTGACCTTTTATCTCTAAGTATGACCTTGACCTTTGAGGTACGGCTGTGGGTCTTGCGTGTGACACTTCGTCACATTATGGTTAACATTTCTGCCAAGTAATATTTAAATCCATCCAGGAATAATAACAAAGTTATTAATTGGACACAGGAAAGACCCTTTTTTGACCTTTAACCTCTAAGTATGACCTTGACCTTTGAGGTACGGACCTGAGTCTTGCGCGCAACACTCCATCACATTATGGTTAACATTTCTGCCAAGTAATATTTAAATCCATCCAGGAATAAGAAAGTTATGGAGGATAAAAAAATTTGTGGACGGACAGATGGACAGACAGACAGACAGACGGACGGACAGAATGATGCCAAGTAATATTTAAATCTATCCAGGAATAATAAAAAGTTATGGAGGATAAAAAAATTTGTGGACGGACAGACGGACAGACGGACGGACAGACAGACAGACGGACGGACAGAGTGATTACTATAGGGCACCCACACTTTCAGTGCGGGGCCCTAACAAGCCAGACAACATTCTCTGTTGATCTGAACAGAAAAAACCGCCTGTGTTGGGGATTTAATGATCCTTGTGGGTCATTGTGAGTTGTCTCCCAGAAAAAGGGAGATACAACAGATAGCAATGGAGATGCAACAGAGGGACAGGGGAGAAAGAAGAAAATGAATGAAATTGAAAAAAAAACTAGAGCTGTCAGTGAAACTGACTAGGGCCCCGGCAGCGCTATCAGAGGAGTAGGAAAATGTTGATGTTAAAAAAGACGTTTTTTTTTTCCTTTCACCTCTAAGTATGACCTTGACCTTTGAGGTACGGACCTGGGTCTTGCGCGTGACACACTGTCACATTATGGTTAATATTTCTGCTAAGTAATATTTAAATCCATCCAGGTATAAGAAAGTTATAGATTGGACACAATGAAAAAGACGCTTTTTTGACCTTTTATCTCTAAGTATGACCTTGACCTTTGAGGTACGGCTGTGGGTCTTGCGTGTGACACTTCGTCACATTATGGTTAACATTTCTGCCAAGTAATATTTAAATCCATCCAGGAATAATAACAAAGTTATTAATTGGACACAGGAAAGACCCTTTTTTGACCTTTAACCTCTAAGTATGACCTTGACCTTTGAGGTACGGACCTGAGTCTTGCGCGCAACACTCCATCACATTATGGTTAACATTTCTGCCAAGTAATATTTAAATCCATCCAGGAATAAGAAAGTTATGGAGGATAAAAAAATTTGTGGACGGACAGACGGACAGACAGACAGACGGAAGGACAGAATGATGCCAAGTAATATTTAAATCCATCCAGGAATAATAAAAAGTTATGGAGGATAAAAAAATTTGTGGACGGACAGACGGACAGACGGACGGACAGACAGACAGACGGACGGACAGAGTGATTACTATAGGGCACCCACACTTTCAGTGCGGGGCCCTAATAAACCAACATCCCTCCCCAACCACCACCCTCCCCTTACCTGCTGCAAGGATAACAGGCGATGATGTCAGTTGGACACACGACATTAGTTTGTATTTTAATATTTATGAGAATTACAAATATCATGCTCAAATGAGTTAAGCCTTGACCTGCTGAATATTTAAATATGACCCACCCACTACTGAATATCAACCAATCAGATTACTTGATGAAAATTATTGCAACAAATGCACAATCTGAATGACAAACAATGTAGATCCAGATCAGATGGCTTCTTCAGACCTAAAATAGTGTTGAACGGGCCGTTAAACTCCAATACAAACAAACAAACAATCTGGCGAGGTGCTTATTTTATCCTGTACTGACAGTTACAATAGTAAATTTCTACTTAATGAACTTATTGACAAGTAGTATGAGCTTTAAAACTCGCATTATACATGTGTGTTTACTATTTAACGATGGATCTGCATTGTTTAAAAGATGAGGCATATGCAGGCTCAGCAGGACAAGGGTTAAATGTTTGTTTGTTTTGGAGTTTAACAGCCCAATCAACACTATTTAGGTCATTTTTGAGCCGGTCAGTTTACCTATACACACTTTCCTGGGCAGGCTTATACGTAGGCGGTACTAGTACAATTCTTTTGCCAGAAACTGACAACTGCCCTTCATGAATCAGCAAAAGGGAGAGAATGACCGTAGAAAAGATTTCATGATCAATCTCCACGAAAGAATGTTGCCGACCCCGGTAAGGATCAAACCCGCATCCTCCTGATTACCAGTCAGACGCGCATCCGACTGAGCTACCTCGGCTGGCCAAGGGTTAAATGAGTTGAGCATGATAAAAGTTTTATAACATCAGCCCGAGAGATGAGTATTGATGGGCTCTATGAACATTCCTAGTACAATAGATTTTCAGGCTGGAACTAGGTGAGAGAAAATAAGTCTTACTGTAACATAAGCCAGGATAGACTGTGAAGATAAAATGCAACACCTAGAGTCTAGAAAGAGTCTAAACCACAACAGCATACCTATCACAGGTTGTGAGAAGCGTAATTTTCTACCAGTTTTGCTAGCCATTGATTTGCTATACTATTTTGCTATCAATCACATGAAAAAGTCTGTGAAATGAACACCCCTCTAAACCCCACTTTATATAGAGAAAACTGGGGTTTACTGATTGTAAACATTATTTTGCTTATTTCTGCTCCAAGACATAGGTTGTGGGTACTCGTTAGAACCGCCTAGATGAGGCGGTTCTAACAAGTATCCACAATCTATACTTTGAGCAGAAATAAGAAAAATATCACAATTTTTCATCTTAAAAATTACTTTTTTTCGGCGGTAAGGTTTACAATGCATTTGCATAGCCTTGTTTTCGGAAAGCTATTTTGCTATCTTTAACCCTTGTCCTGCTGAACACACAACCCTACCTTTGCAACAGTGTAGATCCAGATCAGATGACTCTGATCAAGATCTGCACTGTATGCCATTCAGATTACAGCTTTGATGGAATACATGATATCAAGTGACATGATCGGTTGATACTCAGCAATGGGCGTGACAAAATCTTAAATTATTCAGCAGAACAAGGGTTAATACATTTCTAATACTAATACACCACAACCTCTGTATAGCACTATTAATGGGGTCCAAAGCAGAAATTGTGATACTAAAACAACCATGTTATATCCAAACAAAAATGTCTAGATTATATAGAACAAGAATTCCGCCGAAGGTTATGTCGTGCCTGTGGCGGTGCAAAGTCATCGAACCAGGACATCTAGGCCACGGTCAAACAAAGATGCTTCCATAAAAGTTGCCATTCTTAAATGCAAGCTTGTACTAAGTATCATTAATGAAGCGCTAATAATTCTTGAGAAATGAACTTAACCATTAGGGTAAACGCTAGGGTGGTTGCAATATTTTACAAAGTCAGTGAACCATGAAATTTAGGTCAAGGTCAAATATGGATGCTTGCATTTAAGTTGCCATCCCCAGATACAAGTTTGTACCAAGTATAATTAATGAAGCTCTTATAGTTCTTGAGAAATAAACTTGACCATTAGGGTGAACGCTAGGGTGGTCATAATATTTTACCAAGTCAGTGAACCATAAAATGTAGGTCAAGGTCAAATATGGATGCTTGCATACAAGTTGCCATCCCCATATACAAGTTTGTACCAAGTATAATTAATGAAGCTCTTATAGTTCTTGAGAAATAAACTTGAACATTAGGGTGAACGCTAGGGTGGTCGCAAATGTTGAAGCCTTGACAAATGGACGGATGGACGAACGAACAGACGAACGGATGGACAGAAAACCGGGCGCCTATATCGCGCCATGCTAATAGCAGGCGCGACAATAAATGAAGCTGTTATAGTTCTTGAGAAATGAACTTGAACCTTAGGGTGAACACTCGGGTGTTCGCAAATATCTTACGAAGTCAGTGACCCATGAAATGTAGGTGAAGGTCAAATATGGTTGCTTGCATGTAAGTTGTCATCCCGTGATACAAGTTTGTACCAAGTATCATAAATGAAGCTCTTATAGTTCTTGAGAAATAAAGTTGAACCTTAGGGTGAACGCTAGGATTGTAGCAATATCTTACGAAGTCAGTGACCCATGAAATGTAGGTGATGGTCAAATATGGTTGCTTGCATGTAAGTTGTCATACCGTGATACAAGTTTGTACCAAGTATCATAAAAGAAGCTCTTATAGTTCTTGAGAAATAAACTTGAGCCTCAGGGTGAAAGCTAGGGTGGTCGCGAATGTTGACGCCTTGACAAACGGACGGACGGATGAACGAACGGCTGGAAAACAGGGCGCCTATATTGCGCCATGCTAATAGCATGCACGACAAAAATTAATCTACACATTTTTGGGATCCATCTTGAAACCGTGTAATATCCAAACCATGTTATAATCAACCGTGTTATTCATAGACCAATGAAGGACAACTGACCATGTTGACATGTCTAACATTGTTTAGTAATCTCTGAGATTATTAAGCATTTTGATTGGTCAAGATAATGTTTTTAGCTAACATCCTGTCATGGTGACAGCTGTTTGATATTAAGACCATATACATTGTCATAGACCAATGTCTTTTTTATGACACATATTTCACACAACTGACTCTTAACAGTCGTAATAAAGACACTGCAACCTCTTTATAACATTGAAAAAGATTGCTCACTATAACATAAATTTTGGATATACAAGTAACATGGTTTAAAGATGGATCCCAAAAATGTACAGATTATATAGAACAAGAATTCCGCCGAAGGCTATGTCGCACCTGTGAGGGTGCAAAGTCATTGAACCATGATATGTAGGTCAAGGTCAAACATAGATGCTTGCATAAAAGATTCCAATCTCAAATGCAAGCTTGTACTAAGTATCATTAATCAAGATCTAACAATTCTTGAGAAATGAACTTAACCATTAGGGTGAACGCTAGGGTGGTCGCAACATTTTACAAAGTCAGTGAACCACGAAATTTAGGTCAACGTCAAATATGGATGCTTGCATTTAAGTTGCCATCCCCAGATTCAAGTTTGCACCAAATATCATTAATGAAGCTCTTTTAAATCTTGAGAAATAAACTTGACCATTAGGGGGAACGCTAGGGTGGTCGCAATATTTTACAAAGTCAGTGAACCATGAAATATAGGTTAAGGTAAAATATGTTTGCTTGCATTTAAGTACCCATCCCCAGATACAAGTTTGTACCAAGTATCATTAATAAAGCTCTTATAGTTCTTGAGAAATAAACTTGACTATTTGGGTGAACACTAAGATGGTCACATTATTTTACTACAAGTCAGTGAACCATGAAATGTAGGTCAAGGTCAAATATAGGTGCTTGCATTCAAGTTGCCATCCACAGATACAAGTTTGTACCACATATCATTAATGAAGCTCTTGTAGTTCTTGAGAAATAAACTCGACCATTAGGGTGAACGCTAGGGTGGTTGCAATATTTTACAAAGTCATTGAACCATGAAATGTAGGTCAAGGTCAAATATGGATGCTTGCATGTAAGTTGTCATCCCCAGATACAAGTTTGTTCCAAGTATCATTAATCAAGCTCTTATAGTTCTTGAGAAATAAACTTGAACCTCAGGGTGAACGTTAGGGTGGTCGCAAATGTTGAAGTCTTGACAAACGGACGGACGGAAAACCGGGTGCCTATATAGCACCATGCTAATAGCAGGCGCGACCAAAATAGACACGGTGACCATGACCTTGAAAGTCGAACTCGCTCAAGATAGTCATAAGGAAGATTTGTGTGCAGTTATATTGATATCGGACAAGAAATGTAGGTGCTATAGCGATGACAAAGTTTTTCTAAAAATAGCTACAGTGACCTTGACCTTGAGTCAAACACACTCGAGATATTGTCAAAAGGCACATTTGTGTGAAATTATAATGAAATTGGTCAAGAAATGTAGGCGATAGAGCGATTACAAAGTTGTTCTAAAAATAGCCATAGTGATCTTGACCTTGAGGTGAATATGGATGCTTGGATGTAAGTTGCCATCCCAAGACACAAGTTTGTACCAAGTACCATTAATATAGCTCTTATAGTTCTTGAGAAATAAACTTGACCACTAGGGTGAACGCTAGGGTGGTCACAATATTTTACAGAGTCAGTGAACAATGAAATGTAGGTCAAGGTCAAATATGGATGCTTGTATGTAAGTTGTCATCGCCTGACACAAGTTTGTACAAAGTATCATTAATGAAGCTCTTATAGTTCTTGAGAAATAAACTTGTCCATTAGGGTGAACGCTAAGGTAGTCATAATATTTTACGAAGTCAGTAAGCATGAAATGTAGGTCAAGGTGAAATATGGATGCTTGCATATAAGTTGCCATTTCCAGACACAAGTTTGTATGAAGTATCATTAATGAAGCTCTAATAGTTCTTGAGAAATAAACTTGACCATTAGGGTGAATGCTAGGGTGGTCGCAATATTTTACAAAGTCAGTGAACCATGAAATGTAGGTAAAGGTCAAATATGGATGCTTGCATTTAAGTTGTCATCCCCTGACACAAGCTTGTACCAAGTATCATTAATGAAGCTCTTACAGTTCTTGTGAAACAAACTTGACCATTAGGGTGAACGCTAGGGTGGTCGCAAATGTTGACGCCTTGACGAATGGACGGACGAATGAACGAACAGACGAACGAAAGGACGGAAAACCGGGCGCCAATGTCACGCCATGCTAATAGCAGGCGTGACAAAAATGACCATTATATAACCAATAAATTTCTGTTTGGAAATGACACGTTTGTTTAACTACCATAATGATCCTAAGTATTGCAACAGACAGGCCTAAGCAAACAGTACAGAATCAGATCAGACTGCTCCTGGAGCAGTCTGATCTGGGTCCACACTGTTTGCCATTCCGTCTCCATTTTTTTGTCTCCTTGTTTGATTGTGAAACAAAACTGTTAAAATTTTAGGAGAATTATGACAAGTTCTCAAGGTGTCCGAACTTTTACCATTTTTACGGTACCATGGTTTCCGGTTTGGACCCTAACAAAACTGTTATAAAGAGGTCTGGGTGTACATAAAAGAATGATCATATATCTAACTTGATGTAAAGCTTACAGGTACCTGCATTTTTTTGGGGTCTAATAACACACATTGATAATGCAGTGCAAGCACAAGTGAATGTTACAAGAAGTTGGATGAAATATTAACCTCTGTTGACCTCTACATGACGTCCTTCAGAAAACATTGTTACATGTTAGTGGTTGTTCTCTGCACCCCTCCCCCAGCCCCTTTTGCAACTGCAAAAACTTCAAAGATTTTTCAACAAAAGTATCTATGTATCAAATATTTACTTCCTTGACCATTTAATGTTTAGACCACTAACAAGCTTGTTAAGCTAACAATGAACTGAATAGTTTGATACATATTGTTGAACAGTATTGATTTTTTGGTTGAATTTGATAGACTGAAAGTGGAACTCAACAGTCTGATGCGTGCAAACATCCAAGTTGCCTGCTGTCTGTGCTTTAAATGTCCATATGATTATTTTTTGTAGAACAGTTTCTTTTTTCTCGGGGGGGGGGGGGGGGGGGGTTGAATTTGATGGATAAAACATTGAATTCATCAGTTTGACTGAACAGCTAAGTTGCATGCTGCTCTTCATCTGCCAATATAACCAATGTTGTTGAACAGTTTCTTTATCAAATAATTTGGCTGAATTTTAACGAAGAAAAGTTAAACTCAATAGTTAGTTATGTGTGGACATCCAAGATGCCTGCTACTCTGCAATATGCCAATATAACCAATGTTGTTGAGCAGTTTATTTATCAAATTATATGTATTTGATTGAATCTGAAAGATGGAAAGTTGAACTCCAGTTTGATACATGTGGGCATCCCAGTTGCCTGCTGCTCTGCATATGCAAATATAACCAATGCTGTTAACAGTTTCTTTATCAAATTATCTGACTGAATTTGAAAGACAATTAGTTAAACTCAACAGTTTGATACTTGTGGACATGCAATTTGCCTGCTGCTCTACATATGACAAAATAACCAGTTTTGAGCAGTTTATTTCAATTCATCAAATTATTTGGCTGGATTTTAAAGCTGGAAAGTTGAACTCAACAGCTTGATATAATTATGTGGACATCCAAGTTGCCTGCTGCTCTGCATATGACAAAACAACCAATGTTGTTCAGTTTCTTTCATCAAATTATTTGGCTGAATTTAAAGCAAAGCTGGAAAGCTGAACTCAACAGCTTGATATATGTGGACATCTAAGTTGCCAATTGCTCTGCATATGCCAATATAACCAATGTTGTTGAACAGTTTCTTTATCAAATTATTTGGTTGAATCTGAAAGATGGAAAGTTGAACTCGACACTTTGATACATGTGGAAATACAAGTTGCCTGCTGCTCTGCATATGCCAATATAACCAATGTAGTTTTACAGTTTCTTTATCAAATTATTTGGTTGAATTTGAAAGATGGAAAATTGAACTCAATAGTTTGATTTGTACAGACATCCAAGTTACCCCCTGCTCTGTATACCCAATATAACCAATGTTGTTTCAACAGTTTCTTTATCAGATTATTTGGTTGAATTTGAAAGATGGGAGTTTGATATGTATAGACATCCAAGTTGCCCACTGCTCTGCATATGCCAATATAACCAATATTGTTGAACTGTTTATTCATTATATTATTTGGCTGAATTTGAAGGCTGGAAAGTTGAACTTGAGAGAAAATGCAAACTGCCCACTTGTCTGCATATGCTATACAATCAATGTTGTTGAACAGTTTATTTATCAAATTATTTCAATGAATTTGAAAGCTGGAAAGTTGAACTCAACTGTTTGATACATGTGGACATGCAAGTTCCCCCTGCTCTGCATATGTCTATATAACCAATGTAGTTGAACAGTTTTCATTAGCAACTTATTTGGTTGAATTTGAAAGACGAAAAGATGAACTCAACAGTTTTATACCTGTGGACATCCAAGCTGAATTTGAGCACAGGCTTGACAAAACATGCAAAAATACCTGTGGAACCAGTAAAAGTGTAGCCTAAGCTGGTGTGTGTCTGGGATCGGGTGTGAGTGCCCATTAGCAACACACGAAAAGTGCATAATAGCTTTTAGTTTGTAAAATATCAGACACAAAATCAGTATGTTTGTTTGTTTGATTTGAGGTTTAACGTCCCCATCAACATTTTTAGGTTATGAAACATATATTAACCCTTATCCTGCTGAACACCACAACCCTGTGAAGATCCAGATCAGATGGCTTCTGAAGAGGCCATCTGATCAGGATCAATACTGTTTGTCGTGCAGTTTGTGAATTGAACAAATATATTAAGTAATTTGACTGGCCGACAATCAGTAATGGGAGTGGCTTAATTAATTAATTAATTTATGGAGGGAGATAAGAGTTAACACATTCAACCACACAGGCCTGTTCAGATATCCGTGCAAACTGTAGATCCAGATGATTCAGCTCATAATGATCAATACTGCTTGCCATCCTGTATATGATCTGGACTAAAACCCTTATTACTGGAATGGACATATGTCAAAAATCTAAGATGGAAAAAGTCCACTTCAGAAACAGTGAGTCAGAAACACTGGGGTCCAGCTGTTCAAAGCCTCATTACCTTAACGAGCATGTTAGTGATCAAACTGTTAACTGTTCAAGTAAGCACAATATCTAATACTCTGGAGTTTTTGCTGAAAAAATGTGAGCAGCTTTTGCATTTGCAAAAGCTGATCACATTTTTTCTGCAAAAAATATTAGTATATTTGCCACATTTAACAAAAGTTTAACAATATATGTTTTAACTAATGACATTTTTGGTTTTGAATGAATGGCTCTGGGATGCAATGGTTAACCTTACAAGACTCCTCAATTTGGCCAACAAAACAGTACAAAGATTGTTCCTAGATTTCTTCATGCAAAGAAACAAAAGCAAGTACACCATGACCTCTTAATAACAGTATTTTTGTGGTGTCCAAAGCAGAAACGGTGTTTGTTAAGCAACTCTTTTTTATCCAAACAAAAATGTGCAGATTATACATTATAGTCATTTACGATTTATATATTTTTGGGGTCAGTCATGGAAATCTATTAAATCCAAAACCTTATTAAAAGAGGTTTAAAAGAATACAAAGATGTGTTTACAAATCTTCTTTGTTTACCTGAGACTTCTTGAACGGGGTCGAATCATGGACAGCGGAGATTTTCTACCATCTTCTTCAAGACTTGACGGGCCCTCGCTGACATTGAAATGCCGATACAACTTCCCAAGTTCCTCAGCTGTTGGTTGGTATGGTAACTGATTAAGACGTTCCTGAGAGGAATACTGAGACTGAAAAATGGAAACAATGGTAATAACTGAATACTGTATTCGCTTTAATTAGCACACATTCTAGTATTTCCAGTTAAAGGGAGACAGCTTTTGCAACTTCCTGTTCACTTTTCTATAAACTCTGTCCCACTGAAAAAGGAGTCAACTCAATCTTTCCTTTAAGAGTTGACCCCTATTGACATGTTTTGCAGGAGTTGCCTCCCCTGAAGGTGTATTAATTCCCCTTAAGAGTGCAAGATTTTGCAGTCTACTGACATAATAAAAACAGAGCTAACAAGATGTGTTTGTGAAACACGAACATGTCCCCGGGCATGGTCATTTTGTATTCAAAGTTGCTCACAGTTCAAGATTTTTGTTTGTGTGGGAAGCCTTTGACACAAGAAACTTACATGCTAAATATGAAAGCTCTATCTTATATGGTTCAAAAGTTATGAACAATAATATTTTTTCTTTAAAGTAGGTCAAGGTCACAGGTCAAAAAAATTTGCATGAATGTAAAGCTATTGTCACAAGGAACCTACATGCCAAATATTAAGGCTCTATCTTAAACGGTTCAAAAGTTATGAACAATTTTATTTTTTTTCTTTTAAGAAGGTCAAAAGTCAAGGTCATGGTCCAAACATTTTGCATGTATGAAAAGCTCTAATCACAGGGAACTTACATGCCAAATATGAAAGCTCTATCCCAAACGTTTGGAAAGTTATGAGCAAAAATGTTTATTTTTTTAAGTAGGTCAAAGGTCAAGGTCACAGGTCAAAATTTTGCACGAATGTAAAGCGTTTGCCACAAGGAACCTACATGCTAAATATGAAGGCTGTATCTTAAACGGTTCAAAAGTTATAACAAATGTTAAATTTTTCTTTTATGTTGGTCAAAGGTCAAGGTCACAGGTCAAAATTTTTTGTGTGAATGTAAAGCTCTTGTCACAAGGAACCTACATGCAAAATATGAAGGCTCTATCTCAAACCATTCAAAAGTTATGACCAAAATGTTATTTTTTATTTTAAGTAGGTCAAAGGTCAAGGTCAAGGTCCCAGGTCAAAATTTTTGACATGAATGAAAAGCTTTTGTCACAAGGAACATACATGCTAAATATGAAGGCTGTATCTCAAGTGGTTCAAAAGTTATGACCAATGTTATTTATTTCTTTTAAGTAGGTCAAAGGTCAAGGTCAAGGTCACAGGTCAAAATTTTTTGTGTGAATGTAAAGCTTTTGCCGCAAGGAACATACATGCAAAATATGAAGGCTGTATCTCAAGTGGTTCAAAAGTTATGACCAATGTTATTTTTTTCTTTTAAGTAGGTCAAAGGTCAAGGTCAAGGTCACAGGTCAAAATTTTTTGCATGAATGTAAAGCTTTTGCCGCAAGGAACATACATGCAAAATATGAAGGCTGTATCTCAAGTGGTTCAAAAGTTATGACCAATGTTATTTTTTTCTTTTAAATATGAAGGCTGTATCTCAAGTGGTTCAAAAGTTATGACCAATGTTATTTTTTTCTTTTAAGTAGGTCAAAGGTCAAGGTCAAGGTCACAGGTCAAAATTTTTTGTGTGAATGTAAAGCTTTTGCCGCAAGGAACATACATGCAAAATATGAAGGCTGTATCTCAAGTGGTTCAAAAGTTATGACCAATGTTATTTTTTTCTTTTAAGTAGGTCAAAGGTCAAGGTCAAGGTCACAGGTCAAAATTTTTTGCATGAATGTAAAGCTTTTGCCGCAAGGAACATACATGCAAAATATGAAGGCTGTATCTCAAGTGGTTCAAAAGTTATGACCAATGTTATTTTTTTCTTTTAAGTAGGTCAAAGGTCAAGGTCACAGGTCAAATTTTTTTGCATGAATGTGAAGGTCTTGTCACAAGGAACCTTCAGGCCAAATATGAAAGCTCTATCTCAAACGGTTCAAAAGTTATGGCCAACGTTAAAGTTGTCCACGTACAAACCAACAAACCCACAAACAGACAGGGCAAAAACAATATGTCCCCGCTATCGCTACCGGGGACATAAAAAAAACAGTCTCTAACATATAAATTATTATGCTTTTGTGTTAAAGAGGAACAATTTTCTGACTTGTGTATATTGAAGAAACTGTTGAACCTTTTGTATTTTACAGTGAAAATCCTAAAAATTCGGACACCTTGAGAATTTGTTGTAATTCTCCTAAAATTTAACAAATTTTTTCATGGTCCAGCAAGGAATCCAAAAGGTGCAGACGGAATGGTAAAACAGTGCAGGCCCAGATCAGACTGCTCCTGAAGCAAACAGTGTAGACCCTTGGTCTGTGCTGTTTGTTTATGCCTAACTGTTCCAATATTTAGGATCATTAAGGTAATATATATGCTCCTTTTGTTAACTTTCGACATGTTCTGTTAAACCAAACATGTCCGAAACCAAACATGTCCAAAGTTACTGTTGTACCACTGTTGCCCCTGGCAGTGCACCTGATAGAAGGATATTCTAGGCCTTCTAATGATTGAAATAAAAAATCTAACTGCACTGTGTTCTTACTATGGCAAATGTGGTATATACACACATCAACCCTTAAAGTGCAAAGTTTTACTTTGTTGTCTATACATATAAAGCTTTAACATTTAATGCATATCATCTACTATACTTGGTTTGGTGTTTAACGGCCCAATAAACACTATTAAGGTCATATCAGGAAATCAGTTTACCGAACCCACACATTTTCTAGGCAAGCTTATATGTAAGCCATTAACCAGTGCAGTGCACATTCTGTCACTAGAAACTGTCAACTACGATTCTTGAATCAGCAGAAGGGAGAAAATGACTGGAAACTAAAAATGTCCCCAAAGGACATGGATGCCCCCACATTGTAGTGCAAGTAAGAAAACTTGTCTACGGACATGAGCACAGCTGAGGCTCAAATCAGCCTGAGTACCCGCCTGTAAAGTAATTTAAAATTTAATTGAAGCGATTTCATAGTATGAATTTAGCTTATGAAATATATAAAGATGTGACTTACGGACACGCTGGATCCCCCTGGTGTGTTAGTTCCATAGCCAGATGACGGCAATGAAGCCAGGGACCATCTTCTACCATCCGCTCTGAAATTCATTAAGCAAACATTAGATTCTTTGGATGGTAGATGGTGTAACATCATTTTCTCATTAAAAACATTTAAATCCTCAGGAAAACATGCCTATATAATTTTGACCACAATAAACCCCACTTTTATATCGTAAAACTGGGATTTACAGGGGTATATATTATTTTTCTTATTTCTGCTCCAAGACAAGAGGTTGTGAGTACTTGTTTGAACTGCCTCTTTGAGGAGGTTCTAGCAAACAACCACAACCTACAAATATGAAAACCTATAAATATGCAGTATAAACATGAAAAATATCAGCATTTTTTATCGGAAAATTTTCATTTTTTGGTGGCAAAATTCTCAATATATTTCAATTGGCACGTTTTTGTAATGGCATATCTCACAGACAACGGTGTTGGCTGGATTTCTTCTAACAGCTAGAGGTTGGGGAATTTGAAGAAAACGGCATAATTTCACGACCCGCAGAAAAAGCGACGGACTGAAGTCGGTTGATTTTCTAAGAGTGCCCTAAAATCACTGTGTCATTCTGTCATTCTGCCGGTCTTTCAGTCTGTCTGTTCGTCTGTAACCCGTTTCTGAAAATTGGTGATAGTGACTTAACCGCTTGGAATATTTAAACAATTATTGGCATACTGATAGATATCAATGAGATCTAACCAATGAACTTGCGAAATATTACATTCCATTTAGTATAGCCTCGCCGAGGCGAAAAATGTGAACATTTTCGCACTGCTTCTCCTCAGAAACCATTGGGCTGATTGAAGTCAAATTTCATATGGAGCCTCTATGGGATGGGGGAAACCAAAATTTGCTCATGGGGTCCAGGTCATATGACCAAAATGGCCGACAAGCCATATATGGTAAAAACCCTTCAAAACTAGACAAAAGTGCCCAGTGGGGCACATATACCCCCAGCCAGTGCCATCACCTGAGCGGAAAATAGCAATGTCAAAAGCTTCTTTGCATATACAGGCCATATTCCATAGAATGGTCATTTTCAAGATTCAAAGGGCAATAACTCTGAAAGTAGGAAAGCAAGAGTTATGGTTCATGTGTTCCGTACGTCGTCTCATGGTGTTCAACATTCCGTTGGAGTTTCATGAAAATATGTTAAGCCGTTTAAAAGTAATGGAGAAGACACGAAGATGTTAGCAGACACATAATTTACAATCTTCAAAGGGAAATAATTTGTAATGTATGCAAACAAGAGTTATGGTTCTTGTGTTCTGCCCATCCTATTATCTTGCTTTACATTTGTTTGAATTTTCATGAAATTATCTCAAACAGTTTTAAAGTTACAGAGTGGACACAAGTGTATGGTAAAACTCGTAATATTCAAAGGGCAATAACTCTGAAAGTAGAAAAGCAAGAGTTACGGTTCATGTGTTCTGCACGTCGTCTCATGGTGTTTAACATTTATGTGAAGTTTCATGAAAATATGTCAAGCAGTTTAAAAGTTATGGAGCCGACACAAAAATGCAAGTTATAACATTCAAAGGGCAATAACTCTGAAAGTAGGAAAGCAAGAGTTACGGTTCATGTTGAAAAGTTATGGAGCTGACAGAAAATGCAAGTTAAAACATACAAAGGGCAATAACTCTGAAAGTAGAAAAGCATGAGTTACGGTTCATGTGTTCTGCATGTCATCTCATGGTGTTTAACATTTATGTGAAGTTTCATGAAATTATGTCAAGCAGTTCAAAAGTGATGGAGCAGACACGAAAATGTTAACAGACACACACACACACAAACACACACACAGAAAATACGAAAACTAGACAAAAGTGCCCAGTGGGGCACATATACCCCCGGCCAGTTCCATCACCTCAGCTGAAAATAGCAATGTCAAAAGCTTTTTTGCATATACAGGCCATATTCCATAGAATGGCCATTTTCAAGATTCAAAGGGCAATAACTCTGAAAGTAGGAAAGCAAGAGCTATGGTTCATGTGTCCTGCATGTTGCCTCATGGTGTTCAACATTCGTGTGGTGTTTCATGAAAATATGTCAAGCCGTTTAAAAGTAATGTTGAAAACAAGAAGATGTAAGCAGACACATAATTTACAATCTTCAAAGGGAAATAATTTGTAATGTATGCAAACAAGAGTTATGGTTCTTGTGTTCTGCCCATCCTACTATCTTGTTTTACATTTGTTTGAAGTTTCATGAAATTATCTCAAACAGTTTTAAAGTTACAGAGCGGACACAAGTGTATGGTAAAACTCGTAATATTCAAAGGGCAGTAACTCTGAAAGTAGGAAAGCAAGAGTTACGGTTCATGTGTTCTGCACGTCATCTCATGGTGTTCAACATTTATGTGAAGTTTCATGAAAATATGTCAAGCAGTTTAAAAGTTATGGAGCGGACACGAAAATGCAAGTTATAACATTCAAAGGGCAATAACTCTGAAAGAAGGAAATCAAGAGTTACGGTTCATGTGTTCAGCACGTCGTCTCATGGTGTTTAACATTTATGTGAAGTTTCATGAAAATATATCAAGCGGTTGAAAAGTTATGGAGCGGACACGAAAATGCAAGTTAAAACATACAAAGGGCAATAACTGTGAAAGTAGGAAAGCAAGAGTTACGGTTCATGTGTTCTGCACGTCGTCTCATGGTGTTTCACATTTATGTGAAGTTTCATGAAAATATATCAAGCGGTTGAAAAGTTATGGAGTTTTGCACGTCGTCTCATGGTGTTTAACATTTATGTGAAGTTTCATGAAAATATATCAAGCGGTTGAAAAGTTATGGAGCGGACACGAAAATGCAAGGTAAAACATACAAAGGGCAATAACTGTGAAAGTAGAAAAGCAAGAGTTACGGTTCATGTGTTCTGCACGTCGTCTCATGGTGTTAAGCATTTATGTAAAGTTTCATGAAAATATATCAAGGGGTTGAAAAGTTATGGAGTGGACACGAAAATGCAAGTTTAAACATACAAAGGGCAATAACTGTGGAAGTAGAAAAGCAAGTGTTACGGTTCATGTATTCTGCACGTCGTCTCATGGTGTTTCATATTTATGTGAAGTTTCATGAAAATATATCAAGCGGTTGAGAAGTTATGGAGCTGACACGAAAATGCAAGTTAAAACATACAAAGGGCAAAACATATGAAAGTAGAAAAGCAAGAGTTACGGTTCATGTGTTCTGCAGGTCGTCTCATGGTGTTTAACATTTATGTGAAGTTTCATGAAAATATATCAAGGGGTTGAAAAGTTATGGAGCGGACACGAAAATGCAAGTTAAAACATACAAAGGGCAATAACTGTGAAAGTAGAAAAGCAAGAGTTACGGTTCATGTGTTCTGCACGTCGTCTCATGGTGTTTCATATTTATGTGAAGTTTCATGAAAATATATCAAGCGGTTGAGAAGTTATGGAGCTGACAAGAAAATGCAAGTTAAAACATACAAAGGGCAATAACTCTGAAAGTAGAAAAGCAAGAGTTACGGTTCATGTGTTCTGCACGTCGTCTCATGGTTTTTAACATTTATGTGAAGTTTCATGAAAATATATCACGGGGTTGAAAAGTTATGGAGCGGACACGAAAATGCAAGTTAAAAACATACAAAGGGCAATAACTCTGAAAGTAGAAAAGCAAGAGTTACGGTTCATGTGTTCTGCATGTCATCTCATGGTGTTTAACATTTATGTGAAGTTTCATGAAAATATATCAAGCGGTTGAAAAGTTATGGAGCTGACAGAAAATGCAAGTTAAAACATACAAAGGGCAATAACTCTGAAAGTAGAAAAGCATGAGTTATGGTTCATGTGTTCTGCATGTCGTCTCATGGTGTTTAACATTTATGTGAAGTTTCATGAAATTATGTCAAGCGGTTCAAAAGTGATGGAGCGGACACGAAAATGTTAACAGACACACACACACACAAACACACACACAGAAAATACGAAAACTAGACAAAAGTGCCCAGTGGGGCACATATACCCCCCGGCCAGTGCCATCACCTCAGCTGAAAATAGCAATGTCAAAAGCTTTTTTGCATATACAGGCCATATTCCATAGAATGGCCATTTTCAAGATTCAAAGGGCAATAACTCTGAAAGTAGGAAAGCAAGAGCTATGGTTCATGTGTCCTGCATGTTGCCTCATGGTGTTCAACATTCGTGTGGAGTTTCATGAAAATATGTCAAGCCGTTTAAAAGTAATGTTGAAAACAAGAAGATGTTAGCAGACACATAATTTACAATCTTCAAAGGGAAATAATTTGTAATGTATGCAAACAAGAGTTATGGTTCTTGTGTTCTGCCCATCCTATTATCTTGTTTTACATTTGTTTGAAGTTTCATGAAATTATCTCAAACAGTTTTAAAGTTACAGAGCGGACACAAGTGTATGGTAAAACTTGTAATATTCAAAGGGCAGTAACTCTGAAAGTAGGAAAGCAAGAGTTACGGTTCATGTGTTCTGCACGTCATCTCATGGTGTTCAACATTTATGTGAAGTTTCATGAAAATATGTCAAGCAGTTTAAAAGTTATGGAGCGGACACGAAAATGCAAGTTATAACATTCAAAGGGCAATAACTCTGAAAGAAGGAAAGCAAGAGTTACGGTTCATGTGTTCAGCACGTCGTCTCATGGTGTTTAACATTTATGTGAAGTTTCATGAAAATATATCAAGCGGTTGAAAAGTTATGGAGCGGACACGAAAATGCAAGTTAAAACATACAAAGGGCAATAACTGTGAAAGTAGGAAAGCAAGAGTTATGGTTCATGTGTTCTGCACGTCGTCTCATGGTGTTTCACATTTATGTGAAGTTTCATGAAAATATATCAAGCGGTTGAAAAGTTATGGAGTTTTGCACGTCGTCTCATGGTGTTTAACATTTATGTGAAGTTTCATGAAAATATATCAAGCGGTTGAAAAGATATGGAGCGGACACGAAAATGCAAGGTAAAACAAACAAAGGGCAATAACTGTGAAAGTAGAAAAGCAAGAGTTACGGTTCATGTGTTCTGCACGTCGTCTCATGGTGTTTAACATTTATGTGAAGTTTCATGAAAATATATCAAGGGGTTGAAAAGTTATGGAGTGGACACGGAAATGCAAGTTTAAACATACAAAGGGCAATAACTGTGAAAGTAGAAAAGCAAGTGTTACGGTTCATGTGTTCTGCACGTCGTCTCATGGTGTTTCATATTTATGTGAAGTTTCATGAAAATATATCAAGCGGTGGAGAAGTTATGGAGCTGACACGAAAATGCAAGTTAAAACATACAAAGTGCAAAACATCTGAAAGTAGAAAAGCAAGAGTTACGGTTCATGTGTTCTGCAGGTCGTCTCATGGTGTTTAACATTTATGTGAAGTTTCATGAAAATATATCAAGGGGTTGAAAAGTTATGGAGCGGACACGAAAATGCAAGTTAAAACATACAAAGGGCAATAACTCTGAAAGTAGAAAAGCAAGAGTTACGGTTCATGTGTTCTGCATGTCATCTCATGGTGTTTAACATTTATGTGAAGTTTCATGAAAATATATCAAGCGTTGAAAAGTTATGGAGCTGACAGAAAATGCAAGTTAAAACATACAAAGGGCAATAACTCTGAAAGTAGAAAAGCATGAGTTACGGTTCATGTGTTCTGCATGTCGTCTCATGGTGTTTAACATTTATGTGAAGTTTCATGAAATTATATCAAGCGGTTCAAAAGTGATGGAGCGGACACGAAAATGTTAACAGACACACACACACACAGAAAATACGAAAACTAGACAAAAGTGCCCAGTGGGGCACATATACCCCCGGCCAGTGCCATCACCTCAGCTGAAAATAGCAATGTCAAAAGCTTTTTTGCATATACAGGCCATATTCCATAGAATGGCCATTTTCAAGATTCAAAGGGCAATAACTCTGAAAGTAGGAAAGCAAGAGCTATGGTTCATGTGTCCTGCATGTTGCCTCATGGTGTTCAACATTCGTGTGGAGTTTCATGAAAATATGTCAAGCCGTTTAAAAGTAATGTTGAAAACAAGAAGATGTTAGCAGACACATAATTTACAATCTTCAAAGGGAAATAATTTGTAATGTATGCAAACAAGAGTTATGGTTCTTGTGTTCTGCCCATCCTATTATCTTGTTTTACATTTGTTTGAAGTTTCATGAAATTATCTCAAACAGTTTTAAAGTTACAGAGCGGACACAAGTGTATGGTAAAACTCGTAATATTCAAAGGGCAGTAACTCTGAAAGTAGGAAAGCAAGAGTTACGGTTCATGTGTTCTGCACGTCATCTCATGGTGTTCAACATTTATGTGAAGTTTCATGAAAATATGTCAAGCAGTTTAAAAGTTATGGAGCGGACACGAAAATGCAAGTTATAACATTCAAAGGGCAATAACTCTGAAAGAAGGAAAGCAAGAGTTAAGGTTCATGTGTTCTGCACGTCGTCTCATGGTGTTTAACATTTATGTGAAGTTTCATGAAAATATATCAAGCGGTTGAAAAGTTATGGAGCGGACACGAAAATGCAAGTTAAAACATACAAAGGGCAATAACTCTGAAAGTAGAAAAGCAAGAGTTACGGTTCATGTGTTCTGCATGTCCTCTCATGGTGTTTAACAATTATGTGAAGTTTCATGAAAATATGTCAAGCGGTTGAAAAGTTATGGAGCAGACACAAAAATGCAAGTTAAAACATACAAAGGGCAATAACTGTGAAAGTAGAAAAGCAAGAGTTAGGGTTCATGTGTTCTGCACGTCGACTCATGTTATTTAACATTTATGTGAAGTTTCATGAAAATATATCAAGTGGTTGAAAAGTTATGGAGCGGACACGAAAATGCAAGTTAAAACATATATAGGGCAATAACTCTGAAAGTAGAAAAGCAAGAGTTACGGTTCATGTGTTTTGCACGCCATCTCATGGTATTTAACATTTATGTGAAGTTTCATGAAAATATATCAAGCGGTTGAAAAGTTATGGAGCGGACACGAAAATGCAAGTTGAAACATAAAAGGGCAATAACTCTGAAAGTAGAAAAGCAAGAGTTACGGTTCATGTGTTGTGCACGTCGTCTCATGGTCTTTAACATTTATGTGAAGTGTCATGAAAGTATGTCAAGCGGTTCAAAAGTTATGGAGCGGACACGAAAATGTTAAGACAGACACACACACACACACAAACACACACACACACAAACAGAAAATACAACAAGAGGCCCATGGGCCACTATGCTCACCAGAGCTCAGGTGGGCACTGCCCATCCTGCCCAATGGCAGCCATGTATTTTAACATGATATCATTTTAATCCACCAAATGAACCCCCATGTCCAAATGAGCACCCATGTGGACTCAGCATCTGAAAAGTTAGGCCTTTTATGAAGTAGAGGGGGTGGGGCATGGACCCAATGGAGCCCTGGTTGGTATCACTAAATGCGTCTTATCATAAGAAACAAAAATATATATGGTTTAGCAGTGGGGATCTGTAAGGCCTCTTTAACAGTTGAGGGGTTGGGGCATGCCCTGTTGATCCCAGGAAAGCCCAAACTGTTGTCCCTAAATGTGTCTTATCATAAGGACCAAGTATATATATGGTTCAGTGCTGGGAATCTGACCGGTTTCAGAGATTTGAGGCCCTTTTATGAAATAGGAATGGCCCCTGCGGACCCCGCTACAGTAGGTGTGCTGATAATAAGGAACAAGAACATATATGATAATGGGGTGGGGATTTGAATGGTTTCTGAAATATAAAGCCTTTTATGAAATGGAAGGGCGGGGCACATTGCCTCAGCACAAAGAGACCTCCAGGTTGGTGTGATTGAACGAGTCTTATCATAAGGAACAAGTATATGGTTTAGGGGTGGGGATCTGAACTATTTCTGATATATATGGCTTTTAATGAAGTAAAGCGGTGTGGCATGGCCTGGGCGTGCCCCCGGGGACTCCCAAGCTGGTGTCACTGAATGCGTCTTATCATAAGAAAGATGAATATATATGGTTTAGGGTGGGGCTAAGAACATTCTCTGAGATATAAGGCCTTATGTGAAGTGGAGGGGTGGGGCAAGGCCCAGGGAGACTCCCAGGTTGGTGTCAATGAATGTGTCTTATCATAAGGAACAAGACTATATATGGTTAAGGGGTGGCCATCTGTAGGGTTTCCGAGATATTGTGATATTATGAAATGGAGGGGGTGGGGCATGGCCCCAGCATATCCCTGGGAACCCCCAGGTTGGTGTTACTGAATGCGTCTTATCATAATGAACAAGAATATATATGGTTTAGGGGTGGGGATCTGAACAGTTTCTGAAATATATGGCCTTTTTTGAAGTGGAGGGGTGGGGCAAGGCCCCAGCGCGTCTCTGAGGACCCCCAGGTTGGTGTCAATGAATGTGTCTTATCATAAGAAGCAAGCATATATATGGTTTATGGGCGGGGATCTGTAAGGTTTCTGAGATATTGGGCCTTTTATCAAATGGAGGGGGTGGGGCATGGCCCCGGTGCATCCAGGGGACTCCCAGGTTGATGTCACTGAATGGGTCTTATCAAAAGGAACAAGAATATATATGGTTTAGGGGTGGGAATCTGAATGGTTTCCGAGATATTGGGCCTTTTATAAAGTTGAGGGGGTGGGGCCTGACCTGTGCGCATTCCTGACGACCCCCAGGTTGGTGTTACTGAATGCGTCTTATCAATAGGAACAAGAATATATATGGTTTAGGGGTGGGGATCTGAACAGTTTCTGAGATATATGGCCTTTTGTGAAGTAGAGGGGTGGGGCAAGGCCCCAGCGCATCTCTGAGGACCCCCAGGTTGGTGTCAATGAATGTGTCTTATCATAAGAAGCACGCATATATATGGTTTAGGGGCGGGGATCTGTAAGGTTTACGAGATATTGGGCCTTTTATGAAATGGGAGGGGGTGGGGCATGGCCCCGGCGCATCCAGGGGACTCCCAGGTTGATGTCACCGAATGGGTCTTATCATAAGGAACAAGAATATATATGGTTTAGGGGTGGGGATCTGAATGGTTTCCGAGATATTGGGCCTTTTATTAAGTGGAGGGGGTGGGGCATGACCTCGGCGCATCCCTGAGGACCCCAAGGTTGGTGTTACTAAATGCGTCTTATCAATAGGAACAAGAATATATATGGTTTAGGGGTCGGGATCTGAATGGTTTCTGAGATATATGGCCTTTTATGAAGTGGAGGGGGTGGGGCATGGCCCCGGCACAACCTGGGGGACCCTCAGGTTGGCATAAAAGCATATGGCTGAAAGAATTTTACTCAAGAAACATTTCTATAAAAGTTTTGTCCAAATATCTGCAATGACTTGGCAGTAAATGCCATTTTTCAATTTTCCCCATTATAAGTCTATGGAAACTCTAAGTTGCCATAGCAACCAAACTAATGGGCCGATTTTCATAAAAAACACAAACTTTCAATCCCCCTGCCCAAGGATGCTACAGATAAAATTTGGGCTGAATCGGTCCAGTGGCTTCAGAAAAGAAGATGTTTGAAAGTGTTGACGTCAGACGACGACGACAACGACAACGACGACGACGACGACGCCGGACAACTGCCTATCCTATAAGCTCCCCCGGAGCCTTCGGCTCTGGTGAGCTAAAAACTATATACCACCATGGCATACTGCGTATGCCGGGTGTATAACTATATAACCCCATGGCATACTGCGTATGCCGGGGTATAAATAGTCTGCTCCAGAACCACTGGGCAGATTTCCACGAAACTTGATAAATAGCATATGGGATAGCCCATCATAAATTGCTAAAATGGTGACCCTGGGTTGACCTTGACCTTCTTTGGGTCCGTCAGTAACCTGTTCGTGAAAATTGGTGATAGTGACTTAACCGCTTGGAATATTTAAACAATTTTTGGCATACTGATAGATATCAATGAGATCTAACCAATGAACTTGCGAAATATTACATTCCAATTTGTATAGCCTCGCAGAGGCGAAAAATGTGAAAATTTTCAGACTGCTTCTCCTCAGAAACCATTCGGCCGATTGAAGTCAAATTTCATATGGAGCCTCTATGGGATGGGGAAAACCAAAATTTGCTCATGGGGTCCAGGTCACAAGACCAAAATGGCCGCCAAGCCATATATGGTCTGTCTGTCTGTCTGTCCGTAACTGGTTTGTGAAAATTGGTGATAGTGACTTAACCGCTTGGAATATTTAAACAAATATTGGCATACTGATAGATATCAATGAGATCTAACCAATGAACTTGCAAAATATTACATTCCATTTAGTATAGCCTCGCCAAGGCGAAAAATGTGAAAATTTTCGAACTGCTTCTCCTCGGAAACCGTTGGGCCGATTGAAGTCAAATTTCAAATGGAGCCTCTATGGGATGGGGAAAACCAAAATTTGCTCATGGGGTCCAGGTCACAAGACCAAAATGGCCGCCAAGCCATATATGGTCTGTCTGTCTGTCCGTAACCGGTTTGTGAAAATTGGTGATAGTGACTTAACCGCTTGGAATATTTAAACAATTATTGGCATACTGATAGATATCAATGAGATCTAACCAATGAACTTGCGAAATATTACATTCAATTTAGTATAGCCTCGCCGAGGCGAAAAATGTGAAAATTTTCGAACTGCTTCTCCTCGGAAACCGTTGGGCCGATTGAAGTCAAATTTCAAATGGAGCCTCTATGGGATGGGGGAAACCAAAATTTGCTCATGGGGTTCAGGTCACATGACCAAAATGGCCGCCAAGCCATATATGGTAAAAACCCTTCAAAAATAGTCTTCTCCAGAACCACTGGGCAGATTTCCAAGAAACTTGATAAATAGCATCTGGGACGTAGGCCCATCATAAATTGCTAAAATGGTTACCCTGGGTTGACCTTGACCTTTGTGCCTAGGTCAAACTTTGACACATATGCTTTTGTATTGGAAATGTGAGAATGCATTTTATCCTGCAAACGATTCAGAATACAGTACTAAAGTATAAGATAAATTTTTGCTCCTTATGATAGGGCGCATTTATTGGGGGAACTGTTTTTGGTCCAGGTCACATGACCAAAATGGCTGCCATACCCATATATGGTAGCACTCATAAAGCTAAAAGTATCTGGTGGGTCGTGCCCTTCAGCTTAAGCACTGGTTATTGTTAATTTTCAGTGAGTTAGAATTTGAATAAATCAGCTCTGATATGTGGATGGCTGGGCAAAAATCACAATTTGTCAGTCAGATGTAAGTAGAGAAATTACTCATGCTACACGCTCCTGATTTGATCTGCTTTACAACTGACCTCCAAATCATGATATATTACTCAACAATTCAACGCGAGAGCTGATCTATTTCTTAAACATATTGTCAACTAACAAGTTGAATAATTTTGATGCTGAATGTGTAACCAACTGAGCCATTGAGGCAGCTTAATTTTTTTTTGTGTGAAAACACCAAAACAAAGACATATGAAATTTTAAGTCCTGTTTTCATAAAAAAAAACCTGAACTGCATGCAGACATTAATTCAGTGGTCTATTGAAGTAACATCATATAAGAGCCATTTTCCTTTATTTCACAAGAGCTCAATTTGTCTGTCTTAACTTTAATCTGATTAGACAGGAAGTTGTATGTATGTCTGGCGATCACTCATTGAAACTTGTGCTTCTGAAATTAAATTCCATTCCAACAGGACCATTAGAGAAATTACATGACAGGAATATTTTTCAGGACATCCCTTGATAAAAGCTGTTTAACAACATATGGCGGCAGACAACAAAGGTTCAGATCAGCCTGCACATTTGTGCCTTTGTTGTCCAGAGGAGGCTCCAATAAAACCCTGAACAAAACATAGCAGATTCCCTACTTGGCAATATAGAGAAATACGCACATTTTGATCTGTGCCCACAGCAATTGGAAATGTGACTCATGCCCATACGACGCAGCCTAGGATACCGTAATGATCCTAAGTATTGGGACACCCATCCCTAAGCAAACAGTGCAGACCCAGATCAGACCTGATCAGGGTCTACATCATTTGCCATTCAGTCTTCACTTTTTTTACACCTTGCCGGATCGTGCAACAAACTAGTTAAAATTTTAGGGGAATTACAGCAAATCCTCAAGGTGTCCGAATTGTTTTTATTTTATTAGGATATAACAACCATGTGAGATGACTAGAAGATTGCTGGTTTTATACAAATGACATTTTCCAAAATTTATTGCGCTAGTCACCACAACCTCTTTATAACACTATCGTTGGAGTCAAATGGAGAATTCATGTTTTGTTAGGACCAGTTTTGCCTGACATGGCTAAGAAGAAAATCTACTAAATCAGACTTTTTCCAGACAACATAATCATCCTTCAAGGTTGCCCATGAAATCCTTTAACCCTTGTCCTGCTAATCCCGGATATGCCTTTTCTTTGAAACAATGTAGATCCAGATCAGATGGCTTCTGAAGAAGCCATCTGATCAGGATCTACATTGTTTGTCATTCAGGTTGTGAATTTGTTGCAATAATTTGCATCAAGTAATCTGATTGGTTGAAAATCAGTAGTGGGTGTGGCATATATGAATATTCAGCAGGACAAGGGTTAAGATGACAGAAAGCTTGTCTCCAGATCATCAAGAAATTATAAGTACATGCAGCAAAGACTCTAGTCTATGCACAGTGATGTTCCTTTGCTGTTCATAGGAAAGAATAGGGTTGCCCCCAAAATGTCAGTTCCTTGTAAAAACTGTTCAAAATATCAAGGGATGTAACTCCAAGAGTTATAGGCCCTTGGCACTGATTCTGGTATACACGACACATCAGTCCATTCTCTGTGTTCACCAAGTTTCAACTTTACAGCCATTATTCCTCAGAAATCTGTAACAAAAATTTTTCATTTAAGGCAAATAATTAAACCTATAAAGAGATTTAACATCAAAGGTTACCGGCCCTTGGCCCTGATCCCTGCATAAACAATACATCAGCCCACTGTCTATGTGTGTGCCAGGTGACAACTTTGAAACCATTACAGTTCTTGAGAAATGCGTGACAAACTTTTTACATTACAGTAAATTGTAAAACCTTTCAAGGGACGTAACTCCAGGAGGAATAGGCCCTTGGCCCTGATTCTGGTATACATCAACCAATTGTCCATGATGTGTGTATAAATTTTCAACTTTACAGCTTTCTTAGTTCCTGAGAAATCTGTAACCAAAACGTTTTCATTGTAGTATCCAATTGTAAAACTTATCAAGGGATGTAACTCTGAGAGTTATGGGCCCTTGGGCCTCAATCCAGCATACATGATACATCAACCCACTGCCCATGTGTGTACCAGAAATATCAACTTTGTAACCGTAACTCGTCTTGAGAAAAATGTGACAAAAAAATGGTTCATGAATGATAAATTGTAAAGACAATCAAGGGGTGTAACCATGAGAGTTATGGCCTTGGCTCCAAATCTATTACGCACTATACATCAACCCACTGCCCACATGTTTGCCAAATTTCAACTTTGTAACCCTAACAGTTTTTGATAGTGCAGTGGTTAACGCGTTTGACTTATGATTGAGAGGCTGTGCGTTCAAATCGGGCCACTGGTATCAAGGTGTATCCTTGGGCAAGACACGTAATGACACTGCCCAACTCCACCCAGGTGTAAATGGGTAGCAGTGGTGTAAAAGCCACTGCCTCCCTCTCGCGCGTGCGTGAAAACACCGGGAATGAGTGTTTGAGAGCGATTCAATAACCTTGAATCTTTCATCGCAATCTAACTAAAATAAATTAGTATAAACTAACACCTCTTGAGAAAAGAGTGATAAACATTTTTCATTAATGGCAAATTGTAAAACATACCAAGGGATGTTAACGCCAAGTGATATAGGCACTAGGCCCTGAATCTGGTATACACGGTCAGCCCACTAATCATGTGTGTAACAAGTTTCAACCTTTGCAAACAGTGTAGATCTATGAAGAAGCCATCCGAATCTGATCAGGATCTACACTGTTACTTTGTCATGCATATTATGAATCGAGAATTATTTAATGGTTTATATTGAGTAATGGGTGTAATTAAATAAATTTATTCAGCAGGACAAGGGTTAAAATTGGCATTTTAGTTTCATACTATTGTTAAATTGCCATGTGTTTTTGTGTACGCTAAATATGCCGTTTTTGGACATGTCTGGTTGAACCACTCATAACCAAGTTAGTTTAACCCTTATCTTGGTGTTCACGACAACCCCTATATTTGCAAACAGTGTAGATCCAAATCAGGTGGCTTCTGAAGAAGCCACCTGATCAGGATCTACACTGTTTGGCATTCAGTTTATGAATTTGTAGCAATAAATTACATCAAGTAATTTGATTGGTTGATAGACAGAAATGGGTGTGGCTTAAATGAATATTCAGCAAGATAAGGGTTAAGCATATCACACAATCATTAGGGTCTTGTTTGTTTGTTTGATTTGAGGTTTAACGTCCCCGTCAACACTGTAAAGGTCATTTTGGAGACTTTGCTTCCAATTTTGTGGGACTTTTACCCGACATTGAGATGAAATGACATCTCAAGCCCTGTTGTCCAATAAACCAATAGGGTTTATTAGCATGGACGGTCCGCCTCGCACCGCGGTTCCTGGACAGGCTTAGATCCTCTAAGCGGTTTACCAGTACTAGTGTGCGGGCCGGATTCAGCTCTGCGTGGAAGCATCATGCAGCCCATATATTTCTTCAAGCCCCTATGGGCGGGGGCCGTCATTAGGGTCTAAAACAGGAACCATGTTAGTTGATTTGTTTGTTTGTATTGGAGTCTAACGGTCCAGTCAACACTATTTTAGGTCATTTATTGAGCCGGTCAGTTTACCTTTCCACACTTTTCCTTGCCAGGTTTATATGTAAGTGGTTAACCAGTACAGTCCACATTCTTTCTCCAGAAACTGACAACTGCCCTTCTTGAATCAGCGGAAGGGAGAGAATGACCGTAGAAAAGATTTCATGAGCAATCTCCATGAACGAATGTTGCCAACCCCAGCAGGTATCCAACCCGCGTCCTCCTGATCACCAGTCAGATGCGCATCCCACTGAGCTATCGAGGCCGGCCCATGTTGGTTGAATAAACATGTATTATCCAAACAAAAATGTATATATTACATGTCTATAGAAAAATGACCATTTATGGTCATTTTTCTATAAAATCTTTGAATTTTGGAATCCAATTTAAATCTTATTGTATCCAAATCTATGTTAAAATGATCAGTTTTATAAAGAGGCTATGTTTCATGTATGAGCAGGACAAATATCATGATGCTCAAATCAGTTGCAACTGATCCAGTCATCAATTGTTTTTTCTAGAAAGAGACAGTTCTTTCGTGACCAATCTACACAGTATTAAACCACATAAATGGGAACTCCATTCTAATAAAACCTTGTTAACTCAATCTAAGAACAAACCACATATGTGGCCAGATGCTAAATCACATCATTCTTGTCACGAAAGTAAATAGTAGATATTATTATTTTGCTGATCAAATCTCTTTTCTGTTCCTGATGAAGACAAAATTTAAGTAAGGAAAAGCAATTTTTTGTTTTGAGATTAACGACCCAGTCAACTCTATTTAGATTATATTCTTTCATCAGAAACTTACAAATGCAATTCTTGAATCATCAGAAGGGAGAGATTTCATAATAAATCTTCACAAATGTTGTCGACCCAGCAGCTATCGAACCTGTGACCTCCTTATTATCACACAATTCCCAGTAACAGTACTGTACGACGCCAAGTCAATAAGTAACCAGCATATATCAAGTTAAGTCAATAAGCAACCAGCCTCATTTTCCAGCAATGTGCAACAAATTACAGGATCTGGTGTACTCTGATAGGGAATTTCAAGTGGAAGAAATTACACATTTCACATGGTAGCATTTCAACAATTTTACATAATCGCTTGGGTATGCGTCCCAAAATCCCTTAGCTATGAGCAAATAGCAACCAGAGCATTGGTATGCAACACATTGTTGAAACTGTCAGAGTGAAGGACCCTGGCTTCTTCAGTTCTGGGCTGATGGCACTGGAACAGCGTTGGTCCAAGTGTATCATTTTAGAGGGCAATTACATCGAAAAAGAAGAAATCGATCTCATTCAGAAATAATAAGTTAGGCTGTTTTTTATTGACACACCCTCGCAACTTGGACATAAAAACCCAGAAAATATTTCAAAAGGAGTAGTCTGAAAAGGGCCTTTTCCATTTGACATGTTCCAGTACCTACTATTTGCTGCAATTACTACACTTGCTCTGATAAATCACACGTTTTTTCAAGAAGTAATTAAGAGTACAATATTTTGTGTGTTAAATGTTCCCAGTAATTATTCGGACACAACAACTGCAGATTATTTTAAGCAATTTTCAAAAAAAAACATGAGCCTCTAATAAATGCCTATTATGGAATATTGAAAAATGAAAATTCTGTCTGAGAAATTCTCGATATGGCCGGTTTTGTAAACCCAAATTGCCTGCATGTACATGACACACACAAATAACTGGTCAAGTGTCAAACCGTTTATTGTCCTAATTGTAATCCAATAATCTCCAGCATCATCGGTACATGTAGTAAGAACATTTTTATGAGGTCTACCTGTTGCAAGAGAAAGGCAGTAAAATTACAGCCCATTTGTGACTGGGCGGTAGCAACAGGTGCAAGGTGCTTATCAAGAAACGACTTTTAATTTATCCACTTTATACCAAAATTCATTATTAGAGTACTTGGAAAATTACGCCACTGAATGGGTAACTTCAGAAGCACATTATCAAATTCTGTTTTAATGGTAAACACTGAAATTACTTAATTTCAGAATGACCACTCTTACTTGATTATGCTAATCCATTACGAAAACCCGCCTTAACAGTGTAAATTTTACTGCTGAAAAAAAAAAAAAAAAATTAAGATGAAAAATTGCGCAATTTTTCTTATTTCTGCTCTTAAAATAGATTGTGGGCACCCGTTAGAACCGCCTCGATGAGGCGGTTCTCACGGGTTCCCACAATCTATGTTTTAGAGCAGAAATAAGAAAAATAAGGTTTACCCCTATAAACCCCCGTTTTACTATTCAAAAGTAGGGTTCAAGGGGGTCAAAATTATATAGGCATGTTTTTCGTGATGCCACAACCGCTTTGTGAGCCAGTGATAAGTATGATAAATAACGTAAAATCTCTAATAGACGCTCGGGCATTTATTAGAATCATTACCTTTCCTGAAGAGGGGGGTGGGCGTTTATTAGAGGCTACAGAAACCTGCAATTCACATACGACGGTCCAAAACATTTACTTTCTTTCTTATGGCTGCCATCTTGTTTCTCTGAAAATGACTGGTGTTGACAGGTGATACAATAGCCTTGTCTTAGAATAGAATAGTAGTTACCTCCCTGTTCTTCACTAAAGCGAATATCATTAACGTTTTTCTCATTTTGTGTCAAACATGGCAAAATACGTAAAACCTGAAGTCATTTTGTCTGACTTGTTTAATTTCTGACCCTGTCACAATGTCACAACAAGAGGGCCCAGAGGGCCCTGGGTTCGCTCACCTGATCCATAGTGTAACAAGTGGGCCTCAGGCAGGACCATTTTAGCCCCTGGGCATTTTTGGCTCCAGGGCTATAATTTGAACAATCTTGGTAGAGGTCCACTAGGTCCACTAGGTGAAGCTTCATACCAAATATCAAAGACCTGGGCCTTGTGGTTTCAGAGAAGAAGATTTTTAAAGGTTTCCCTTTAAAGGGCTATGAAAAACCAAAGGGTCCAAGGGTGGGGCCATTTTCGGCCCCAGGGCTATAATTTGCACAATCTTGAAAGAGGTCCACTAGATGAAGCTTCACACCAAATATCAAAGATCTGGGCCTTGTGGTTTCAGAGAAGAAGATTTTTAAAGATTTTCCCTGTATAAGCCTATGTAAAACCAAAGCCCCCCGGGCGGGGGCATTTTTGGCCCAAAGGCTATAATTTGAACAATCTTAGTAAAGGTCCTCCAGGTAAAGCTTCACACCAAATATTAAAGACGTGGGCCTGCTGGTTTCAGAGAAGAAGATTTTTTAATGATTTTCCCTATATAAGCCTATGTAAAACCATAGGCCCCTGGGGCGGGGGCATTTTGGCCCCCAGGGCTATAATTTGAAAAATCTTGGTAGAGGTCCACTAGATGAAGCTTCACACCAAATATCAAAGATCTTGGCCTTGCGGTTTCAGAGAAGATTTTTAAAGATTTTCCCTGTATAAGTCTATGTAAAAACAAAGGCCCCCGGGGCGGGGGCATTTTTGGCCTAAAGGCTATAATTTGAACAATCTTAGTAAAGGTCCTCCAGGTAAAGCTTCACACCAAATATTAAAGACGTGGGCCTGCTGGTTTCAGAGAAGAAGTTTTTTTAATGATTTTCCCTATATAAGCCTATGTAAAACCATACGCCCCCGGGGCGGGGGCATTTTGGCCCCCAGAGCTATAATTTGAACAATCTTGGTAGAGGTCCACTAGATGAAGCTTCACACCAAATATCAAAGATCTGGGCCGTGCGGTTTAAGAGAAGAAGATTTTTAAAGATTTTCCCTGTATAAGCCTATGTAAAACCAAAGGCCCCCTAGCGGGGGCATATTTGGCCCTTAGGTAATAATTTGAACAATCTTAGTAGAGGTCCATCAGGTAAAGCTTCACACCAAATATTATAGACCTGGGCCTTGTGGTTTCAGAGAAGAAGATTTTTTAATGATTTTCCCTATATAAGCCTATGTAAAACCAAAGGCCCCTGTGGCGGGGGCATTTTGGCCCCCAGGGCTATAATTTGAAAAATCCTGGTAGAGGTCCACTAGATGAAGCTTCACACCAAATATCAAAGATCTGGGCCGTGCGGTTTCAGAGAAGAAGATTTTTAAAGATTTTCCCTGTATAAGCCTATGTAAAACCAAAGGCCCCCGGGGCGGGGGCATTTTTGGCCCTAAGGCTATAATTTGAACAATCTTAGTAGAGGTCCACTAGGTAAAGCTTCACACCAAATATTAAAGACCTGGGCCTTGTGGTTTCAGAGAAGAAGATTTTTTAATGATTTTCCCTATATAAGCCTATGTAAAACCATAGGCCCCGGGGCGGGGGCATTTTGGCCCCCAGGGCTATAATTTGAACAATCTTGGTAGAGGTCCACTAGATGAAGCTTCACACCAAATATCAAAGATCTGGGCCGTACGGTTTCAGAGAAGAAGATTTTAAAAGATTTTCCCTGTATAAGCCTATGTAAAACCAAAGGCCCCCGGGGCGGGGGAGTAGTAGGAGGGCCACTTTGGCGTCATGGACTGCGCATGCGCAGAATGACGTCACTCCCGGAAACGTAAGAGAAACGATTAGATGACGAAACTACCCTAAATATCGGGCGAGTGTTTATTTAAATTACCTTAATTACGCCGTAATTACCACCACAAGACCTACATTCTGACAAAGGGCCAGAACTATATTGCATTTGGGTGTTTGTCTGTTAGGTCAGAAATAAACAACTTGAACTCGGTAAACAATTAAAAGTATTTGCCCTGCTCTCACACACATACATACCATCACAAGACCTACATTCTGACGACAAAGGGTCGTAATTACTTATTTTCACTGAATTATCGCCCCTGTTTCAAAATAAATATCTCCTGTTGTTTCATAACCATGGGTAATAAGGCTTTCATCACACGCGTAATCCTTATGACAGTCTGCATTGAAAATCGCTTTCTATTTACAGGCCCTTGCAGGGAAGGGATCTTACATTTCTCCTTATTTCTCCTACGGTAAAGCACTACTGGAAACGGCTAAAGCGAAAGCTAAGGAGTGGTCAGTGTTATTTCTTCCCACCCGCGAGAACTCCACCACCGGATAGCGGCGACACCCCCATCAGATATAAGCTGAGTACGGGAGAGATGTATTCGATACCTAAGTCCGACTACAACCACAGACACCACTACAGTCACCACCACTACAACCACAGACACCACCACCCACCATCACAGCCACAACAACAGACACCACAACCATCACCACAGCCACCATCACAGCCACCACCACCCACCAACCACCACCACAGACACCACCACCACAGCCACCACCACCACCACAGCCACCACCACCCACCACCACAGCCACCACCACCACCACCACAGATACCATCACAGCCACCTCCACCAATACCCGGTGTCTCTCCTCTTAACTCGTTCGAGAATACAACTGGTCCCAAATGTTCGATTAGCGAAAATCGCTTTCTTTTTTCCACATTATTTCTAATCGGATACGGCTAAGCTAGAAGCCCCTGTGGCGCAGTGGTTATGCTACTCGCCTTGTAAACCAGGGATCGCAGGATCGATCCCGAGCTTCTCCAGACTTTCGGACTTTCAGTAACTCCGTAAATACTGTTGGCAGGGTTATGGTTCTTGTATTCTCCGATTCCCCTCATAGCCCCCCTATATCAGTATATCGAGTTTCGCTTAATTACCTTTTACACTTTTAGAGATAAAAAGTGTGTCGGACGGACGGATGGACGGACGAAGCGGCGATTACACGCTCTCCCTTCGGGGAGCATAACAATTGGATCAATAACCGCAGCCTTCAGAACGCTCTCTACCAGTGAGTTTCGTTGTTCGTTTAAAGGCAATAAACATTTCGCCTCTTAGTCGGCTGATCATGACACCGCACCAGCGCCTGACAGTTGTAATATCCTAAATGTTGGGATGGAAGACTGCTGCTGTCGTGCAACGTTACAACAACGTCGTTTCGTTTAACAAGCCCAACAATTTGCGTTAACGACTGACCGACTGCCCCTGACCAAACGGAGCTAACCCTGATCGAGCGCATCTATCGCTCCGTCTCCGCTATGTCCTCAGTCAACCCTCTTTATACCGACATTCGTTATAACGGCACACTCGTTATAACGATAATTTAAACGGTAGAAATCCTCAAAACTAAGCATTGATCTGATCAGCTTGATAGGAAATGCGTGTATAAATTACATAGCCAAGAAAAATTCTCCGAGATACAAATGTTATAGATATATGTTAGAGTAGCCTTGCCGAGGCGGTTCTCACCAGTACCCACAACTATGTCTTGGAGCAGTAATAAGGAAAATAATGTTTACCCCTGCAAAGCCAAATTTTACTGTATAAAAGTTGGGTTTAAATATGTTAGAATCGCCTCGATGAGGCGGTTCTAACGAGTACCCACAACCTATGTCTTGGATCAGTAATAAGGAAAATAAGGTTTACCCCACTGCATACCCAAAGTTTACGGTTTGAAAGCTAGGTTTAAGGGAGTCGAAATTATATGGGCGCGTTTTCGCGATGATTTTACGAATTTATAATAGCGACAGAAGCGGAGCAAATTCTTTCCGTATCAAGAGTTTCGCCTCGACCTCGTTTCGCGTTAAAGTATTTTTGCTCTGGCTACGCCCCCACGATATCCGTATAAATTCCATAGCCGAGAAAGATTCTCCGAGATACAAATGTTGTAGATATGTCCGGTAAAGGTCTCGCACAACTGGAAGCAACGTCCCCAAAATGATCTATACGGCGTTGACGGGGACGTGAAACCTCAAATCGAACAAACAAAACTTTTTTCCCGGGATTCTCCGAGATATAAATATTGTAGATATGTCCGGTAAAGGTCTCGCACAACTGGAAGCAACGCCCCCCAAAATGACCTATACGGCGTTGACGGGGACGTGAAACCTAAAATCGAACAAACCAAACTTTCTTTTCCCGGGACGCGGTCCATTCTTCGTAATCGAAGTTCATCGAGTCGTGCTCTTCCAACACCTTCCATTGTTTTCCCGGTTTTCGAGGCGATAATCGTTTTGCGGGTGAGAGAATTAATTTCATCAATACTATACCGGGTAGTATCTCCCTAAATATTGGGATAGGAGCGCTCGAGCGAACGGGGTAGACCCCGATCACCCCGACCAGATCGGGGACGGCGAACTGCGCCAATCCGCGGGAACATCTTTCGCCTCAAAATTTAGGATACTTACGACGTAATTACGGTAATTTAAATAAACACTCGTCCGATATTTAGGGTATCTTCGTCATCTAATCGTTTCGCTTACGTTTCACCGGAAGTGATACAAATGCTGCGCATGCGCAGTCCATGATGCCCAAGTGATGCCCTCCTACTACTTTCGCCTCGACCTCGTTTCGCGTTAAAGTATTTTTGCTCTGGCTACGCCCCCACGATATCCGTATAAATTCCATAGCCGAGAAAGATTCTCCGAGATACAAATGTTGTAGATATGTCCGGTAAAGGTCTCGCACAACTGGAAGCAACGTCCCCAAAATGATCTATACGGCGTTGACGGGGACGTGAAACCTCAAATCGAACAAACAAAACTTTTTTTCCCGGGATTCTCCGAGATATAAATATTGTAGATATGTCCGGTAAAGGTCTCGCACAACTGGAAGCAACGCCCCCCAAAATGACCTATACGGCGTTGACGGGGACGTTAAACCTAAAATCGAACAAACCAAACTTTTTTTTCCGGGACGCGGTCCATTCCTAGTTTCTCGCATCAAATCGCGCTCTTCCAACACCTTCCATTGTTTTCCCGGTTTTCGAGGCGATAATCGTTTTGCGGGTGAGAGAATTAATTTCATCAATACTATACCGGGTAGTATCTCCCTAAATATTGGGATAGGAGCGCTCGAGCGAACGGGGTAGACCCCGATCACCCCGACCAGATCGGGGACGGCGAACTGCGCCAATCCGCGGGAACATCTT
This sequence comes from Lucinisca nassula, assembly GCA_963580285.1. Classification (NCBI taxonomy): domain Eukaryota; kingdom Metazoa; phylum Mollusca; class Bivalvia; order Lucinida; family Lucinidae; genus Lucinisca; species Lucinisca nassula. The sequence continues at coordinate 62,337,047 of OY757014.1, forward strand.
TCGCCTCAAAATTTAGGATACTTACGGCGTAATTACGGTAATTTAAATAAACACTCGCCCGATATTTAGGGTAGTTTCGTCATCTAATCGTTTCTCTTACGTTTCCGGGAGTGACGTCATTCTGCGCATGCGCAGTCCATGACGCCAAAGTGGCCCTCCTACTACTCGGGGGCATTTTTGGCCCTAAGGCTATAATTTGAACAATCTTAGTAGAGGTCCACCAGGTAAAGCTTCACACCAAATATTAAAGACCTGGGCCTTGTGGTTTCAGAGAAGATTTTTAATGATTTTTTCCATATAAGCCTATGTAAAACCAAAGGCCCCTGGGGCGGGGGCATTTTGGCCCCCAGGGCTTTAATTTGAACAATCCTGGTAGAGGTCCACTAGATGAAGCTTCACACCATATATCAAAGATCTGGGCCGTGCGGTTTCAGAGAAGAAGATTTTTAAAGATTTTCCCTGTATAAGCCTATGTAAAACCAAAGGCCCCCGGGGCGGGGGCATTTTTGGCCCTAAGGCTATAATTTGAACAATCTTAGTGGAGGCCCACCAGGTAAAGCTTCACACCAAATATTAAAGACCTGGGCCTTGTGGTTTCAGAGAAGAAGATTTTTTAATGATTTTCCCTATATAAGCCTATGTAAAACCAAAGGCCCCCGGGACGGGGGCATTTTGGCCCCCAGGGCTTTAATTTGAACAATCTTGGTAGAGGTCCACTAGATGAAGCTTCATACCAAATATCAAAGACCTGGGACTTGCGGTTTCAGAGAAGAAGATTTTTAAAGTTTTCATTTAAAAAATCTATTTTTAGCTCCTGTGACCCAGATGTGCAATGGACCGGAACCATTTGAACAATTTTGAAAGGGGACCACCTAAGGATCATTGCTGTGAAGTTTGGTCAAAATCTGATCAGTGGTTTAGGAGGAGATGTCATTTGAAGAAAAAGTTTACGCACACACACACACACACACGCACGCACGCACTGACGACGGACGACGGACGAAAAGTGATCACAAAAGCCCACCTTGTCACTACGTGACAGGTGAGCTAAAAACATTCCTATCAATCAACATCGGAGTAAAGTGGGCGTTTATTGGAGGCTGATATTTTTCTGAGAATTGCCAAAAAATCACCATTTTTAACATCCAAATTGGGGGTGGGCGTTTATTAGAGCATGGGCTTCTAATAGAGATTTTACGGTACAGTAACGCTGTTGAGGTTCAATTTAGCAAAGGTCTAATCAGTCCAAAATGTGTACATTACCTTCTGACATTATGAAAGGCAAAGTTTCCATGTTGACTAGGTGAGAGATTTCTTGGACTTTCATGTGGACTTGTACCTGGAAAATACAAAACATGAAGTTTTGAGAACTTTATCAACAACCCTGAAAAAGAGAAATTTTGAGAACTAAATAAATGATCCTTGAAAACAGAGAATGCAGGTGACTTCAAATGTTAACAAATCTTTTAACTCTTACTTTCCTGTACTGTTAGCAAACAATGCAGACCCTGATCAGATACTGTGTTCTGCATTGTCTCATTATGGTAACACATCCGTGTAATGTATTTTTCCTACCCCCCAAAAAGGTCATTTTATGATGAAAATTTGTGATATATTACTTATTTTTACTCCAAACATAGGTTTTGGCTGCTCGTTAGAACCACCTCAATGAGGTGGTTCCAATGAGTACCCACAACCTATGTCTTAGAGCAGAAACAAAGAAAATTATGTTTACCCCCATAAACCCCAGTTTTCTCAACATATATAAAGTGGGGTTTAGGGGGGTCTTTATTTCACAGACTTGTTCATGTGATGTGACTCTTAAATTCCTGTACTGTCGGCAAACAGTGTAGACCCTGATCAGACACCACATTCTGTGGCATCCGATCTGGGTCTACACAGTCTGCCAAGCCCAACCCATGATTCAAGTCCAGATTCTATAGATAACTCTTATTACGGAACACAATGATCTCGCCATGATAAAACAAACGCTGCTATTTTCTACAAATAACTGTTCCCTTGATTTTCTACAAATAAGCGATAGACACATGGACGTTAGCACTGAAGAATTTCTTCTCTTAGTAACTTTGGGTAGACTGACAACAATCAACCCAAAAATGCCTTTAAGTTTTTAATACCGGTTGTACCTCTCGATTTTTGCAAAAAGTTCAGCCATTTTCAAGATTCTTTTCATGAAAAATGGGCTTATAAGCTCTTGGCACCAGAATGGCCAAGATGGCTCACACTGGCTTCATAAAATGCCTATTTAGGGGTGAGATCACAACTATGTACTTCAGACAACAGACTATAGTTTTGCAGCAGTTACCTAGCAACAGGGAGAAATTATTCCTTTAACAGCTCATTCACAACAAAAGTATGAATTATCATTAGAGCTATTACCATTAACATCAAAAGCCACTCATATTCCTAATATAGACTGGTGGAATATGACTACAAATCACAGTGACAGACTGGTTGCATAATCATGATTATTATCATATTTACACATTACAAAAACACGCATATACAAATATATTGAAAACTTTACCAACGAAAAATTGATTTTTTACATGAAAAATTGTGATATTTTTCTTATTAATCGTCTAAAATATAGATCAATGAGGCGGTTCTAAAGAGTACCCACAATCTATATTTTAGACTATAAATAAGAAAAGGTTTACCCCTGTAGGTGTCTGAATACTTAGGAGCAGGAGAATATAAGACCATATATCAATTTATCTTCACTCTTTCACCCATCATTTCAGGAGTAGGGCAGAATGTCCAGCCTTACTTTCTCTGAAAAATATCTGCCAAAGGCTATGTCATAGCCGTGGGGGCACAAAGTCACCAATCCATGAAATGTAGGACAAGGTCAACCATGGTTTGAACTATTAGAGTAACATTATAATGAAGATCTTATTGTTCTTCAGAAATGGACTTGAAACATTAGGGTGAATGCCAGTTCACATTTAATACCCTGTTTAGACGACGCTTTTAATGCACATTAGTTCCGAAGTAGATGCGCATTATCCATTTACACGAGCCTCGTTAATTTGATAGAAATTTTGGTATCACTGCAACTTCATCCACCTCAAGACTTTGCATTAAATTTTCCTTCACTGTAACCCTTGTCCTGCTGAACCCGGACAAGGTTATCATTATCTTTCAAACAATGAAGATCCAGATCAGATGGCTTCTGAAGAAGCCATCTGATCAGGATCTTCATTGTTTGTCATTAAGTTTATGAATTTGTCACAATAATTTGCATCAAGTAATCTGATTGGTTGATAATCGGTAGTGGGTGTGGCATATTTAAATATTCAGCAGGTCAAGGGTTAAATTCTCCTTCTCCATCTTAACCCTTTTTGTACCAAATGGAATATTCCTCCTTATATATGGCAGGAGTTCATTTCAAAATGTGGGGATGTCAGGTTGTGTTTTCTTCAAAGTTTATTTTGAAATTGGCTGAACTTTTAGCGAACAGTGAGGGCCCTGATCAGACGCCGTGTTTTGCGGCATCTGATATGGGCCTGCACTGTTTGCCACTTACCCCTTTTGGGGTTTCCGGCACTAAATGGGTTAACAGCTGCAGCGAATCAGAAGTGGAATAAAGTTACAATTAGAATGGACCAAGAGCTCATCACACAGATCCTTGAATGGACTCGTTATACTAACATGTGTATAAAAGCCTTTCTCTTCGATTTTTATAATCTGACAGAAAAAAATTGAATATAAATGAAATTAAAAACATGAAAGTAAGTCTTTGAGTCTGCTGAATTCTTTGGAACATAATTTTCAGGACTCTAATCACGACTTCCAGTGATCCCTGAAATCAATTTTTTCTGCTTCTTTAATAATGATAACGAGAGGCCAATGGGCCACTACACTCACCAGAGGACATGTGGTTTATTCCATATACAGGCATGACGCCCATCTTGGTCATGTGACAACAATCCCACGAATAACTTTTCATTCCCTCATCCCATAGAGGTTTTTCATGTAACGGTTTCAATCAGCACAGCAGTTTTAGTGGAGAAGATGAAAGTACTGAAGACATTTATGGTGCGAGTATGCTAGCAGATTTGCAGCCCTGCACGACACAAGAAGAAGAAGAAGAAGAAGAAGAAGACAAAGGTCAGTAATGACCTTGAACTTTGAAATTGATTAACTTCCATTCAGCTGATTGCAAATAATATTTCTGTGACAGGCTACCATGAAAACAGTAAAAATCCTCTGTCTACAAATATCAAAGTGACAAAATTTGACCTTGACGTACAACAGGTCAAGGTCAACCAAAGGTCATCTGATTCAAACAAATTTGGTAGGGCCCAGAGTCCCTGATGCTTCATGCCAAATTTAAAGGTCATCGGCTATTGGTTCCTAAAGTTTTTTTTACCATACATGAGCATGGTGGCTATATTGGTCATGTGACTCAATCCTAAAAAACATATTTTATTCTGCCTACCCAGAGGCTCCACATGTAATTTGGTTTCAATCAACTCACCAGTTAAAGTGGAGAAGATAAAAAAACTGAATCTGAGGCATCCAAGACAAAGGTCAGTAAATGACCTTGACCTTTGAAATTGATGAACTTCCAATCAGCTGACTGCAAATATCATTTCTGATGCCACAGACTACCAGGTAATCAGAAATATCCACTGTTTTGCCTTTTTTCCATACAAAATGTCAAAGAGACCAAATTTGACCTTGACATAAAAAAGGTCAAAGTCAACCAAAGGTCATCATTTGAACAAACTTGGTAGGGCCCCGAGTCCCCCGATGCTGCAATACTGAGTTTCATGGTCATTGGATATTTGGTTCTTGAGATTTTTAAAGGTTTTTGCCATATATGGGTATGGTGGCCATATTTGTCATGTGACCCTGTCCTAACGAACAAAGTTTATTCCCCACTTCCCATAGAGGCTCCACTTGTAATTTGGTCTAAATCAACCCAGCAGTTTAAGTGAGGAAGAAGATAAAAATACTGAATCCGAGCCATCCCGGACAAAGGTCATTAAATGGCCTTGACCTTTGGAATTGATGAACTTTCATTCAGCTTATTGCAAATATCATTTCTGATGCCACAAGCTACCATGCCATCAGAAAAATCCACTGTTTTGCCTTCTTTCCATAATATAAATGTCAAAACGACCAAATTTGACCATGCCATAAAACAGGTCGTCAACCAAAGGTCATCATTTGAACAAACTTTGTAGCCCCCACCCCTCGATGTTGCATACCAAGTTTCAAGGTCACTGGCCATTCGGTTCCTGAGAAGAAGATTTTAAAAGGTTTTTACCATATGGGCATGGTGGCCATATTGGTCATGTGACCTAGACCTCACAAACAAACTTTAGTTCCCCCTTCCCATAGAGGCTCAATATGTAATTTGGTTTCAACTGGCCAGGTAGTTTCAGAGGAGATGTCATTTGAAAATGTTGACGACGCAGACGCTGCCGCCAACAGACCACTGCCTATACTATAAGCTCAGTGACCCGGCCTTCAGCTCCGGTGAGCTAAAAAACACGCATTGTTTCTTGAAGCCATTTTGATAATGCTTTTCATAGGAGACAACATGCATGAGATGTCAAATCCTGTTTTCTAGGAAAATTAGAAAAATATTTCAAAATGTCATCTATTGCTAAAAAATACCCAGCATGCAGAGCGTTAAACTCTGATTTATTTAGGTTTGGTAGGGCAGATTTTGTTTTTAATAAGGTGCTGAATCCGACCCACACACAAGTACTGGTGAACCACTTAGAGGATCTAAGCCTGCCCAGGCAAAGCGGTGTGAGTGTCGGACCGTCCATGCTTATAAACCATATTGGTTTCATTGGGCGACAGGGCTTGAGATGTCATTTCACCTCAATGTCATGTAAAAGTCCCACAAAATTGGAAGCAATGTCTCCAAAATGACCTTTACAGTGTTGACGGGGACGTTAAACCTCAAGTCAAACAAAAAAAAAATCCTGTCAACACTATGTCATTTTGGAGGGCTGAGCTACAATTTTCCTTGGTTAAGGGTCAATACTCAATAGGATTTGCATCAAATTAAACCTTGATTTTATGTCACCTAGTGCCAAGTAAAATTTTATAACAGATTTTTTTTTTTCAGAGAAAATCAGGGATGGCCTTTCATGTAAATTGTCTGACATTAAGTTAACTAGAAATGTGTCCATAGGACACGGATGCCCCCGCCTGAAAATATGTCTATGTTGACTTTGACCTTGGAGGTAAGGACCTTGGTTTTGTGTGAGGCAGATTGTCTCATGTTGGCCAACATTTCTTCCAAGTAATTTCAAAATCCATTCAGAAATAAGAAAGTTATTGACTGCGTTTAAGTTTCGGACCCTTTTTTTACCTTTGACCTCTAAGTATAACCTTGACTTTGGAGGTACGGACCTAAGTGACTGAGTTTAAGTTTTGGACGCTTTTTTTTTTTACCTTTGACCTCTAAGTATGACCTTGACTTTGGAGGTACGGCCCTGAGTTTTGCACGTGACACGTCGTCTCATGATGGTTAACATTTCTGCCGAGTAATTTTAAAATCCATCAAGGAATAAGGAAGTTATTGACCGGGTTTAAGTTTCGGACGCACGGATGCACAGACTATCGGACGGACAGGAGCAACGCTATATGCCCTTTCCACCATTCTTCAAATGGCGGGGGCATAATAAAAGGGCCCCCGCCCATCGGGGCTTTGAGAAATAGATTGGGCTGTATGATGCTTCCACACAGAACTGAAACAGACAGTCCATGCGTACTGGTAAACCAGTACATGCCCAGGCAAAGTCACCATGCGAGTCAGACCGTCCCTTCCCGTTTGGTTTGTTTGTCATTTCATCTCAATATCGGAGGAAAAGGCCACACAAATTTGGAAGTATACTGGCTCCAAGATGTAAAACCTCAATTGAAACAAATCAATTCCCTGGAAAAAAAAAATGTTTTCTGCTACTTTACATGACTAATTCACCAGCAATTGTGTCTTTTCTCTGTCTCATCAATATACAGCAGTGAACTTTGGAACAGAATAACTGATGGTAAGTGTTTTCATTAAGAGTTTGAGGCAAAAGCAAGATGAGGTAAATGCTCTAAAACCTTGAATATTCTCCTTCTCTCTCTCTGTATGTGTGTGTGCATGTTTTCATTCTTTTGGGTTGGGAGGGGCTAGCTAGAGAGGGCAGGGGCTAGCTAGAGGGGGCAAAGTTTTCTGTTCAGCTAGTTAGGGGACCCAATGTGGTGTCGGTGTGTGTGTGTGTGGGTGGGTGGGGGGGGGGGGGGGTACACTTGTGTGCATGCATGCATGCTTGCATGTGATGCAGAGCCAGTCAATTACTTATAGTACGTCCAAGCATTTTTAAACAATTAAAACAATCTTCCATGAGGCCCTGAGTCATGAGAAGCATAATGTTTGTTTCAGATTTCAAAAGCACCTTATCAACCCTGTATACTTACAAAGGTGCTATAGCTCATAACCACTATCTCAGCCCCCGCCCATTGGGGCTTGAAGAAATAGATGCTTCCACACAGAGCTGAAACAGACTGCACACGAGTACCAGTAAACTGCTTAAAGGCTCTAAGCCGGCCCATGCAAAGCAGTGTGAGTCAGACTGCCCATGCTTATAAACCCTATTGGTTTCAGTGGGTGACAGGGCTTGAGATGTTATTTCATCTCAATGTCAGGAAAAAGTCCCACAAAATTGAAAGCAATGTCTCCAAAATGACCTATACAGTGGTGACAGGGACCTTAAACCTCAAATCAAACAAACAAACGAACAAATCATAACCTTTATCTCATCAGATCTACACTAACCCATTGCATGCGGGGAAACCCCTAAAGGGTTACCTTGGCAAAGAGTGCAGGCCCAGATCTGATGCCGCAGAACTTGACGTCTGATCAGGGCCTGCACTATTTGCTGACCAAATTTTCCATCAAAAATATAATAAAAACAAAAAAAATAGGCCTACCACACCTTATATGACAAATGGACTTGTCCAACATTATAACAATGGAAGACGGCCCCCGCCCATCGGGGCTTGAAGAAATATATGGGTTGCATGATGCTTCCACGCAGAGCTGAAACCGACCTGCACACAAGTACTTGTAAACCGCTTAGAGGATCTAAGCCTGCCCAGGCAAAGCGGTGCGAGTAGGACAGTCCATGCTTATAAACCCTATTGGTTTCATTGGGCGGCAGGGCTTATGATGTCATTTCATCTCAATGTCGGGTAAAAGTCTCATAAAATTGGAAGCAACATCTCCAAAATGACCTATACAGTGTTGACGGGGACGTTTAACCTCAAATCAAACAAACAAAAAACAACGGAAGAGTCCACTAGCATGTGCAATGGGCTATTTGACAGTCTGTTAATGATTGACCCTTGAAATGTCCAGAAAAAAACTGCATGTGCTCTCTGCTGAATCTTCTTGCCAACTTCATCTAAAAATATTTTTGTATACAGGCCCTGAGACTACTCCTAGTTTTTTTGTTTGATTTGAGGTTTAACGTCCCCATCAACGCTGTAAAGCAGTTTGATCTATGTGATCCACACTGTTTGCAAACAAGAGGGCCATGATGGCCCTGGATCGCTCACCTGATCCATAGAGTAACAAGTGGGACCCAGGGAGGGCCATTATTAACCCCAGGGCTATAATGTGCATAATGTTCAGAGACGTCTAAAAAGGTGAAGCTTCATACCAAATATCAACAAAGGCTATAATTTGAACAATCTTGGCAAAGGTCCACTAGATATGCTACATACCAAATATCAAAGACCTGGGCCTTGCGGTTTCAGAGAAGAAGATTTTTATTAAAGATATTCCCTACATAAGCCTATATAAAACCAAATGGCTCCTGGGCGGGGGCATTTTTGGTCTCAGGGCTATAATTTAAACCATCTTGATAGAGGTCCACTAGAGGAAGCTTCACACCAAATATCAAAGACCATGGCTTTGCTGTTTCAGAAGAAGATTTTTAAGGAATATCTCTATATAAGTCTATGTAAAACCAAAGGGCCCCAGGTCGGGGGCAGTTTTGGCCCTAGCACTATAATTTGAACAATCTTGGTAGGGGTCCACTAGATGAAGCTTCATACCAAATAGCAAAGACCTGGCCCTTGGGGTTTCCGAGAAGAAGATTTTTAAAGATTTTCCCCATATAAGCCAATGTAAAACCATAGGGCCCCGGGGTGGTGGCATTTTTAGCCCAAGCACTATGATTTGAACAATCTTGGTAGGAGTCCACTAGATGAAGCTTCATACCAAATAGCAAAGACCTGGGCCTTACGGTTTCAGAGAAGAAACTTTTTAAAGGTTTTCCCTATATAAGCCCATGTAAAACCAAAGGGCCCCGGAGCGGGGGCATATTTGACCCCAGCACTATAATTTGAACAACCTTGGTAGGGGTCCACTAGATGAAGCTTCATACCAAATATCAAAGACCTGGGCCTTACGGTTTCAGAGAAGAAGATTTTTAAAGCTCTTCCCTATATAAGCCCATGTAAAACCAAAGGGCCCTGGAGCGGGGGCGTTTTTGGCCCCAGCACTATAATTTGAACAATCTTAGTAGGGGTCCACTAGATGAAGCTTCATACCAAATATCAAAGACCTGGGCCTTGCGGTTTAAGAGAAGAAGATTTTTAAAGATTTTCCCTATATAAGCCCATGTAAAACCAAAAGGCCCCGGAGCGGGGGCATTTTTGGCTTCAGCACTATAATTTGAACAATCTTGGTAGGGGTCCACTAGATGAAGCTTCATACCAAATGACCTGGGCCTTACGGTTTCAGAGAAGAAGATTTTTAAAGATTTTCCCTATATAAGCCCATGTAAAACCAAAGGGCCCCGGAGCGGGGGCATTTTTGGCCCCAGCACTATAATTTGAACAATCTTGGTAGGGGTCCACCAGATGAAGCTTCATACCAAATATCAAAGACCTGGGCCTTACGGTTTCAGAGAAGAAGATTTTTAAAGCTCTTCCCTATATAAGCCCATGTAAAACCAAAGGGCCCTGGAGCGGGGGCATTTTTGGCCCCAGCACTATAATTTGAACAATCTTAGTAGGGGTCCACTAGATGAAGCTTCATACCAAATATCAAAGACCTGGGCCTTGCGGTTTCAGAGAAGAAGATTATTAAAGATTTTCCCTATATAAGCCCATGTAAAACCAAAGGGCCCCGGAGCGGGGGCATTTTTGGCTCCAGCACTATAATATGAACAATCTTGGTAGGGGTCCACTAGATGAAGCTTCATACCAAATATCAAAGACCTGGGCCTTACGGTTTCAGAGAAGAAGATTTTTAAAGATTTTCCCTATATAAGCCCATGTAAAACCAAAGGGCCCCGGAGCGGGGGCATTTTTGGCCCCAGCACTATAATTTGAACAATCTTGGTAGGGGTCCACCAGATGAAGCTTCATACCAAATATAAAAGACCTGGGCCTTACGGTTTCAGAGAAGAAGATTTTTAAAGCTCTTCCCTATATAAGCCATTGTAAAACCAAATTAAGGGCCCTGGAGCGGGGGCATTTTTGGCCCTAGCACTATAATTTGAACAATCTTGGTAGGGGTCCACTAGATGAAGCTTCATACCAAATAGCAGAAGATTTTTAAAGATTTTCCCCATATAAGCCCATGTAAAACCATAGGGCCCCGGGGCAGTGGTATTTTTAGCCCAAGCACTATAATTTGAACAATCTTGGTAGGAGTCCACTAGATGAAGCTTCATACCAAATAGCAAAGACCTGGGCCTTGTGGTTTCAGAGAAGAAGATTTTTAAAGATTTTCCCTATATAAGTCCATTTAAAACCAAAGGGCCCCGGAGTGAGTGTGTGTGTGTGTGTGTGTGTGTGTGTGTGTGGGGGGGGGGGGGGGGGGGGGAAGGACCATGGATGTGTGAGATGAAGCTTCATACCAAATATCAAAGATCTGGGCCTTACGGTTTCAGAGAAGAAAATTTTTAAAGGATTTCCCTATATAAGCCCATGTAAAACCATTTGACCCCAGCACTATAATTTGAACAATCTTGGTAGGGGTCCCCTAGATGAAGCTTCATACCAAATATCAAAGACCAGGGCCCTGGAGGGGGGGGGGGGCATTTTTGGCCCCAGCACTATAATTTGAACAATCTTGGTAGGGGTCCACTAGATGAAGCTTCATACCAAATATCAAAGACCTGGGCCTTGCGGTTTCAGAGAAGAAGATTTTTAAAAAAGATTTTCCCTATATAAGCCCATGTAGAACCAAAGGGCCCCTGAGTGGGGGCATTTTTGGCTCCAGCACTATAATTTGAACAATCTTGGTAGGGGTCCACCAGATGAAGCTTCATACCAAATATCAAAGACCTGGGCCTTACGGTTTCAGAGAAGAAGATTTTTAAAGATTTTCCCTATATAAGCCCATGTAAAACCAAAGGGCCCCGGAGCGGGGGCATTTTTGGCCCCAGCACTATAATTTGAACAATCTTGGTAGGGGTCCAACAGATGAAGCTTCATACCAAATATCAAAGACCTGGGCCTTGTGGTTTCAGAGAAGAAGATTTTTTAAGTTTTTGGTGAAAAAAATCTGTTTTTGGCTCCTATGACCTAGATGTGCAACGGACCGGAACCATTTGAACAACTTTGAAAGGGGACCACCTAAGGATCATTCCTGTGAAGTTTGGTCAAACTCCCATCAGTGGTTTAGGAGGAGATGTCGTTTAAAGAATTGTTTACGGACGGACGCATGCACGGACGGACGGACGCACGGGCGGACGCACGACGGACGACGGACGAAAAGTGATCCCAAAAGCTCACCTCGTCACTACGTGACGGTGAGCTAAAAATGCATTTTAAAGTAACCGGCAGATGACAAAGCAGGCGACAATGGTTGTGATTGCCATTTTATAAATTTATGGGTGCTTGTGTGTTGAGTTTTACGTCCCACAAACAGCTAAGGTGAAATGGAGATAGGACCTTGGTTAGAAACTCATAGCATCCAACCCATGACCCCTGGTGTATTAAGCGAGCTGTATTATATATAAACCACTAAACCACGGAGGCTTCTTTAAATTTATGGGTAAAGATCCAGTGAGTGAGTTTTAGTTTTACGTCCCACCAACAGATAAGGTCATACAGAGACGGGACCTCGGTTTAAAGACTCATCCGAAAGTCTTGAGAAGCCCGGGATCGATCCTGCGATCCCTTGTTCACAAAGCAGTAGCGTAACCACTGCACAACGGAGGCTTCTAGGGTAAAGATCCAATCATAGCTATTTAGTTGTCATAATTATCTTTTTTTTTTTTGAGAAAAAATTAGACTTGACATTTCACATGGACTGTTTGCTCAGCTGATTATAATTCTCCCAAGTCTTTCTTTTTTTTCAGTGAAAAAAAGGCTTGACAGTTCATCTGAAGCTATATGCCCAGCAGATGATTAATATGTAATGTCAAGCCTCATTTTAAATGTACTGTCAAAACTTGTTTTTGCTGAAAAATCCCCCCCCCCCCCCAAAAAAAAAGGAAAATCTGTCTGGGAGATGACACAAAATGACCTACAAGGGTTGACATGTCCTTAAAGCATGTCAATCAATTAATCATTCAATTCACAAACTGCATGACAGCTATTGTAGAATATCAGATGGAAGCCATCTGATCTGGATCTACACTTTTTACCACAATAGGGTTTGTTGTGAACAGCAGGATAAGGCAATATATACAGCAAAATTCCTATGACATATATTAAGACCACCTTTGGGACTGTTCAAAAGTGGTCTTTAAGACCCTTTTTGAACAGTCCCAAAGGTGGTCCCTAACCAGAGGACACTATGGGCAGAAAACACAAAGAAAAATTAAGTGCAGCCTTTAAAATGAGCTTTTTTGAAACAGAGATTAGTCTTATTAATTTTAGGTGGTCTTAATAGCAGAATTTCACTGTATTGTGTGTATATACTTACTGAGATACCACGAATGACGCTTTTTTGGTCTCCCTCTAGACCGAACTTGAAGAGCACTATCATCATGACTCAAACTGAGATTTTCTACAGAACATGTTGCCCACAGCTGAAGAGAACCTCTCCTCAAGGCTAAAAATTCATCATCCATCTTTGATATTTCTTTTTTCAAATATTTTAATTTCAGTTCACATAAAAATAAAATTACTTGTTATACTGTCTTGTATAACGTACATTGTCCCATAAAATTTCCTTTTGGACAGTCTTAAGTGTGACTGATGATGTTGCATGATTGGTGTGTCATACATTTCCTGTATTATCATAGGACAAATTGAGCACTCACTAAAGTTCCAGATCAGACTTTTCTTTGATCACTCACAATTTACATTTACTCAGCACACTAACCAAAATAAAAGCACATTGATTGTCCATCACGAAAACACACCTGTATAATTTTGATCCCCTTGAACCCCACTTTTATATAGTAAAACTGGGGTTTACAAGGGTAAACCTTATTTTTCTGATTTTAGCTCTAAAATATAGATTGTGGGTACTCGTTAGAACCGCCTCGATGAGGCGGTTCTAATGAGTACCCACAATCTATATTTTGAGCAGAAATAAGATAAATATCACAATTTTTCATCTTAATTTTTTTTTTTTTTTTGGCGGTAAAGTTTATAATGTATGTGTATAGGCGTGTTTTGGTATTCCTCTGAGCTTCATGAGCGTAGGCAAGAAAGATGACCTGAACTGTGACTTAGACTGAACAACCCTTATCTTGCTGATAATATTCATTTAAGCCACACCCATTTCTGTCTATCAACCAATTAAATTACTTGATGTAATTTATTGCTACAAATTCATAAACTGAATGACAAACAGTGTAGATCCTGATCAGCCATCTTATCTGGATCTACACTGTTTGCAAAGATAAGGGTTGTCGTGAACAGCAAGACAAGGGTTAACATTTACTTTCACCATTAATTTCTTGTATTGTAAGAAAACAATGTAGACCCTGATCAGATGTGGCATTCTGCGATGTCTAACCCTTAAATTTCTGTACTGCCAGCAAACATTGTAGATCTGGATCAGATGCCGCATTCTATGGTGTCTGATTTGGGTCTACACTGTTTACCAAGCCCAACCTAATTATTATTGATACCTGTCCAGATTCTGTTGATAAGCATATTACGAAACAGGCTGACTTCACAGCAATAAAAATAACCTATTTTGTAATGGAAACCCCAAAACCGGTACCAAGCCCAAATCAGACACGCATATGAGCAGATGTCAAACCTTGTTTTCTCTAAAAATAAGAAGTCAACATTGAAAATGACAACTACAAATCTGTGATGGCAGTATATTTCTCAATCTCCTTATTTCACACCTCATAAAAATACAAATAATCAAAAGTTCTATATTTTCCCATTGCCCTAAAGGGGTACCTTGGCAAACAGTGCAGGCCCAGATCAGATGCCGTAGAATGTGGTGTCTTATCAGGGCCTGCACTAGTTGTTACAGAATTTTCCGTGAAAAATAAAAACATCAAAAATGAAATAAAAACAAAAAAATAGTCCTGACTCCCCTTATATGACGAATGGTCTTGTCCAACATACAGCAATGGAAAAGTCAGGTTAATTCCAGTAAAACAAAGATCCTATTTCATCTTTTTTCTATCAGTGCATGTGAGTAAAATGGTTCATTACATAAATAACACATGGGTAATCTGGGTGGATACAAGGATGCAGCCTCCCCACAGTCTATTAACCTGAATGGATCCACCAATGTACACTAACCACATGTTTCCATTGGAAAACCCATAACTACACACAATAGTACTCGACACTTACTATTTACTACAAACAGTATAAAATAAGTATGCTTTATTTGGTACAACCTGAAAAAATGTAGTTTCGGCCAGATGACTACCATTAAAGCTTAAATATAAACAAAATTGCACATATTTTATCCATTTTAAGCTGAGTAGTGGGTGGGGTACTCCAATACAGGTCATTGGCAAGCAGTGCAAGAACAAATCAGTCTGCTGATCAGAGCCTATACAGTTTGCAAAAACGTTCAACTATTTGTTTGTTTGTTTGTATTGGAGTTTAACAGCCCAGTCAAGACTATTTTAGGTCATTTTTGAGCCGGTCAGTTTACCTATCCACACTTTTCCTGGGCAGGCTTATACGTAAGAAGTTAACCAGTACAGTGCACATTCTTTTGCCAGAAACTGACAACTGCCCTTCTTGAATCAGTGGAAGGGAGAGAATGACCGTAGAAAAGATTTCATGATCAATCTCCATGAAAGAATGTTGCCGACCCCTGCAGGCATCGAACCCGCATCCTGATCACCAGTCGAGCTACCAGGGCCGGCATGTTAAACTATTTAAAGATTAAAGTAACACAATCTGACAGCTGTATATGAGGAAGAATCCTGATTCCGAACAAATGGGTCAAGCAGACAACATTTTTTTTATTATTATTTTTCGATTTTTTTTTTCAAGTTTTCAAAGAAAATGAGGCTTAACATTTAAAGTGCAATGCATACGATTCACAAGAACTCATGGTGAAGGCTTATCTTTTCTGAATAACAAGAACATGTTTTATTTATTATTTTTATTTATCTTGTCCTCTGCTGCTGCTTAAATTGAACATTTACTAACTGGGCAGGAGTCTTGCAGTTATCACTTAAGGTAATTTTCTCGGGACAAATTAATTGTTAAGTATAAATTATCATGTTTATTGCTTCAAGATACATACATATTTAGACTGAAGTAACCTACAATGATATGATTCTGATGTTAAAACACCTCTGATTTGCTACTGATACATGTATTAACCCATTGCATGCGAGCGAGAACCCCTTGGCAGAATGCGGCGTCTGGTTCTGCGGTGTCACTGTTTGCTAACATTATTTTCCGTCAAAAATAGAATAAAAATAAACAAGAGGGCCCAATGGCCCTTTATCGCTCACCTGTGTGCCAGGATATTATTAGTGTAGGAGACCACTTGACATTGCTACACTAAATATCTAAGCTCTGGGCCTTATATGGCTTCGGAGAAGAAGATTTTTGAAGCTTTTTTCCATTATAAGTCTAAAGGAGCTAAGGGGCCCCGGGGTGTGGTCCATTTGGATCCCCGGGGGCAGGGTTAGCAGGATTTATGTAGGTGATACTAAATATCTAAGCTCTGTGCTTCACAGTTTCAGAGAAGAAGATTTTTGAAGCTTTTCTCCCTTATGAGTCTATTGGAGCTAAGGGGGTCCCAGGGCATGGTCCATTTGGACCCCAGGGGCATGATTGGCAGGATTTATGTAGGTGACCACTTGCCATTGTTACATGCTAAATATCTAAGCTCTGGGCCCTGTGGTTTCTGAAGAAGATTTTTTGAAGCTTTTTTCCATTTTGAGTCCATGGGGTCTAAGGGGCCCCGGGGCATGGCCCATTTGGACCCCAGGGGCATGATTGGCAGGATTTATGTTGGTGACCACTTGCCGTTGCTACATTTTAAATATCTAAGCTCTGGGCCCTGTGGTTTCAGAGAAGAAGATTTTTTAAGCTTTTTTCCATTATGAGTCTATGGGAGCTAAGGGGCCCCGGGGCGTGGCCTATTTGGACCCCAGGGGCATGATTGGCAGGATTTATGTAGGTAACCATGTGCCGTTGCTACAAGCTAAATATCTAAGTTCTGGGCCCTGTGGTTTCAGAGAAGAAGATTTTTTAAGCTTTTTTCCATTATGAGTCTATGGGAGCTAAGGGGCCCTGGGACATGGCCCATTTGGACCCCAGGGGCATGATTGGCAGGATTTATGTAGGTGACCACTTGCCATTGCTACATGCTAAATATCTAAGCTCTGGGCACTGTGGTTTCAGAGAAGAAGATTTTTGAAGCTTTTTTCCATTATGAGTCTTTGGGAGCTAAGGGGCCCAGGGGAGTGGCCCATTTGGAGCCCAGGGGCATGATTGGCAGGATTTATGTAGGTGACCACTTGCCGTTGCTACATGCTAAATATCTAAGCTCTGGGCCCTGTGGTTTCAGAGAAAAAGATTTTTGAAGCTTTTTTCCATTATGAGTCTATGGGAGCTAAGGGGCCCCGGGTGTGGCCCGTTTGGACCCCTGGGGCATGGTTGGCAGGAATTATGTAGGTGACCACTTGCCATTGCTACATGCTAAATATCTAAGCTCTGGGCCCTATGGTTTCAGAGAAGAAGATTTTTGAAACTTTTTTCCATTATGAATCTTTGGGAGCTAAGGGGCCCCGGGGTGTGGCCAATTTGGACCCCAGGGGCATGATTGGCAGGATTTATGTAGGTGACCACTTGACATTGTTACAAGCTAATTATCTAAGCTCTGGGCCCTGTGGTTTCAGGGAAGAAGATTTTCAAAATTGTTCCCATTATAAGTCTATGGGAGCTATATGTTGCCATGGCAACCAGAATTCCAATCTGATCAGCCCAAAAACCTTATGCAGCCTTTCCCCCTACCTGATGATGCTTCACATGAAATTTGATCACGATTGGCCAGCGGGTTAATCAAGGGTTAATAAAGATGGTATGTTTGTGCAATAAAAGCTCTACAGGGCTTATGTTATTTGTCACTAAATAAAGCTTCTTTATCTTTATGGTTAAAATAATGAGATAAGAATATGAAATAAAGCTGAGTTAAATAACTGCCTTGTCAACACTATTAGTCGGTCACTTCTTCCTTGGCAGGCTTATACCGTGAAATTCCTACCTATAAAATGACCACCTTTGGGACTGTTCAAAAATGGTCTTTAAGACCACTTTTGAACAGTTCCAAAGGTGGCGACTTACTGAGGACACCAAGTGTAGAATGGTTGAAATCTTTTAAATGTGCTTTTTGAAGGAGAATTAACCCTTGTCCTGCTAATCCCCGATATGCCTTATCTTTGAAACAATGTAGATCCAGATCAGATGGCTTCTGACTCAGAATCTACATTGTTTGTCACTCAGATTGTGAATTTGTTGCAATAATTTGCATCAAGTAATCTGATTGGTTGATAATAGGTAGTGGGTGTGGCATATATAAATATTCAGCAGGACAAGGGTTAAACGTCGTCCAGTAAGAGACCACCTTTGGAACTGTCCCAACGGTGGTCTTATTATTGGAATTTTACCATCTATCTTAAACTAAGTTATATCAAAAGCCATGATATAATGAACAGTGTTATAAATAGATTGGTATGTACTTAGACACGGTAAGATAATTTTTTACAAAGTTGATTCAAACACGAAATCATTATCTTTTTCCACACTTGGCATCAGTCCCAAAGGTGGTCTTATAGGAATTTAACTGTATATTTTAAATTACGTTATATCAGAAGCCATGTTATAATGAACAGTGTTATAAATAGATTGGTGTGTACTTAGACACGGTAAGACATTTTTCACAAAGTTGATTCAAACAGAAATGCATGACACAAAATCATTATTTAGTAAAAACTCCAGAATGAAATAAAATCAAGAATTAAAATATTTCCAGTAAACGCCTATCCACAAGCGATCAGTTCATTACACAAATATCGTCACACTCTACAACTTCCTCATGACAGTAATCTCGACTACCAGAATACTGATTAGCCTTCAACAGGCGGGTTATCCGCAAACTACCACGCTTAGCCGAGAAAACAATCGTAACGTTGATATCAGAGATGTCACAATTACTCAGTTTGTTTTCCAATATTATTCTCGTAGCCAGTCCATGAAAAAATGAAGCTTATGATGCGTGTGTCAGGACAAGACTTAGATCAGACTTTGTTTCTATACAATGTGACTGAAGTAGCAAAGATTTTTTCAGGTAGCTCGGCAAGGCTCTGTCCTGTCTGTAGACATGTGCAGGTTGTTCACACACTTTGCTTGCTACAAATACCATAAGGTAACTGCTCTTACGAAATGCCTTAAGTGTGTGGCATCATCGAATAAGGTAATTAGCATACAATTGATTGGGAAGCATAGTTTACATGACTTGTCACTAGACTACACACTTCCACATTTTTTTTTTTTCAATGCTCATTTGTTATGACCACGATATGAACAGTCTTGTTTTAGTCTTTGTTGTTTGTGCATCATAAAAAGGACCCATTATAAAACCATGCCTATACAAATACATTGTAACTTATACCGCCGAAATAATGAAAATTTTGGGATGAAAAATTGTGGTATTTTTCTTATTTCTGATCTAAAATATAGATTAGTGGTACTCATTAGAACCGCCTCATTGAGGCGGTTCGAACGAGTACCCACAATCTATATTTTAGAGGAGAAATAAGAAAACAATGAGGCAGTTCTAATGAGTCATGAATAAAAAAACTTCCTTTTACATTCATTAGGGTGTAAGGTAATATTATGAGAGACTATTGTGTTCTTTATTATCTTACTGAAGAATAATTAATCCTTCCTTATTTTGCTGAATATTCATTTAAGCCACACTCATTTATGTCTATCAACCAATCAAACAAATGTTTGATGTAATTTATTGCTACAAATTCATAAACTGAATGCCAAACAGTGTAGATCCTGATCAGATGGCTTCTTCAGAAGCCATCTGATCTGGATCTACACTGTTTGCAAAGATAGGGGTTGTCGTGAACAGCAAGATTAGGGTTAAAGGGAAATGAACAAGACTTGCAGTGTTTTCTCTATGGTTCATGTGTTCTACATCATCATTTTTGTAAGACTTCAAGAAAATTGCTACAATCCATTTCCAGTTCATGTAGAAAGGGTACAGATCACTATTCACAATGTTCAAAGGGTAATAATTCCAACAACAGGTAATTCAGTTATGGTTCTTGTTCTACACAATTCAGTGTTATGGCATCTTTTGTGTTCTCATGGTGATAAAGTTTCAAGAAATATCAAAGAGAGTTTTCAAGTTAGTAAGGAGCAGACACAAATATATTACTGAAATCACCATTTTTAACCCTTTTTGTACCAAATGGAATCTTCCTCCTTAATATAGCAGGAGTCCATTTCAAAATTTAGGGGTGTCAGGTTGTGTTTTCTTCAAAATTTATTTGGAAAATTGCTGAGCTTTTTGCAAACAGTGTAGGCGCTGATCAGATGCTGTGTTCTGCGGCGTCTGCTCTGGGCCTACACTGTTTGCCAATTACCCATTTAGGGCTTAAATCCGGTATGAAATGGGTTAATACTCAAAGAGTAGGTTTACCAGAGTTACAGTTCTTTTCTCAAGATACTTTTCATTTGTGTGAAGTTCCATCAAAATTTCTGAAACAGTTTTCAACTTACAGAGATAACAGGAGTGCACGGTAGAAATGGCTAGTTTTAGTTTCATTGAAGTAGCACCACAAACATTGAAGTTATTAAGCAAAATGCATTAAATTTTGCAGTAACAGAATCCCGGAATGACAGAATCAAAATCACGGAAGGCCATGGCAAATCCAGTATAGCCCCACTTTTTCAAAGCGGGGCTATGAGTGATCAAAGCACTGGCAGCACTGAAGGGTAGATTGTCCCTGAGTGTATAGCCTAGGGAAATGGTCCTTACATTATGATAACACACCTGTGCGGTAGAATGGCACCTTTCTTAAATCTAGAACTGGCATTTTGTACAGGAAAATTTTCAGTATTTTTCTTATTTCTAGTCCAAATATAGATTGTTGGTGCTCGTTAGAACCGCCTCATTGAGGCGGTTCAGTACCCACAATCTATGTTTTGAGCAAAAATAAGAAAATAATGATTACTCCTATAAACCCCAATTTCTATGTACAGTGCAGTTTAGAGAGGTGTTCATTACACAGACTTGTTAACCCTTATCTTGCTGTTCACAACAACCCCTATCTTTGCAAACAGTGTATATCCAGATCAGATGGCTTCTGAAGAAGCCATCTGATCAGGATCTACACTGTTTGACATTCAGTTTATGAATTTGTAGCAATAAATTACATCAAGTAATTTGATTGGTTGATAGATAGAAATGGGTGTGGCTTAAATGAATATTCAGCAAGATAAGGGTTAACATGATAAACAGGAACTTAGCCCATCCAGATTCCACAGAAAACCCTCTTATGCAACATTCTGACCGCAGGAGGATAAGAATAGAATGGCTATTTTCTATAAATAATCATTACCTGGATTTCCTTCAAAAAAGTTATTTCTTTTTTTTATTAATTTATGGCCGTTTCAAGATTATTTTGCTTATTTCGAGCCGATCCTTTATCAGGGTTGGGTGGAAATCAGAGTACCCGCAGAAAAACCACTTGGTGTCTCACATGTAGCCGGAGCGAGGCTCGAACCACAGGGATGAGAGACCTAATGGTTAAGGGTCAGAGCTCTTATCCATTAGGCCATGGAGGCCTGTTTCAAATCAGTGACAGTCATGTGGACATCAGCATGGAAGAGCTTCTGTGCTTAGTAATTGTGAGTCGATTGACAGACAATCAATCCACAAACTGTGGTATTTTAATTGTAAATTAACCTAATGCTAGTTAGAAGTGTCTCTATAGGCCATTTAGTTTAACCCTTCTCTTGCTGAATATTCATTTTAGCCACATCCATTTCTGACATTGAACCAATCAGATTACTTGATGTAATTTACTCCTACAAATTCATAAATTGAATGTCAAACAGTGTAGATCCTGATCAGATCTGATCTGGATCTACACTGTTTCCAAATATAGGGGTTGTCGTGAACAGCATGATAAGAGTTCATCCATGATGAATAATTCACAGGGGTGTAAAATTCCACTCGCCCGCTCGCATTTGCGAGTAAGTTTTAAGGCAGGGCGAGTAAGGTTTTCTAAACTGACTGTACTTTTTCTTCATTTTTAGCACCTAAATGAAAAGTTTAGACGATAAGGGCGAGTAAGTTTGAGGGAAATTTTACACCTCTGATTCATAAAATATTTTAAGATTGACAGAATAAATTTAATGCACAGACTATCAAATTATAAAACAAAAGTTCTCATAAAAGTAAGTATCATATGTACTGAATAAAAACTTTCACAATCCGTCAGTCTGCTTAAAATTGTAACATTTTCTCTGTCAATGTCAGAATATTTTGTACTGTACAATCTGAGACATCTTGGGCCATAATGGCCTGATCCATAATGTACAAATGAAATAGTAGGTAATATAAGATGGAGTAATTTTGGTTGACGGTCACCAAAGGAACATTTCTGTTTGTTTGAACTGAGGTTCAACGTCCCCACCAACACTATTTAGGTCACTTTGGTGACGTTGCTTCCAACTTTGTGGGTCTTTTTCCCGAAACTGCAATGAAACAATGACATCTCAGGCCCTTCCACCCCAAACAAACCAATTGGGTTTATTTGCAGGTATGGTCCGACTCGCACCTCTTTGCCTGGACAGGTTTAGACCTTCTAAGTGGTTTACTAGTACTCACGTGTGGTTGGATTCAGCCCTGAGTGGAAGCACCATGCAGCCCAATCTATTTCTCCAAGCCCGATGGGCAGGGGGCCCTTGGAACATTTCTGTGAAATTATTTCAAAACAAGTTTGATCAATTATGGTAGAGAGTCAACCGAGAAACATTCCTGTGAAAACACTTCAAAACCCATCCAGTGGTTTAGGAGAAGTCATTTAAACATTATTCTATTTTTAGCCCTGGCGGCCATCTTGTTCATTGGAGCAGTCAGATTTCAGCAATTTTGGTAAAGCCTTAAAGGATCACCCAAGGAATTCCTGTGATATTATTTCAATATCCATTCACCTATATTTTTAGTTCTGGCAATCATCTTGTTCATCCACATGGAAAAGTTGGAGCAATTTTGGTAGAGGGTCACTCAAGAAACATTCCTGTCAAATTATTTCAAAATCCAGCCATTGGTTAAGGAACAGAAGTCATTTAAAGGTTTTTTTTTCTATTTTCAGCTCTGGTGGTGGCATCTTGTTCATCCAAACAGAGCAGTTGGTGGGTCACCCAAGGAACATTTGTGAAATTATTTCAAAATCAATCCACTGGTAAAGGAGGAAAAGTTGTCAAAAGGTTTTTTCTATGTTTAGCTCTGGTGGCTATCTTGTTCTTAATCCACAGCTCCCAGTACTTTCCTTTGATGTTGGCAGTACTGATAAATTTTGATAAATGTATTGTTATCATGTACTGATATCATGTACTGTTATCATGTACAGTTTTAAATGGACCAATCAGCTGAGCTACAATTAAAATGGGAAGGGGCTTCTAGCTTTGCATGACAAAATTAACATTGTGGGTATTCCTTAAAATTGCCTCGCCATGGTTATTTGAATGCGTACCTACATTTAATACAGCTTTTACTTAATGGCAAAGAGTGCAGACCCTGATCAGACTGCTCCTTCTGATCTTAAAATGGGAAGGGGCTTCTAGCTCTGCATGACAAAATTAACATTGTGGGTATTCCTTAAAATAGCCTCGCCAAGGTTATTTGAATGAGTACCCACATTTAAAATAGCTTTTACTTAATGGCAAACAGTGCAGACCCTGATCAGACTGCTCCTTCTGATCTTAAAATGGGAAGGGGCTTCTAGCTCTGCATGACAAAATTAACATTGTGGGTATTCATTAAAATTGCCTCGCCGAGGTTATTTGAATGAGTACCAACATTAAAAATAGCTTTTACCGAATCAGTGCAGACCCTGATCAGACTGCTCTTCTGATTAAGTTTCTCAAATTCTCCATAAAATCAAATTGTAGGTACTCGCGTGAACCGCCTCATCTAGGCAGGTTGACGACACAGGTGTTAGTAACATACCTGTGACCCTATATATTTTTTTTAACACATTATGTCTTTTTTTTTGTTTCAAAACATGCATAAATCTTAAAAAAAAAAAATCTGACAATCCACCCTCACCCCTAGTATAGAATAGAGACAAGGTGGCTCACTTAGAATCCAAATAACTACCCCTACCAGATTTGGCCAGTTCTTATTTTCAAAATAAGCACAGGTACCATATAAACCAACCTCCAACATGAAGCAGGCTGGCTAAGCTTTCAAAAGAGGTATTAACGACCTCCCTAGCCCAAACCGTTTTTCCGCAGTAAACATCGATTTCGGTACTTTCGGTTACTCGGAAACAATGCGACACATTTCGATACACGCATGTCTCATCACTAAAACAACATTGTCACAAATGCAACGGGCAAAAACATACATGTTGCAGTTAAACAAAATCTTTTATCATCGAAATAGGTTACTTACTTCGTTCAACTCACGACAGAAACGCCCGTATGCTTGAAAAGTTTTTGACAGCTAAAAAAAACTTTCCGACTCGGCCATCGCTGTTTTGAGTAGAAAATGAAACCAGCAATCTGATTGGTCGATATTTGCCGGTACTGTGGTTCCCCGTTTTTGTCACAGAAATTATAGACAAGGGCGATCATTTCGAAAACCACCCAGAGGGGGATTCTGGCGCATTTTTTTTTTCGAGAAATAATGAGGGTTGTCACATGGTAAGCATCGATGCTACGCAAATTACGCATGTGCGTATTGTAAAAAAGCAGTAAACAGTAATCTGCCATGCACAGAGCATGTCATATGTTACATTTGATAGGATTGCTCATACAGGAAAAAAGCTCCCTCGGGAGCAATTTCTTTCTATCTATCTATCTTCTTATACTGAGTCGGTCATATCTGGCCATTACCTCAGTTGATTGGGTGGCTAAATTTAGAATTTAGCTGAAAAAAAGAGAGGCACTGGGTGCGTCCTTAAAACTATTTACAATCTGCATAACAGAGGTATCCTAAAACGCATACCTCTGAGTCCCAATCTTACACTGTGCGGGCTTTGAACTCTTCTGCGGACTTGGCAATCACCGCGGAGGAGGGAAGACTATTCCATTGGGGAATAGTTCTAGGAAAAAACGAGTTCTTCAGGGCATCACTATAGGACTGGTATCTACGATATTGTGAGTCGTTTACTTTTGATGCCCTTGTTTGGGTCGACAGTGTTACAGGGGTCAAGTACATATCTTTATCAATAGACACTGAATCAGAGTGTATCTTGTAGAAGAAGGTTAAAGAGGACTGCTCACGACGGGCCTCCAGGGACGGCCACTCTAGCTCATTAAGCATGTCACGGACGCTACTTCTATTTCGCCATCGCCTACAGGTCCATCGAGCAGCTGTCCTCTGCACCTTCTCCACCTGCTGAGTCTGAGTTTTAACATAGGGATGCCAAATGGGTGATGCATATTCGAGTTGAGGGCGAACCAATGTTTTATATGCAACATCCTTTGTCTGCCTAGGTGCAAAAGCCAAGTTCCGTCTAAGGAATCCCAAAGTCCTAGTTGCTTTAGATGTAATCTCTGAGATATGTTGACCCCAATCAAGATCGTCAGTGATGGTGATACCAAGATATTTGGCGGATTGAACATGCTCCAAAACTTGCTGGTGAAGAGTATAGTCAAACTTAATTTGCTTATCCGGAGGGTGTCTTGACACTCTCATTGAGTGACATTTGGCCACATTGAACTTCATTTGCCAATCGGCCTCCCACTGTGCAAGTTGATCCAGGTCATCTTGTAAAATAAGACAGTCAGAAGGAGAATATATGTTCCTATACAGGACACAATCATCAGCAAACAAACGGACCGATGACCTGATATTATCGGGGAGATCATTAATGAAAACCAAGAAAAGGACCGGTCCAAGGACCGAACCTTGGGGGACTCCAGATAAAACAGGGACTGGATCAGACGCTTGGCCATCAAGTACAACTTGTTGTGAGCGCCCAGAGAGCCATGAGCTAATCCACCTATGCGTGGATCCTCTTATCCCATAGTACTCCAGTTTATGTAATAGCCTTCTGTGAGGTACCTTGTCAAAGGCCTTAGCAAAGTCCATGATGATCAAGTCAGTCTGTTTGTGGCCACGGTTTATGGCCCCATCCAGATTGCTCACAATGTCATGGTAAAATTGAACAAGCTGCGTTTCGCAAGACCTTTGAGAGTGACCACTTCTTGGAGAAAAAAAAAGATTTTACATGGATTCCCCATGCTGTACTGCTGTATTTTTGTTGTCGATACCCCGTTTTGGGGGTGTGGGGTCGGGGTTCGGCTGAACCACAGTCAGGGGTAGGGAAAACAAAAATACAGCAGCACATGCAGCAAGGAAAATCCATGCCATTTTTTTTTCTCATCACGAAAACACGCCTATGAAATTTTGACCCCTTGAACCCCACTTTAATATATTAAAACTGGGGTTTAAAGGGGTAAACCTTATTTTTCTTATTTCTGCTCTAAAATATGGATTGTGGGTACTCGTTAGAATCGCCTCATACACGCGGTTCTAATGAGTACCCACACTCTATAGTTGGAGCTGAAATATGAAAGATAGCACACTTTTTCATCCTCAAATTTTCATTTTTTCGGCGAGAAAGGTTACAATGTATTTGTATAAGCGTGTTTTCGTAATGTGGAGCGTGATAGCTCAGTGGTTAGTGCACTTGCCTCTGATGCTAGAGACCCCCCGGTTCGATCCCGGAGGCGGTGATTATTTCGGTGACCGAACACTCTCCATTTGCATCAGTTGCAGGGATGAAAGCCAACAAGTGCACCGTCCTTCGGATCGGGACGTTCACTGGAGGCCCCTGGGCAGGAAGAGTCATCTCCTGTGCAGGTTAAAGACCCCTACCGTAATTACAGGATTAGTTCTGCGTAGGCTTTCAACCCTGCAAACCTGGAGTGTATGTGATGTACACCTGCGAGTAATGGTCAAATGTGACCGAACGATTATAAGTAGAAAGAAAAGAAAGAAAGGGGCTCAGTCGGAGCCCATTAACCCAATAAATAATTGTGCATAAATTCTCGCAATTTCAGTTATCACAAACGACTTTCGTGACCCTGCTGCTCCATTTATTAGGAGGTTGTGCCCTTCAAGAGCAAGTTTTAGGGCTATATTCTGTTTTTCGTTCATAGCTGGTAGATGGGTATGATCCTATATTGATCGAAAACATATGTCGAAATATTGTTAATTCACGTACCTTGGACCCTAATTTCTGCATGACACTAGCATAACATTTAAAAAAAAAGTCTGGTAATCACCCATCACCCCACAGGTAGCTTTGTTTGTTTGTAATGTCCCCGTCACCATTATAAAGGTCATTTTGGAGACGTTGCTTCCAATTTTATGGGACTTTTACCAGACATTGAGATAAAATGACATCTCAAGCCTAATGAAACCAATAGGGTTTATAAGCATGGACGGTCCGACTCGCACCTCTTTGTCTGGGCAGGCTTAGATCCTTTAAGCGGTTTACCAGTACTCGTGTGCAGTCAGATTCAGCTCTGCGTGGAAGCATCATGCAGCCCAATTATTTCTTCAAGCCCCAAAGGGCCGGGCTGCCCCACAGGTAGATAGGGAATATGGTATATTATTTCACTTTTTAGGTTATGCTTGACAAAAACCCTGATCGGACGCCGAGTTATGTGAAGTCTGATATATGTATCCACCGTTTGCAAAGGCCTTTATAAATGGCGAACACCAGATCAGACCCCTCCTCTGATCAAGACCTACAGTCTTTGTCATATATACATCAATATATAAAACGCATGAAATATAAGTTTTTTATAAGAAGATAAGGTGTCCCAATAATTGAATAAGCGGTAATAGCCCAAGGTACGTGGCTTAAACCTGTGTTTATTCAACCCTACTAACACTTCTGGGTCAACTGTCTCCGAGTTTAGGCTGGAAATATTTCATGAACAAAGATATGGACCGTTTCTTTTAATGCTGAAGTTCCCAGTCCTGCAAGCAGTGTACGCAAACTGGTCAGATGCCACGTCCTTTGTTTGGCGGCCGTGACTGTTTGCCAAATCCAAGACATGAGTCCATTTAAGATTCCATACATGTATAACCTACATAAACAAAACTCTATTAGCCTCAAAACCATCTAAGAACATTGCGTATATTCTCTATGTATCAGCCGTAACCGAAGATGCATTTCACAATAATAAAGGCGTGCCCCAAGGATCAGTTCTGGGTCCATGTATTTTCCTCATGTTTATAATTAAAGCGTAACTATACCGAATTTAGTGACACAGAGGCCTTTCTGATATTTAATCTTCATCAGTGTGTCTCAACCCCAAAGTTTTGAAACCGAAACGGATGATGGACAAGGCCCGGCAAACACAGCACATCCCCCTCCGAGCACACACCGACCGACGTAGCCTATGAGACAGGTCAGCTGGAGGCATCAGTCAGAATGAATGACATGCTAAAAGCACTATCAGGCTTTTAGCTGATGATACATGTACCATTATGTATCTTACAATCTCAAACCAAACAGACTGTCAAACTCTGTAGGCTGACCTCACCAAACTTGAATCTTGGAAAAATGAATGGCTCATGGCCTTCAACCCAGACAAATGTGAGGTCATCCGAATAGCCAAAAAAACCACTCTAACGTTTATTAAAAGAAATATTCAAACTTACAACAGACGTATCAAAGAAACAGCATATAAAACCTATGTCCGACCCTTGCTGGAGTATTCATCCTCAGTCTGGAGCCCTTGGCAAAAGACATACATATATCCAGAACAGAGCAGTCAGATATATATTCAATGACAATGCTTACACTAGTATCTCAACTATGCTAACCGAAATAAAACGCCCTACTCTAGAAGCACACAGGAACATAGCCACTCTGGTTATGCTCTACAAAGTAGAAGTAAAACAAAGATCAGGAATCGATACAAATTACTTACTCCACCCATCAAAGACACCTAAGGGAAAGAAACACAAACACCAAGCGACCAGACCATAATGGAAGCCTAAACAAAGGAAGGCCATAAGGACAGTCACTTTCCCACAAAATGGCCATATGGCCATCCAAAACAAAAAGACACAAGCGACACACACAGCCAACAACATAAATAAATCACCACAGGGGGATCTAAGCCTGTCCAGGCAACGCGGTGCGAGGCGGACCGTCCATGCTTATAAACCCTATAGGTTCCATTGGGCGGCAGAGCTTGAGATGTCATTTCTCTCAATGTCGGGTAAAAGTCCCACAAAATTGGAAGCAACGTCTCCAAAATGACCTTTACAGTGTTGGCGGGGATGTTAAACCTCAAATCAAACAAACAAACAAACAAAATCAAATTGGCAAAAATTCGTCCTTGACATTAGGAATCCGGTAAGAAGATGACTTGTTTGTTGTATTCGTTATCTGGACGGTCACCAATAACAATTCAGATTCAGATTCTGGGCTATTTCGGCCAAATCGGTCTCGACTTAGTCATCGCCCCGTTGTCGTCGTCTTTCACTGTTATGTAAAACACCTTTCATTTTCATTCAATCGGATTAATGAGGCATTTTAAATACACTTTAGATATTTTAAATAATAAATATATACACTATAATATTCGAACACGAAGCTTTACATGTAGTTTCATAGTGAATCTGAATTGTTACTGATACCGTACGCGTCCGGCATTTAATTGTGCTGGGATTCTTACTATTTCTGCCAGCCAATAAAAACACACGTTTCAAAAGCTCTGATAATGGCCGATTTCGGGAAGTTTTTTTAGCTGTCAAAAACTAAGCATACGAGCGTTTCTGTCGTGAGTTGAACGAAGTAAGTAACCTATTTCGATGATAAAAGATTTTGTTTAACTGCAATATGTATGTTTTTGCCCGTTGCATTTGTGACAATGTTGTTTTAGTGATGAGACATGCGTGTATCGAAATGTGTCGCATTGTTTCCGAGTAACCGAAAGTACCGAAATCGACGTTTACTGCGGAAAAACGGTTTGGGCTAGGGAGGTCGTTAATACCTCTTTTGAAAGCTTAGCCAGCCTGCTTCATGTTGGAGGTTGGTTTATATGGTACCTGTGCTTATTTTGAAAATAAGAACTGGCCAAATCTGGTAGGGGTAGTTATTTGGATTCTAAGTGAGCCACCTTGTCTCTATTCTATACTAGGGGTGAGGGTGGATTGTCAGATTTTTTTTTTTTAAGATTTATGCATGTTTTGAAACAAAAAAAAAGACATAATGTGTTAAAAAAAATATATAGGGTCACAGGTATGTTACTAACACCTGTGGTTGACGACTACCCACAACATTTTTTTTGTGGGATGAGGCAGTTCAAATGAGTACCCACTACATACCTTTTTATGGAGAAAAACATATCCCTGAATTATCACAAAATACACTCCCATTTACTGGTGCCAAACATTTTATGAAACATTTGCATGCAGCAAAAGTTCAAAGTAAGTTCTTTCACTTGAAGGTTCAGCATTAAAATGCCCCAGTGATAAACATCAGGTTAAAAAAGCATGATCAAATAACCTGTGGTCAGTTGGATTTAGACCAATCAAATCCAATTGAATATTAATGAAGCAGAGAAGCTGACAGTGTCCTTTCAGACAGGACAATCCATTTTCCAGACGGGGTAAATCAGGTCAAATAAAAGAAATTAAAATTAACAGTAAATAAAACAAATATGCTTTAATAGGTTTTATCTATTACCTTTAAGTGGGA
Organism: Lucinisca nassula; assembly: GCA_963580285.1. NCBI lineage: Eukaryota > Metazoa > Mollusca > Bivalvia > Lucinida > Lucinidae > Lucinisca > Lucinisca nassula. Next base: position 62,367,430 of record OY757014.1, read on the forward strand.
GTTACAAAAAGCTGTGGATTAAAACAGATATATCCAATTGTTTTTGAGAAATATTGGTAAATATTTGTACTGATTGACATCTGTACAGGATAATAAGACTCGCCCTGGCGGGCTCGTCAAATTATCCTGTACAGATATCAATCAGTACAAATATTTACCAATATTTCACAAAATCAATGGATATATCTATTACATCTGAGTGGAATTTTGGTACAGAGTTTCCCAAGGAACATTCACGTAAAATAATTTCAAAATCCATCCACTGGTTAAGGAGAAGTCATTTCTATTTTTAGCTCTAGTGGCCATCCTGTTCACCCAATTGGAACGGTTTGAGCAAGTTCGTAGAGGGTCACTCAAGGAATATTCTAGATTGGCCACCCATCCGTTAGTTGTAGATTTCTTATTTCTATCTGGTTTCTGTTTCAGGGAAAATCTACACCGTCACGGATGCTGGGGTTAGGAATATTCCTGTGAAATTATTTTTTAATCTGTTCAGCAGTTTCAGACAAGAAGTAGTTTAAAGGAAAAGGCTGACGACATAAGCACACAACATTTTCAGATGTATTTTTTCTTGGTGTCTTAAGGGTTAATGCTAAAATTTAGGTAAGCAGGTTTTTCTGACATGTTGGTTGTGGTGTTGTTGGTTGGTCATTTTGTGTCATCTCCTGGAGTGAGTGAAACAGATACAGTACAACAGCGGGAGAGCCCCACTTTTCCCAACAGCAAGACAATATCAAGTCACCAGAGCTAAATGTTCTCTAGTTGTAAGCTTTAAACTGCCAACTGTGACATTTGCAAACATCATTTTCAAATATTTCTGTCTTATTTTTCAAAGAAAATAATAATGCTTGACATTATATGTGAATCCTCTGTTGTAAATATTTCTGCTTTAAGGGTAAAAGCTCTAACAACCCACATGGCATAATTGCAGGTGACATTAGGGAAAGAAATCTTTTAAACAAATGCTTAGACTGATTATAGTAAATATTAATAATGAGTTTGTATGATGTTTTAAACAACACTCAGTAATGTGATTTTAACCCTTATCTTGCTGTTCACAACAACCCCTATCTTTGCAACCAGTGTAGATCCAGATCAGATGGCTTCTTTAATGGCTTCTAAAGAAGCCATCTGATCAGGATCTACACTGTTTGGCATTCAGTTTATGAATTTGTAGCAATAAATTAGATCAAGTAATTTGATTGGTTGATAGACAGAAATGGGTGTGGCTTAAATGAATATTCAGCAAGATAAGGGTTAAATGTCATATCTGTGTGATTAAATCATCCTGATCATAAATGGGCCCCCGTCAAGCGATTTTGGTACTTATCGCCTATGGGAGCAGCGAAGGTTCAAGCGCGCCTGCGCATAGGCACAGTCTCGCCAGAACCTTCGCTGCTCGCTCATACAAGCAGTGTATCAAGAGGAACCTTCAGACAGAAAGCCATATCCCTGGCCCCTCTGAATGGCTGGGCATGCGCAGTTAAAATTTGTCATGACGGAATACTGGAAGACACAAATTTGCTTGGCAGGGCTCAAATAAAAGCCACTGATTTATTAATGAATGATAACCTTTAAAAGTTGTTGAATCCATAGTCAGTGACATCCTTGTGACATAGTTTGAATATAATAAAACCCTCACCATGCAACATGATGCTAAACCCGGAAACAGTATAGATCCAGATCAGTTACTCAGAAGCCAACTGATCAGGCGTGATAGCTCAGTGGTTAGTGCACTTGCCTCTGATGCTAGAGGTCCCGGGTTCGATCCCCGACAGCGGCGAAAAAATTTCGGTGTCCAAACACGCTCCATTGGCATCATTTGCAGGGACGTTAACTGGAGGCCCCCTGTGCAGGGAGAACCATCCCCTGTGCAGGTTAAAGATCCCTACCGTAATTACAGGATTACTGTATAGGCTTTCATCCTGCAAAACCTGGAGTATATGTAATATACACCTGCGGTAATGGTCAAATGTGACCGACGCAGTATCAGAAGATAGATAGATATACTGTTTTTCATTCTCCTTCTGAATACATGTTTTTTTTTTCAAGATTATTTCACTTATATTGAGCCAATCATTACCCCGAGGTGGGCGAAAAGGGAAGTACCCGGAGAAAAACCACCAGACCTTCCATTGCAGAACTCGGTGTCTTACATGATCAGAGCCAAGCTCAAACCACAGCAGTGAGAGACCTAATGATTAAGAGTCAGTGCTCTTATCCACCAGGCCAAGGAGGCCTGTTCTGAATCTATGGTTTTTGTTTGATTCGAGGTTTAACGTCCTCGTCAACACTGTATAGGTCTTTTTGTAGACGTTGCTCCCCATTTTGTGGGACTTTTGCCAGAAATTGTGGGACTTTTACCAGACATTGAGATGAAATGACATCTCAAGCCCTGTTGCCCAATGAAACAAATAGGGTTTATAAGCATGGACAGGCCGACTCGCACCGCTTTACATGGGCAGGCTTAGATTCTCTAAGCGGTTTACCAGTACTTGTGTGCGGTCGGTTTCAGCTCTGTGTGGAAGCATCATGCAGCCCATATATTTCTTCAAGCCCCTATGGGCGGGGGGCCGTTGTCTCCCAAGTCAATAGGGGTAAACTCTTAAAGGAAAGAATTTGCTCCATGGGAGCAAATTTCTTTCCTTTAAGAGTAGACCCCTTTTTCAGTGTGTCAGGGCTTACTGAAAAGCGAACAGGAAGTTCCGAAAGTTGTCTCCCTTTGAACAATGGTGGAAAAATCTGCCCGGTGTTCCCATTCCCCTTAAGCATTCAGCATGGTGAGGATTGAACATAGGCCTAGTTTTTAGAGTAATTACAGTGGGCTAATGGATATTATCTGTTCACATGTATTTTCTGCTGTACTTGCAGGAATCCCAACAGCTTTTGCATCACGTCATGCCTGGAGACAGACATCGCCTGACTACCCCTCATTCCAATGAGAAAACTCTTTCATCTCAAGCTGACAACCAGTCTACGCTAATGAAACCATCTTATAAATAGGGAAGCCCTAGAACTTGCAAGTTACTGTAAAATTACTTCAAGTCAAAGGCTTCTTTCTGTCCTTCCAAATGATGGACAGAGAATTTATATTTAACCCTTATCAACACTCAGTAATGTGATTTTAACCCTTATCTTGCTGTTCACGACAACCCCTATCTTTGCAGTGTAGATCCAGATCAGATGGCTTCTGAAGAAGCCATCTGATCAGGATCTACACTGTTTGGCATTCAGTTTATGAATTTGTAGCAATAAATTACATAAAGTAATTTGATTGGTTGACAGACAGAAATGGGTGTGGCTTAAATGAATATTCAGCAAGATAAGGGTTAACCCTTCAACTACTGCATAACTTAACGACAATCTGATTTTTTAAAATATTTTTCATAGTAAATAAAGCTTGATGTGGCATGTGAATCATCTGCTGGGCAGACAATCTACATGTAATGCCAAGCCTTTTTTTTCACACAAAAAAAATAAAAAAAAATCAAAAATACATTTGAAAATGTCGTCTGCTAATTGTGATTAGCAGTCAAAGGGATAATGGTACAAGCATATTAACCCTTAAGATGCCAAGAAAAAAACTACATGTAAAAATGTCGTCTGCTTATGTCGTCTGCAGAATCTTCTTGCAAACATTTTGGAAATACTTTTGCATACAGCCTTTTCCTGGCATGGTGGCCCTATTGGTCATGCAACCAATTCCATTAAGCCTATGGACAAAAGCTGATCTTGGCCTAAAATAGGTCAAGGTCTTTCAGGGGTCATCATTTGAACAAACTATAATTGGCTTGAGTCCCCAATGCTACAATAATGGGCCCACTGGTTCTGGAAAAGATTTTTGAAGGGCATGGCAGCCCTATTGGTCATTCATAAAATCAGGTTACAAATGGCAAAGGAGTTTCTAAGAAAAACAAGTTTCAATTTGCATAACTGAATGACCTTAGGCTAAGGTCAAGGAATGACCTTGGCCTTTAATATTCAGGTAGTTTCATTTACTCATTTAGCTTACGGCATCCACCAATTTTCAGATCACAGGCTGCAATAATTTTCGAAAAATACATGGTTTTGATTTTTTCCCATGCAAAAGTCTATGCGACCAAATTTGACATTGGCCTAAAATAGGTCAAGTGAACCAGGGTTCATCATTGAACAAAATATGATTGGCTCGAGTCCCCAAAGCTACATACCAAGTTTCATGGCTTTAAGAAGATTTTTGAAGGGTTTTTACCATACATGGGCATGGTGGCCATCTTGGTTATGTGACCTGGACCCCATGAATAAACATTTGTTCCCCAATCCCATGGATTTGTTTGTTTGATTTGAGGCTTAATGTCCATGTCAACACTATTTAGGTCATTTTAGAGATGTTGCTTCCAATTTGGTGGACTTTTACCTGACACTGAGATGAAATTACATCTCAAGCTCTGCCCCCCATGAAACCAATATGGCAAATATGCATGGCCAGTCTGACTTGCACCACTGAGCCTGGGTGGGCTTAGACCTTCTAAGCGGTTTACCAGTACTCGTGTGCGGTCGGTTTCAGCTCCGTGTTGGAGCACCGTGCAGCTCACTCTATTTCTGCAAGCCCAGATGAGCAGGGGCCCAATGGAAATTTCACTTCATTCAGCCCAGTGGTTTCAGGGTGGAAGATATTTGAAAATGTTGACAGACGACAGACAACAGACCACCGACAGACAACAGAGCCTTACCATACTATAAGCTCACCAATGAGCCTTTGCCTCAGGTACCGTAAGCTAACCAGGGACCAAAACTTCATTCTGAGGAAGGTGGCAACCATGCACCGATGGCAAATCCCACATGTTATTATTCGATCAGATAGAAAGCATCATCATATATATAGACAAGGACCTGAAGGCATTTCAAGACATCTCGGTTAATTAAGCCAATATTCCAGATGTGCTCTTAGTTATCAAGTATCTCTTTGGTGTACTGTGGTGTACTGTTTCACAGACCAATTTTTAAGCCAGATTACAACAGGAGCATACCGTATGTATTTGGACAGAACAGGCCTCAGCAAACGGTGTACACCCAGATGAGACGTCACAGAACACGGTGTCTCATCTGGGTCTACACTGTTTGACACTCACCCCGCAATTCTTAGACACAACATCGGGTAGTATTAAATTGTACATTCAAATTTTACAAGTATGACCAGGAGCTGAGGTGTCCAAATACTTCGGATAAATACGGTAACAGTAAGCTTCTAGGCACTGTTTTATGATTAAAATGAAATTTCTTACAGCACTGTGCTCCAATTACAGAGAATAAGGTAGACACATTTTTAGTCTGGAGTTTAATGGCCCAGTCAAGACTATGCAGGTCATGCTGAGCCAGTCGGTCAATCAACCAGACATTCCTTACTGAAACATTATGATAACACACACGTGCGCTAAAATGGCGTCCATCTTATCTCTAGAATTAACAGTTTTCAGATGGAAACGTGATATTTTTCCTATTTCTGGTCCAAATATATATTGTGAGTGCTCGTTAGAACTGCCTCAACCGCCTCACTTAGGCGGTTCTAAAGAATACCCACAATCTATGATTTTGAGCAAAAAGTAAGGAAAATATAATAATTGAATACCACAATAAACCCCACTTTTCTCTAGATAAAGTGGGGTTTAAGGGTGTCTTCCTTTCATGGACTTATTAACCTGATGTACGAGGACTGTTCAAATATGAATGCAAGTAGAATGTTTTCTCATGCACTAATGCGAAAATCACCTGGAAATATATATCACAGCGTAGAAAAACATTTTACCTATACATTGATACCATACCTGTTAAAATCCGTCCACTTTAGCCATGTATATCGTTCGATAAACACTGTCTATTTTGTTTGTTTGATTTGAGGTTTAACGTCCCCGTCAACACTGTAAAGGTCATTTTGGAGACGTTGCTTCCAATTTTGTGGGACTTTTACCCGACATTGAGATGAAATGACATCTCAAGCCCTGCCGCCCAATGAAACCAAAAAGGTTTATAAGCATGGACGGGCCGACTAAAACTGCTTTGCCTGGGCAGGCTTAGATCCTCTAAGCCATTTACCAGTACTCATGTGCGGGTCAGTTTCAGCTCTGCGTGAAAGCATCATGCAGCCCATATATTTCTTCAAGCCCCGATGGGCGGGGGCCAATAAACACTGTCTACTCTTGTATACTAATACAAAATATGGTTTGAAGAAGGTCAGAGTATGCCGTTGAAATACCGTCCTATATTAAGAATTGTTGTATTCTTGATATACGGTGCAAAGACATTTTTGATGAAATATGTTCGGTTTATGGGCATAGTGAAATTTCATTTCCGACAGTTTTTCGTTGGTGTAAGAAATTCAGCTGTGGGCTAGGCTCAACAAGTTACACCACATGATCGTCGGCCGAAAAGAGCAACATCTGCCAAGATGGTTGCTAGAGTGAAAGAAATAGTTGCTACCGTTGCACGATACACCATTAGGCAAATAGCTAGTATGGTTGGCATCTCATTAGGAGCAGCTCATACAATTCTGAAACGGGATTTGAAAATGAGAAAGATCTGTGCTAGATGGATTCCCCATCTGTTGACAGATGAGCAGAAAAAGACACATGTTCAGTGCGCCAAGAAGTTGCTTAAAAAGTTTCCAAATTACAATGCACGGTCTTTCGCTAATGTCTTCACAGGTGACGAGACATGGGATCCCTTTTTTGAGTCAAAACGAAAGATTCAGAACAAAATATGGGCAACAAAGTATTGCAAAAGACCATGCATTGCAAAGCGGACCATGAGCGTCAAGGAGGTAATGTATGGCATACTCTTTTCAAATCAGGGCCCTGCTATTCAGGTTGCTGTGCCTAAAGGCAAATCTGTAAATGCAAAGTTTTACAAGAATAAAGTTCTTCGAAAATTGAAGAAATATTTCAAAGAACGAAGACCCGCAACTGGTTTGGTCAATGTCAGATTGCTACATGACAATGCGCCATCGCACAAGGCGTTCATTGTGCAAGACTATCTGAAGCAGGAAAAGGTTGTTGAACTCCCTCACCCCACGTATTCCCCTGACCTTGCCCGGTGTGACTTTTTTTTGTTCCCACTCCTGAAAAAATACCTTTCTGGTTGAAAATTTGTACAGCGCAAACACCTCCGTTCTGCAATATTCCAGTGCCTTCATAGTATACCTCGAAAAGACTACCAAAATGCATTCAATGATTGGATCAGAAGACTGAAAGTTTGCATATCTGTTAAAGGGGAATACTTTGAGGGGACAAAATAAATTTTTCATAGAAATCTATCACGGAATCATTTTAATATGCTTAGTTGCATTCATATTTGAACAGTCCTGGTACACCCAGATGGGTTAGAACACACGGGGTATTCGACTACTTGGAACGCAGACGGATACCAAAAACGCCGACTGTTTACCTTGGATTTGAAAGAGGGTGAGTCGATAAAACATGTTTTTTGCGACCCTATTAAAAAAGTCAGTTTTGATTTTTTGCTGTATTCTTCTGGAACTGTCACAGCTGTTTCATAATGGTGCTTTTAGCTTCGATAGATTACATGAAAGCGTCTTTACAGACAACTAAAATGCAAAACATGCACAATTTCTAAAAGAATTAGTGTAAGTACCAGAAATGAAACCGATTTATCCAAAGATGTCATTGTAGCTTGAAAGAGAAATAGTCCTTGTTCCAAAATAAACTCCTATATACTTGTGCCATACGTTGCTCGGGCAACAATAAGCATGGACTTGAGTGCACCATGCTGAAAGAAGATAATATTTACGACAGACGGATTTCTTTGATGTTACCATGAAACGCAGACGATGGATACCAATGACGGATTTACAATTAATGCCTAAATCAATGCCTACTTCCATATCTCCTTAATTTTGAGGTCCAAAAAGCACGGTTATGAACAGTGTTGAATATTTCCCATGCCGTATATAAACAACGATGGTGAAAATAGCATAAGACGAGTAAATGGTTACTCTCTCTCTCTCTCTCTCTCTCTCTCTCTCTCTCTCTCTCTCTCTCTCTCTCTCTCTCTCACTCACTCTCTCTCCTTCTCTCTCTCTCTCTCTCACTCACTCTCTCTCCCCCTCTTCTCTCTCTCTCTCTCCTCTCTCCTCTCTCTCTCTCTCTCTCTCTCTCTCTCTGCATGTGTCTGGTATGAAGAGGAACAGTCAGAGAGCCTTTCCTTGGTTCTAATATTTTTTTACTATAATAGTTCCACATTTTATTGAATAAAATAATAAAAATAGCCATCGAAGAGATGGCAAATCCCCCCGACCAAAAGCCAATATGGCCTTCAGAAGATTGTTCACCGGTAGAAAGTGCACCAGAATTAAACCAGCAATTTATCACAAAAGTTACTACAGTTATGGCATTCACAAGATTATACTGTCAGGTGAGATAACTAAAAAACAAGGGCACTCAGAATTGTGGTTCTTGCGCATGACATGCCTGCCTAAGCTCATGTATTTCTGTACAAAGTACCATCAATATATCTCAAAGGGTATTTGAGATATGATGACCAGAAGCTGGTCATACTGTTATATTGGAAAGGTAGGTAACTCAAATACCACAGCACCAACAGTTGTGTTTCTTGCACATGACACCCCTTCTGTACCTTGTATACAATTGCGCCAAGTTCCTTGAATATATCTCAAAGGGGGTTGGAGCTATGGTCATCACAAGGTTATATTGGCAGGGGAGAATACTCAAAAGCCAAAGCAACCAGAGTTGTAATTCTTGAGCATGACACACTTGCTTAACCTTATGTACATCTGCATCAAGTACCACCAATATATGTCAAATGGTATTGGAGGTACGGTGATCACAAGGTTATCAGACTGTTATATTGGAAGGGGAGATAACTCAAATATCATAGCACCCAGAGTTGTGGTTCTTAGGCATGAAGCGCCGTCTCAACCTTGCATACAAGTAGCCATCACAAGGTTATATTGTCAGGGGAGATAATTAAAAAACCAGGGCACCCAGAGTTGTGGTTCTGGCACGTGACACACCTGCTTAAACTCATTTATAACTGTACCAAGTACCATCAATATGTGGCCATCACAAGGTAGTGATTCTATATTATTGGAAGGGGAGATAACTCAAAAACATGGCACCCAGAGTTGTGGTTCTTATGCATGACACACCGTCTCGGCCTTTTGAACAACTGTGCCATGTATCATTAATATATCTTAAAGGGTATTGGAGTTATGGCCATCACAAGGTATTCACTCTATTTTATTAGAAGGGGGATAACTCAAAACCATGGCAACCAGAGTTGTGGTTCTTGTATATGACACGCTGTCTCAGCCTTGTGAACAGCTGTGCCAGGTGTCATCAATATATCTCAAAGGATATTGGAGTTATGGCAACCACAAAGTAATCATTCTATTTTATTAAAAAGGGAGATAACTCAAAAAGTATGGCATCCAGAGTTCTGGTTCTTGCGCATGACACGACGTCTCAGCCTTGTGAACAAATGTGCCAAGAACCATCAATGAATCGCAAAGGGTATAGGAGTTATGGCCATCACAAGGTTGCGTCTACGGACGGACGGACGGACGGACGCCAGGCTGATCGCTATATCCCCCGAACCTATTCGGTCGAGAGATAAAAAGAGAAATTACAACTCACAGAGGATTTTCCAGATAAATCATTCATAGAGGATTTTCCAGATAAACCACAAATCGGCTGATAAATGTTCGAGGTTTCATGCAAGTATTCTAATGTTTGACGTTTCATTCCGTTATTCTATTTAGAAGTCTATCTCTAGACCCAAGCAAGTTTTTTCTTCGGATGTTTGTGAAGGGCAGGAAATTGAAGAGGCAGGAAACTAAAAAAGTCTGATCGACAGTGGTGGTTCTTTTGCAAATATATGTATATGCGCATTTAAACTTCTAAAGGTCCGCATTTGTTGGCGGTTTCGTTCAGATTGTCTATCTTAACCATATCGTCTCTCACTGCTGTGGGTTCTAACCTCGCGCGGGTCACATTTGAGACGCCAAGTTCTGCAACGGATTGTCAGTAGTAGTGGTAGGAAGAAGAAGAAGAACCGCTACACAAATAAAAGTGACGGATTTTATCCGAGACGATCGTGTATAGTAAATGTGAATGCAATCCGTCAAAACTGTTCGTGAGAAAGCAGGTTTCAACTCCTGACGGATAGATGTTGCTCCAACCTGTTCATGTTTAAAAACTGTTGTGCATCTGCAGGCTATTGCACAAAATGCGTGATACTTCTTAATTTCTGTCATTCTTAGCAAACTCTAGACATTCATGACACTGTTTGTTCGAAATATTTAGACATGTTGCGCATTCATTCCATCACATGTCATATTAAATCATTTCTGCACCGAGATGCATCTGAAAGCAATCAGATTGTACAGCTACACATGTTGATATGATTCTTACCTGGTCGCAGGCGCCTTTCATGATGCATGTACCCATATATGACAACCAGAATCTTCCACATAATAATACTTGACAGGCGGGTTTCTCCTTTGTTTTATTTGTTGTAAGTTTTTTTTTTCAAATAGACTGGCCGTTTAAGCAAACGGTGTACGTAGACAAATCACCGATTTTGCGGCGTCTCAACTTGATCTGCATTGTTATATTTGACAAATATTGATCTCATACTACACAGCTTAATCGCTCAGACAGCTGACCAAATATTTACACTTACGCCCTGAGTGTCTGCCACTTTCATCTTGGAATTTTGAAAAAAAAAATGCATAGTTGCTATTATGTTAGATGTACGGAACCCTGGAAGGGACATGATTTTTTTTTATTATTTTATAAGTTGTGCGCACAAGATAATATTTTGTTCGCACAACTTCCCAAGCTCTATGTTGTGCAAACAAGATAATATGTTGTGCGAACAAGATATTATCTTGTGCGCACAAGATAATATGTTGTCCGCACAAGATAAATTATGTTGTCCACACAAGATAAATTATGTTGTCTACACAAGATAATATCTTGTGCGCACAACATATTATCTTGTTCGCACAAGATAATATCTTGTTCGCACAACTTAATATCTTGTTCGCACAACATATTAAAACAAATCATGTCCCTTCCCGGGTTCCGTAAAGATGCTTCAATTAAAATCATCAAAATGCGAGATATAGACAGCTCCCAATGAGAGGTCTAATCTCGGCATACTGTGCATAGGCATCTGTAAAAACACCATGTTTTACATGCAGGTACTTTGTATTCATTCCGTAACGGTATTATATCCCATATATGTCAATTAGAAGCCTCCGTGGTGCAGAGGATAATCTACTCGCTTCGCAAACTAGTGGTCGTGGGATCGATTCCGGGCTTCACCAGACTTTCGGGCGAGTCTTTAAACAGAGGTTCCGTCTCCATATGATCTTGTTGTTGGTGGGGACGTAAAACTCAAACGCAATCGCCTATCGGGGTTTGAAGAGATAGATGGGCTGCATGATGCATCCACGCAGAGCTGAAACCGACCGCACACGAGCACTGGTAAACAAGCTTAGAGGATCTAAGCATGCCCAGGCAAAGTGATGCGAGTCGGACCGTCCATGCTTATAAACCCAATTGTTTTCATTGGGCGACATGGCTTGAGTTGCCATTTCATCTCAATGTCGGGTAAAAGTTCCAAAACATTGGAAGCAGCATCTCCAAAATGACCTAAATAGTGTTGACGGGAACGTTAAACCTCAATTCAAACAACAAATATCCTGGCAATATTTAATTTTGGACGACTGTTTGGGCATTCATTCTTTACTGCTAAAGGGGGTGGGGTGAGGGAAACAAACTATTCTTCGTATGTTTTAATCCATATGTGACATGGAGTCTTCCACCTAGTAAGTTTGGAGTTGTCACTTCCTATTATTAGGGTGTCAGGTTTGTTTTTATTTGTGGCAAATTTTACAAAAATGAATTTTCTTTTAGCAAACAATGTAGACCCAGATCAGACGCCGTGTCTGATCTGGATCGGCACTGTTTGCTAATATCCCAGAAGAGGGCATATATGGGTTAATTATATTGCCATTCGTTCAGGTGCGTCATTCTTTCCCGAACTTTTTCTATAAATTTCTAAATTTCACATTGTTTATCTAATAAGACCGATTCGCAATTTCGTAGGACCGGATCGTACCAACACGTACCACACACTGGAACAACGCCATATCATCGTCGTTGCAATAATGTTTGTTTGATTTGAGGTTTCACATCCACGTCAACATTGTAAAGGTCATTTTGGAGACGTTGCTTCTAATTTTGTGGGACTTCTACCCGACATTGAGATGAAATGACATCTCAAGCCCTGTCGCCCAATGAAACCAATAGGGTTTATAAGCATGGACGGTCCGACTAGCACCGCTTTGCCTTGGCAGGGTTAGATCCACTAAGCAGTTTACCAGTACTCGTGTGCGGACCGGATTCAGCTCTGCGTGGACGCATCATGCAGGCCATATATTTCTTCAAGCCCTTATGGGCATTGCAATAATGTATAATCATATTTATCTGTCAAAATAATGAAACAAACTCGTACAGTTCTAATACGATCTGCTTTGAGTTCGAGCCTGGCTCGGGTCAAATGTGAGACGCCAAGTTCTGCAACGGAAGGTCAGGTCGTTTTTTCCGGTTTTCGCCCACCTCTGATTAACGATCGGCTCGACATGAGTGAAATAATCTTGAAAGGGCCGTAAAACCAAAACAAAAAAAAAAAAAACACAAAAAAAACCCGATCTGTTTTGAAATTTAATGTACAGTGAAACTTCGATGACTCAAACACTGATGGCCCATTTACTACGGCCGAGTCGAACTCTTTCTTGAGTCCCTAGAAAGAAAATGCCATAACTGCAGATATAAATATAGTTTGTATAATTGTCTAATTTCTCAATGAGGCGATTCTAATGAGTACACACAACATGCATTTATTTTGAAGAAAACTGAAAATATGTCCGTATTCGGCCTCATCCCCTAGCTCCAAGATCAACCCCCTGTGGCTCGAACCACCGTGGTCTCGAACAAATTTTCTTGGTCCCAAAAATGTTCTAGCCATTGAAGTTCGACTGTATATTCATATTTATCTGTCAAAATAATGAATTTAAAAGTAGTCTGCGTGGACTAAAGGTAGCGAGATGGACTGAATTCATGTCCGTGGTTGTTTTGTGGGACTACGCTATTAATATACATACCTAAGGAAATTTACAAATCGTGCCTATTTGATCGTAAAAGTATCTAACATTATGAAATCACAGATTTATGACACCTAATAAGAATTGACGGGTCATGTGCGCTACATAAAGTCATTTTGCGCGAATATGGCCCACATGTGGTATTAAGACAAACCGTCACGTTGGTGTCTTTTGGCGAAAAGCAAAAGGCAATCGTATCGATTCCTGGTCATTGCCTTCCCTTCTACATCGAGAATACCCTCTTTGGTCGAGGTACACTGTGGTAAGACTCAGTGTCTAGATTAACTTTCCAATTAAACGAAAAAAGAATGTATTTTACTCCTTTTTTTATTTTTCCACGCTTGTGGTTTCCACGTCAATGGTAACCATAACTTTGTGCCGTCTGCATTGCATGGTATCTGTGCGGGTCGTCATTGGTATCCTTATTCGAACACCCTCATCAAGAAATTCACATCTATAATTCTAAAATCCTGCTTTTTGCTAATTCTAATAACGCATGGCAGGTACTCAATACATTAGTATTTTGTGCTATTCAGGAAACATTGGAAATTATATACGAATTATTGCTGTAAAACTAAAAAAAACTGTCGACTTGCATCAAGCATCTATATTTTGCCGAATAAAATAGGTCATAATTCGTCATTGACAGAAGGATTTGCATCCACAGTTCGTGGAAAGTATTCCGAGACACTGCGAAACAGATTGCTATCAACATCTGTGGGCATCTATTTGATATATGCCCGTAAAATGCGATTTGTTCAACTCACCACGAATGTTTGTTGTTGTTTTTCCGTCGGCGTTTTTGGTATCCGTCTGCGTTCCAGGTAGTCGAATACCCCGTGTGTAGAATGACAGAAGGAAATAATCCATTACAAAAACACACATATACAAATACACTGTAAATTCTAACGACGTAAAAATGAAAAACTGAAGATGAACAATTGTGACATTTTTCTTATTTCTGCTCAAAATATAGATTGTGGGTACAGATTAGAACCGCCTCATTGAGGTGGTTCTAACAAGTATCCACAATCTGTATTTCAGAGCAGAAATAAAAAAAAATAAAGTTTACCCCTGTAAACCCCAGTTTTACTAAAAAAGTGGGGTTCAAGGGGGTCAGAATTATATAGGCGTGTTTTCATGATGTCATGATCAATCTCCAAGAAAGAATGTTGCTGAAACAGTCAGGCATCCTCGTAGTCAACTAGTAAACTATCACACTGCTACGGGATGCAGCTCTTTTAAAATTCAAAACATTACCCCCCCCCCTTAAATCAGTAAGGTGGCTCCTGCCCATCGGGGCTAAGAGAAATAGATTGGGCTGCATGAATATTGCTTCCATACAGAGCTGAAACCGACCATGCACACAAGAACTGGTAACCCGCTTAGAAGGTCTAAGCCTGCCCACGCTAAGTGGTGCAAGTTGAACCATTCATGCAATTATAAACCCTATTGGTTTCATTGGGCAGCAGGGACTGAGATTTCATCACAATGTCGGATAAAAGTCCCACAAAACTGGAAGCAACATCTCCAAAATGAACTAAATAGTGCTGACAGGGATGTTAAATCTAAAATTAATTTACAAGAAACGTGAAGGACACACAGACAGACAGACACACACAAGGACTGACGACCACTCGACCCTAGCAAGAAATTAATATACCAGATTTTTCTTCGAAAAAGCGGGTATAATAATGAAAATAAAAATGCCATCTGCCATAAACATCACTTTGTCAAGTCTGTATAATAAAACATCCCCGTAAACCCCACTTTATAAATAGAAACCTGAGGTTTACAGGGTAAATGTTATTTTGTCTTATTTCTGCTCCAAGTCATAGGCTGTGGTACTCATTAGATCAGCAATATAAATAAGAAAAATATCACAGAATTTCATCAGAAAAGAATTCATTTTGGAGATGTGAAAAAATGCACTATGTCGCACGGGTGTATTATCGTAATGAATTTCCGGGGCTCACTCAATGAGCTCAAAAAATGTGCAAAAGGAGGAACTTTATTTCTTGCATGATTCTTTCCCTTGAAAGTATGTCATTCCATGACACAAAACTATGAAAAAATGGCTTTTTGCTGGATAAAACCAGCCTTTTTAACCCTCGTTCTGCTGAATATTTTAATCTGCCACACCCACTACAGAAAATCAACCAATCAGATTACTTGAAGCAAATTATGGCAACAAATTCACAATCTGAATGAAATACAATGTAGATCCTGATCAGATGGCTTCTTCAGAAGCCATCTGATCTGGATCTACGTTGTTTGAAAGATAAGGCATATCCGGGCTCAGCAGGATAAGGGTTAATGCCAAGTAAGAAAAGTGGCTTCAAATAAACTCGTCACATACAGTAAATCCCAACAAAATAGTACAGGCCCTGTTTCAGAACCTTCGGAATGGGCTTTAACCGTTGGTGCCAAGTTCAGCCATTTTCTACAAATGGTACATTTCTAAAAGTGACCCAGTCTTACACCCCAAATTTTGAAGTGGATTCATGCTATGTGTATGGTGGGAGATTCCATTCAGTACAAAATGGTTAAGACAGATTCAACTATTGTCATTATTTCTCTAACTTCCCAGATGTCTAAAGGTCCTAATTATCGGTGACATCTTTCACTCCGAAAGCAAATTCATGACGTCAAATGTCTTTGTAAGATTTCTTTTTCTTCACGTCTTGATTTGGGAAGGGCTGAAAAGCCTAATCACAGTTTAAGGCAATCAGATTTATATTGTCATAATCTCTCTTTCCATTACGTAAACACGCCTATACAAATACACTGCCACCTTTATCGCCGAAAAAATGAAAATTTTATGATGAAAAATTGTGATATTTTTCTTATTTCTGCTCCAAATATAGATTGTGGGCACTCGTTAGAACCGCTTCATCAAGGCGGTTCTAACGAGTACCCACAATCTATATTTTAGAGCAGAAATAAGAAAAATAAGGTATACCCCCAGAAACCCCAGTTTTACTATATACAAGAGGGCCCAGAGGGCCCTGGTTCGCTCACCTGATCCAATGTATAACAAGTGGGCCCCAGGCAGGGTCATTTTTGGCCCCAGGGCTATAATTTGAACAATCTTGGTAGAGGTCCACAAGATGAAGCTTCATATCCAATATGAAAGACCTGGGCTTTGTGGTTTCAAAGAACAAGATTTTAAAGGTTTACCATGTATATAGAAGTCTATGTAAAACAAGATTTTCCCTAATATAAGTCTATGTAAAACCAAAGGGCCCCGGAGCGGGGGCATTTTTGGCCCCATGGCTATAATTTGAACAATCTTGGTAGAGGTCCACTAGCTGAAGCTTCATAACAAATATAAAAGATATAAGCCTTGTGTTTCAGAGAAGAAGATTTTTAAAGATTTTCCCTATATAAGCCCATGTAAAACCAAAGGATCCCGGTGCAGGGGCATTTTATGCCCCAGCACTATAATTTGAACAATCTTGGTAGGGGTCCACTAGATGAAGCTTCATACCAATTTCAAAGACCTGGGCCTTGCGGTTTCAGAGAAGAAGATTTTTAAAGATTTTCCCTATATAAGCCCATGTAAAACCAAAGGGCCCCGGTGCGGGGGCATTTTTGGCCCCAGCACTATAATTTGAAAAATCTTGGTAGGGGTCCACTAGATGAAGCTTCATACCAAATATCAAAGACCTGGGCCTTGCGGTTTCAGAGAAGAAGATTTTTCAAGATTTTCCCTATATAAGCCCATGTAAAACCAAAGGGTCCCCGTGCGGGGGCATTTTTAGCCCCAGCACTATAATTTGAACAATCTTGGTAGGGGTCCACTAGATGAAGCTTCATACCAAATATCAAAGACCTGGGCCTTGCGGTTTCAGGGTAGAAGATTTTTAAAGATTTTCCCTATATAAGCCCATGTAAAACCAAAAGGCCCTGGTGCGGGGGCATTTTTGGCCCCAGCACTATAATTTGAACAATCTTGGTAGGGGTCAACTAGATGAAGCTTCATACCAAATATCAAAGACCTGGGCCTTGCGGTTTCAGAGAAGATTTTTTAAGTTTTCGGTGAAAAAAATCTATTTTTGGCTACTGTGACCTATATGTGCAACAGACCGGAACCATTTGAACAACTTTGAAAGGGGACCACCTAAGGATCATTCCTGTGAAGTTTGGTCAAAATCCGATCCGTTGTTTAGGAGGAGATGTCATTTGAAGAAAAGTTTACGGATGCACGCACGGACAGATGTATACTTGTGTGTCTTCATCCCTACAAAGTACCCTTGTGTGTCAAATTTCCAGGAAATTTCTTGGAAATTCTTGGAAAAAAAGACACACAAGTAACTATTTTAGACACACAAAACACTGACGGAATAAAATCGCATTGAGTTTAATGGAAGTGTCCATACTTTTAAACACACAAGTATACATTCGTTCCTGCGCACGCACGGACGTAGACGGACGACGGACAAAAAGTGATCCCAAAAGCTCACCTTGTCACTACGTGACAGGTGAGCTAAAAAGTGGGGTCCAAGGGGGTCAAAATTATATAGGCATGTTTGCCTGATGGGAATCAATAAGAGTCAGTCTAAGCATCACGAAAACACGCCTATATAATTTTGACCCCCTAGAACCCCACTTTTATACAGTAAAACTGGGGTTTACAAGGGTATACCTTATTTTTCTTATTTCTGCTCCAAAATATAGATTGTGGGTACTTGCATACCTGTGATATCTCCCGGATCATGCGGGAGGCTCCCGCATTTGAAGCATACCTCCCGCTCTCCCGTCCGGGAGACAGAATCTCCCGCATTTGCAATTTTCCTGTCACCGATTTTTTTCTGAGGTACCATTCGCGGTAAGCGGTAACAGACTTAAAATTTTCACTGCTGAAGGCAATTAACAAATAAGCATGAGAATATATCGGACACTTAACGGTAAACATCAACTTCTAAAATCCGATTATCATTTCTGTCACAGCTGGCTGCCAGTAAAGATTACATAAGCTGACGTAATTTATTTACAGTTACCGAGAGGTGCAGCTGCACTCAGAAGTACAGATACTCAGTAGTTTTGTACAGTGACAGTTCTATTTCGCTTATATTTAGCTTAGCTTTAAATTGAAATTGTGCGTTTATTTTCCCATTTTGTGTCACTGTTTGTTCCTTTTATATCACTCTCCCATATGTCTTTTGTTTTTATATTTTATGTAAACTTAGAATTTTTTATTTTGAAAGTGGAAAATAGTTATTATTTACCAATCAATAACGAGTAATTACTAAAAGTCATGAAATAAACTGCAGATTTTCTTATTAGGAAATTGCTCCCCTGGAGGCCCCCTGTGCAGGGAGAACCATCCCCTGTGCAGGATAAAGAACCCTACCGTAATTACATGATTACTGTGTAGGCTTTCATCCTGCAAAACTGGAGTGTATCTAATACACCGTCTGTGTCCCCTCCGGGGGTTAAGGCGAAACCGGAAGAAGAAGAAGAAGAGTAAGCTTTGAACAAGTACTGTATTTAAAAAGATTTGTGACCGGGAACTTCATGTTAGTGAAATTAGTGTGCATTTATTAGCTCACCTGACCGAAGGTCATGGTGAGCTTTTGTGACTGTTAGATGTCCGGGGTCGTCGTGCATCATCCGTCGTGCGTCGTCCGTGCGTAAACTTTTCTTGTGAACACACCAGAGGTCACAGTTCTGGGCCAATCATCATAAAACTTGGTCAGAATGATCACATGGCAATATCTCGGTCATGTTCGAATGTGGGTCATGTGGGGTCAAAAAGTAGGTCAGTAGGTCAAATCATAGAAAAACCTTGTGAACATACTAGAGGCCACAGTTTTGGACAGATCATCATTAAACTTGCTCAGAATTATCATCTTGACAATATCTCGGTCAAGTTCGAATATGGGTCATGTCGGGTCAAAAAGTAGGTTAGTAGGTCAAATCATAGAGAAACCTTGTGAGCACACTAGAGGCCACTGTTTTGGACCAATCATCATCAATTTATCTCAGAATAATCATCTTGACAATATCTCTGTCACGTTTGAATATGGGTCATGTTGGGTCAAAAAGTAGGTCAGTAGGTCAAATTATATAAAAACATTGTGAACACACTAGAGGCCACAGTTTTTGTCTGATCATCATCAAACCTGCTAAGAATGACCATCTTGACAATATCTAAGTAAATTTCGAAACTGGGTCATGTGGGGTCAAAATGTAGGTCAGTAGGTCAAATCATTGAAAAATCTTGTGAACACACTAGAGGCCACAGTTTTGGTCCAATCATCATTAATCTGAATGATCATCTGGACAAAATCTCAGTCAAGTTTGAATATGGATCATGTTGGGTCAAAAAGTAGGTCAGTAGGTCAAATTGAAGAAAAACTTTGTCAACACACTAGAGGCCACAGATTTAATCTGATTTTCACCAAACTTGCTCAGAAAGCTATTCTTGACAATATCTAAGTCAAGTTCATCAAACAGTAGGTCAGTAGGTCGAATCATTAATAAACCTTGTGAACAAACTAGAGGCTACAGTTTTGGTCCGATCATCATCAAACTTGCTCAGAATGATCTTCTTGACAATATCTCGGTTAAGTTTATATATGGGTCATGTCGGGTCAAAAAGAAGGTCAGTAGTCAAATCATAGAAAAACATTCTGAACACACTAGAATGGCCACAATTTTAGTTGGATTATCATCAAACTTGCTCAGAACGATCATCTTGACAATATCTTGATCAAGTTTAAAAATCAAAAAGTAGATCATTAGGTTATTTTGCCATAACTGTTGATCCGTTTAAGATAGAGCCTTCATATTTGGCATGTACTTTGCTAGTGACAAGGGCTTCCACTCATACAAAAATGACCTGTAACCTTGACATGTGACCTTCTTTATCATCACTTTTGAACCATTTGAGATAGTGCCTTCATATTTGGAATGTTTGTTCTGTGTGACAAGGACTTCCCACCCATACAAAAATTTTGACCTGTGACCTAGACCTTTGACCTACTTAATCATAACTATTTGGGATAGAGCCTTCATATTTGGCATGTATGTTCGTTCTGACAAGGGCCTCCCACCCATACACACAATTTTAACTGCAACTGACCTACTTCACCATAACTTTTGAGATAGAGCCTTCATATTTGGCATGTAGGCTCCTTGTGACAAGGGCTTCCCACACATACAAAATTTTGACCTGTGACCTTGACCTTTGACCATTTGTGTCATAACTTTTGAACCATTTAACATAGAGCCTTCATAATTGGCATGTAGTTTCCTTGTGACAAGGTCTTCCCACTCATGCAAAAAAATTTGACCTTGACCTGTGACCTACTTAATCATAACTTTTGAACCATTTGAGATAGAGCCTTCATATTTGGCATGTATATTCCTTGTGAGAGGGGCTTCTCACTCATACAAAAAGTCTGACCTTGACCTACTTTATCATAACTTTTGAACCATTTGAGATGGATCCTTCATATTCGGCATGTATGCTCCTTCTGACAAGGTACCATACTATATTACCTACCATTTCATTTTTTCAGTGTGGATCAGGTGAGCGATCCAGGGCATCACTATATCAAGGTTTGGATGTAACAAAATTTACATTTTTGAACAAATAAAGATTCAGCATTTTTTTTCCTGGGATTCTGACTAATTTTTGGGGGCCAACCTGAACAATTGTTATAAAATGGTATTAATTTCAGCAAGGACTGCTTTACCTATACATGTATTTATGAACAGGGTGTTCTGAGAAAGGCCAAAAAAGTTGCCTGTACAGACTATATGAAGGAGTGTAAATAGTGCTATAAGTAATGCTTATCATTGAAGAGAACTTTGTGCTTTGGGTCTGTTCAGTAGCAGTAAAACTCAGCACTGGATAAAGAGGAGGACTGGAAACATTTTAGCATGTTGCGGGTACTTTCAACAATCAGGTGATTCTGACAAATACCCACAACTTGAAATCACATCAATGGACTTGTGGTTACAGCATTTGTTTGTAAATGACCTACAACTTGCTATTTTGAAATTAATCTTGACAAAATATGTTCCTATCATTTTAATTAAGTAGCTCCAGTTCCTTTGTACATCTAAACCACAAAAATGACAAGAAAAAACACTTAAACATGCCGTCAGAAAGTCTCCCTCATTGGGACCCCAATCTCCCTCATCTGAGAAGCAAATCTCCCTCATGGTCAACATAAAATTATCACAGGTATGTACTTGTTAGAACCGCCTCGATGAGGCGGTTCTAACGAGTTCCCACAATCTATATTTTGAGCAGCAATCAGAAAAATATCACAATTTTTCATCTTAAAAATGTTTGTGTTTTTTTTTTCGGCGGTAAAGTTAACAATGTATTTGTATAGGTGTGTTTTCGTAATGGAGCAGATATCGCAGAGAGTATGCTTGAAAAAATGGTTCTCAACTTGGACTGGGACTGTTTCTTGTAACCCTTGTCCTTCTGAACCTGTTTGTTTTTTCGGCGGTAGAGTTTACGATGTATTTGTATAGGCGTGTTTTCGTAATGGAGCTTAGAAGCAGATATCGCAGAGAGTATGCTGGGAAAAATGGTACTGAACTTGGACTGTGACTGTTTCTTGTAACTCTTATCCTGCTGCTGAACCACTATAACCCCTACCTTGGCAAACAGTGTAGATCCAGATCAGATGGCTTCTGAAGACATCTGATCAGGATCTACACCATTTGTCACTCAGTTTAAGAATTTGAATGAAAACATTGTATCAAGAAATTTGGCTGGTTAACAGTCAGAAATGGGTATGGCAAAATTAATTTATTCAGCAAAACAAGGGTTAACCAATTCAATATCAGGAAGATTCAGTACAAATTGGTTTAAAATGCTCAGCAAGTCTGTAATTTTCATGACATAGCAGTCAAAACAAACTGATCTAAACCCTTAGAAGATGAGCCGTCAGCCTTCTCTATTACAGACTTACTCCTGACTAAGCAGCCTTCACTTCAACTGACTCTTGATAGATTAACATTCCCTGTGACAGACTCTTGGCTGAACAGTTTTCCTAGCTATTCAGCCTTCAATGATTCTTGCCTAATCGGCCTTCACTATCACTAAAACCCCTGTCACACCAGGGCTGCGTTCTCAAGGCGTCCAAGAAAAATGCAGAACGCCAAGGTGCGCACAGTACGATCGCAAACATCACCGTAGCAATGCAGTGGCATCGCCAGTAGGCGCGTTGGGATCGCATAGAATGCCAAGCGACAGCGCGCATTTTGAGCATGCTCAAAACAAACGCCGTCGCTCGGTGTTCTGATCAGAGCGCAGTGAGGTCGCCGTAAGGTTGCCATAGCAGCGCAGTAAGGTTTCCTACAACGCTACAGGAGCTCGGCAGGGGTGCACAGAGGTCTCCTACAATGCCATATAAGCTCCGCTTGTATAATTGATTAACTGATTGATTGATTTGATATTTAACGTCCCAGTCAACACTGTATAGGTCATTTTGGAGATGTTCACATCTCAAGCCCTGTCGCCCAATGAAACCAATAGAGTTTACACGTATAAGCATTGACGGTCTGTCTCGCACGGCTTTGCCTGGGCAGGCTTAGATCCTCTAAGCGGTTTCCCAGTACTCGTGTGAGATCGGTTTCAGCACTGCTTGGAAGCATCATGCAGCCCATCTATTTCTTCCAGTCCCGATGGGCAGGGGCCGCCCGCTTGTATAAACAGTGGCTAGAGTAGAGTTTGATTGTGTACTGTCCCGAAAAACCTACTTCTGAGGTGATTCATCCCGGTTAAGGTAATGGCGGTGGACTTGCTCCTGCTTGCTGTGATTGCGGTGGACTTGCTGCGGACGACACAGGAGTACTGGTAAAATGCTTCAAGGATCTAAGCTTGCCCATGCAAAGGGGCGCAAGTCGGACCATCCATGCTTATTAACCCTATTGGTTTCCTTGGGTGACAGGGATTGAGATGTAATTTCATCTCAATGTCGGGTAAAAGTCCCACAAAATTAGAAGCAACGTCTCCAAAATAACCTATAATGTGTTGATAGGACGTTAAACCTCAAATCAAACAAAAGTGTTGGACTGATGAAGATGTCTGTTTACACTTAAAGAAAGTCTTCAACATGTGAGCACCGTAAAAGCGCAGTGCACGCATTGAGAGCGCCGTAAAAGCACAGTGCACGCATTGTGAGTGCCGTGAAAGCGCATTGCAAGCGCCGTGAGAGCGCATACAATCGCCATCAAGAACGCCGCAGATCGCCATGTAAGCTCCATAGCAACATCTTTGTCGCTGTAGGACGCCATGACAGGTCCATGTTCACAAAAATATCCCATATTGTTTGCGATCTCGCGGCGTTCTGAAAAATTAAACAACGCCGTTCCATCGCAGTGAAAACGCGGCATAGTGTGACAGGGGCTTAACTCCTTGCTCATCTCTTGACCTTTACTCTGACTGGCACTTGGCTCAATTCACTGGCTCTTCAGCCTTCTTTATGACTGATTCTCTATTAACCAGGACGCAATGTTGATGTGTAGCCCTCATTAAATAAAGCCTTTACTTACTTACTTACTTACTGATCAGCACCCACTTTGACTATCACCTGTCTGAAACGCCTTCTCAATGACAGTCTCTCAACTGACCAGCCTTCACAATGGTTCACTTTGACTGACTGCAGATCAGGTTTCACTGTGATTACCTTAATGATCCTAAGTATTGGGACAGATAGGCCCTAGCAAACAGTTTGATTTGAAGTTTGACGTCCCCATCAACACTGTAAAGGTCATTTTGGAGACGTTGCTTCCAATTTTGTGGGACTTCTACCAGACTTTTGTAATGAAATGACATCTCAAGCCCTGCCACCCAACAGGTTTATAAGCATGGACGGGCCGACTCACACCGCATTGCCTGGGCAGGCTTAGATCCTCTAAGCGGTTTACCAGTACTCGTGTGCGGGTCGGTTTCAGCTCTGCATGGAAGCATCATGCAGCCCATCTATTTCTTCAAGCCCCGATGGGCGGGGGCTCCAGATCAGACTGAAGGAGCAGTACGATCAGGGTCTATACTGTTTGCCACTCTGTCAGCATCTTCTGGACTCCTTGCTGGATCACGGAACAAATCTGGTTAAGTTTTACAAGAATTACAGCATGTCCTCAAGATGTCCAAATCCTTACTGACCAGCCTCTTTGGCTGACCAGCCGTTGATGAGCTTTCACTGTGACAAACTGTTGGCTATCTGCCTTTACTATGACCTACTCTTCCGTGACCAGCTGTTAATGTGAATGACTACTAACTGAACACTTTGTTTGATCTTAAGCTGATACTGTTTTTTATGTTAAACTCTTGGCTGATCAGCCATTAACCCACTTAGTATCGGCAACCCCAAAACAGGTACCAGGGCAAACAGTGCAGGCCCAGATCAGACGCCGCGGAATGCGGCGTCTGATCAGGACCTACACTGTTTGCGAAAAGTTTAACCATTTTCCAAATATATTTTGAAGAAAACACAACCTGTCATCCCTAAATTTTGAAATGGACTCCTGCTATATATAAAGAGTAAGATTTCATTTGGTACAAAACGGGTTAAGGTGACTGACTCTTGGCTAATTTACTTTCACTGTGAGTATCACTTGACTGCTCAGCCTGAAGTGTTAGGTTTCAATGATCAGCCGTCACTGTAACTGTGTGTTGGTTTGGAGCTTAATGGTCTGATCAACACAATTAACACTTTTTTTGTCGGCCCCCGCCCATAGGGGCTTGAAGAAATATATGGGCTGCATGATGCTTCCACGCAGAGCTGAATCCGGCCCGCACACTAGTACTTGTAAACCGCTTAGAGGATCTAAGCCTGTCCAGGAACCGCGGTGCAAGGCGGATCGTCCATGCTAATAAACCCCATTGGTTTCATTGGGCGACAAGGCTTGAGATGTCATTTCATCTCAATGACGGGTAAAAGTCCCACAAAATTGGAAGCAACGTCTCCAAAATGACCTTTACAGTGTTGACAGGGACGTTAAACCTCAAATCAAACAAACAAACAAAACACTTTTTTTGTACCAAATGGAATCTTCCATCTTATATGTATAGCAGGAGTTCATTTCAAAATTTAGCAGTGTCAGGTTGTGTTTTCTTCAAAATTGATTTGGAAAATGGCTGAACTTTAAGCAAACAGTGGAGGCCCTGATCAGACGCCGCATTCTGCGGCATCTGATCTGGGCCTGCACTGTTTTCCAACTACCTGTTTTGGGGTTTATGGTACTGAATATGTTAATGGTCTGGGGGCAACACAATTAACCCTTTTTGTACCAAACAGAAACTGAAAACTGTCATTCTTGATTTGTTTTTGCTTGATCTGAGGTTTGACATCCCCGTCAACACTATTTAGGTCATTTTAGAGACTTTGCTTCCAATTTTGTGGGACTTTTTACCCAACACTGAGATAAAACAAGAGGACCATGATGGTCCTATATTGCTCACCTGAGCTGAGAGATTTACATGTGGATCCTGGGGCAGGGCAATTTTTGTCCCAGGTCTATAATTTGAACAGTCTTGGTAGAGGTCCACTAAATGAAGCTTAATACCAAATCTTCTGGTTTCAGACAAGAAGATTTTTCAAAGGTTCCCATACATAAGTCTATGTAAAACCTGTGGGCCCCGTGGTGTGACCATTATTTGTCCTGGACTATAATTTGAACAACCATGGTAAAGGTCCACTAGATGAAGCTTCACACCAAATATCAAAGGACCAGGGCCTTCTGTTTTCAGACAAGAAGATTTTCAAAGGTTTTCCCTATGTTAGTCTATGTAAAGCCAGTGGGTCCCCGGGCGGGGCCATTTTTTGGCCCAGGGCTATAATTTAATCGATCTTGGTAAAGGTCCACTAGATGAAGCTTCATACCAAATATCAAAGACCTGGGCCTACAAGATTCTCAAAGGTTTTCTCTATATAGGCCTATGTAAAACCAGTGGGCCCCTGGGCCCACTTAACACCTTAATTGTTGCCTTGACAGCTGTGTGAAGATTGAGATTGGTCAAAAATACATGTGAAATCACACTTTTTGACAACTTTGAGATGATTTAGCCTAAATAGGTTCCATTTGAAAGGCTACTGCCCAGTGAACATTCATGCCGAGTTTGACGTAAAACGGGCCATTCATTATGAAATAATGGCGACAAAATTGGGAATGCGTTAAGAGCAAAGTCCTCTTTAAAAGAGAGGTAAGGGGCCAGGAGAAATAGATTAGGATGTATGGTGCTTCCGTGCAGAGCTGAAGCCGACCAGACTCTAGTACTGGTAAACAGCTTAGAAGGTCTAAGCCTGCCCAGGAGAAGTGGTGGGATTGTGACCGCAGCAGCTTAATTGGGCGGTCATTTCAATGTCAGGTAAAAGTCCCACAAAATAAGAAACAATGTCTCCAAAATGACCAAAATACTGTGATGGTGACATAAAACCTCAACACCAACAAACAAAATAATGAGAGTCAAAAAATATTTTTAAAAAGAGTTCCCTCCCATGAAGATGAATCCATTTCCCATTATTCCTGTAGATGGTTCTCAGCTCTCCTCTTCTATATATCAGAGAAAATCTAATAAGAAATATTCCCCAAAGAATTAATCTGGCTGCAATTTTCTTAATGTCATTTTGACAACAGAAAGAAATTATACCCAAGAGATCAGAAATTTCTTCAATTCTGCTGACATGTTTCATATATGGTAATGATCCTAAGTACTGGGACAGGCAGGCCTAAGCAAACAGAGCAGACCCAGATCAGAATGCTCCTTAAGGAGCTGCCTGATCAGGGTCTACACTATTTGCTCTGTTCCATCTGCACCTTTTGGACGCTTGGTGGGTAGTGAATCAAAGTCATCAAGGAGTCCCGAATCTTTCGGTTTTTTAGGGTAATGAGCCAGCTCATCAAGATAAGGGCCCTTCTATCATTTTTGGATGGGTTTTTTGACAATCTGTTCTTTAAAACAGGGATGTAAGGGCATCAGACTGGCATGGAGTGGGGCTATCTGATAGGTTTACCTTTTTTAAAAACCTGTTTTGTTTGTTTGATTTGAGGTTTAACATCCCCGTCAACACTGTAAAGGTCATTTTTGGAGACATTGCTTCCAATTTTGTGGGACTTTTACCCGGCATTGAGATGAAATGACATCTCAAGCCCTGTCACCCAATGAAACCATTAGGGTTTATTAGCATGGACGGTCCGCCTCGCACCGCGGTTCCTGGACAGGCTTAGATCCTCCAAGCGGTTTACCAGTATTCATGTGCAGGCCGGATTCAGCTCTGCGTGGAAGCATCATGCAGCCCATATATTTCTTCAAGCCCCTATGGGCGGGGGCTGTTAAAAACCTGTCCATAAAGCTGGTAGGGGTTTAAAAAATTCTTGTTATTTTTACTTTGGTATAATTAATTTTTGGGCCGATTGTAATCGACAATCGATCCAGATTTAACATTAGACTAAAACCTAACTAGCTAATGCAGATGGCCTTATCACAACCGAGACATCCGTGAGAAAATATTGCTCCTTATTCAAAACAGTTACAAAAGTTCTTCATATCTCCGATGTTTGTTTGTTTTGGAGTTTAACAACCCAGTCAACACTATTTAGGTCATTTTTGAGCCGGTCAGTTTACCTATCCACACTTTTCTGGGCAGGCTTATACGTAAGCGGTTAACCAGTACAGTGAACATTCTTTCGCCAGAAACTTACAACTGCCCTTCTTGAATCAGTGGAAGGGAGAGAATGACTGTAGAAAATATTTCATGATCAATCTCCACAAAAGAATGTTGCCGTCCCCGGCGGAGTCGAACCCGCGTCCTCCTGATCACCAGTCAGACGCGCATCCGCCTGAGCTACCGAGGCCGGCTATCTCTGATGTAGCTGAAGAAAATAATTTGTATTTTCTGTCAATGTATTTACTTAAGAAACAACTACCTGTTTACAGGTTTACTTTTCAATAATCATAGATTCTCCATGTACAACTTATGAATGTAATTGGCCTTGCGTTTTTTTATAGCTCAACACAGATTAACCCATTTTGTACCGGGAACCACAAAACGGGTAATTGGCAAACAGTGCAGTCCAAGGTCAGTCGCCGTAAAACGCGGCGTCTGGTCAGGGTCTACACTGTTTGCAAAAAAAAAATTCCGCCATTTACCAAATTTATTTTGAAGAAAACACAACCTGACATCCCTAATAGGCTATATATAAAGTGGAAGATTCCCTTCAGAACAAAATGGGTTAAAAGTTCAAGGTATAATAGCAGGCGCATCAGCTATAAATAAACTAGGAGAGACCAGTCCAAAAATATCAATGACGTTGCGGGTAAGCCCGGGTAAAACCCCAGACTACCGCGGTAACGGGACATTATCATCACAAAACCAGGACGATTTGTCCTTGTGCGCATTTGTTCCCATCCCGTTATTATTCTATGTAAGTGTTATAAGTGAGGATAGGAAACGGAGGTTTAAATGACAGCCATTTCATTGATACATTGTTAATTAGATGCCACTTTTAAATAAAAACGTTTTACAACAGATACTAACCGTTTTGTTTATATATCTTCATGATATATTTATTCTTGTAAACATGAAGAAATCATTAACCCTTGTCCTGCTAATCGGGGATATGCCTTATCTCTGAAACAATGTAGATCCAGATCAGATGGCTTCTGACGAAGCCACTGATCAGGATCTACATTGTTTGCCATTCAGATTGTGAATTTCTTGCAATAATTTGCATCAAGTAATCTGA
This sequence comes from Lucinisca nassula, assembly GCA_963580285.1. Taxonomy (NCBI): domain Eukaryota; kingdom Metazoa; phylum Mollusca; class Bivalvia; order Lucinida; family Lucinidae; genus Lucinisca; species Lucinisca nassula. Next base: position 62,396,339 of record OY757014.1, read on the forward strand.
TTGGTTGATAATCAGTAGTGGGTGTGGCATATATAAATATTCAGCAGGACAAGGGTTAACAAATTTATTCAGGCTGAAATGCTTCCAAGAAAAGATAAAGGAGTGTAAACGTGTTTCAAATCAAAAATAATAGGAAGAAACAACAACACTGAAAACAATTTTGGTGACCGTACTATAATGTTATTAATCAAGTAATTTCGTATTGGCCCAGTTACAGGTCCTCGGTCAGCTGTATTGGCCTCGGCCTTCGGCCTCGTGCCAATACAGCAGACCTCAGACCTAGACCTGGGCCAATACGAAATTACTTGATTAATGACAATTTTATTAATTGACACAATTAAATACATTATTTATCATTTTTGAATATTGGTTGACCTTGTGTAATATAGGATAATCAATTAATAAAGTCCCTTAATACCCTTGATTGTCGCTGGCTATGTACAAAATCCAGGCACCGGTCGTTTACAGTATCAATAGTCGCCTCCCTGTGACGTCAGAATGCAGTGTAAATCTGGATAGAGCTCGTGCATTGGGGCACTGGCAAACAGAGAATACCTAATCAGACGCCACATATCGCAGTGTCTCATCAGGTTTACACTGATTGCTTAAGAATACTGGAAATTAAGGGTTGAACAAACAGTTCAATTCTCAGTTCAGGACTATTTTCCCAAGATACACTCAGAGGCAATCTACCCACCAGTACTCTCAGTGCTTTGATTATTTTAGAGTTTCATGGCCAAGTCAATAATGGCACAACAAACGACAGATTACGAAGGACGAAGCCGTACATCTCACAGTCGCAAAAGCTCACCATGACCTTTGTTTAGGTTAGCTAAAAACTGGGGTTTACGCGTGTATAACTATTTCTATGATGCATGGGTGTGTTATTGTAATGCAAATGACATTCGGACATCGTTAGTATTACGAGGGCCATTTCAGAAGTAATATAACTAGGCCTGTAACTTTTTTTATGTGATCTGATCTGGCGGTGCACTGTTTGCCAAGGTACCCATTAAGGGGTTTTCCCCCACATGCAATGGGTAAATGACAACTCAAATCGGCCTGCCTATTACCTTCACTGTCTGTCTGAAGATAATGCGAGCTAGCTGAATGTTTGCAGTGTTATTCAAGTCATCATTAGCTTCTTTAACAAACTCGTTAGAAGCCTTGTAAGTAAAACATTGATTAGAGTAGAACTTCGTTGGCTCGAACACTGACGGCTCGTTAACCATCGATGTGTCGAACCCATTCTTGAGCCCCTAGCGAAATCCTCTACATAAGAAATAATGGGGATAATTAAGGAGATTTTAGTCTTTTTTATCTTGCAAATGCATGCTGTGTGTACTCATTAGAATCGCCTCATCGAGGCGATTCTAATGAGTACACACAGCATACATACTCATTATAGAACACCGAAAAGATGTCTAAAAGTATCTCGTTATGCCTCCTGACAGTAACCTCAGTGGCTCGAACTACCCCTGTCTCGAACCGATTTTCGAGGTCCCAAAGGTGTTCGAGCCATTGAAGTTCGACTGTACATAGTTTTTTGCTGAAAAAAATTGAGTTACATTTGCATTTGCAAAAGCTAAAGCCATCATTAGTTTTGAACAACTAGAAATTCTGTGATTGTATTCCTTGATAAAAAGAGTGAGTCTACTTATTGACTGATTGATAAATTCATTCATTTGAAATGTAATGGCTATTTTAACTCTTTTTGTCCCAATTAAATTTTCCTCCTTAGATATAGCAGGAGTCAATTTCAAAATTGAAGGATGACAGGCTATGTTTTCTCCAAAATTTATTTGGAAAATGGCTGAACTTTTTGCAAACAGTGTAGGCCCTGATCAGACACTGTGTTCTACGGCATCTGATCTGGGCCTGCAATGTTTGCCAATTACCCATTTTAGGGTTTCTGTAAAAATTGTCTAAAAGGCAAGTTTTAAGTGGTTGACTTGTACAGTGAACATACTATTACCAGAAACTGACAGCTAGACGGGAGAGAATGACTTTAGCAAATATTTCATGATAAATTTCCAAGAGTGTTGCCAGACCGGGTTTGGGCGCCTGCCTTTCAAGAGAAATAGATTCGGCTGCATGATGCTTCCACGCAGAGCCATGAGTACTGGTAAACTGCTAAGAGGGTCTAGCGGGTCCAGGCAAAGTGGTGGGAGTGATACTAACCCTACATGTAAACCCTTTTGGTTTGTTTGGGCAGCATTTCATCTCAATGTCTGGTAAAATCCCGCAAAATTGGAAGCAATGTCTCCAAAATGACCTAAATAGTGTTTGAGGTGGGCTTGCATACTGCAAAGTTTATCATACATAGCTTAGACTTAATAAATGGACAAAGAGAAATAACTTTTCCAATCCTCTTTCGATCTACAGCTACAATACTGGTGGAGTTGCTTTCCCTCTCTCTGTTACTTAAGGGAGACCATCTAAAGGCTGACTAATGCTGGTATTTTGACACAGTATTCTTTCTTACTTAATTCTGAAAACCTAAGTATCGGGACGGACAAGCCTAAGCAAACAGTGCTGACCCAGATCAGACTGGAGCAGTCTTATGAGGGTCTACACTGTTTGCCTCTTGGACTCCTTGCTGCATCTTGAAACAAATTTGTGAAATTACGAGTCCTCAAGATCTCCAAATTTTTAGGATGTTTACAGTATGAAGAGAGCCCATAAACGAGAAAATCTATCTTTGGGGCTTATGACTCGGTTAGACTCTTCAGCTACACAGACTAGCAAGAGTCTTAACCCTTGTCCTACTGAATATTCATATATGCCACACCCACTACCGATTATCAACCAATCAGATTACTTGATGCAAATTATTGCAACAAATTCATAAACTGAATGACAAACAATGTAGATCCTGATCAGATGGCTTCCGCCATCTGATCTGGATCTTCATTGTTTGAAAGATAAGACATATCTGGGATCAGCAGGACAAGGGTTAAGATTTTAGACACAGGAACAAGAGAAAGAGCAAACATAAAGGGTGCTGATCAGACTATGTGTATACGCAGGCTAATCTGCATCTTCGTTGTTCCCAAATCCCACCAAACAAGTCTTTTCACAACAGGGCCCAATCACATTCTGACACTGTTAGTTTTTCCACTGGACTTGTAAATGTATAATGCAGTTATAGTTACATGTACAGAAATATCAGAATTCAATATAAGCAGCTGTTACAATTCAGCCATTAATCCTTTCTGTACCAAATGGAATCTTCCTCCTTATACATAGCAGGAGTCCATTTCAAAATTTAGGCGTGTCAGGTTGTGTTTTCTTCAAAATTGATTTGGAAAATGGCTGAACTTTTTGCAAACAGTGTAGGCCCTGATCAGACGCCGCGTTCTGCGGCGTCTGATCTGGGCCTGCACTGTTTGCCACGTACCCGTTTAGGGGTTTCTGGTACTAAAAAGGTTAAAGGTACGACAAAATCTACCAATTGTCATCCCAGACCAGTGATGACTCAATTCAGCTGGAGGATGAAGTCTTATCAGCATCTTTCATCACAAGAATAGGTCCGTGATATGAATACCCCTCTAAACTCCACTTTATATAGAAACAAGAGGCCCATGGGCCACTATGCTCACCAGAGCTCAGGTGGGCACTGCCAAATTGCAGCCATGTATTTTAACATGATATCATTTTAATCTGCCAAATGAACCCCCATATCCAAATGAGCATCCATGTGGACAGTATATGAAACATTAGGCCTTTTATGAAGTAGAGGGGGTGGGGCATGGACCCAATGGAGCCCTGGTTGGTATCACTAAATGTGTCTTATCACAAAGAACAAGAATATATATGGTTTAGCAGTGGGGATCTGCATGGCTGGAGATATAAGTGGAGGGGTTGGAGCATGCCCTGTCGTTCCCAGGAAAGCCCAAGATTGTTATCCCTAAATGTGTCTCATCATAAGGACCAAGTATATATATGGTTTAGGGGTGGGAATCTGAACGGTTTCCAAGATATCCTTTCATGAAGTGGAAAGGAGAGGACTGGCCCCTGCGGACACACCTATAGTAGGTGTGCTAATAATAAGGAACAAGAACATATATGAATATGGGGTGGGGATTTAATGGTTTCTGAAATATATGGCCTTTTATGAAGTGGAAGGGCGGGGCACATTGCCTCAGCACAAAGAGACCCCCAAGTTGGTGTGACTGAATGAGTCTTATCATAAGGAACAAGAATATATATGGTTTAGGGGTGGGGATCTGAACTATTTCTGAGATATGTGGCTTTCAATGAAGTCAAGCAGTGGAGCAAGGCCCGGGCATGCCCCGGGGACTCACAAGCTGGTGTCAATGAATGTGCCTTATCATAAGGAAGATGAATATATATGGTTTAGGGGTGGGGCTCTGAACAGTTTCTGAGATATAAGGCCTTTTGTGAAGTGCAGGGGTGGGGCAAGGCCCAGGGAGACCCCCAGGTTGGTGTCAATGAAAGTGTCTTATCATAAGGTACAAGAATATATATGGTTTAGGGGTGGGGATCTGTAAGGTTTCCGAGATATTGTGATATTATGAAATGGAGGGGGTGGGGCATGGCCCCAGCACATCCCTGGGGACCCCCAGGTTGGTGTCACTGAATGTGTCTCATCATAATGAACAAGAACATAATGGTTTAGGGGTGGGGATCTGAACAGTTTCTGAGATATATGGCCTTTTGTGAAGTGAAGGGGTGGGGCATGGCTCCGGCGCACCCCGGAAGACCCCCAATTTGGGGTCAATGAATGCGTCTTATCATAAGGAGCAAGAATATATATGGTTTAGGGGTGGGGATCTGTAAGGTTTCCGAGATATTGGGCCTTTTATGAAATGCAGGGGCGGGACATGGCCCCGGCGCATCCCGGGGGACCCCCAGTTTGATGTCACTGAATGCGTCTTATCATAAGGAACAAGAGTATATAGGGTTCAGGGGTGGGGATCTGAATGGTTTCCGAGATATTGGGCCTTTTATGAAGTGGAGGGGGTGGGGCATGGCCTCGGCACATCCCGGAGGACCTCCAGGTTGGTGTCACTGAATGCGTCTTATCAATAGGAACAAGAATATATATGGTTTAGGGTTGGGGATCTGTAAGGTTTCTGAGATATAAGTCATTTTATGAAGTACTGGGGGCGGGGCATGGCCCCGGCACAACCTACTGGACCCCCAGGTTGACATAACAGCATATGGCTGAGAGAAGTTTACTAAAGGAACATTTCTATGAAAGTTTTGTCAAAATATCTGCAAAGGCTTTGTAGTTAATGCCATTTTTCAATTTTCCCCATTATAAGTCTATGGAAAATCTAAGTTGCCATAGCAACCAAACTAAAGAGCCGAATTTCATAAAAAACACAAAACCTGTAAAGGCAAATATGGTGAATATTTCCATAAACTTTCAGCCTCATAGAGCATACGGTTTCTGAGGAGATGATTTTTTAAGTATTTTTTTTTCTATTTTTTTCATTTTGGTTTCCATGGCAACCAATACAAATGAGCAGTAGGCCTAAAATCATATGGCAGATAGTAGATTGCCTACGGAATATTTCTATGAAAGTTTTGTCAAAATATCTGCAGTGGCTTGGCAGTAAATGCCATTTTTCAATTTTCCCCATTATAAGTCTATGGGAGCTCTAAGTTGCTATAGCAACCAAACTAATCGGCCAATTTTCATAAAAAACACAAACTTTCAATCCCCCAGCCGAAGGATGCTACAGATAAAATTTGGGCTGAATCGGTCCAGTGGCTTCAGAGAAGAAGATGTTTGAAAGTGTTGACGTCAGACGACGACGACGACGCCGGACAACTGCCTATCCTATAAGCTCCCCCGGAGCCTTCGGCTCTGGTGAGCTAAAAACTGGCGTTTATGGGGGTATATATTGTTTTTTCTTATTTCTGCTCCAAGACATAGGTTGTGGGTATTCGTTAGAACCGCCTCAATGAGACGGTTCTATTGAGCACCCACAACCTATGTCTGAAGTAAAAATATCATAGATTTTCAACAGAAAAGGAGCCATTTTGGAGATGTGAAAAAATGCACTATGTCGCACGAGTGTTTTATCGTAAAGAAAAGAAGTAAAATGTTACAGCAAAGACTCTCAAAGTATTACACTGACAGAGTCTTCACTGGTTTGTTACGCTGAGGTTGTACGTCCTCGTCAAAACTACATGTATTTAAGAAATTTTGGAAGACACTGCTTCGATTTTGTGGGACTTTTACCTGACATTGAGAGGAAATGACATCTAAAGCCCTACTGCACGAAGAAACTGCTAGGGTATAAGGGGCAGGTTTCCACCTTTTAAATTGTTTACCAGTGCTCAAAAGTTTTGTCAGTTTCAGCTGTGCCTGGAAGCACAACACAGCCCAATCTACTTCTCCCAGGCCTGATGATGTCGTTACAGTCAAAAAATGGCCTGCATAGCAACAATCTTGAAATGTCAGATATGCCAGCTACACTGGCATGGCAGCCCCCGCCCATAGGGGCTTGAAGAAATATATGGGCTGCATGATGCTTCCATGCAGAGCTGAATCCGGCCCGCACACTAGTACTGGTAAACCGCTTAGAGAATCTAAGCCTGTCCAGGAACCGTGGTGCGAGGCGGACCGTCCATGCTAATAAACCCTATTGGTTTCATTGGGCGACAGGGCTTGAGAAGTCATTTCATCTCAATGTCGGGTAAAAGTCCCACAAAATTGGAAGCAACATCTCCAAAATGACCTTTACAGTGTTAAACATCAAATAAAACAAACAAAAACACTGGCATGGTGTTTATCAAGCATTGAGCACAAAAGTGTTGATTATACTGTACAAGGTGGGTTGTTGTTTTCCAGTTTCCCCCCGTGTCGTGGGTCATCAGCTGGTGGGGCCCAGGGAACGAATCCATGCTGGCACTACACCGTAGCCATTTGGTGGTTCCCCTATTCCCCATTGGCTGTGAATAGGGAGACCACTGCTCGGCTCCAGCCCCGTTCGTCCGTGTCTATCGTAAGTCTGCCGCAGTCGGTCGATATCATCTTCTGCTCAACATTAGAATTTTTCGCTTGCCAACATGCCGAACGGAGTCAGAGCAGGAAAGGGTCCCCATGCCCTGTAGCCATTCGCCGCGATCCACGTCCTGAGATGTAGTTTTTCTTGGCTTCTTAAGGATTAAAGTCTTTCTGGAGAAGACATATCAAGCCCTGCCACCTAATGACACCAAAAGGGATAAGATTTAAATGTCATTTGACAATCTTCTGAATCCCTCTTTTTGCCATCTATAATGATGTACGAGTTATACAAAGAAATAAATTTTTAACTAAACCAAAAGGGTTTATATGCATGGAGAGTCCGACTCCCATCACTTGAGACCTTCTAGCTATGCAGTTTACCAGTACTTATGTAAGGTCGGTTTCAGCTCTGCGTGGATGCACATGCAGCCCAATCTATTTCTCCAAGCCCTGATGTGTGGGGGCCTTTCAGTCTCATTTTATCTACACACTTACCAAACAACTGTGGTGAAGGACATCTTGCTGACAAAACCGGCGATGCGTTAGGAGCAACCATAGACTTCCGCTGACGACTGAAAAATATATTAAACAAATAAAAAATACTTGTAAAATTATCCCATATAATCACACCGTACAACCGGCTGCGTCGAAGACAGATTACTGTCTCTAAGACAGATCGCGAAAAACGTTTCATAGAAAGGTAATGTGAAGTTTTTTTGTTTGTATAAATCGAGAAGGCAATCTGTTGACTTTTGCTGCTATTGAAGAAGAAACTAAATGCCTGGAGATAACGCAGCAAAATTCTGACTATATTTCAAAGCCAGATAAGGCTTTTCCAGTTCGTTGAAAAATATTTTCATCGAAAATTTTATAAATTTTTGTTTTCGGCGTCAAGTGTACGTCTACCCAACAAAATATGTCACATTCACTTACTCATGCTAAAACTACAATTATTCGGCAGCATTTCTGCCAAATTGGACGGTATAACTCGGTTAAATCAACAAACTACGCCACCCTAAAGAGACCAGGTGTCCAAAGAAATGCTGTCTCTAACTACAGATTGTTTTTTATACGACTGTCCACAAACACAGATCAGAGATTTCGAAGGCTAACATTGATGACAGATCAGAATTTCGGTTTAATTTTCAATAAAGACGAATTCTGGATGACTTAACACCGGCATCTTCGGTGGATGCTATTTCATGCCAGCTCCAGGGCATTACTTGTAATACTGCTGCAATTGAGTAACATAGAGGCTGCTCTCTAATCATTTATATTTCCTGTCAACACACAAATTGTGCAATCAGTAGAAGCCTCCGTGGTGTAGTGGTTATGCTACTTGCCTTGTAAACCAGGATTCGCGGGATCGATCCCGGGCTTCTCCAGACTTTCGGATGTGTCTTTAAACCGAGGTCCCGCTGGTGCAGAGGCGACCATGTACAACAAGATGGTACGTGCGTCTGTGTTAACCAATTCAGTACCAGAAACCCCGAAAGAGGTACCTTTGCATACAGTGCAGGCCCAGATCAGACACTTCAGAATGCGGTAACGCGGCGTCTGATCAGGGCCTATACTGTTTGTAAAAAGCTGAACCATTTTCTGAATGAATTCTGAAGAAAACACAGCCTGACACCTCTAAATATCGAAATGGACTCCTGCCATATATAAGGTGGAAGATTCCATTTGGTACAAAAAAGGGTTAACTTTAATTCACTCGGCGCCGCTTGTGGGTTATATTCCCGTACAAGACAAGAGCCATAAAAGGAGTAACACTGAGGCTGTGGTTCTCATCACGTTAAGTCCGTGTAATGAACACCCCTCTACAACTTGTTATATAGAGAAAACCTTTGTTTACAGGGGGACACATTATTTTTCTTATTTCTATTTAAAGACATATGTTTTGGGTTCTCGTCATACCTTCTCAATGCAACAGTCCTCACGAGCACCCTCAACATATGTTTGGAGTATAGAAAAAAACATCACAATATTTCACCAGAATATACCGTTTTGGAGGTATGAAAGAAAACACTATATCACACGGCTGTGTTATGGTAATGTGATCTGTTTGTGTAGCTTTGCAGTTTAGTTTAGCACTTGTTATGTGAAGTGCTCCATGTTAGTGTGGCTGAATCAAATAATGTACTACTTTCCTCCATAATTGGCATTAGGACTTTTGTTTTACGCTTCACTAAAATGAAAAAGTAAACCCTACAAGTTGGTCCGTGTTTGAATGGAAAAACTTCTTTAGTATGATTAAACATGATGATAGTAATAGGTTTTTGTTTGTTTGATTTGAGGTTTAACGTCCCCGTCAACACTGGATAGGTCATTTGTGAGACGTTGCTTCCAGTCTTGTGGGACCTTTACCCGACCTGTCGCCCAATGAAACCAATTGGGTTTATGAGCATGGACGGTCCGATTTGCACCGCTTTGCCTGGGCAGGCTTAGATCCTCAAAGCGGTTTACCAGTACTCGTGTGCGGTCGGTTTCAGCTCTGCGTGGAAGCATTATGCAGCCCATTTATTTCTTCGAGCCCCGATGGGCAGGGGCACTTGCGCGTGCCTGCGTGTGCGCGCGCGTGCATGCGGTTTAAAGACTCAGCCAAAAGTGTGGACATAAAGAAAACATGCCTATAAAAATACAATATAACCCACGAGCGGCGCCGAGTGAATTAAAGTTAACCCTTTTTGTACCAAATGGAATCTTCCACCTTATATATGGCAGGAGTCCATTTCGATATTTAGAGGTGTCAGGCTGTGTTTTCTTCAGAATTTATTCAGAAAATGGTTCAGCTTTTTACAAACAGTGTAGGCCCTGATCAGACGCCGCATTACCGCATTCTGAAGTGTCTGATCTGGGCCTGCACTTTTTGCAAAGGTACCTCTTTAGGGGTTTCTGGTACTGAATTGGTTAACACAGACGCACGTACCATCTTGTTGTACATGGTCGCATCTGCACCGTTTGCATTCTGAAGTGTCTGATCTGGGCCTGCACTGTTTGCAAAGGTACCTCTTTAGGGGTTTCTGGTACTGAATTGGTTAATACAGACGCACGTACCATCCTGTTGTTCATGGTCGCCTCTGCACCGTTTGCATAACGACCTATTTAATGTTCATTATTGCATTGTGCAACCTTGTTCGTGCAATAAAAATACATGGCGTTTGATGTTAAAAAAAAAAGGCACAACCAGATATTCGCACGAATGTCAGCTGTTTACTTTCAATATCGAATTCCTAACTAATTACAACACAGAGTGTCGCCCCCGCCCATAGGGGCTTGAAGTACTATATAGGCTGCATGATGCTTCCAAGTAGAGCTGAATTCGGCCCGCGCACTAGTACTGGTAAACCGCTTAGAGGATCTAAGCCCGTTCAGGAACCGCGGTGCGAGGCGGACCGTCCATGCTAATTAACCCTATTGGTTTCATTGGGCAACAGGGCTTGAGATGTCATTTCATCTCAATGTCGGGTAAAAGTCCCACAAAATTGGAAGCAACGTCTCCAAAATGACCTTTACAATGTTGACGGGGGCGTTACACACAAACAAATTACAACACAGAAATCGCTGAGCCGTGTGACATCTGGGAAAGAAAAAGTACAGGCAGAAGAAAAATAAACAAATAACGCCTCAGATGTTTACTGATTGCACAAGAGAGTGAGAGAGGAAGAGAGAGAAAAAGTTGTACGTCTCTCACTAACAGCTAAGATCACCTAAGGAGACGGGACCTCGGTTTAAAGACACATCCGAAAGTCTGGAGAAGCCCGGGATCGATCCCGCGAATCCTGGTTTACAAGGCAAGTAGCATAACCACTACACCACGGAGGCTTCAACTGATTGCACAATTTGTGTGTTGACAGGAAATATAAATGATTATAGAGCAGCCTGTATGTTAGTCAACTGCAGCATTATTACAAGTAATGCCCTGGAGCTAGCATGAACTAGATTCCACCGAAGTTGCCGGTGTTAAGTCATCCAGAATTCGTCTTTATTGAAGATTTTACCGAAATTCTGATCTGTCATCAATGTTAGCCTTCGAAATCTCTGATCTGTGTTTGTGGACAGTCGTTTAAAAAACAATCTGTAGTTAGAGACAGCATTTTGTTGGACACTTGGTCTCTTTAGGGTGGCGTAGTTTGTTGATTTAACCTAGTTATACGGTCCAATTAGGCAGAAATGCTGACGAATCATCGTAGTTTTAGCATGAGTAAGTGAATGTGACATATTTTGTTGCGTAGACGTACACTTGACGCCGAAAACAAAAATTTATAAAATTTTCGGTGAAAATATTTTTCAACGAACTGGAAAAGCCTTATCTGGCTTTGAAATATAGTCAGAATTTTGCTGCGTTATCTCCAGGCATTTAGTTTCTTCTCCAATAGCAGCAAAAGTCAACAGATTGCCTTCTCGATTTATACAAACAAAAAAACTTCACATACCCTTTCAATGAAACGTTTTTCGCGATCTGTCTTAGAGACAGTAATCTGTCTTCGACGCAGCCGGTTGTACGGTGTGATAATGTCAAGGAAAATTCTAGAGCATGCAATATAATCTTTTTTTTTTCAAGGCAAATAAGGCCTGACATTACATGTGAAACATCTGGGTCCACACTGTTTGTAACAATAACTTTCCAAGTAATCAGCAGACAACAAAGCTGATGACAAGTATTGTGATTGATGTCTTAAGGGTTCACCTTAAGGGTTGCCAAGAAAAAAACATCTGAAAATGTCGTCTGCTTATGTCATCTGCTGAATCTTCTAACAAACGTTTTTAAAAATATTTTTGCATACAGGCAAACAGTACGGGCCGAGATCAGACTGCTCCTACACGAGCAGTCTGATCTGGGTCCACATTATTTGCAAAAAAGGACTTTTAAAATAACCGGCAGATGACCAAGCAGACAACAATTGTCATGACTGACAGCTTATGGGTTAAGATCCTTTTCAAGGTGTTCTGGCTCATCCATCATCAGGACACAGAGTAGCAGCTGACAGAATCTCAATACAGATTATTAATCAAGTCCCTCCTTTAATGCCAAGGAAACGTTTTCAGCGGACAACAATCTAATTTTTTCATTACTTTTTTTAGAGAAAATAAAGATTGACATTTCATGTGAATCATCTGCCCTGCAGATGATTCATATGAAATGTCAAGCTTTATTTTCTCTAAAAAACAGGAAATAGAAACATGCTTTGAAAATGTCGTCTGCTAATTGTTACCGATAATGTAAGGGCTAATTGATCTGATGAATTAGTGGTCAATCAATCAGGACCAAATTATTGGCTGCTGGACAGAAGCTATTTGGTATTGACTCTTCAGTTTTGTAATGCAGAAAAATCCAAAATTGGCCATTTTGGTGTTAGGTTTTGATTGGATACGACCTATATTTGAATTTGACCAAGATATCATCCATAAATTTTCATAATATATAGGTCTAAACTGTGGCTTCTAGAGAGTGCACAAGGTAAATATTGATGATGGTTGTCAAAAAGACAGAAGGACAACAGACAAAGTGTAATCACTATTGTTCAACTTGAGTATATCATACCCGTTTGAGCTAAAAATGTGCAGATGCTTGCAGAATGGTGTCTCATGAGATGGAGGAAACAGAAGTACCCATAGAAAACCACAGCTAGACTTTAGAATCTGTCCGCCACTGTCAACTGGTTTTAGTATGCAAGGGTTAGGGTAAGGAGTAGTCATTGAGAGTTACGGTTAGGTTAGGGTTGGTAGTAGTCATGGTAGGTTAGGGTTAGGAGTAGTCACTGATAGGTCAGGGTTAGGAGTAGTCACTGACAGTTAGGGTAGTCACTGATAGTTAGGGTAGTCACTGATAGTTAGGGTAGTCACAGATAGTTAGGGTTAGGTTAGGGTTAGGAGTAGTCACGGTAGGTTAGGGTTAGGAGTAATCACTGATAGTTAGGGTTAGGTAAGGGTTAGGAGTAGTCACAGTAAGTTAGGGTTAGGAGTAGTCACTGATAGTTAGGGTTAGGTTAGGGTTAGGAGTAGTCACAGTAAGTTAGGGTTAGGAGTAGTCGCTGATAGTTAGGGTTAGGTTAGGGTTAGGAGTAGTCACAGTAAGTTAGGGTTAGGAGTAGTCACTGATAGTTAGGGTAAGGTTAGGGTTAGTAGTAGTCACAGTAAGTTAGGGTTGGGAGTAGTCACTGATAGCTAGGGTTAGGTAAGGGTCAGTAGTTGTCACAGTATGTTAGGGTTATGAGTAGTCCCAGTTTGTTAGGGTTAGGAGTAGCCACTGATAGTTAGGTTTAGATAAGGGCAAGTAGTAGTCACAGTAAGTTAGGGTTAGGAGTTGTCACTGATAGTTAGGGTTAGGTAAGGGTCAGTAGTAGTCACAGTAATTTAGGGTCAGGAGTTGTCACAGTAATTTTGGGTTAGGAGTAGTCACAGTAAGTTAGGGTTAGGAGTTGTCACTGATAGTTAGGGTTAGGTAAGGGTCAGTAGTAGTCACAGTAATTTAGGGTCAGGAGTTGTCACAGTAAGTTAGGGTTAGGAGTTGTCACTGATAGTTAGGGTTAGGTAAGGGTCAGTAGTAGTCACAGTAAGTTAGGGTTAGGAGTAGTCACTGACAGTTAGGGTTAGGTAAGGGTCAGTAGTAGTCACGGTAGGTTAGGGTTAGGTAAGGGTCAGTAGTAGTCACAGTAAGTCAGGGTTAGGTAAGGGTCAGTAGTAGTCACAGTAAGTCAGGGTTAGGTTAGGGCCAAGAGTAGTCACGGTAGGTTAGGGTTAGGAGTAGTCACAGATAGTAAGGGTTAGGAGTAGTCACTGACAGTTAGGGTTAGGAGTAGTCACTGTTAGTTAGGGTTAGGTTAGGGTTAGGAGTAGTCACAGTAAGTTAGGGTTAGGAGTAGTCACTGATAGTTAGGGTTAGGTTAGGGTCAGGAGTAGTCACGGTAGGTTAGGGTTCGGAGTAGTCACTGATAGTTAGGGTTAGGTTAGGGTTAGGAGTAGTCACAGTAAGTTAGGGTTAGGAGTAGTCACTGATAATTAGGGTTAGGTTACGGTCAGGAGTAGTTAGGTAGGTTAGGGTTCGGAGTAGTCACTGACAGTTAGGTTAGGGTTAGGAGTAGTCACAGTAAGTTAGGGTTAGGAGTAGTCACTGATAATTAGGGTTAGGTTACGGTCAGGAGTAGTTAGGTAGGTTAGGGTTCGGAGTAGTCACTGATAGTTAGGTTAGGGTTAGGAGTAGTCACAGTAAGTTAGGGTTAGGAGTAGTCACTGATAATTAGGGTTAGGTAAGGGTCAGTAGTAGTCACAGTAAGTTAGGGTTAGGAGTTGTCACTGACAGTTAGGGTTAGGTAAGGGCCAGTAGTAGTCACAGTAATTTAGGGTTAGGAGTAGTCACAGTAATTTAGGGTTAGGAGTAGTCACAGTAAGTTAGGGTTAGGAGTAGTCACTGATAATTAGGGTTAGGTTAGGGTCAGGAGTAGTTTGGTAGGTTAGGGTTAGGAGTAGTCACTGATAGTTAGGGTTAGGAGTAGTCACCGATAGTTAGGGTCAGGAGTAGTCACTGATACTTAGGGTCAGGAGTAGTCACCGATAGTTAGGGTCAGGAGTAGTCACTGATAGTTAGGGTCAGGAGTAGTCACCGATAGTTAGGGTCAGGAGTAGTCACTGATAGTTAGTGTCAGGAGTAGTCACCTATAGGTAGGGTCAGGAGTAGTCACTGATAGTTAGGGTTAGGAGTGGTCACCTATAGGTAGGGTCAGGAGTAGTCACCGATAGTTAGGGTTAGGAGTAATCACTGACAGTTAGGGTTAGGTTAGAGTTAGGAGAAGTCACAGTAAGTTAGGGTTAGGAGTAATCACTGACAGTTAGGGTTAGGTTAGAGTTAGGAGTAGTCACAGTAAGTTAGGGTTAGGAGTAGTCACTGATAATTAGGGTTAGGTTAGGGTCAGGAGTAGTCATGGTAGGTTAGGGTTAGGAGTTGTCACTGATAGTTAGGGTTAGGAGTTTCCACAGTAAGTTACGGTTAGGAGTTGTCACTGATAGTTAGGGTTAGTTTTGGGTTAGGATTAGTCACTGATAGTTAGGGTTAGGGTAGGGTTAGGGTTAGGGTTTAAGGAGTAGTCATGGTAGGTTGGGGTTAGGAGAATCGCTGATACTTAGGGTTAGGTAGGGTTTGTATTCACTGATAGTTAGTGTTAGGTTAGGGTTAGGAGTAGTGCCAAATATGCAGACTCTTTCTCAAATGCTTCAAAAGTGATGATCGCCCCCGCCCATCGGGGCTTGAAGAAATAGATGGGCTGCATGATGCTTCCACGCAGAGCTGAAACCGACCCGCACAGGAGTACTGGTAAACCGCTTAGAGGATCTAAGCCTGCCCAGGCAATGCGGTGCCAGTCGGCACGTCCATGCTTATAAACCCTATAGGTTTCATTGGTAGCAGGGCTTGAGATGTCATTTCATCTCAATGTTGGGTAAAAGCCCCACAAAATTGGAAGCAATGTCTCCAAAATGACCTTTACAGTGTTGACGGGGATGTTAGACTTTAAATCAAACAAACAAAATCAAAAGTGATGAAAAAATGGCCTACTGACCTACTTTTTGGCCTGACACGACCTATATTCAAACTTGACTGATATATTGTTAGGATGATCATTCAGAACAAGTTTGATGACGATTGGACCAAAACTGTGGCTTCTAGAGTGTTCACAAGGTTTTTCTTTGATTTAACCTCCTGACCTACTTTCTGACCCGACATGACTGACAGATATTTTCAAGATAATCATTCTGAGCAAGTTTGATGATGTTCGGACCAAATCTGTGGCCTCTGGAGTGTTCACAAGGTTTTTTCTATGATTTGACTTACTGACCTACTTGCTGACCCGACATGAGATCCATATTCGAACTTGCAAGAGATATTGTCATGATGCTCATTCTGAGCAAGTTTGATGATGATCGGACCAAAACTGTGGCCTTTAGAGTGTTCACAAGAAAAGTTTACGCATGCACACACGGCGACAGTCACAAAACTCACAATGACCTTTGGTCAGGTGAGCTAACAAAAACAAAATTGCTTATATAGAGGATCTTACATGAGTGTTCATGTATTATTGAATTTATTAAGCGAGTTTAGGAAAAGGGATAAAATGCGAGGCTTTGCCGAGCATTTTATCCCTTTTCTTCAACGAGTTTAATAAATTCAATAATACATGAACACTCATGTAAGATTCTGTTTATCATATGACATTTAAATGCATTTTATTTCTGATTGTTTCACAAAAATGTCAATATTCCGCCGTTAGCAAACGGGACGTCATTAAGGACATCGTACATGTAACGTTATGGGACGTATCTAGCTAATTTGCATATTTAATCCACTAGTGGATTATTGAAAATATTACATGGCGTTATTACATTCTCAGATGCGACGTCATATGATGAAATAGTCTTCTACTGTTTCCATAAATCAAGGCTAGAGCAGACTTTCACATCATAAGAAGCAGAACCCAGACCTTGTTATTTCTCAATTATGTTTTTATTTGTTTTGGGAAATGTTTAATAGATCCGCTTCCTACCACATGGCCTTCCAGATATCTTGTCCAGACAGAATTAATTTGTCAAGAAAATCAGTCACATAAAGAACACATTGATGCTTATTAATGTTTTATAAATCAATAATCCCAATCTTTATTTCCTTCCTGTTTCAGGCTGAAAAAATATTTTTCACAACCTTTTTGGCTACACCATAAATTTAACCCTTATCTTGCTGAATATTCATTTAAGCCACACCCATTTCTGTCTATCAACCAATCAAATTACTTGATGTAATTTATTGCTACAAATTCATAAACTAAATGCCAAACAGTGTAGATCCTAATCAGATGGCTTCTGAAGAAACCATCTGATCTGGATCTACACTGTTTGCAAAGATAGGGGTTGTCCTGAAAAGCAAGATAAGGGTTAATGGCAACTGAAATTCCTATTTATTTGTAGGTAATGAAGTTTTGTTTGAGTGATGTAGCAGTTGCCTGTGTTTCCAGTGTCAAACAAGAGCTCCGCAAGCGGGGCATTATAAGCCCATAGCAAATTAGTAAGATGGAGCATACATATATTAACTGTTATACAAGTTTGGGTTTGTAATCGAGGAACAATATGTGCTCCATATATTCTTACCTGGCACTATTAATAACCCTCAATAGCTCAAACTACCTGTCTCCAACAAATTTTCATGGTCGTAATATTTGGTGGGACCTTAACTTCAAAACAATATAGGCATAACTCTGGCAATAAGTGGTGGACTGACTAACCTTGAAATATATGCTGCTCCATATCATAATCTAACTATATGTAAAGTTTCAGCTTCATCAGATGTAAAATGTGTTGGACATTATCCGGAAAAAATATGTTTAGAACAAGATGTGTTTGTGAAACACTGATGCCCCCGGACAGCGCCAATGTTAATGTTTTTAAAAATTTTGAAAAAAAAATAGGTCAAAGGTCAAGGTCAAGGTCACGAAATCAAAAATTATGGTACCACTGGAAAGGTCTTGTGATAAGGTATACACATGTGAAATATGAAAGCTCTATCTATTACCATTCAAAAGTTATGCCCAATGTTAAAGTTTTTGCAGACGGACAAACAGACAAACGGACAAACAGACAAACGGACAAACAGACGGACAGACCAAAAACTATATGCCCCCGAATCTCTTAGATTCCGGGGGCATAAAAATATATGACAGGGAAATAACTCTGGTAATATTTGGCAGCCTGTTTCCATAAAATAATATGCATTCTTCCACATCATGGTCTTACTATATGTAAAGTTTCAGCTTCATCAGATGTAAAATGAAAGAGGAGTTATCCAGAAATGGAATGTTTTGAAAAATATGTGAAAGGGGTAAAACTCTGGTAATATTTGGCAGACCGTAACCTCAAAATAATATGCACTGTTCCATATCATTGTCTTACTGAATTTAAAGTTTCAACATCATCGGATCTAAAATGTAGGAGTTATCCGGAAACAAAATGTTTACAGAATTTTTCAAAGGGGCATAACTCTTATTATTATTTGGTGGACCATAACCTCGAAACAATATGCACTGCCCCAAATCATGCTCTAATTATATATGAAGTTTCAGCTAAATCAGATTGAAAATGTAGGAGGAGTCATCGGGAAACGAAAAGTTTACAAAAAATTTCAATATGGCATAACTCTATTAATATTTGGTGGACCTTAACCTCGAAACAATATGCACTGCCCCACATAATGGTCTAACTATGTATGAAGTTTCAGCTTGATTGGATGCAAACTGTAGGAGGAGTTATCCGGAAACGAAAAGTTAACAACAAGAGGGCCCAATGGCTCTATATCGCTCACCTGTGTACCAGAAAATCATTAGTGTAGGAGACCACTTGACATTGCTACATACTAAATATCTAAGCTCTGGGCCTTAATTGGTTTCGGAGAAAAAGATTTTCTGAGTTTTTTCTATATAAGTTTTTAATAGCTAATGAGCCCTGAGGCATGGCCAATTTTGACCCAAAGGGCATTGTTGGCAGAATTTCTGTAGGCGACCATTTTTTGCTGCGATATACTAAATATCTCTGGTCTGTACTTCATAGTTTCAGAGAAGAAGATTTTTGAAGCTTTTTTTTTCATTATAAGTTTATTGGAGTTAAGGGGCCACAGGATTTGGCCAACTGGACCCCAGGGGCATGATTGGCAGAATTCATGTAGGCGACCACTCAACATTGCTACATGTTAAATATCTGAGCTCTGGGCCTTATGGTCTCAGAGAAGAAGATTTTTGATTTTTTTTTTCCATTTTATTTTAAGTTGTTTTTATCCACTGTAAGTCTACGGTAGCTAATGGGCCTATGGGCGTGACCAATTTTTGCCCAAGGGGCATGGTTGGCAGGATGTCTTAAGATGACCATTTCGTGTTGCTACATATTAAATAACTAAGCTCTGTGACTTATGGTTTCACAGGAGAGGACTTTTGAAGTTTTTTTTCATTATAAGTCTATGGGAGATAATGGGCCCATGGGTGTGGCCATGTGTGTGGCCATGACCCCAGGTGCATGGTTGGCAGGATTTATGTAGGTGACCACTTGACGTTGCTACATGTTATATATTTAAGCTCTGGGCCCTGTGGTTTCAGAGAAGATTTTTGAAGTTTTTCCAATTATAAGTCTATTGGAACTAAAGAGCCCTGGGGTGCGACCAATTTGGATCCCAGGGGCATAATTTGCAGGATTTATGTAGGTGGCCACTTGACGTTGCTACATACTAAATATTTAAGCTCTAGGCTTTATCAGAATCAGAATCGGAATTGTTTACTGGTGACACATCCTTAGACATCCTTCACCAGGATTTATGGTTTCAGAGAAGAAGATTTTTGAAGTTTTTTCCATTATAAGTCAATGGGAGCTAATGAGCTTGGGTGTGGCCAATTTCGATTTTTATAGGTGACTATTTTATGTTGCCTATTTGGACCCCAGGGGCACAATTGGCAGGATTTATGTAGGTGATCACTTGCCATTGCTACATGTTAAATATCTAAGCTCTGGGCCCTGTGGTTTCAGAGAAGATGATTTTTAATGTCTTTCCCCTTATAAGTCTATGGCAACTGATGGCCAATTTTGGCCCCAGGGGTATGGTTAGCAGGATTTATGTAGGTGATTATTTTATGCTGCTACACACTAAATATCTAAGCACTGTGCTTCATAATTTCAGATTTTTGAAGCTTTTTTCCCATTATAAGTCTATGGGAGCTTTGGGGCTCCGGGGTGTGGCCAATTTGGACGCACAGGGGCATGATTGGCAGGATTTATGTAGGTGACCACTTGACGTTGCTACAAGCTAAGTATCTAATCTCTGAGCCCTGTGGTTTCAGAGACAAAGATTTTTTTTAATTTTTCCCATTGTAAGTCCATGGGAGCTATATCTTGCCATGGCAACCAGAATTCCAATCCGATCAGCCCAAAAACCTTGTGCAGCCTTTCCCCCTACCTGATGATGCTTTTCGTGAAATTTGATAAAGATTGGCCGTGGGGTATTAGAGATATACTTATTTGAAATTGTTTACGGATGCACGGATGCAAGCACGGATGCAGGCACGGATGCATGCATGCACGGATGCATGCATGCATGTACGATGGACGACACACAAAATGTGATCATAAAAGCTCACCTTGTCACTTTGTGACAGGTGAGCTAAAATTATCAAAGTGGTATATCTCTATTACTATTTGGTGGACTGTAACCTAGAAACAATATGCACTGCCCCACATCATGGTCTAACTATGTATGAAGTTTCAGCTTGATCGGATGTAAACTGTAGGAGTTATGGGGAAAAGAAAAGTTTACAGATGGATGGACGGACAGACGGCCGGATGGACACCGGAGGGCATAACATAATACAACAGTTTTTCAAACGGGCATATAAAAACTGCAGGTAGTAGTCATTTGCATATTAACCGATTGTATACTCTTCCATTGCTATATGTTGGACAAGTCCATTTGTCATATAAGGGGTGTCAGGCCTATTTTTTCGTTCTCATTCTATTTTTAACAGAAAATTTGGTTAGAAAATAGTGAAGGCCCGGATCAGATGCCGCAGAATGTCTGATCTGGGCCTGCACTGTTTGCTAAGGTACCCTTTTTTCCCGCATGCAATGGGTTAAGCCACAGTTTCA
This sequence comes from Lucinisca nassula, assembly GCA_963580285.1. Taxonomy (NCBI): domain Eukaryota; kingdom Metazoa; phylum Mollusca; class Bivalvia; order Lucinida; family Lucinidae; genus Lucinisca; species Lucinisca nassula. The sequence continues at coordinate 62,416,986 of OY757014.1, forward strand.
CTTTTTAGCACATTTGTGAAAGCCTCTGGTTAAGCCACTTGCCTCATTATAACCAGGAGATGTGGGTGCAATTCAGGGCTTCTCCAGACTTTTGGCCAAGGACCAATCTCTATATGACCTTAGTTGCTGGTGTGACGTAAAACTCAAATACTGGAGCTGGTCATGATCTGAAACTTGTCCCATTTAGATAATGTGTAAGGCAGTTTTTATGCAATATGGCTGGTCCATTATCTCAGCGATTTTCTATGTTAGCTTCCAGTGCAAGGTTTTTTTATGTGTAAGAATGGTGAAGGGTCTGGTGAGATTGTGCAAAAGCACAGTCTTGCAAGAGCCTTAACAACTTTTCCTACATCTGTAATGTATGATGCCACCCAGATGATTCATACAGACAATTTCTGATGAATGGCCTCTTCGACTTTTCAATAAATTATAGTTTCTCATTTTCTGGAAACTGACAATTTTCACAGTTTATTGCATGGAATCAAGGATTATAGGGTCTGAAAAAGTAAAATTAGCCTTGCCCCACTAAACAAAGTTTTTGCAAACAACAGTTACAATTTTTGAAAAGGTTTAACAGGCCTGGGAGAAAAGTAGTATTTTTTGTGTGTATGCCCGGGGGTGGTCCATATGGGGCTCAAGGAGAATGGAAACATCTGCCAAAACTGACATTTACGAGGGTAGGCTGAAAAGTTCTGAGCCTGACCAAGAAGCAGGCATTGAACAGCCATGAAATTTTGTATTCATTAAGTCCAAACCTTTATTACTTGATTTGACTCAAATGAGTTCAAGTTTACCTGCAATAACATAGAAATTCTAGACTTTGAAAATTGATACTAGCACGTTTTTGAGAAAATGGACAAAATCTGGCATCGTGGTGTCATCAAGTACCTGCATAAAAAGGGGTTAGCTCCTAAGGACATTCATGCCGATATGGTTGCTACATTAGGGGATGATGCTCCTTTGTATGCAACCGTGAAAAGGTGGGAAGCAAATTTTAAGATGGGCAAGGACAGCCTTCAAGATGATGACCGGTGTGGACGGCCCACAACAGTGACAGCTGAGGAAACCATCAGCCAAGTGCACAGGGCCGTGATGGATGACAGGCGTTTAACTGTGAATCAGTTAGCTAACACTGTTGGCATCTCCTGTGAAAGAGTAGAGAACATTCTACACAGTGAACTAGACAAAGTGCCCAGTGGGGCACGTATACCCCCGGCCAGTGCCATCGCCTGAGTTGAAAATGGCAATAGCAAAAGGTTCTTTGCATATACAGGCCACATTCCATACAAGTAGTCATACTGGTTGTTGCTACCAAATTTTAAGTCTATGTACAGTAGTTATTGAGAAATCTTTGACACAAAATAATAAAAATATACACTATTAAACAGCAAGAACTACAAAGGGAAATAACTCTAAAAGGCCTGACCCCTTGGCCCTTATTTTCTTTCCCACAATACAACTAGTCATACTGATCATGTTTGCAAAATTTCAAGTTTCTATGTACAGTAGTTATTGAGAAATCTTTGACACAAAATAAAAATTTACACTATTAAACAGCAAGAACTACATAGGGAAATAACTCTAAAAGGCCCTTATTTTCTTTCCCACAATACAAGTAGTCATACTGTTCATGTGTGCAAAATTTCAAGTTTCTATGTGAAGCAGTTCCTGAGATATCTTTGACACAAAATAATTGTTTACGGACAGACAGACAGACAGACAGACGGAAAAGACAAAAACTATATACCCCCATTGCATACTTCGTATGCCGGGGGTATAAATCTTTGACACAAAATAATAAAAATATACACTATTAAACAGCAAGAACTACAAAGGGAAATAACTCTAAAAGGCCTGACCCCTTGGCCCTTATTTTCTTTCCCACAATACAACTAGTCATACTGATCATGTTTGCAAAATTTCAAGTTTCTATGTACAGTAGTTATTGAGAAATCTTTGACACAAAATAAAAATATACACTATTAAACAGCAAGAACTACATAGGGAAATAACTCTAAAAGGCCTGACCCCTTGGCCCTTATTTTCTTTCCCACAATACAAGTAGTCATACTGATCATGTGTGCAAAATTTCAAGTTTCTATGTGAAGCAGTTCCTGAGATATCTTTGACACAAAATAATTGTTTACGGACAGACAGACAGACAGACGGAAAAGACAAAAACTATATACCCCCATTGCATACTTCGTATGCCGGGGGTATAATTAGGAATGTCGAAGGTTTCCGCCAGATGGGTGCCATGGCTTTTGACGCCTGACCAAAAGTTGACCAGACTGAACCTGTCACAAGCCAACTTGGCTATTTTTGAAGAAGACCAAGATGGTTTTCTTGACCGTTTTGTCACTCAGGATGAGTTTTGGGTTCATCACTTTGAGCCAGAGACCAAAAGACAATCCATGCAATGGAATCACCCTGGCTCACTCCCTCCAAAGAAGGCAAGGGTATCTCCTCTGCAGGGAAGGTGATGGCATCAGTGTTCTGGGATGCCAAGGGTATAATATTCATAGATTACCTTCAAAAGGGCAGAACAACTAATGGGGAGTATTATGCAGATCTGCTTAAACAATTGCGAAAAGCAATTAAGGTCTAAACGACCCGGAAAATTGACAAAAGGGGTCTTGTTCCATCAGGAAAATGCGCCTGCTCATAAATCGGTTGTCGCAATGGCTGCTGTGCATGACTGTGGCTTCACACTTGTCGATCACCCTCCGTATTCACCTGATCTAGCTCCATCAGATTATTTCCTGTTTCCAAACATGAAAAAGCACTTGGCTGGGCAGCATTATCGGTCAGACGAGGAGGTGATAGCTGCTGTAGAGGGGCTTTTCAGGGACCACTATGAGACCTTTCTCTACCACTGGGATCCAAGGACTCCAGCATCGCTGGAGGAAGTGTGTGAACAGGAAGGGAGACTATGTTGAAAAATAAGGCACTTTCAGCATGAAGAAACCATTGAATCTTGATCAGGCTCAGAACTTTTCAGCCTACCCTCGTACAAAGAATCTTTCTTCCCTCAGAATGCCCTTCCGGATTGGATCATTTCCTCAGCTGAAGGTGCAGAGGACAGCATTAGCTTAGGTTACCTCTGTGGTGAGAGCTAGGGACTAACTTTGCATATCACAGGTCCTGGTGAATGATTCAGATTCTGATTCTAATCGAAAGGTGATGCACTGTCAGCTAAGTTTCAAAACTATCTTTGTCCTAATCTTATAAACTGGGGTCTACTCTTAAGGAAAGAAATTGCGCCTGAGGAAAAGCCACAGTGTATTGTTCAGTCAGATAGCTGACAGTTAAATCTGATAATTAACCCTTATCTTGCTGTTCATGACAACCCTTATCTTTACAAACAGTGTAGATCCAGATCAGATGGCTTCTGAAGAAGCCATCTGATCAGGATCTACACTGTTTGGCATTCAGTTTATGAGTTTGTAGCCATTTATTACATCAAGTAATTTGATTGGTTGATAGACAGAAATGGGTGTGGCTTAAAAGAATATTCAGCAAGATAAGGGTTAAAAATCTCTTGACTTACCCACTGGATCTTCTGGCAAAACTCAGTTCCTTCTGAAAGAAACAAAGAGAAAGACTGAATGAACAATTTCTGTCTGCTAGACAGCTACAGGGGATTTTTTTGTTTGTTTGTTTGAATGGAGGTTTAACGTCCCCGTCAACACTGTATAGGTCATTTTGGAAATGTTGCTTCCAATTTTGTGGGACTTTCACCCAACATTGAGATGAAATGACATCTCAAGCCCTGAAACCTAATGGAACTAATAGGGTTTATTAGCATGGACGGTCCGACTCCCATCGCTTTGCCTGGGCAGGCTTAGATCCTCTAAGCGTTTTACCAGTAATCGTGTGCATTCTGTTTCAGCTCTGCGTGGAAGCATCATGCAGCTCATCTATTTCTTCAAGCCCTGATGGGCGGGGGCCGGAGAGCTACAGAGGAAGTGAGTTCCTAAGAACTATAGCGGGTAATAGGCACAGCATATAAAAGAAGGCTGCATAATCCTCTTCTTTCTGCCATCTTCAACCATGTCCTGCTGAATATTTAAATATTCCACACCTACTACTGATTATCAACCAATCAGATTACTTGATGCAAATTATTGCAACAAATTAATAAACTGAATGGCAAACAATGGAGATCCTGATCAGATGGCTTCTTCAGAAGCCATCTGATCTGGATCTACATTGTTTGAAAGATAAGACATATCCGGGCTCAGCAGGACAAGGGAGCTCCACTGAAGATTATGTGATGGCTGAGTGGTGCGAAGTTATGGAATCGCTGAGTGGTGCGAAGTTACGGAATCATTAAATCTAGGTCAAGATCAAATACGGATGCGTGCATAAAAGTTGCCCTTCTTAGATGTAAACTTGTACGAAGTATCATTAGTCCTTCAGAAACCGACTTAACCCATAAGATGCCAATCATTATACCCCCGGCATACGGAGTATGCCATGGGGGTATATAGTTTTCGTCTTTTCTGTGTGTGTGTGTGTAAACTTTTTTTTGTGTCAAAGATTTCTCAGGAACTACTATACCTAGAAACTTGAAATTTGGTACAAACAACATGCATAACTAGTTGTATTGTGGGAAAGAAAATTGGGGCTGTGGGGCCAGGTTCTTTAGAGTTATTCCCCTTTGTTATATTTGCTACTGAGATGTGCATTTTGTGACTTACCTTAAATTTTGTGTCAAAGATTTCTCAAGATCTACTGTACCTAGAAACTTGAAATTTGGTACAAGCAACATGCATAACTAGTTGTATTGTGGGAAAGAAAATTGGGGCTGTGGGGCCAGGTTCTTTAGAGTTATTCCCCTTTGTTATATTTGCTACTGAGATGTGTATTTTGTGAGTTACCTTAAATTTTGTGTCAAAGATTTCTCAGGAACTACTGTACCTAGAAACTTGAAATTTGGTACAAACAACATGCATAACTAGTTGTATTGTGGGAAAGAAAATTGGGGCTGTGGGGCCAGGTTCTTTAGAGTTATTCCCCTTTGTTATATTTTTTTTATAAAATTTTGTCAGCAAGATATCTCAAAAACTATTGGAGCTAGAGCCTTGAAAGTTGGTGAATAGATTGGTGGTGATGAGTAGATGAACTGATTAACTTTTGACAAAATTCCGAAAAATACTTTGTGAGTTATGGCCCTTTGTCATTTTGGTAATTTGTGCCATTGTACTGTATGGTAAAAGTGATGCATAGCATAATTTGTGCCATTGTACTGTATGGTAAAAGTGATGCATAGCATAACTTTAGAACCGTGTATGCTAGGGTTTTGAAATTTCATATATGGATTCCTCATGGAAAATTAGCCGACACGTATTTTTTTTCTCGTCCGGATTATGCTCCTTTCAAGAGTTATTGCCCTTTGAAATTTTTTTAATAAAATCTTGTCAGCAAGATATCTCAAAAACTATTGGAGCTAGAGCCTTGAAAGTTGGTGAATAGATTGGTGGTGATGAGTAGATGAACTGATTAACTTTTGACAATATTACGAAAAATACTTTGTGAGTTATGGCCCTTTGTCATTTTGGTAAAATTTTGCAAGATTAATTCTGTGTTCATAATAGGTTTTTGTCAAACTTGATGGCTTTGAATTGCCAGAAAGTTACCGATGGCTTTGGCCGGGGGTATTAGTGAGCATATGCTCACTTGATAGTCTAGTGACAATTGTTGTCTGCTTTGTCATCTGCTGGTTACTTTAAAAGTGTATTTTGCAAACAGTGTGGACACACTGTTTGCCTGTATGCAAAAATATTTTTTGAAACGTTTGCAAAGAAATTCAGCAGACGACATATGCAGACGACATTTTCAGGTGTAGTTTTTTGCGGCGTCTTAAGGGTTAAACATTAGGATGAATGCTAGGCTTGACACAATAGTTCACAAAGTCAGTGAACTATGACATGTAGGACAAGGTCAAATATGGATGCTTGCATTATAGTTTCCATTCCTTGGAGAAAGTTTGTTTCATTAATGAAGCTGTTTTTGTTCTTGAGAAATGAAATGAGAAATTAGAGTGAACACTAGGTTTGACACAATTATAGTTCACAAAGTCAATGAACAATGAAATGTAGGTCAAGGTTGTATATTGATGCTTGCAAAAAATTTCCCTAGATGCAAGTTTGCACAAGTAACACTAATAATCATACCCGCCCATCGGGGCTTGGAGAAACAGATTGGGCTGCACGATGCCTCCACGCAGAGATGATACCGACCGCACATGAGTACTGGTAATCTGCATAGAACGTCTAAGCCTGCCCAGGAAAATTGCTGCCAGTCGACCAGTCCATGCTTATAAACCCTATTGGTTTCATTGGGCAGCAGGGATTGAGATGTCATTTCATCTCAATGTTGGGTTAAAGTCCCACAAAATTGGAAGCAATGTCTCCAAAATGACCTAAATAGTGTTGACGCGGACGTTAAACCTCAAATCAAACAAACAAAGTAACACTAATAAAGCTCTTATAGTGTCCTGAGAAATGGACTTGACTATAGATCTGGTGGCCAATTTGTCCACCGAAACAGGACCATTTTAGTAATTTTGGTAGAGCACTGTGAAATTATTTTGAAATCGAACCATTAGCCTAGGAGGAGGTATCGTTCAAAGGTTTTGCTGAGGTTTTTCTATTTTAGCTCTGGTGGCCATTTTGTTAAGTGGAGTGAAACCATTTTATCAAATCTGATAGGGGAATACCCAAAGAAAATTCCTGTTAAATTATTTTGAAATCGGACCATTAGCCTAGGAGGAGATGTTGTTTAAAGTTTTTTTTTTCTTCTATTTTTAGCTCTGGCAGCCACTTTGTTCAGCGGAGCGGAACCATTTTAGCAATTTTGGTAGAGGGTCACCCAAGACATATTCCTGTGAAATTATTTTGAAATCGGACCATTACCCTAGGAGAAGGTGTTCTTTAAAAGATTTTTCCAAAGTTTTTCTATTTTCAGCTCTGGGGGACATTCTGTTCAGCAGAGCGGAACTATTTTAGCAATTTTGGTGGAACATTCCTGTGAAATTATTTTGAAATTAGACCAATTAGCCTGGTAAGGTTTTTCCATTTTTAGCTCTGGCCGACTTTTTGTTCAGCGGAGCGGCACTGTTTTAGTAATTTTGGTAAAGGATCACCCAAGGAATATTCCTATGAAATTATTTTAAAATTGGCACTGTGGTTTCGAATATGTCATTTGAAGAAATTGTTGCCGGCTGGACGGAGGGATGATGGACGATGGACAAAAGGCGATCACAATAGCAATTCTTGATCACTTTGTGCTCAGGTGAGCTAATGACAATAGATCTCCTGCTGTCTTGAACAAAACTGAATTGATGCCCACTATCTTGAACAAAAGTGAATTGATCCCCACTATCATGAACAAAAGTAAATTGATTTCCCACTGTCATAAACAAAATATTGGAATGCATTAACCTATTCAGCACCTGAAACCCCAAAACGGGTACCAGGGAAAACAGTGCAGGCCCAGATCAGACGCCCCAGAACGCGGCAGACGCTGCAGAACGCTGCGTCTGATCAGGGCCTACACTGTTTGCAGGAAGTTCGGCCATTTTCCAATTAAATTTTGAAGAAAAACTCAACCTGTCACCCCTAAATTGTGAAATGGACCCCTCCTTTATATAAGGGAGGAAGATTCCATTTGTTACAAAAAGGGTTAATTATATCCCTAAAAGTCCTGGAAGAAACTACTAATGATCTACTGTCTTGAACAAAACTGAACTGATTTCCAACAAACTTGAAAGTCTTCTTGAAGTACAATTATACACAAGTTAATTAGATTTCCTTTGATTGGTATGCCAGACTTGAGGAATAAGAGAACACAAAGTCTAACAAAGAACATGCTGATGTAACATGTTGCGGTAGGTAGGAATGAAAATCATGAAGAAAATCAGTTTATTCAACCAGAAAAAACTTTTCAAAGCTTATCCAAATGGGAAATGTAGGTATTGAAGACATTCTTATATACATGAATATGTTTGCTGTGTTTTTAAATGTCAGCAAACATGATCTTCTATCTTTTGGTATTGCTTTAACCCCAGGAGGGGACAAAGACGGTGTATATTACATACCCTCCAGTTTTGCAGGAATTACAGTAGGGTTCTTTAAAGGTGCATTATTGAGCTATCTGGAAAAAATGCTTCCAAAAATAAAATGCATATAGCCGGTATTTTTCTTTAAAACAATATAAATGAATGCATTTCATGCAAAAATGCGAACAATTATGATGACAGGTAAACGAGTTTGAGAGGGATTCCCTAACTAGGTTTCAAACACTAGTTAGATCTATTTTTAGTTCCTGACAAAAATAGAATCCCCATATATGACGTTATGCGACGTTCATTTTTGGCCTTGTTTGCTTAGGCCATGCCTGAATCAGAAAAAAATATGACGCTGAATACCATGCCATAAGTAACGAAACTCAGAGATGATACTGTCGCCATGTATGTGTAAAGTGACAGATTTATTTTTAGAGCAGAAATTCTGAACACATGTTCAGAGCGAAGGGTAAACACGAATGAAAACGACCATTTTCACAAAGTTCTGAAGCTGAATTTTGGCTCCAAAAGTGTACACATGACAAAGGAGTATGCATTGAAGATAAAAACCAGAAAAAAAATTTGAGACCCGATAGCTCAATAATGCACCTTTAACCTGCACAGGGGATGGTTCTCCCTGCACAGGGGGCCTCCAGCTAATATACCTATCCGAAGGACTTTGTACTTTATGATTTCATCCGTGCAAATGATGCCAATGGAGCGTGTTCTGACACTGAAATTTTATCACCGCTGCCGGGGATCGAACCCGGGACCTCTAGCATCAGAGGCAAGTGCACTAACCACAGAGCTATCATGCTATCACCTCAGTATTGGGACAGATAGGCCTGAGCAAACAGTGCCGACCCAGATCAGAGCCGTCTGATCAGGGTCTCCACTGTTTGCCATTCCGTCTGCACCTTTTTAGATTTCTTGCTGGATCGCGAAAACAACGTTGTTAATATTTTTTTGGTAAATAACAGGAAGTTCTCAAGATGTCTGAACTTTTAGGATTTTTATGATACATATATGAGCCCCGCCAAGCGAAGTTGTGTCTTCAAGCATTCTGTCATGACAAATTTTAACTGCGCATGCCCAGCCATTCAGAGAGGCCAGGAATATGGCTTTCTGTCTGAAGGTTCCTCTTAATTCACTGCTTGTATGAGCGAGCAGTGAAGGTTCTGGCGAGACTGCGCGGATGCGCAGGCTCGCCTGAACCTTCGCTGCTCGCATACCAAAATCGCTTGATGGGGCTCTTATAATCAAAGCACAGACAGTACAGTAGGGTTGATTGTCTCTGAGTGTGGGCTGGAACAAGATTTGTTTGTGAAACATCGATGCCCACAAGATAATCTGCGAAATATGAAAGCCCTATCACTAACCAATCAAAAGGTGTGGCCAATATTCAAGTTTTTAAAAAGTAAGTCAAAAGTCAAGGTCACAAGGTCAGAATTTATGGTTGGTTTGTTTGTTTGATTTGGGGTTTAACGTCCCCGTCAACACTGTAAAGGTCATTTTGGAGATATTGCTTCCAATTTTGGGGGACTTTTACCTGACATTGAGATGAAATGACATCTCAAGCCCTGTCACCCAATGAAACCACTAGGTTTTATTAGCATGAACGGTCCACCTCGCACCGCGGTTCCTGGACAGGTTTAGATCCACTAAGCAGTTTACCAATACAAGTGTGCGGGCAGGATTCAGCTCTGCGTGGAAGCATCATGCAGCCCATATATTTCTCAATTTATGGAATCACTGGGTCTTGTAACAAGGAATGCACAGGTGAAATACTGTTTTTTTTTCAAGTAGGTCAAATGTCAAGGTCAAGGTCATAAGATAAACCAGAGGACCAGTGGTCCTGAACCGCTCACCTGTTTGGTGACAATTTTCCTACTTAGATCAGCAGAAAATGTCATTTACCCTGCTCATAAATTTTAAAATGCCATCTCAATATTTGTTGGCATTTTAAAACTTATGAGCAGGGTAAATTTCATGCTGAAGTGAGTTGAGCGTGAAAAAAGTTTTATAACCTCGGTGCCTGGCTCACAGAAAGGAAAATATGAGGAATTGTCCATTGGACATAAATGGTATACTGTATACAGAAGCAAACGAAACAAAAAGAAAACTTGTTCCAATTTATTTTCATATCTCAAGAGCAGTAACAGAACAAAACTAGAATTTGTTTTTCTACAAAAACACAGATGTCTCCCCCCTTTTTTTTATCATTGAGGTACCTACCTGATTCTTGGGGGCAACATTGCTGTAAAATAGGTCAAGGTCAACCCAGGGTCACCATTTGTACAAACCATGATGGGCCTGAGTACCATATGCTACATGCCAAGTTTCAAGGCCACTGGCCTTATGGTTCTGGAGAAGAAGATTTTTGAAGGCTTTTTACCATATATGGGCATGGCGGCCATCTTGGTCATGTGATCCAGACCCGCGAACAAACTTTCGTTCCCCCATCCCACTGAGGCTCCATATGAAATTTGGCTTTGATTGGCCCTGCAGTATAGGAGAAGATCTTTGAAAATGGTGGACGGACGGATGGACGGACGACGGACCATGGCTATACTATAAGCTCACCTATGAGCCTAAAGGCTCAGGTGAGCTAAAAATCCATTATTTTCACTTTTTCCTATGCAAAAGCCTAAGTCAGCATATTTGACATTACTGTAAAATAGGTCAAGTTCAACCCAGGGTCATCATTTGAACAAATTATGATAGGCCCGAGTACCATATGCTACATGCCAAGTTTCAAGGCCATTGGCCTTACGGTTCTTGAGAAGAAGAATTTCGAAGTGTTTTTACCATATATGGGCGTGGTGGCCATCTTGGTCATGTGATCTAGACCATATTGGCAGCTTTTCATTTGTTCAACTCCCAAAGGCTCCATATTGAATTTCACTTCAATTGGCTCAGTAGTTTCTGAGAAAAAATGTTTGAAATATGAAACCTGCGTGACCTTGGTCTAAGGTCAATTAATGACCTTGACCTTTCTTACACATAGATCTTCATGTATTCAGCTACTTTACCTTATCTACTAATTTTGGTGACAGTGTCTTCAATGGTTTCCTAAAAATCCATTATTTTCACTTTTTCCCCATGCAAAAGCCTAAGACGGCAAATTTGACATTGCTGTAAAATAGGTCAAGGTCAACTCAGGGTCACCATTTTTACAAACTATGATGGGCCTGAGTACCATATGCTACATGCCAAGTTTCAAGGCCATTGGCCTTACGGTTCTGGAGGAGAAGAATTTTTAAGGCTTTTTACCATATATGGGCGTGACGACCATTTTGGTCATATGATCTAGACCGTATTGGCATTTTTTCATTTGTTCAACTCACAAAGGCTCCATATTAAATTTTACTTAAATTGGCTCAGCAGTTTTGGAGAAAAAAATGTTTGAAATATGGATCCTGAATGACCTTGGTCTAAGGCCAATGAATGACCTTGACCTTTCTGACCCATAGATCTTCATGTATTCAATTACTTTACCTGATCTACAAATTTTGTTGACACTGTCTTCAATGGTTTCCTATAAATCCATTATTTTCACTTTGCCCCATGCAAAAGCCTAAGTCGGAAAATTTGACATTGCTGTAAAATAGGTCAAGGTCAACTCAGGGTCACCATTTGTACAAACCATAATGGGCCCGAGTACCATATGCTACATGCCAAGTTTCAAAGCCACTGGCCTTATGGTTCTCGAGAAGAAGATTTTTGAAGGCTTTTTACCATATATGAGCATGGCGGCCATCTTGGTCATTTGATCCAGACCCGCGAACAAGGCCAATGAATGACCTTGACCTTTCTGATCCATATACATTCATGTATTCAGTTACTTTACCTGATCTACAAATTTTGGTGACACTGTCTTCAATGGTTTCCTATAAATCCATTATTTTCACTTTGCCCCATGCAAAAGCCTAAGTCGACAAATTTGACATTGCTGTAAAATAGGTCAAGGTCAACCCAGGGTCACCATTTGTACAAACCATGATGGGCCCGAGTACCATATGCTACATGCCAAGTTTCAAGGCCACTGGCCTTATGGTTCTGGAGAAGAAGATTTTTGAAGGCTTTTTACCATATATGGGCATGGCGGCCATCTTGGTCATGTGATCCAGACCCCGCGAACAAACTTTCGTTCCCCCATCCCACTGAGGCTCCATATGAAATTTGGCTTTGATTGGCCCTGCAGTATAGGAGAAGAAGATCTTTGAAAATGGTGGACGGACGACGGACGGACGGACGGACGACGGACCATGGCTATACTATAAGCTCACCTATGAGCCTAAAGGCTCAGGTGAGCTAAAAATTATAGTACTGATGGAAAGATGGAAAGGTCTTGTGACAAGGAATGCATGTAAAATATGAATGCCCTGGCTTTTACCAATCAGAAGTTCTGGCCAATATTAAAGCTTTTAAAAAGTAGGTCACACATCATTATCAAGATCGTAATGTCAACACTTAAGGCATCACCAGAAAGGTCTTATGACAAGGAATGCACAGGTGAAATATGAAAGCCCAATCACTTACCAATCAAAAGGTATGGCCAATGTCAAGGTCAATTAAGCTCATCCGGTCAAGGGCAAAACTTATGATATCACTGTAAAGGTCATATGATATGGAATGCACATGTGAAATATGAAAGCCCAATACTCACTTACCTGTGAATCTAAAGTTATGGCCAATTTTAACCCTTCTCTTGCTGAATATTCATTTAAGCCACACCCATTTCTGTCTATCAACCAATCAAATTACTTGATGTAATTTATTGCTACAAATTCATAAACTGAATGCCAAACAGTGTAGATCCTGATCAGATGGCTTCTTCAGAAGCCATCTGATCTGGATCTACACTGTTTCCAAAGATAGGGGTTGTCGCGAACAGCAAGATAAGGGTTAAAGTTTTTAAAAAGTATGGCAAACATATGGTCAAGGTCATAAGGTAAACAAGAGCACCGCATGCGGGTGCCAACGCTCGTCTGCAGTTTCTTTTAGAAAACCAAAGTTCTACGTCAAACAAGAGCAATCAAATTGCAAGATGGAGTTATAAAACTTGTAGGGAATGTAGCTCTTGTGATGGTGAGTATGTGTATGAAGTTTCATGAAGGTAGGCCAAATACTTTTGGAAATATGGTCAAGGTTAAGGTTTTTGGTTAAATTTTCGAAAAATAGGTCAAAGTTCAAAGGTCAAGGTCACAGATCAAAAAGTGTGGTATCACTGAAAAGGTCTTGTCCCAAGGAACATTCATGTGAAGCTTGAAGGCTCTGTTGTGAATAGTATTAAAATGAGAGCAAAAAATGTGTTTCAGAAAAAAATTGGAAAAGGGGAGATAATTCAGCCAAAATCAACAATGTTGTTATGGTCCTTGGTCAAAATGTAGCTCTTGTGATGATGAGTGTGTGTATGAAGTTTCATGAGGCTAGGTCTAATACTTTTTAAGTTATAGCCAAGGTTAAGTTTTTTTGGAACGACGACGCCAGACGACAACGACAACGCAGACGCCGGAGTGATGACAATAGCTCGAAAGTTTTTTTTCAAAAAACAGACGAGCTAAAAATTATGGTACAATTGGAAATATCAAAGACCTGGGCCTTCTGGTTTCAGACAAGAAGATTTTCAAAGGTTTTCCCTATATAAGCCAATGTAAAACCAGTGCCATTTTTGGCCTGAGGGCTATAATTTGAACAATCTTGGTAGAGGTCCACTAGCTGAAGCTTCATGCCAAATTTGATGCAAAGACCTTCAAGCAAAGACCTGGGCCTTCTGGCTTCAGACAAGATTTTTAAAGGTTTTTCCTTTATAAGCCTATGTAAAACCTGTGGGCCCCGGGGCGGATTTATTTTTGGCCCCAGGGATTTAATTTGAACAATCTTGGTAGAGGTCCACTGGATGAACTTCATACCAAATATCAAAGACCTGGGCCTTCTGGTTTCAGATAAGATGATTTTTAAAGTTTTTTCTTCTTCTTATTTTCCCCTTTTTGTTGCCATGGAAACCAGAGTTCTGCATGGTATGGAATCTTTGAAATGTACAACCGCTCTGTATTTTTGAGAGAGGACCACCTAAGGATCATTTCTGCCAAGTTTGGTAAGCTAAAACAGTGAATTAGCTGAGGCAAAGCTGCTGTGTATTGTTGTGCATCCAAGTTTGTAGAGATAAATAAAATGGTCGTTTTTCTATACCTATACATTTTTTGCTTGGATGTAACTGTTGTTTCTTTTTCTGCATTTGACCCCAACTATTGTGTTATAAAGAAGCTGCGGTTTTCATGTCAGTATATTTTACCTGTGAGTGACCTGAGAAATAGTTAACCGATAAGATGTCAATCACGACAATTGTTGTCTGCTTTGTCGTTTGCCGGTTACTTTAAAAGCCATTTTTGCAAACAGTGTGGACCCAGATCAGATCAGACTTCTCCTAGACTGCTCCTCAGTCTGATCTGGGCTCACACTGTTTGCTTGCATGAAAAATATTTCTGATAAGTTTGCAAGAAGATTCAGCAGAGGACAATTTCAGATGTAGTTTTTCTCGGCAATTAAGTTTTATTCTGTTCTGTTCTAACCTGCAAACAGTTCTTGTGCAAAATGAACTATAAATTTAATTTGTTTATTATATAACATTAAAAATAAAAAGGAAATACTTCAGTTCAGCCTGAAATTTATGTTTTTATGATAAATCAATAGCACTTTAACCTCTTATTGACTGCAATATAAAATCCCTGAGCAGACAACAAATTGATTTTTTAACCCTTCTCTTGCTGAATATTCATTTAAGCCACACCCATTTCTGTCTATCAACCAATCAAATTACTTGATGCAATTTATTCCTAGAAATTCATGAATTGAATGTCAAACAGTGCAGATCCTGATCAGATGGCTTCTTCAGAAGCCATCTGATCTGGATCTACACTGTTTGCAAAGATAAGGGTTGTCGTGAACAGCAAGATAAGGGTTAAAATATTTTCATTGTCTTAGGAGACCACCTTTGGGAAGAACAAAAAGTGGTCTCTCAAGACAGGTGATCTCTTAAGGCAGGGAGGATAAATCAAGACTTTTTTTTTAATTCACATTATGCAATTTATGAGCTCATTAATGAAATTTATACATGTATCTACAGAAAAGTGTTGCATCTGAAGGCATTTAAGATGAATTAAAAATTGAATATTAATTTAAATGTACGATAATGAAAAAACTTTGGAAAAAGGTGTTTTAAAAAAGAGCTTACACAAACAAGTTCAAGTCTTGGTGTAAGTTTGCCGAGACGCCAATACAAGTCCTGGTGGTAGTTTGTCCAGCCGCCGATACAAGTCGCAATGATATTTTGCCGAGACGACTGTAATTTGTTCAGTATTTTTTCGTGCCTAGTCAAATGCGAAGTTGTGTCACGCATTATAACCAAACAATCTAATTTGCGTCAATCGGTATGTTTTGATTGTAATAGGAAAACAATTTTAATCCCTGTATTTCTCATAATCAGTTTCATAATTTCAGTTTCAAAAAACAACATGGAGATAATTTGGTCCTTGCACACTGGTTGATCTTCCTGTGTCATTGTAAATTTATCTGGTTGCACACAGCAGGGAAATTTTACAATCTGGACAAGTTTTGTTGGTCACGTTGGGCAGGTGTGTGCTCAGAACAGGTAATTTAACATTGAAAACCGCTTGGGAGGATTGCATGACTGTTGTTCAAGACAAGAAAACATTTAAGACAGGTGGTCGCCCCCACAGGTTCAACTGTTTTGTTTGTTTGATTTGAGGTTTAACGTCCCCATCAACACAGTATAGGTCATTTTGCAGACGTTGCTTCCAATTTTGTGGAACTTTACCCGACATTGAGATGAAATGACATCTCAAACCCTGTCGCCCAATGAAACCAATAGGGTTTATAAGCATGGACGGTCCGACTCGCACCGTGCTTAGTGGTTTACCAGTACTAGTGTGCTCTTGGTGGAAGTATCATGCAGCCCATCTATTTCTTCAAGTCCGGATGGCCAGGCGCAACTGTAAATAAGGCTTGATATTACATTGTGAATTGTCTGCTGGGCAGGCGATTCACATGGAATGTCAAACCTTATTTTTCCTGATAAAGAAGAAAACAGACACATTGAGAATGGCGTCGGCAGTCGAAGGGCTATGAGCCAATAGATATACCTTAAGGAGAAACACCTCTTACTTAAAGCAGTTTCTTTCTTTTAAGAGTTAACCCTTATCCTGCTGTTTACGAAACCCCTATCTTTGCAAACAGTGTAGATCCAGATTAGAATGCTTCTGAAGAAGCCATCTGATCAGTATCTATAAAGTTTGTCATATTCAGTTTGTGAATTGAAACAATACATTATATCACGTAATTTGATTGGTGGATAGTCCGAAATGGGTGTGGCTGAATAAATCTCTTCAGCAGGATAAGGGTTAGAGGGAAGAACTGATGCTCCTTGTTATAAGAGTAAATGTGCAATACTTGGAGCAGTCTTTTAACCCATAAAATACCAATCACAACAATTGTCATCTGCTTTGTCGTCTGCTGGTTACCTTAAAAGTCATTTTTGCGAACAGTGTCGACCAAAATCAGACTGCTCCTCTAGAAGCAGTCTGATTTGGGCCCACACTGTTTGCCTGTACACAAATATATTTTTGCCAAAAAAAATCAGCAGACAACATGAGCAGACAACATTTTCAGATGTAGTTTTTCTCAGCATTTTTAGGGTTAGGAGATCATTCGTTGATTTGAGGTTTAACTTCCCCGTCAACACTATATAGGTCATAAGCTCCATTAACAAGGATAACAATCGCCCCAGCCCATAGGGGCTTGAAGAAATATATGGGCTGCATGATGCTTCCACGCAGAGCTGAATCCGGCCCGCACACTAGTACTGGTAAACCGCTTAGAGGATCTAAGCCTGTCCAGGAACCCCGGTGCGAGGCGGACAGTCCATGCTAATAAACCCTGTTGGTTTCATTGGGCGACAGGGCTTGAGATGTCATTTCATCTCAATGTCGGGTAAAAGTCCCACAAAATTGGAAGCAGCGTCTCCAAAATGACCTTTACAGTGTTGACAGGGTCGTTAAACCTCAAATCAAACAAAACAAGGATAACAAAGGAATGATTTTCCTTACTTCTGGTTAGAAATACATGTTGTGGTTACTTGTAGGAATCCTCTAAATAAGGTGATACTAACGAATACCCATAATGTTGGTTTCTGCATAATGCTTCCACTCAGAGCTGAAACCGACCACACACTAGTACTGGTAAAGAGCTTAGAGGATATAAGCCTGCCCAGGCAAAGCGGTGCGAGTAGGACCGTCCGGTTTCATTGGGCGACAGGGCTTGAGATGTCATTGCATCTCAATGTTGGGTAAAAGTCCCACAAAATTGGAAGCAACGTCTCCAAAATGACCTATACAGAGTTAACGGGGGCGTTAAACCTCAAATCAAACAAACAAACAAGGATAACAAAGGAATGATTTTCCTTCTTCTGGTTAGAAATATATGTTGTGGTTTCTAACTAAGGTGATACTAATGACTACCCACAATGATGCTTCCACCCAGAGCTGAAACCAACCACACAATAGTACTGGTAAACTAGAAGATCTAAGCCATTCCAGGAAAAGCGGTGGGAATCGGACCGTCCATGATTATAAACCCAATTGGTTTTATTGGGCGACAGGGCTTGAGATGTCATTTCAGCTCAACGTTGGGTAAAAGTCCCACAAAATTGGAAACAACATCTCCAAAATGACTTATACAGTGTTGATGGGGAGGTTAAACCTCAAATCAAACAAACAAACAATGTCGGTGTACATACGTCAAAGCTGGTATGTATGATGTAAATTCTGTGTTTGTCATGATGTAATATTCTCAGGAATCTTGTGAACAAACAACAGGTAAAAGTGCTTAATTTCGGTAACAGCTGAACACCTGCCAGAACACTGGTGAGAGTCATTGGCAGTAACGATTCAGTTACATTCTACTACAACCTACAGGTTTTGTAATACCATAATGATCCTGAGTATTGGAAAAGGCAGGCGTAAGCAAACAGTGCGGGACAGAGATCAGACTGCAAACAGTGTAGACCCAGATCAGACTGCTCCTGAAGGATCAGTCTGATCAGGGTCTACACTGTTTGCCATTCCGTCTGCACCATTTGGACTCCTTGCAGGATTGTGAGACAAACTGGTTAAATGGCCGAATTTTTAGGACTCTGTGTGTGTGTGTGTGTGTGTGTGTGTGTGTGTGTGTGTGTGTGTGTGTGTGTGTGTGTGTGTGTGTGTGTGTGTGTGTGTGTGTGTGTGCATGCCTGCATGCGTGTGTGCATGCACGTCTGCATGCATGCATGAATGTGCATGCATGTATGTTGAATTTGTGTTGGACTATGACAGCCCAATCAACACTTCTATGGCTATACTGAGCCAGTCAAGTTACCTCAACTGATCACATTATTTTTCAGTTTCCCTAGTGTCTTTCACCAAAACTGAAACTTGAAAGAATTTAACCCTTATCCTGCTGAACACAACAACCCTTACTTTGCAAACAGTATAGATCCAGATCAGATGACTTCTATCTGATCAGAATCTAGTAAGAAATGGGTGTAATTTATCATATGACGTTGTTATGCAGTGGATAACGTCGTGTAATAAATATCGTGTGTCAGACCACATGTGTAATAACACTTAGGTTGGAACAAGTAACGTCATGATGACGTCCATGTCAACCATTTATTTTGTGTTGAAGAACTGTCACTTTATACGGTGGTAAGATCCAGTTATGAATGATCATATGATAAACAGAATCTTACACTTGTGATCATTTCATATAAAATATATGAAACTCGCCAAAGGCTCATATCATAAGACCACACGTATAAGATCCTCTATTTATTCTGCAGGATAAGGATTAACTCCAAACCTTTCACCCACTGAGTTAGTGTAGTGAACTCTACCATCTTTGCATCTTGGTTTTGTTTTTGTTTGATTTCAGGTTTAACGTCCCTGTCAACACTGTATAGGTCATTTTGGAGATGCTGCTTCTATTTTTGTGGGACTTTTACCCGACATTGAGATGAAATGACATCTCAAGCCCTGTCGCCCAATCAAACCAATAGGATTTATAAGCATGGACAGTCTGACTCGTCTGCTTTGCCTGGGCAGGCTTATATCCTCTAAGCGGTTTACCAGTACTCGTGTGCGGGTTGGTTTCAGCTCTGCGTGGAAGCATCATGCAGCCTATCTATTTCTTCCAGCCCCGACGGGTGTAGGCCCCTTTGCATCTTGGATACATGCATTGTGACAAATGAAAGTGTCAGATGTCACTGTACATTTTAATCTTTGACAATATGGCGCATTAACCAATTGCCTGCGGGAAACCCCATACCTGGGTAAACAGGTCAGGCCCAGATAAAGACGCCGCAAAATGCGGCATCTGATCTGGGCCTGCACTATTTGCTAACAGAATTTTCCGTCAAAAATAGAAAACGAAAAATAGGCCTGACAGCCCTTATATGACAAATGGACTTGTCTAACATATAGCAACGAAGAGTCAACTAGCACACAATGGGCTAAGAGCCATCTGAACAGGATCTTCTCTTTTGTTTAGGCATCTGGTTTGGTTTACAATCCATACAGTATTATATCCCTGGACCAGTAAGCAAATCTGATCTTTTCAGTGAAAGCCCAAATCTGCAAAGCAACAAGTGTTTTCCATTCAAAATCATGTCCCTTTCAGTAAAAATGTTAAAACTTACCTTCAGAGAGATTGGAGACCTGGAATGTGGAAATTCAAATACCTCATCATCACTAAACGTCCCCTTACTTGCTAAGGGACTCCGTGCGAAATGTTCAATATCATAGTCATGAACAGACACTGTCCTTCTGACATGTGCAGGGGACAGAAAGTATCTAACCAAGTCCCCTTCACTTGCTGTTGATAATATAAACTCTCCTGAATCTTTCTTCCCACAACTGCCACTAAAATATTTCCCATCATGCAGTGATATAGATCGAGACAATTTCGGAACAGTCAACAGGGAGCACTTAACACTGTCTTCGATGCTCCCTTCAGGTGTCTTACAACCACCTTGTTTTTCCATATTTCAAAACACTTTCATACTTGAACTTCAATATTTCAAACTCTGTAAATCGTTCCATGCTGTCACTTAAAGCCTGTGCTGTCATTTCAATACCACCAGGGAGTTTACTCCTTGCTGTTCCCATTAGTTTGAGAACACTCTCCTGAACATTGCCTGTATTGTTTCAAGTAAGTCTTGCTGTACCCGTAAGTTTTGAAAACTCCCTCTTTAACTTCCATGTTTTCTGATTCAAGTAAGCTTGCTGTTCCCGTAAGTTTATGAGCGCTCTTTTAAGTTTGTCTATTCTATTCCAGTTTGTTGTTCCCATATTATATTAGGAACTTCCTCCTTAACTTCTCTCTATATTGTTTCAAGTACCCATCTTTAACATTTACTTATTTTCACATCTTGTCTTCTTTTCCAATGAGTTTTCATAAACATTGTTTCAGAAAATTTCAAAATTCATCCCATTTTCCAATGAATGTCCTTTGCTTTTCAAAGCAAATCTATTTTCATATGTACGTATGTATGAGTTTGTTTACTTGCATGTTAAAGGTTGGCTGTTCCATCAAAAAGGTACAAGTTTTGATAGCGGATATAAGAGAGCTTACCGTAAAAAAACTAAAATTCGGACACCTTCAGGAATTGTTTTAATTCTCCTAAAATTCTAACAAATTTGTTTCACAATCCAGCAAGGGGCCAAAAGATGCAGATTGAGTGGCAAACAGTGTAGACCCAGATCAGACTGCTCTGGGTCTGCACTGTTTGCTTATTATTTGTTTGATTCGATGTTTAACGTCCCCGTCAACACTATAAAGGTCATTTTGGAGACGTTGCTTCCAATTTTGTGGGACTTTTACCCAACATTGAGATGAAATGACATCTCAAGCCATGTTGCCCAATGAAACCAATAGGGTTTATAAGCATGGCCGGTCCGACTTGCACCCCTTTGCCTGGACAGGCTTTGATCCTCTAAGCAGTTTACCAGTACAAATGTGCAGTCAGATTCAGCTCTGGGTGGAAGTATCATGCGATCATTAGGGTAGCTTTTTTTGATGCAAGTGTCCATAACCTTTTTTGATAGAAGAATCCATAATTCATCGTCAAACATGACTATATATAACTTTGACCCCCAAAAACCCCATTCTATAAAGTAAAATTTGAGTTTATAGGGGGTATACATTATTTTCCTTATTTCTGCTTTAAAACAGGAATTGTGGGTACTCCTTATCATACAAACAAACCTCACTTCAGTACTGCAGACCAGACTGCATGTCTGTAAGACAGATGGGCCACTGCTGTTTGCCTAATAATTATTAGCAAACTTTGGTTCACTAGACAGAAAAGGCCCGGCTCAGCCCGTGTATATGCACAAGCTGATCTGGGCCTTTGCTGGCATAAAAAAAACTTTTCTTTATATTTATAAAGCAGCAGGAAATTTCTGATATTGTTTTCCCATGTGACAGTGTTAAAATGGTTCTATGGCATGGCACTGTCTTGCTGGAAATTAACCCACTGCATGTGGGAAACCCCTAAAGAGGTACCTTGGCAAACAGTGTAGGCCCTAATCTGAAGTCTGTTAAGCTAATGATGCTTTGAACAACTGCATGGGCACAGGGCTGTCATAAGATGATGAACTTTTCTAACCTTTCATGAACAGTTCATGAACACTTCTCCAAAGATCTGGATTTGTTAATGAATTTTATGAAAAGAACAGTCCTTTTTATGTTCATTATGTGAACAAGTCTGTGAAATGAAGACCCCCTTAAACCCCACTTCATATAAAGACAAGAGGGCCATGATGGCCCTGGATCACTCACCTGATCCTATTGTACAAACAGAATTGTGGGTAATATATGGTGGAGTGGAGGGTTTGAGCAATTTTGGTTGGACCCAAAGACCATTTCTGTGAAATTAATTCAAAATCAGTCTGCCTGTTTAGGAGCAGAAGTCATTTTGAGAAGTAGAAGTCATTTTTGATGAAATGACATCTCAAGCTCTGCCGCCCAATGAAACCAATGGGGTTTAAATGTATTGATGGTTCCACTCGCACCACTTTGCCTAGACAGGCTAAAACCTTTAAAGTGGTTTACCAATACTCCAGTAGAAGCACCTTGCCGCCAAGGTGGGCAGGGGACAAAACTTTCAAAAGACATCTGTCTCTAAAAGGAAGCAATTTTATATGAATGTTCCATGAGTGACCCTCTAACAAAATTGCAAAAAATATTTTGCTTAACTGAGCATGATGGCCACCACAGCAAAAAACCTCAAACCTTATTCCTGTCAAATAATTTCATAATCCATCCACTGGTTAAGGAGAAGAAGTTGTTTAAAGGTTTTTTCTATTTTTAGCTCTGGCAGCCATCTAGTTCACCAGAGCGGCATAGTTTGAGCAATTTTGGTGGCGGGTCACCCAAGGAACATTCCTGTCAAGTAATTTCGAAATCCATCCACTGGTTAAGGAGAAGAAGTCGTTTAAAGGTTTTTCTATTTTTAGCTCTGGCAGCCATCTTGTTCACCAGAGCAGAATGGTTTGAGCACTATTTGTAGAGGGTCACCCAAGGAACATTCCTGTGAAGTTATTTTAAAATCCATTCACGAGTTAAGGAGAAGAAGTTGTTTAAAGGTTTTTCTATTTTTAGCTCTGGCCGCCATTTTGTTCACCTGAGCGGAATGGTTTGAGTAATTTTGGTAGAGCGTCACCCAAGGAACATTCCTGTGAAACAATTTCAAAATCCATCCACTTGTTAAGCAGGAGAAGTCGTTTAAAGGGTTTTCTATTTTTAGCTCTGGCGGCCATCTTGTTCACCCAAGCGGAACAGTTTGAGCAATTTTGGTAGAGGATCCCCCAAGGAGCATTCCTGTGAAATTAGATAAAAATCTGTCCAGCAGTTTTGGAGGAGAAGTTGTTTAAAGCAAAAGTTGACGACGGACGGATGCACGCACGCGCGGACGACGGACAAAGACCGATCCCAAAAGCTCACCTTAAGCACTTTGTGCTCAGGTGAGCTAAAAACTGGGGTTTATGGGGGTATACATAATTTTTTTTATTTCTGCTCCAAGACATAGATTGTGGATACTCTTTAGAACCGCCTCAATGTCACAGATTTTCATCAGAAAAGTAGCCATTTTGTAGATGTGAAAATGCACCATGTCGCATGGGTGAGTTATCATAATGTCATGAAATATTCATGAATTGTTGAAACACTGATGAATGCCTTTAAATGTTCATGAAAACAATCACTGACCATTTATGAGTATTTCATGAACTGCAGTATCTTGAATATTCCTTCAAATGATCATAAACATAGTCACAGATCATTCATTGGCATTTCATGAACTGCAATATTCTGAGGTCACTTCCTCTTCCTGGGACATACAAAGGAGGATACTATGAATTCACTTCCTCTTCCTGCAGCCTTGAATATGAATTGTTCATGAATTGTTCATGAACTCTATGTTTATAAATGGCTGATGAACTGCTCATAAAATGAGCATTGAACAGTTCATGAACTTAAACAGATTAAGAACAGTTGTCAGTGAATTGTCCATGAATGATTCTTGACATATTCGTTTGTTTGATTTGAGGTTTAACGTCCCCATCAACACTGTATAGGTGATTTTGGAGACGTTGCTTCCAATTTTGTGGGACTTTTACCCAACATTGAGATGAAGTGACATCTCAAGCCCTGTCGCCCAATTAAACCAATAGGGTTTATAAGCATAGATCCTCTAAGCAGTTTACTAGTACTCGTGTGTGGTCGGTTTCAGCTCTGCAGCCTATCTATTTCTTCAAGCGCCAATGGGTGGGGGCCGGATTCTTGACATATCAATGACACGTCAACTAAAATTTTATGAGTTTGTCTTTTTCAGAAGTCAAGCATTTTCATTTACCTTCATGAACAGTTCATCAATATTATATAATTTATCTGTTTGTTTGGATTTTTACAGCCCAGTCAACACTATTAAGGTCTTATCGAGTTGGTCAGTTTACCTATCCATACTTTTCCTGGGTAGGTTTATACACATATGTAAGGGATTAACCAATATAGTGCACATTCTTTTGCCAGAAATAATAATTCATGAACTGTGATTGTATATATTTCAAAGGGGAAGAAACAAAGGAACTCCTTTGTGAAATGTGGCAGAAAACATTATCCTTGAGCATGAAAAAGTGATAGAAATTGTCAATACTGATCCAATTATTAAGCACAAAACAAGGAGAAATATCATATAAAATGACAAACTAAAAATTGCTCATCCTAAAAACAATGAAATTAAGGAAACAGTTTAGCTTCAGTATTTAGGCATTGAGGCAATCCAACAGGTACCCACTTCAAGTAAAATAAGGAAATTTGTCCCTCCTTTGCCCTCAATACTTCTTATCCGGACCTATGCTCATCTGGGTTGCAGCTGTATGGTCCCTAACCAAGAAGGGCCAATGAGGACAGTCCTATAGGAGGGTGGTTAGAAATTTAAATGGCATATTGTTATAGGTACATTAATGTGTGACACAGCTCAATTAACAAAAGTTATAAGAAACTTAGGTATAACATGTTCTTCAACAGAACATCATCGCTACCTCACGGGGACATGAAATGGTGGTATCATTTTTCGTCAATGACTAGTACAAACACAACGAACATGACAATATACAATGTCTAGACAAATCGTTAAGCATTTAGAAAACATTCTTACAACCCAAGGACATGATGAACAACGTAAAAATACCCTATTGTTTACAGAACAAACATTTGTTTAAAATATATACCCCATTAAATTAAGGTTTGGTGCTCATTCTTTAAGTTTAAAAACTGACGAATAAGTCACTAATTATGACAAATACACCCACACCTCTTTCACTTTTACACTATTATTGGGTTCCAAAGCTTAAACATTTGTTAGTTCAAAACAACCATGTTATATTCAAACAAAAATGTACAGATTATATAGTAAAATGACCATTCATGGTCATTTTCTATATAATCTATACATTTTTAGGATCCACCTTTAAGCCCCCAACATATCCAAACTAGAAATGTGTCAATATGACACAGATGCCCCCGCCCACAGGCCACCTCACCCCAAAAGACTCATATTACAATAACATCTGCATTGGATAGCATAACGAAACCTTGACCTTGAGGTCATGGGACAGAGGTGGGGTTATAGCTGAATGAAACTTTTTATCTGTATCTATCATCATTCCAAATATGAAGCAATCCATCAAATGGTTTAGGAAATATGATCTCTAAAAGACATAACATAAAAATTTCTCTAAGTCTGTGACCTTGACCTTGAGGTCAGGGGTGGGGGGGGGTATGGCTGAATAAAACTTTGGACCTGTAACTATCGTCATACCAAATATGAAGCAAATCCATTATATAGTTTGGAAAATATGAGCTATTAACATGGTACTTAAATTAAAAAATTTCTATGTCTGTGACCTTGACCTTGAGGTCATGTTCATGGGTGGGGGTACTGCTGAATATCACTTTGAACCTTTATCTATGATAGCACCAAATATAAACACAATCCATCATACGGTTTGGAAAATATGAACTTTTAAAAAATCAGCATTCAAAATTTCTAAGTGTGTGACCTTGACTTTGAAGTCTTAGGCATGAGTGGGGGTATTGCCAAATAAGCCTTTGGACCTGTATCTATCATCATAACAAATCTATATAAGCCAAATCTATCATATGGTTTGGAAAATACTAGCTCTTTGAAAACTTTCACATTAAAAATTCTAAGTCTGTGACCTTTACCTTGAGGTTATCGGCATCGGTTCGGGGTATTAATGAATGAATCTTTAGACGTACATCTATCATTGTAACAAATATGAACCAAATCAATCATAAAAGTTCAGGTTCCTACTGGTACAAATATCTTAACCTGAGTTTTAAAAATTAAAAATTTCTAAGTTGGTGACCTTGACCTTGAGGTCATAGGCATGAGCAGGGGTATTGCTGAATAAAACTTTGCACCTATATCTATCATCATACCAAATATGAACCAAACCCATCTTATACTTTTGAAGATATGAACTCTTAAATAATAAGGCTCTACCTGGTACAAATATCCTAACCTGAGTTTTCAACATTAAAAATTTCTAAGTTCAAAACCTTGACCTTGAGGTCATAGGCACGGGTGTGGGTAGTGCTAAATAAAACTTTGGACCTATATCTATCATCATCCAAAATATGAACCAAATCAATCGCATGTTTTGAAAATATGACCTCTTAAAAGTTCAGGCTCTGCCTGGTACAAAAACCTTAACCGGAGTCTAACAGGATTACGTACATACACACTTTCGTACAGAAGGACGTATATTCGGACGCAAGTACACACATAAGCACATACCCACGGATGCACATACGGAAAACCGAAAAACTATATGCCCCGGGCATCATCCGATGCGGGGGCATAAAACTAGAAATGCGTCCATAGGACACGGATGCCCCTGCCTGAAAATATGTCTATATTCGTATTCATCCATAGAAAGTTATTGACCATGTTTAAGTTTTGGACCCTTTATTCGCATTTGACCTCTAAGTATGACCTTGACTTTGGAGGTAAGGACCTTGGTTTCGTGTGAAGCAGATTGTCACATGATGGCCAACATTTCTGCCAAGTAATTTCAATATCCATCCAGAGATAAGAAAGTTATTGACTGCGTTTAAGTTTCAGACCATTTTTTTTCCTTTGACCTCTAAGTATGACCTTGACCTTGGAGGTACGGATCTGGGTTTGCACGTGACACATCGTCTCATGATGGTTAACATTTCTTCGAAGTAATTTCAAAATCCATCCAGAAATTAATAAGTTATTGACTGCGTTTAAGTTTCAGACCTTTTTTTGACCTTTGACCTCTAAGTATGACCTTGACCTTGGAGGTACGGACCTGGGTTTTGCAAGTGACACATTGTCACATGATGGTTTACATTTCTACAAAGCAATTTCAAAATCCATCAAGAAATAAGAAAATTACTGACTGTGTTTAAGTTTCGGACCCTTTTTTAACCTTTGACCTCTAAGTATGACCTTGACCTTAGAGGTACGGACCTGGGTTTTGCACGTGACAGGTCGTTTCATAATGGTTAACATTTATGCCGAGTAATTTTAAAATCCATCAAGAAATAAGGAAGTTATTGACCCTGTTTAAGTTTCGGACGAACAGACGGACAGGGGCAACGCTATATGCCCTTTCCACCATTCTTCGAATGGCGGGGGCATAAAAAACATTTCATAATGAACAGTGACTTTTAGAGGTTCTGGTGTTTCGCCAGTAAATGTACAAGAATTCCACCAAAGACAAAGTCATGGCCTAATATGCGTCCAAAGGCCAAACCTGACAAACGTTTTGGTCGATGAACGGTCAGTTTTCTATATAATCTATACATTTTCATTTTGCGGATACCGGGTACATCTTTAAACACTTACATATCCAAAACCAGTGATATGAAGAAGTTGTGGTGTTTCAACAGTAAATGTACAAGAATTCCACCAAAGGCAAAATCATGGCCTATGTGACCAAGGTCAAACCTGACTTACATTTTGGTCAATGCTAGTGTCAATGCTAAATTGGGTTGACTTCAGGGTTGATGCAGATGCTGACAACTGCAGTGCCCAGTTGTTCAAAGCATCATTAGCTTAACGAGCTCATTAGTGGTCAAAATGTTAACTAATCTAGCGAGCAAAATACCTAATACAGTGGTGTTTTTTTTTTTGCAGAAAGAAAGTGAGCAGTTTTGCATTTGCAAAAGCTGCTCACATTTTTTCTGCAACAATATTAGTATAGTTACAATGACCACATGATCAAAGTTTTAATGATACATTAATTAATGATCTTGTTAATAGTTTTGAACAACTGGACCCTGGATGAACAAACAAACAATCAAATGCACAACCAAATCCGAATATTGATGCTAAAAACAAGTGTGGCAAAACACATCACAAATACATGAGCCTAGGCGGGACAATACAAAACTGGTACAGTAACCTGCATAGCATAACCAGAACTCGGGGCACAATTATCAAATAATTCCCCTATTAAGTAGCAG
The DNA here is from genome assembly GCA_963580285.1 of Lucinisca nassula. NCBI lineage: Eukaryota > Metazoa > Mollusca > Bivalvia > Lucinida > Lucinidae > Lucinisca > Lucinisca nassula. The sequence continues at coordinate 62,445,196 of OY757014.1, forward strand.
ATAGTCATTAAAACGATATGATCACTCATGTAAAAATACATGGTTTCATGGCACCGCCCGTCACTTTTGAACATTGTCAAAGATATAATCTGATTTAAATTGTTCTTACTGTCAGAAGCCAGAGGCATGTTAAAGGGGGAGTTCCAGCCTATAGTAAATTTCCATAGGGTTCTGCCCACGCACAGATTTTCATGATATTGTGCATAATTACTGCTTGGTAAATGGCTATTCATTATTTAGCTATTTCACTCTTATATCTGTTTTCGTTTTAAATCTATAATGTTTTGTTTATGTCCACATCTGAAAGTAGGGGTACCCCCAAACTAGTGTATATATACATTCCCACTTTTGATGCTTTGGAGTTATTTTGTTCTCAGGCATCACTGTAGTCATCTGTGATTATCATTGTATCATATTTAGCATTGTTTAGGCAAAGTTCGATACATCATGCTCAATTTCATATGGAACAGACACCAGAATTCACAACCAGAAAATCTTTTGGAGTATGTTTGACGTTTGGTTTCACACTGTTGCAGTTCTTGTCACCCCATCATTTTAATATGAAAATTGACCATATATATGTAGAACATTTTATCAAACTTTCTTGAAAATCTGAGGCCGGTAACATACCGCATTTGAACATTGAATAGTAATGGTCAGAGATTTAAATTGTTTCAAACAATTTGTAGTTATCATATGGTGCGATTTTTTCAATCGAAAAATTGCTCGCCAATATATTATAAACATGAATATATGTATGTTTATATGATGGTGTATAGTGTGAGCTCATATATAATCAGCATTTGTATCAATTATGATGCCCTGATGAACACCAAAAACACAATTCATTTCAAGCTTTCGTTAACAATTCAATCAGATCTTATTTAAAAACTACTTCATTTTAGAACAATTTTTGCATTACTGTAATTCTAAATAGAAGTGGAGGCAATGCTGATGCTTAGTATGACAAAGATTGTTGAAATGGCAAGTAAACTGGATAGTTCTGTAAACCAGACAATTTTACTTGACTCTAATAAGTATGCATAACTGAAGCAGTGATCTTAAAAAGTTTGAAAAGTCTGATGCTCATACTGGAATGACACAGGTTGCTTGAATGTCCAAGACTAATGATGTTTGCATTATGTTTCAGCCAGGTAGGTCAAAATAACACAGACAATATTTTCTGATCTTTTGGCCCACTGTATACACAGATTACTGTAGACAAAATGGTACTGTTGTTTTTGGCTCACTCTGACAATGCCCCTTCAGTCTACTTCAATCGCACTAACTGTCACCTTGTAAGAAAGTTATATTCTTAAATATGATCATCTATGTTCTAAAATATGATCCAGAAAACAAGCAGTTATTTTTGGAAAGCATTAATTAATATAATAGAGAAAACTTAATTCAACTTTCAAACACTTTCACAATTTAAAATAGCAAACAGTACATGTGCTAGCAGTATTTTAGAAAAATGTGAAGCCAGCTGCACTGATTTTGATTCAGCCAATGTGCTAGTGGTACAGCAAACAAGTGGTTCATTTTCACCCCCGTCCATTGGGGCTTGAAGAAATTGATTTGGCTGCAAGTTGCTTCCACACAGAGCTAAAACTAACCAAACACGAATGCTGGTAAACCGCTTAGAAGGACTAAGCTTGCCCAGGCAAAGTGGTGTGAGTCAGGCCGTCCAATGTATATAAGCCTTGTAGTTTCATAGGGTGGCAGGGCTTGAGATTTCATTTCATCTCAATGTCGGGAACAAGTCCCACAAAATTGAAAGCAGCATCTCCAAAATGACCTAAAGAGTGTTAACGGGGATGTTAAACCTCAATACAAACAAACGAACAAGCCATTTGTAAAACCGATGAATACAGAGCCAGAAAAAATAACATAGATGACAAGTATTGCATATATAAGACTACATATGCAAATGGTATTTCTGCATCTAAATACAATATCAGCTATCAAATAAACATTTTACAGCAACTTGCCTTCCATCTATATTATTTCGGGAAATGTATGCAAGATGATAAATGTGCAAATAGTTTCAGTGTGACTTGTTATGCATTTATTTTGAAGACTAAAACATTGCAGCAAACACTTTTGCCTATGTTATAATGAACCTAGAAAAAAATGCCGAAACTGCTTTTAATTGTCTCACAAAACCTTTGGTGTGTGTGTGCTTGTGTGTGTGTGGGGGGGGGGAGGGGGGGAGAGAGCAACGTGCAAGTCTAAGAAAAAATACCAATACATGGACTGATCAATAATAAGAACAAATCAGAAAATCAGCCTGTCCTTTCACAGATGGCAAATTATTGACTGCTGTTTTATTTTAAAGAGGAAAATGTCAACAATAAAAACAATTAAGGAAACAACAGGATTATGAAAGTATTTTATTTAGCAAACTCAATACACCATTGTGTATTACTGACATTAATATCTTTGTATTGCGGGTTTAAAAAAGACCAAATAAAATAGGGTAAAAAATATCCACCTTGTCTTATTCCTATTGTGTCATAATACATTTTTTCAGCATAACCGCTTTTGCAATGCTGTAAAGACTAACACTCATCGTGATCACTGTATGAGTGCATTACATTTTTCTCTCTGCTAATGTATGTTCACATCTACTATTTAAAACCCAAACTAAAAATCATTCTCTGTCGAACAGTGTTTTTTTGTATGTGTGTGTGTGTGGGGGGGGGGGGGGGGGGGGGGGTGCAGGGGCGGAATTACGTAAATGCATATGCTAAGCTTTGCATGATAAGGTGACACTATATGGTCATAAAAATACAATAAACATATACTTAAAGAAAATCTGGTCCCCTGATATTGCAAATGACTTCATCCTAAATATATACCTAAACACATATCTGGCAATCAAAAACAATGTTACCGGTTTCTGATTTTTTAAAAAATTGTTTGCTATATAGAGGATAATATGTGGCCTATTTTATGTGTAATATCTTGGGGTGACAAGATCAGTAACACATCTAACACTTGGGATAAACATTTTACTTTTTATAAGTTTTCATGAAAAATTTAAGAAATTTTGTAAATAAATTCATCAGAAAAATTAAAAGACCTAGACACATTTATATTTTTGGTATTATATGAATCCTTATAGAGTTCTGTTGCCAATCAAAGCAACAGAATTTGAAAACGATCGCGCTTGTTGATTTAAGAATGAAAAGTTCACAGGTGTGTATGACCTCTACAGGGGATTACCTCAGGGAGCTCTCCTGAGAACTATAGTAATTAATCAAATAAAACAAAGTTATATATATAGTTGATAGACCTAAAGTAAACAACAACTGAAGTTTCAAGAAAATCTGTGCGTGGGCAGATTTGGAACTCCCCCTTTCAAATAAAATGAGCACTTGTGTAAAATTGTAAACTGAGGTCAGATTCTGACTTCTGACTTGTCCACAAACACTTTTATCTTGACTCGGCCCTCATTTTACACTTAACCCTTTGGTACTGAAAACCCCAAAACGGGTAAATGGCAAACAGTGCAGGCCCAGATTAGGGCCGCCACTGTTTGCTAAAAATTCAGTCATTTTCCAAATAAATTTTGATGAAAACACAACCTGACATCCCTAAATTTTGAAATGAACTCCTGCAATATATGAGGAAGATTCCATTTGGTACAAAAAGGGTTAAAACCGAAGCCACTGAAACAAATATTCATAATAATCCAGTTACAATATCCCTTCTCATAACCTTTCTATATTCTTTAACATTGAATGTACTTTCTGTTTATTGCATACTACTCTAGACTGAAACCCTACGTCAGTCTAATCATTTTTCAATGATTGATTTCAGTCAGGGAGAGAAAGTGAAAGTTTTGGCTTGATCAATGAATAATCTGTTTTAATACTTGAATAAGTTTTCAAATCAAACAGGTTAGACTTCGTCTGAGAAACTTATAGAAGTTTGACCTATTAATCCACTATTTATAATTTGTTTTCATACGAGTGTTTATACTATATGTTTATCCTACACTCCAATTCAACGTGTAACAATTGCAAAGAGAATATCAATATTTAATGGAATATGTTCATTTCCTGTTTGAGTTGCCAAGGGCGGTTGAAAATGAGCAAACGATAACAAAATGCTATGACCATAAGATATACATCCAATATAGTCCAATAATTGTTTGTTAGAATGTCTGAGAATAACCCTCATTTTGAGTAAATACAATGCTCATGTTAGTCTGCTAACAATAGGATTTATTGTCCATGCAGTAATATAATTTACTATTTGACATGAAATAAAAATGTGTCACATATTTCTTTTTTCGATAGCAGTTTAAACAATTTAATAGCAACTTTATAAATATCATTTTATTTCATCCTCAGTTATCAAACTTTCAAATCATATAATGCAAACCTAATTTACCGTAATCATTAGACCACACAATTCAGGACATAATTATATTTTTGGGTCTACTGTTTGTCAATCAACCTAAACTTACTATACATGACTTTCTCATCCAGGTAATTGTTTTTACAGACAAGAGGGCCATGATGGCCCTGGATCGCTCACCTGATCCTTATGGTAGGTAATATTATATAAAGGTGGAGTGGAGGGTATGAGCAATTTTTCTGACAGTGACTCAAGGAACATTTCAAAATCAATCTAGCTAAATAGGAACTTAAGTCATTTTAAGTGTTAGAAGAAGCCATCTGATCAGGATCTTCATTGTCATTCAGCTCATGAATTTGTTGCAATAATTTGCATCAAGTAATCTGATTGGTTGATAATCAGTAGTGGGTGTGGCATATTTACTAAACCGAAAAAGAAACACAACTTCTTAACTCAAAAGATTTTCATGCAACCATCAGGTTGACTGAAAAATCATTTTGCGATTTACTTTCATACTTTTTAAACTTTCTTGTGGAGAAAACATTTGGGCGATGTCTGTACAGATTAATGCTCCACTTGGCAATTCGTTGTTTTAAACATTTCCTTGTGCAGTACATTAAATGTATACAGTAACTTCATCATATTGGCATATTGTGTTACCTGGAGTTTAGGTTTCAAAGTCCGATAAAATTTCTCTACGGAATATGGTACGTTTGACACAAGATCAATGTAACCTAGCGGTCCAAATGCTTCTACGTGGGACATCTCAGCCTGTCATCCCCAGGAACTTTGAAGTGAGTAAATCGACAATAACTCGCTTGTACCAGCGTCTACGTCAAACAGGAATGACAAATGACAGGCCCAGAAGTGGACGTCCACGCATCACGATATGTCGACAGGGCTGATAACCCACCTTCGTAATCGGTTCCGTACGGCCGTCGAGGCGTCTCCGGTGACACCTGGAACGCACAACAATCGAATAAGTGCAGATACTGTCAGGACTCGCCTTCGAGAGTTTAACTTACGTCCTCTTTGTCCGTATGTTGGTATGCCATTAACACCACGACGACATCAGGTTAGAATGGAGTGGCTCACGCAACATAGGCCAAACCTGTTTCCCCTTTGTTAGTGGCATAGCGTAATGTTTTCTTACGAGTCCAGGTACTTGTTGTACAGAGCTGACGGTCATCAATGTGTGTATAGGCGTGACAGAGAGAGTTATCGTGACAATTGTTTGGTTGAACGTGATCGATTTGGAGGCAGTTTGTTGATGGTGTGGGCTGGCATATCTAATTGTCATAGAATGCCCCTGGTATTCATTGAGGGATCTTTGATGGCTCAGCGTTAGGTTGACGTCGTATTACGACCGGTAGTTGTTCCATATGTACGACAGCACAACGTTACCTTTCAATAGGATAATGCTAGGGCGCATGTAGCAAGGCTCAGCATGGCGTTTCTTCAGGAAAACGTTGACGTGATGCACTGACCTCCGTCAGTCCCCGCCCATCGGGGCTTGAAGAAATATATGGGCTTCATGATGCTTCCATGCAGAGCTGAATTTGACCCGCACACGAGTACTGGTAAACCACTTAGAGGATCTAAGCCTGCCCAGACAAAGCAGTGCGCACAAGTCAGACCGTACATGCTTATAAACCCTATTGGTTTCATTGGGCGACAGGGCTTGAGATGTCATTTCATCTCAATGTCGGGTAAAAGTCACACAAAATTGGAATCAACGTCTCCAAAATGACCTTTACAGTGTTGACGGGGACGTTAAACCTTAAATCAAACAAACAAACAAACACTGGCCTCCGTATAGTCCAGATCTCTCTCCTATAGTACATTTGTGGGACGTCTTGGATAGGCGCGTACGTAACCGCTCCCCAGCTGCCAACAATGCGTCAAGTCTTGCATCTCGCGCTCATACAGGAGTGGAATGCTACTCCCCAGGCAGAGATCAATTGTTTAATCCTGTCCATGACCAGACGTGTGCGTGCAGGACTGAATGCAAACGGAGGACATACTTGCTATTAACTGCTTATGTTTTGAACTTGTGAAATGACTACCTCTATGACAAAACGGATTTGTGTTCCAAACTTTCTCACTGGAAATTGAGCTCTCCATGGTAGTTACATTCAGGAATGATTATATTACTGCCTTATTAAATCAATTTTTTGCAAACATGATTATTTCTGCAAATACTAGCATTTACATTTGGAGTTGCATTTCTTTTTCGGTTCAGTATATAAATATTCAGCAGGTCAATGGTAAATGAAAATTGGGAATTTCTAGCTCTATCGGGTCAGTTAGCAGCCATTGAAAACAATGTCCTATTTGACAGATATATATTTTTCGATATGGGTTGAGTAGGGTTTAGCATTGCATGTTTTGATTTATTTTGGTATAATATTGCACATTTTGATGTATTTTGATATGACTATTTGATAAAGCATGTTTAAAGATAGCAGATATAGCGGTTGTATTTGGGTGAATTAGGACTTGTACTGTCAACCTTATTTTGCTTAAATAGTTCTCCTAGTATTCTTATACCAGAACATGAAAGGACAAAAATGTTTACAAACTCTTAGAAGGATTAATTTGTTAACATAGATAGATGCAGAGCAAGAATCAAGCTGCAACATTTTGAAGTTTATCTTACTCCTACTGCTGCACTGATTGTCGATTGTCGTTTTCAGTGATCACAATCCACTAAATGAAAAACAAAAATCAGCGGTTACTCAGGTGGTGTCTTATGCTACAAGAGTATAATTTAGACATAAGACATATCAGAGGGAGAGATAACATTATCCCTGATGCCCTTTCAAGAGCTTGAGCAGTGTCAGGAATGTGTTTGTCTTTCATACTGAAGTGGATTGTATATACATGTAATTTTATATGCTATGTTCAATATTTTATTATTCTTAAAGCCAAAGAAAGCTTTAATACATAAATCTTTCTTTTCCTCGAAGAGGGGGAGTGTTATGCATAAGAATTTATTTTTCTGATTCCCACTTTCACCCCACTGGGTGACCTAATAGTGCTAGAACTTTCTGGAAAGAAATGAGTCAGAGATTAATTTTATTTGAAAACAACTTGTTCACAAGGAAAAGTACTTTTGGAAACTTCCAGAAAGTTCAGGTTTGCATTATTAACCCTCTAGAACGTTAAAGAGAATTCTTAGGGTCTATAAAAGAGCTTGATTTTTCTCTTTGTGTCAGACATTGGAGTTTGATGTTTGGGTTTTTAAGAAAAGTTATTTCTAAATTCTGTGTTGGATTGTCAAAGGATATTATATTTCATTTCGGACTGGGAATTCTGTGGGATCAAGGAAAATAGATTCATTCAGGATATTTCATAACAGAGCTAAGTACATTTAATTTTCTTACTTCTACAGGTTAAAGATTGTTTGCAAATAAATTTTGTTAAATCTTTCCAAAAGGCTTGTTTGCTTTATCTTTCTGCCTGGCTCGTAACACTGACCAGCAGACAAATGAATGAATGACTGAACATTTGACAAACAAACGGATGGATGGACCAACGAACAGGGGCAACGTTATGTGCCCTTCCACAATTCTTTGAATTGGGGGAGGTAACAGCAATCTCCCTTGCAACTTTCAACAGCCAGCCTTGCCCAAATGTAATTTTAACAGTAAACCAATATTAGTTGAAAGCCCTGATGACATAAGATACACCTCACCCAACAACCCCAATTTAAGGGATCCTTAATGATCCTAAGTATTGGGACAGACAGGCCTGAGCAAACAGTGCATATTCAGATCTGTGTGTGTGTACGCACATCCGTCACGTTTCTATGGAATGGATCTCCTCTGAAACTGGTTAAGGTACACTTTTCAAACTTTGCCTGTGGATAGTACATGGGATGTAGATGGCACTGGGCTACTTTTGGCATGACCTTGACCTCAATATAACCCCACGGTCAAAGGTCAAAAAGTATGATTTTGCCATATCTTCTAAACTATTGGGAGTTACACTTCTGAAACTTTGGTTATTGGATGGCCATTGCAATATAAAATAAATTGGGCTACTTTTGGTGTGACCTTGACCTCAACATGATCCCAAGGTCAAAGGTCATAAAGTATGACTTGTCCATATCTCCTAAACTATTGGAGTTACACTTCTGAAACTTTGCTTATTGGATGGCCCTTGGAAAAAAAGAATATATTGGGCTACTTTTGGTGTAACGCCCTCAACATGACCCGTAGGTCAAAAGTCAAAAAGTATGATTTTGCCATATCTTCTAAACTACTGGAGTTACACTTCTGAAACTTTGGTTATTGGATGGCCCTTGGAATATAAAATAAATTGGGATACTTTTGGTGTGACCTTGAGCTCAACATGAAACATGACCCCAAGGTCAAAGGTCAAAAAGTATGGCTTTGGCATATCTTCTAAACTAATGGAGTTACACTTCTGAAACTTGGTTATCGGATGGCCGTTGCAATATAGAATAAGGTGGACCTCAACATAACCCCAAGGTCAAAGGTCAAAAAGTATGACTTTGCCATATCTTCAAAAATATAAGAGTTACACTTGTGAAACTTTGCTTATCAGTTAGTCTATGTTCTTTGCAACATTTTTTTAACTGACATGTAGTTTGGGCTAGCTGATACTTAGTCATTAGTGTTATTCATAGAAAAAGTGGGTACTTGCGATGATGGTATACCATCGACTGCCCGGTCTAGTTTTTACTATCTTAAGAAGTTGAAATTGTTCTAATGAATGACCTGCAGCCCCAATCCATGTTTTTCAATAAATAAGACGTAAAGCATATGTCCCGTCTGTGGGAACCAAATCTGCATTCTGGGCAGTGGCGGTTCGGCATGGCCCTGGAACACCCTGAGGGACCCTCAGGTTGGCATAAAAGCATATGGCTGAAAGAAGTCTGCTCAAGAAATATTTCTATAAAAATATGTCTAAATATCTGGTTTGGCAGCAACTGCCATTTTCGTACTTTCCCCATTATAAGTCTATAGAAACTCTAAGCTGCCATAGCAACCAAACTAAAAAGCTGATTTTCATGAAAAAAATAACAAAAACACTTTCAATTCCCCAACCCAAGCATGTTACCAATGAAATTTAGGCCCTATCGGCCCAGTGGTTTCAGAGGAGATGTTGTTTGAAAGTGTTGACGCCATACGACATCAGACCACAACGACAGACAACTGCCTTTTCTAGCTCCCCACCCCCAACCCTTAGGCTCTGGTGAGCTAAAGAACGAGTTGTCATCTGCTCTAGGAATTTATGTAGCAGTTGAAGGGTTAACAATCAAAGTCCATCCATCCTCTGGACAAGGACCTCAAAAGTCACAGACACAAGCATATGTCAAGATAATAGAGGGATGCCGTAAAAAATCCTAATAATTCAGACACCTTGAGTACTTGCTGTAATTCTCCTCAAATTATAGCAAATTTGTTTCATGATCCAGCAAGGAAACTAAAAAGTGCCAACGGAATTGCAAACAGTGTAGACCCTGATCAGACTGCACCTGGGTCTGTACTGTTTGCGTATAATATTGTAAGCCTGTCTGTCCCAATACTTTGAATTGTTATTGTATTACTCTTTGTCTCAACGCTGTATTTATACCCTTAATATGCCAATCACAACAATTTTGGTCTGCTTTGTGGTCTGCTGGTTACTTTAAAAGTCATTGTTGCAAACTGTGGACCCAGATCAGACTGCTCCTATTGGAGCAGTTTGATCAGGGTCCACACTGTTTGTCTATATGCTAAAATATATTTGAAAAATTTGCAAAACAAAATCAGCTGACAACATAAACAGACAACAGTTTAAGATGCAGTTTTTCTTGGCAACTTAAATTTTTCCACTGGAAAATATGGAATTTCCTTAATCCATCAATGTCCTATCAAACTGGTCCTTACAATCATTTGCTGTTATTATATTACTTTCAATATTCACTTGCATCTTCACACATAAATCCATACTTATTTATAAGCAGCTTCTGTAACTTTATTGTAATGGCTTAAAGGCAAGAATATTTCCCCCACTATGTAGTAGTAGTAATCATTTAACTAGTCGTATTAATCTGATTCAGCCATTCATTGATCTTTCATCACAATATCCTTGCATGTGACACAAAAATCACCAGATCAAAGATTTACTGCAGCAGTTTCTCTGCTGCTGGTTTTGTTTTTTTATTTTGAATGTTTTTTGTTGTTCAATATTCTAGATCCCGTCACTTAATATGAAGTGATCTTCAATCAAAACGGTGGGGGAAATTGGTTTGATGTTTTAACTGCCAAGTCAACAATATTAGGTCATGTCATCTTCCAGAGTGGTATTAATCTCCCTTGAAGGAAAGTCTCGAAATCCATTTTGTTTATTTGTTTGTTTGATTTGAGGTTTAACGTCCCTGTCAACACTGTAAAGGTCATTTTGGAGACGTTGCTTCCAATTGTGTGGGACTTTTACCCGACATTGAGATTAAATGACATCTCAAGCCCTGTCGCCCAATGAAACCAATAGGGTTTATTAGCATGGACGGTCCACCTCGAACCGCGGTTCCTGGACAGGCTTAGATCCTCTAAGTGGTTTACCAGTACTAGTGTGCGGGCCAGATCAGTACTAGTGTGCGGGCCGGATTCAGCTCTGCTTGGAAGCATCATGCAGCCCATATATTTCTTTAAGCCCCTATGGGCGGGGGCTTCGAAATCCATTATGTGAAGGTAGAGAAGAAGACATTTTTTTCAGGTATACCTTGAAGATACTGGATATTGCACTACCAAGTGCACTTCGGGATACATAACGACAAAAAGTCTCAGAAATATCTGTGATGACAAAACTTGAAATCTTTTTTATTGATAACCCTTAAAGGACAACCTCCCTTATCTTGCTGTTCACAACAACCCCTACCTTTGCAAACAGTGTAGATCCAGATCAGATGGCTTCTGAAGAAGCCATCTGATCAGGATCTACACTATTTGGCATTCAATTTATGAATTTGTAGCAATAAATTACATTAAGTAATTTGTAGCAATAAATTACATCAAGTAATTTGATTGGTTGGTAGACAGAAATGGGTGTGGCTTAAATGAATATTTAGCAAGATAAGGGTTAAGGTCAATCAAGACAATTATAGTGGACAGCATTTCCAAACATTGTTTTCAAACAAGCACCTGCAAAGGACCAGGTCCATCAGGCACCAGCTATATGGGAGTCTTGATAATTCATAACCTCGCAGCTGCAATCATCCGTAATGGCAAGGTACCATAAAACAGTTTCATTGTTAAATGTCTCTACAAGGGCAAAGGGGGCCCATTAGACAGGGACAACAACCGTGGTCTCAAGCTGACAGAGCAGGTCATGAAAGTCTTGGCGAGGATTGTGGATGGCCTCATCAGACAGTTGGTGTCGATCGATGATTCCCAGTTTTGCTTCGCCCCAGGCAGAGGCACAACAGATGCAATCTGTGTTATAAGGCAGCTACAAAGAGAAGTATCTGACTGCCAAGGGACTCTACATGGCTTTCGTTTACCTGGAGAAGGGGTTTGATAGAGTGCCTTGGAAGATCATCTGGTGGGCACGGAGAAACCTTGGAGTGGACGAGTGGATTGCGTGGCTGGTCCAAGGGATGTATGCTAATGCACAGAGCCGTGTCTGTGTTGGTGACAGTGAGTTACAGTGAAGAGTTCTAAGAGAACGTCGGTGTTCATCAAGGCTCCGATCTCAGCCCTCTGCTTTTCATCATTATGCTAGAAGTCTTGTCACGCGAGTTCCATTCTGGAGTCTCCCCTCGGAAAAAACTCAATGCCGATGACCTTGTTATCATAGCTGACTTGAGGAATGTGTCAGGAGGCTCTTAACTTGGAAAGAAGCTATGGAGGAGAAAGGGCTTAGAGTCAATGCGAGAAAGATGAAAATCATGATCTGTGGTACTGGCCTGGACCTCTTGCAGAGTTCAGTTGAGTTCCTATGCACCCTATGTCGCACTGGAGCAGCATCTTTTGCAATGGTTGCAAGCTCTGGGTGCACAAGAAATGCAGTGGGCTCAAGCACTTAAAGGAGGACCCTGATTACACTGGTGTACACGGTGACAGGGATCTGGACGTGCCTTAGACGGTAGACCACAAAAGGAAGACCATTTCGGACCTGACAAGCTAGAGGTGGTACATAGCCTCCTTTTGCTACTTAGGAGACATGCTCTCTGCAGCCGGTGACTGTGATCTTTCGACCAGATCATATGTGAAAACAGCCTGAGCTGCTACCAGTTCTCTCTTCCCCCCACCTCTCATTCAAGACATGTGGCCGTCTGTACAGCTCTTGTGTGTAAAGTGCAATGCTCCATGCCAGCGAGACTTGGCCAGTGACAAAGCCAAACCTCCAACGTCTGCAGCAGAATGCAGGGCAATGATCAGTCATATCTGCAATATCCAGCCGCAAGACTGTCACCATCAGGTCCAGTGAGCCTTTTATCATACCCCTGACTTAACAATCTTCAAAACACTCGGCTGGCTTCCCATCAAACCGCATGTTTGGCAAACAGTGACAACCCTGATCAGATGTCACATTCTGCAGCATCTGACCTGTTTGGGATTTATAAATAATTTTGTTGATGGTTGTTTATACATATTAAGAAACCACTTTTGCTTCGCTTTTAACCTTAACTTTGCATTGAATATAGGATATTTGCAATATCTAATAAATAAAGAAGTGGGCCATGATGACCCTGAATTGCTCACCTGATCCACACTGAAGCAATGAAATGGTAGGTGATACAGTAAGGTGCCTTGTCAGAAGGAAAATGCATGCCAAATATGAAGGCTCAAATGGTTCAAAAGTTATGATAAAGTAGATCAAAGGTCAAGGTCACAGATCAAAGATTTTGTATGGATGTGAATCCATTGTCACAAGGAATATACATGCCAAATATGAAGGCTCTATCTCAAATGGTTCCAAAGTTTTGATTAAGTAGGTCACAGATCAAGGTCACAGGTCAAATTTTTTTGCATGAGTGAGAAGACCTTTTCAGAAAGGAACATACATGCAAAATATGAAGGCTCTACCTTAAATGGTTCAAAAGTTATGACAAAAATGATCAAAGGTCAAGGTCACAGGTCACAAATTTTGCATGGTTGAGAAGCGCTTGTCACAAGGACCCTGCATGCCAAATATGAAGGCTCTATCTTAAATGGTTCAAAAGTTATGAGAAAGAAGGTAAAAGGTCAAGGTCACTGGTCAAAATTTTTTGTGTGGGTGAAAGTCGTTGCCACAGGGAACATACATGCCATATATGAAGGCTCTACCTCAAATGGTTCAAAAGTTATGATAAAGTAGGTCACATGTCAAGGTCAAGGTAACAAGTCATTTTTGTATGGCACAAGGAAACTACATGCCAAATATGAAGGCTCTATCTCAAATCCTTCAAAACTTATGTCAAAGTAGGACAAAGGTCAAGGTTTTAAGACAAAATTTTTTGTACGGGTGGGAAGACCTTTTCACAAGGAACATACATGCCAAATATGAAGGCACTATCTCATATGGTTCAAAAGTTATGTTAAAGTAGGTCAAATGTCAAGGTAAAGGTCACATTCTATGTATGAATAGGAAACCCTTGTCGCAAAGAACCTACATGCCAAATATGAAGGCTGTATCTCAAATGCTTAAAAAATTATGACAAAGTAGGTCAAAGGTCAAGGCGATGGTTCAAAAATTTGGAATGGTTGGGAAAACATTGTCACAAGGAACATACATGCCAAATATGAATTCTCTATCTCATATGATTCATAAGTTATGATAAAGTAGGTCACAGGTCAAGGTCACAGGTCAAATATTTTTATATGACAAGGAATCTACATGCCAAATCTAAAGGCTCTTTCTCAATCGGATATGACAAAATAACCTACTGATCTACTTTTTGATTTGACATGACCCATATTCCAACTAATCTGAGATATTGTCCAGATGATCATTCTGAGCAAGATTTATGATTGGACTAAAACTATGGCCTCTTGGATGGTTCCCAACGTTTTCTTTTTATTTGACCTGCCGACCTTCTTTTTGAACGCACAGGACCCATATTCAAACTTGACCCAGATATTGTCAAAATGATCATTCTAAGCAAGTTTGATGATGATCGGACCAAAACTGGGGCCTCTAGTGTTAATAAGGTTTTCCTATGATTTGACCTACTGACCTACTTTTTGACCCCACATGACCCAAATTCTAAATTTAAAGAGGTATTGTCAGGATGATTATTCTGAGCAAGTCTGAGGATGATTGGACCAAAACTGGGGCCTCTAGAATGTTAACAAGGTTTTTCTATGATTTGACCTACTTATTGACCAGACATTACCAATATTCGAAATTAACCGAGATATTGTCAAATGATCATTCTGAGCAAGTTTGATCACGAACAGACCAAAACTGTGGCCTCTACAGTGTTCACATTTTTCTATGATTTGACCTACTGACTTTTTGACCCGACATGACCGGTATTCGAACTTGACCGAGATATTGTCAAGATTATCATTCTGGGCAAGTTTGATGATGATAGGACCAAAATTGTGGTCTCTAGTGTGTTCACAAGATTTTTCTAGGATTTGAACTACTGACCTACTTTCTGACCTGATATAACCCATATTCGCACCTTTCCTAGATATTGTCAAGATGATTATTCTGAGCAAGTTTGATGAAAATTAGTCTAAAATTGCAGTCTCTAGAGTGTAAACAATGTTTTTCTACAATTTGACCTACTTTTTGACCCCATATGACCCATATTCTAACCTGACCTAGATATTGTAGGGATGATCATTGTGAGCAAGTTTGATGATGATTTGACCAAAGCTGTGGCCTCTAGAGTGTTAATAAGGTTTTTCTATGATTTGACCTGCTGACCTACTTTTTGACCTGACATGACACATATTCAAACTTGACTGAGATATTGTCAGGATGATCATTTTGAGCAAGTTTGAGGATGATTGGACCAAAACTGTGGCCTCTAGAGTGTTAATAACAAGGTTTTTCTATGATTTGACCTACTGACCTATTTTTTTGGCCGATATGACCCATAATCGAACTTGACCGAGATATTGTCAGGATGATTATTCTGAGCATGTTTGAGGATGATTGGACCAAAACTGTGGCCACTAGAGTGCTAACAAGGTTTTTCTGTGGTTTGAACTACTGACCTACTTTTTGACTCGAAATGACCCATATTCGAACTTGACCGAGATAATGTAAGGATGATCATTCTGAGCAAGTTTGAGGATGATTGGACCAAAACTGTGGCCTCTAGAGTGCTAACAAGGGTTTTCTGTGGTTTGACCTACTGACCTACTTTTTGACCCGACGTGACCCATATTCAAACTTGACCAAGATATTATCAAGATGATCATCCTGAGCAAGTTTGAGGATGATTGGACCAAAATGGTGGCCTCTAGAGTGTGAACAAGGTTTTCTTTTTATTTGACCTGGTGACCTACTTTTTGACCTGACATGACCCATATTCGAACTTGACCGACATACTGTCATGATGATCGTTCTGACCAAGTTTGATGATGGGATCAAAACTGTGGCCTCTAGAGTATTAAAGAGAAAAGTTTACAGACGCATGACGAAGGACGACGCCGGACATCTCACAGTCACAAAAGCTCACCATGACCTTCTGTCAGGTGAGCTAATAAATAAATAAAGTTTGTGAAATATATGATAAATAGATTAAGATATCATACCCCATATCCATTACGATAACACACCCGTGCGACACTGCGCATTTTTTCACATCTTCAAAATGGCTACTTTTCTGATAAAAATTATGGTACTTTTCTTATTCCTAACATAGGTTGTGGGTGCTCGTTAGAATGGCCTAATTGAGGCGGTTCTAACGAGTATCCACAACCTATGTCTTGGAGCAGAAATAAGAAACATAATGTATACCCCAGTAAACCCCAGTTTTCTCTATATAAAGTGGGGTTTAGGGGGGTGTTCATTTCACAGACTTGTTCACGTGATGCAGCCCTCGACCCATATCAGCCCGAGAGTCTTGATAATATGATAATATGGGATATGATATGAAAAATGCCATATGATAATCTCTATATAAAATGCTTAAAATATTCTGGACCATTCAATATCATATAGCTGTTGCAACAAATCCTATAAACCATATTAATTTGACATTTACAATATCCTTTTTGAAAAGTATAAAGTCTGATTTACATATATCATATTTCACAAAATCAATTCCAAGGCAACTGAAAAATGTCTAAAAAAAGAAATACCATATTACAGTAGATATTGTTACATCATGTGAACATGAAATGAACACCCCACTTAAACCCAACTTTATATAGAGAAAACAGGGGTATAAATAATTTTTCTTTTTTCTGCTCCAAGACATAGGTCGTGAGTACTCGTTAGAACCGCCTCAATGAGGCCGTTCTAACGAGCACCCACAACCTATGTTTGCAGTACTATAAATAAGAAAAATATCACCAGAAAAGTAGCCATTTTGGAAATAAGCAAAACGCATAATGCCGCACAGGTGTGTTATCGTAATGATAATTCAACTTACTTATGCATATTCACAGCATTACAAAAACACGCCTATATAGTTTGGACCCCCTTGAACCCCACTTTTATATAGTAAAACTGGGGTTTCTGGGGGTATACCTTATTTTTCTTATTCATGCTCTAAAATATAGATTGTGGGTACTCGTTAGAACCGCCTCAATGAGACGGTTCTATCGAGTGCCCACTATCTATATTTTGAGCAGAAATAAGAAAAATATCACAATTTTTCATCATAAAATTTTCTTTTTTTCGGCGATAAAGGTGGCAATGTATTTGTATAGGCGTGTTTGCGTAATGATAACGCGTCGAGGTGTCAGAATACTAAGGGTAAATATGATAAAAACAGAAGGTGCTGAGCCTGAATTACCTATTTTGGATATTTCAGATCTCTGACATGACCATAAAGCAATCAAGATTCAAACACCATTTTGTACTAGTCAGCGGACCCCTCCATATTGTTACATATCGGACAAGTTTGTTCATCATTTAACCCTTATACTGCTGCATAAAATGAGCCACTCCCATAGCTGATTATCAACCAATCAAATTACTTGATATAATTTATTTGTTCAATTCACAAACTGCATGACAAATAGTGTAGATCCTGATCAGATGGCTTCTTCAGAAGCCATCTGATCTGGATCTACACTGTTTGCAAAGGTAGGGGTTGTCATGAACAGCAGTATAAGGGTCAGAATTGACTTGAAAATGGCTGAACAAGTGAATGTTTTGCCAACAGTGAAGGCCCTGATCAGTCTGATCTGAGCTTCCACTGGTTGGCAAAGACCCGTTTTGACGTTTCCAGTATAAAATGGGTTAACCTTTATCCTGCTCAACACACATTCAGTTTACAAACTGCATGACAAACAGTGTAAATCATGATCAGATGGCTTCTTCCGAAGTCTTAGTGAACTGGATTTACACTTCTGCAAAGTAGGGGTTGTCATGATTTGGAGGATAAGGGTTTCTCTGAGAAGCCCTCCACAGCAACTAAATGAGGAGGGGGAGGCAATTCCTTCCTGCCACGCTTACAAATTCCACCCCATTTCACTCCACTCTGCTCTTCTCCCTAACACATTTAAATTACCCCCTTTCTGAGTCCCAGAGCATTACCGGTAATTAAGCAAATGCATTTAACTATATCTCTGTTTTTCCATTAACTACAATACACATTTTTCGTTCTCTCCCCTATTTCTCAGTTAACAATTATTCACTATTATGCCATAAATTCCAGAAAATCATCACAAATTATTTCTGCACCAATAACCTTGGAACAATTCCTAAAGCAGAATTAAGTAAGTTTCCTGCGCCTAATATAATCCTCCGAATTATTGCATTTTAACCACCACAAACTGTTACAGAGTTGCAGACTGTGTTTTCAGCTCTTTTCTTCTTAGAAGAAACCGGGCTTGGCATTTGATGTGAACTGTCTTGCAGAAAATTCACACTAAATGCCAAGCCTGATTTGCCAGATGATTTATATGAGTAAAAAAAAAATAACAAATTGCATTTGCTACACTCTTTCTTTGTAAGTTAATTTTCAGTAACATATACTAATGAATATTCGACACCCTTTTTGTGTCTAAGTTAATTTCCTGTTAAATCATACTGTTAACCCATTCAATACCAGAAACCCCTAAAGGGGTACCTTGGCAAACAGTGCAGGCCCAGATCAGACGCCGCAGAACGCGGCGTCTGATCAGGGCCTACACTATTTGCAAAAAGTTAAGCCATTTTCCAAATCAATGTTGAAGAAAACACAACCTAACAACCCTAAATTTCGAAATGGACTCCTGCTGTATATAAAGTGGAAGATTCCATTTGGTGCAAAAAGGGTTAAAATATCACATTTTTGCCCACTTGCTTCTGTATTATCCAATACTTCACACTAAATATCATGACTATTCTTCAGTATTTCACACACCCCAGATATCATCAATATGATCAGTATGGTTATGCTCCATATCTCTAATTCATTATTCTGATTAATACCACAAACAGCAGCAAGGGGGCTTATGTACCAGAATTAACCAAAATATTCAAAATACACATATTTTTTCATCTCATACAGAGCTGTGAGTGTCTATTAGCCTGTGATGCTATGGTTAGACGGTTCAACAGCACACATCAGGTCATCATCAGTGTCTGCACCGTTTCTCCCTATTTATTCTTAACCCTTCTCTTTTGCTGAATATTCAGTTTAGCCACACCTATTTCTGACTTTGAACCAATCGGGTTACTTGATGTAATTTATTCTTACAAATCCATAAACTGAATGTCAAACAGTGTAGATCCTGATCAGATGGCTTCTTCAGAAGCCATCTGATCTGGATCTACACTGTTTGCAAAAGTAGGGTTTATCGTGAACAACAGGACAAGGGTTACTTACAGTACCCTAAATGTCATTTTCATGTGCTTCTGTTGTCAATGACTTTGTCCTAACAGCAAACAGTGCAGATCCTGATCAGGAGCAGTCTGATCAGGATCTACACGGTTTTGCTGTCCTACATATTTTTCAGATATAAGCATTCAATTTTTAGGATGATATTGCACCATAACATTAAGATAATTATCCTGTGCTACACTATATTAATCCTCTTGTTAAGCTGACTGACTTGGGTTGGAGGTTGGCCAATGTTTGGGTCAAAGGCTAAATGTCTGTACATGCTTTGCTGAAGTTCTTTAGCACCTGTAATATATCTGAGCGCATCAGGAGAAAGAATGTTTCTTGCATGGGTGACCAGCAAAGGAACATCAATACAGTCTGATCCAAGCATTCACTTAAGGGGAATGATGGGAAGACCTTCAGGGGAGGCAACTCCTCAATATTAATTTGTTTGTATTGGAGTTTAGCAGCCCAGTCAATACAAGTTAGGTCACTTTTGAGCCGGTCAGTTTACCTATCCACACTTTTCCTGGGCAGGCTTATACCTGAGGGGCTAACCAGTTCAGTGCACACTCCAGAAACTGACAAATGCCCTTCTTGAATCAGCGGAAGGGAGTGAATGACCGTAGAAAAGATTTCATGATCAATCTCCACAAAAGAATTTTCTCGACATCGGCAGGTTTCAAACCCGTGTCCTCCTGATCACCAGTCAGACACGCATCCCGCTGAGCTACCGAGGCTGGCTCAACTCCTGCATAAGTATTTTTGTCTCCCATGTCAAAAGGGGTCAACTCTTAAAGGAAAGAATTTGGTCCTATGCAGCAAATTCTTTCCTCATGATATAATGGAGCAAAGTCTTTCCTTTAAGCGTAGACCCCTTTCTCCGTGGGACAGGGCTTATAGAAAGGTGAACGAAGTCTTGAAAGTTGTCTCCCTTTGAAAAATGGTGGGAAAAATGTGCCAGGTGTTCCCATTCCCCTTAAGAATGAGTGCTTACCATTTCCTAAAAATTTGAACACCTTTACTTGCTGTTATTCTAAAAAATTCAAACATCCAGCAAGGAGTCCAAAAGTCCAGATGGAATGGAAAACACTGTAGACGCCTCCTGTTTTAACTGAGGAAAAATTGTTGTCCGCCTTATAAATAGCAGAACAGTATAGATGTTTTTCTAAGCTGAAAGGCCACACATGTGGCATAAGAGAACATGTATACAAAACATGCAAATATATGAATAAAAGTGACATCATCACAAAAACACAACTGTATAATTTTGACCCCCTTAAACCTTATGCATATATAGTAAAACTTGGGTTCACAGGTGTATACATTATTTTCCTATCCCCACCTAAACACAGACTGTGGGCACCTACCAGAACCACCTCAAACAGGTGATTCTAATGAGTAGTCACAATCCATGCTCCGAGCAGAAGTATGAAAAATATCATACAGTCCTCACAGGGAAGTCCAAGTCGGATCCGACAAGCTGTAGGTTGTAGTTTCCTTTTGCTACTTAGGTGATATGCTCTCTACAGCAAGTGGTTGCTACCTTTCAACCACATCACGTGTGAAAACAGCCTGGAAGAAATTCAATGAGTTGTTAATAGTCCTCTCTTCCCGCAACCTCTCGTTCAAGACACGTGGCCACGTGTACAGCTTTTGTGTGCGGAGCGCAATGCTCCATGCCAGCGAGACATGGCCACTGACAAAGCCAAGCTTCCAAAGGATAACCCTTTTATAGAACATATTTAACTTCACTACAGCTGGTGTGTGGGACTGTGTGGCGGCGGTAAAACGTCTCCCTGCCCTACATCATAGTGTAGATTATATTTTCTTGTCCTTTGGGATCATTGATTCCATTGTGGAATTTTGAAAATATCTGAGGGTCACTGATGAGGCCTAATTGGCCGAAACTAGCTAGTCTGGCCCAGAAAACATGTACACTCCATATTTTTCAGTTCTGTGGTGTATTCCTTGCTTCCAAAGGATAACCCTTTTATAGAACATATTTCCAACGTCTTCAGCGGAATGACAGGGCAATGATCAGACAGATCTGCAATGTGAAACCACAGAACACTGTCACCATCAGGTCCAGTGAGTTACTTGAGCGTCTTGGCATTGAGGACCTGCACCTCATCATGAAAGAGAGAAGCCTCCACTGGTATGGACATGTGCAACGCTCCAACGGTGCAGTCAAGACTGTCTGTGACATACAGGTAGGTGGAAAGCGGGGGCCTGGAAGTCCCAAGATGACCTGGAAGCAGCTGACAGAAAGAGATGGCAGAGAATGGAGCTCTCTGCTATCAGTGGAGATCTGGTGTAAGATCTGCCATGCGTGCAGCAAGCCAGCTACCTGGAAGGGGGCCCACTTATGTGAACGTTGCCCCTGTACCTGCATGTTAATCAAAAAGCAGTGGATGATGATCAAAATTTTTTAAACAGAAAATTTTCGTTTTTAGTGATAAATTTTCAGTATATTGAAAATGTTTGTTTCCGTAACATAAAAGAACACACACAAAGACACCCACACCCACAGTACTTAAGTAAAAGATGAAAATTTTGTAATTATATGTTCAAATTACATCAGATTTAGGGGTGTCTGGTTAAGTTATTTTTAGAATTTTTAAAAGAGTTGCAAACAGTGAAGGCCCTGATCAGAATCTGGGCCAACATTGTTTGCCAGGAACAGCTTGAATATAAAGGCCCTGTCATACTAAGCAGTGTTTCCACTGCACTGGAATAGCTTCCACTGCACTGGAATAGCATTGTTTAATTTTCCAGAGCACCGTGAGAAGCAAGAAAAATAGAATTTTTATCTTAAGAATGGACCTGTCACAGCGACCTTACAGCCTTTAAAATATTTCTCTTATTTCACACATAATTATTTTGCCCAAATTGCTTTGTTTACAAATGGCGACCGATATTGTAGCCACATGGTCAGAAAATGACGTCATTTGGTTTCTGTTTACACAATACACATTAATGCAGTCAAGGACGTAACACACACCTGTTTTATGTCATTGATTTTAATAGAGTGTATTTCTTAAAAAAAAATCGTTTTGAACGGGTTAAAAACTCGAAAAACATTTCTTTACTCTCGAACCAAAATATGGCCGAACGAGAGTCATTGAAAATCTTACATGGCCGAACCGAGTTCTAAAGAATATAAATACATATTTCACGATTACACAAGTCTACTACCAGTATCCTGAAACAAATCGCTTTGTCTACAAATGGCGACTGATATTGAAGCCACATGATCGGAAAATGACATCATGTGGTTTCATTTCAATTCATTCAAGGGGGTAATACACACGTGGCTTATGTTATTGGTTTCAATGGAGCATACTTCTTAAATAAAAATATTGTTTAGAATGGGTGAAAAAAAGGCATTTTCTCTCGAAGGCTTAATACGCAATGTTCAACAGTATAAGGTGTGGACTGAAAATTGCGCCTTGTGGAAAAACAATTTTTATTCAAATACCGGTTCTATAGTAAGCCATAAATTAATAACTTGTGTAAACAAACTAGCGTATGTCCTGCATAGATTTACCTAACTTTCTCACCCTGTCACATTGTTTGCCAGCTTACCGATAACGCCTGAGGCCAGTGTTCACGGTTTAATAATTTTGACACACGGGTCAAACTTCGCTGCAATAAAATCAAAGAACTGAATGTGGACTTGTCTGATTTCACCTAGTTGGATAATGAACCGGTCTAACACCTTGTGCTCTAGGCATTTTTTGTATACATGCTTGGATTATCAGTGGCAAAAGGTCAGCTTGTTTTACAACATAATGATTTAGCAAAAATTTTCGAACCGATTTTTTTAATAATGTTTTTGAATTATGGACCGATTTTTTAATCTTCTTCTGAAGTCAAAATCGGCTTAAGGAAACCAAAATCGGTCCGGAACTGGCAAACTGACATTTTCTCGAGCCCTGGTTTTAGCGCCTTCCTATGAGGTTCTTGATAGTGATGGTCAGCGATCTCACGGCACTTTGACTGTGTGCACTGCACTTTCAGGTTATTTTTTCTCAAATAATTGAAAAAGAGATCAAAAGCTGAATAAGGCAGGGCAAGAAAATTGTCCATTGTAAGCAGAAGAAAGACTACCACCATCATCACAAGCAGAAGCAAGTCCATAGCCATCACCTCAACAGCCACGGGATGAGTCCCCTCAGTCCCAGGCTTCTTGGGAGAGCACTCTATTAAATGCTGCATCCCACAGTCCAACCCAGCCACTGTGTGGGCCGGTGGAGCTCTTGTGGCATTGTAGGAGACCTCTGTGCACTCCTACGGAGCTTCTGTGGTGTCATAGGAGACCTCACTCCGCTGCTATGGTGACCCTACAGCAACCCCACTGGGCCCATACCAGAACGCCAAGCAATGGCGTTTGTTTTGTGCATGCTCAAAGTGCGAGCCGTCCCTTGGCGTTCTATGCAATCCAAACGCGTCTACTGGCCATGCGACTGCATTGCTATGGTGATACTTGCGATCATACTACGCGAACCTCTGCATTCTGTATTTTTCTTGGACGCGGTGGGATCCTCCTGAAAACGCAGCACTGGTGTGACAGGGATTTAATTGGTTATTAAGACCTTCAACATTGTTTAGAAATGCCTGAAAGAAGGCAAAAAATTATTAAATCTCCCATATGTAGAACAATATTTCTGAATGTACAAGAACCTCCATAATGATCCTAAGTATTGGGACAGATACACCTAAGCAAACAGCACATACCAAGATCATACTGCTCCTGAAGGAGTCTGATCAGGGTCTCTACTGTTTGCCATTCCATCTGCACCTTTTGGACTCCTAATGCCTTCTGCTCTGGTGAGCTAAAATTCAGCCATTTTCTGAATGAATTTCTAACTAGAAATGGTGTTTGTAAAACACAATGCCCCCAACCTTTGCTTGTCCTTAGATGGCAAAATATTCAACAAATATTGCTGAAGACTCAAAAATATACAACAAGAATTCTCCCGAAGGCTATGTCCCGCCTGTGGGGGCGCAAAGTCACCAAACCATGAAATCTAGGTCAAGGTCATACATGGATGCCTGCATAAAAATTTCACTCCTAGTTGCAAGCATGTACCAAGTATCATCAATGAAACTCTTAAAAACAGACTCTTACATCAGGGTGAAAGTTAGGGTTGTCACACTATTTTACAAAGTCAGTGAACCATAAAATGTAGGTCAAGGTCAGAAATGGATACTTGCATTGAAGTTTCAATTCCTAAATGCAAGCTTGTACCAAATACAATTAATGAAGCTGTAATAGATCTTGAGAAATGGACTCTTACATTAGATAGAAAGTCAGGGTGGTCGCAATAATTCACAAAGTCAGTGAACCATGAAATATGGGTAAAAGTCAAATATGGATGCTTGCGTTGCAGTTGCAATTCCTAGATGCAAGTTTGTACCAATTATAATTTAAAAAGCTTTAATAGTTTTCGAGAAATGGTGAAAGTCAGGGTGGTCGCAATAATTCACGAAGTCAGTGAACCATGAAATATAGGTCAAGGTCAGATATAATGCTTGCGTTGAAGTTGCAATGCCTGGATGCAAGTTTGTACCAAGAATGATTAATGAAGCTCTAATAGTTCTCAAGATATGGACTTGCTGACAAGATTTTATTAACAAAAAAACAAGGCATCGCATGCGATACAAATCCCCTCGCACAAGACAACTTCGTGTGTGGAAAACACTGAAATGGCAAAAGTCCAACTTGCTTGAGATATTATCATATGCAACATTTGTGTAAAGTTTGTTTAAAAATCCATCCATAAATGTAGGTTCTAGAGTGATGACAATATTTCTCTAAAAATAGTCATAGGGACCTTGACTTGAGGCCATGGCCGCGAAGTAGATCTTGCTCAAGATATTATCATAAGCATCTTTTGTGTGAAGTTAGATTACAATCATAAATGTAGGCGGTAGAGCAATAACAAAGTTTTTCTAAAAATAGCCATAGTGACCTTGACCTTGAGGTCATGACCTTGAAAGTCAAAGAAACTCGAGATATTACCATAAGAAACATTTGTGTGAAGTTCTGTTAACATCCATCAATAAATGTAGGCACTAGAGCGATGACAAAGATTTTCTAAAAATAGCCACAGTGACCTTGACCTTGAAAGTTGAAATAGTTCGAGATATTGTCATAAGGAACATTTGTGTGAAGTTATACTGAAATCGGTGAAGAAATGTAAGCGCTAGAGCCATGTCAAAATTTTTCTAAAAATAGCCACAGTGACCTTGACCTTGAAAGTCAAACTCACTCGAGGTATTGTCATAAGGAACATTTGTGTGAACTTATATTGAAATCAGTGAAGAAATGTAGTCGCTAGGGAGATGACAAAGTTTTTCTAAAAATAGCCACAGTGACCTTGACCTTGAAAGTCGAAATCGCTCGAGATATTGTCTTAAGGAACATTTGTGTGAAGTTATATTGAAATTGGTGAAGAAATGTAAGCGCTAGAGCATTGACAAAGTTTTTCTAAAAATAGCCACAGTGACCTTGACCTTGAAAGTGGAACTCGCTACAGATATTGTCATAAGGAACATTTGTGTGAATCATTTTTGAAATTGGTGAAAAAATGTAAGCGCTAGAGCAATGAAAAAGTTTTTCTAAAAATAGCCACAGTGACCTTGACCTTGAAAGTCGAACTCTTTCGAGGTATTGTCATAAGAATCATTTGTGTAAAGTTATAATAAAATCAGTGAAGAAATGTAGGCGCTGGAGCGATGACAAAGTTTTTCTAACCAGAGATTCAACTTCAGTGAAGTTGATGTCGCACCTGCTCCCCATCTGCCCCACACAAAAAAATAAAAGTTTAATTAAGGCAGAAGAAATGAATATAGGGCTTTGAGAAGCATCCATAGCCTATATACTGCGAGGTAAAAAACTGACTAAGTTCACAATGTGGAAAAAGTGACAAAAAATTGATCCAAAGATAAAGTCAAAACCACATGCACATCCTCATACCATAGCAAAAACACACACAAAGTTTTAAAATGATCAATATAAAACTGTAAGAGGAGTTGCAATGACAAGAGGTACCTATTGTATATCAACTGAAGCTTAAAACTGGCTAAGTTCACAATGTGCAAAAAGTGAAAAAAAAATATTCTGAGAATTATGTCGAAACCACATGCACAACCTCATCCCATGGCGAAAGCACACACAAAGTTTCAAAATGATTGGTATAAAATTGCAAGAGGAGTTGCGATGACAAGAGGTACCTATCATATATCAATTGAAGGTTAAAAATGACTAAGTTCACAATGTGAAAAAAGTGACAAAAAATGATCCGCCGATAAAGTCCAAACCACATGCGCATCCTCATACCATGGCAAAAGCACACACAAAGTTTCAAAATGATCGGTATAAAACTGCAAGAGGAGTTGCAATGACAAGAGGTACCTATCAGTTCACAATGTGGAAAAAGACGGAAAATGGACGGACAGAAACTTGCACGTTTATGTCTTCCTGCTAAGCAGGTACGACAAAAATGACTAAGTTCACAATGTGCAAAAAGTGACGAAAATTAATTCGAAGATTAAGTCCAAACCACATGCGCATCCTCATACCATGCCGAAAGCACATACAAATTTTCCAAATGATTGGTATAAAAGTGTAGGAGGAGTTGCGATGACAAGAGGTACCAACCCAATACCAATTGAAGGTTAAAAATGACTAAAGTTCACAATCTGGAAAAAGTGACAAAAATTGATTATAAGATTAAGTCCAAACCATATGCGCATCCTCATACCAAGGGGAAAGCACATGCAAAGTTTCCAAATGATCAGTATAAAAGTGTAAGAGGAGTTGCGATGACAAGAGGTACGTATCGCATACCTAAAAATGACTAAGTTCACAATATGGAAAAAGTGACAATAAAAAAAAATTGATTCGAAGATTAAGCCCAAACCACAAGCGCATCCTCATACCATGCCGAAAGCACATACAAATTTTCCAAATGATTGGTATAAAAGTGTAGGAGGAGTTGCGATGACAAGAGGTACCAACCCAATACCAATTGAAGGTTAAAAATGACTAAGTTCACAATCTGGAAAAAGTGACAAAAATTGATTCGAAGATTAAGTCCAAACCATATGCGCATCCTCATACCAAGGGGAAGCCCCCGCCCATAGGGGCTTGAAGAAATACATGGGCTGCATGATGCTTCCACGCAGAGCTGAATCCGGCCCGCACACTAGTACTGGTAAACAACTTAGAGGATCTAAGCCTGTCCAGGAACCGCGGCGTGAGGCGGACCGTCCATGCTAATAAACCTTATTGGTTTCTTTGGGCGACAGGGCTTGAGAAGTCATTTCATCTCAATGTCGGGTAAAAGTCCCACAAAATTGGAAGCAACGTCTCCAAAATGACCTTTACAGTGTTGACGGGGACGTTAAACCTCAAATCAAACAAAAACAAACATACCAAGGGGAAAGCACATGCAAATTTTCCAAATGATCAGCATAAAAGTGTAAGAGGAGTTGCGATGACAAGAGGTACGTATCGCATACCTAACCAGAAATTCAACTTCGGTGAAGTTGATGTCGCACCTGCTCCCCACCTGCCCCACACAAAAAAATAAAAGTTTATTTAAGGCAGAAGAAATGAATATAGGGCTTTGAGAAGAATCCATAGCCTATATATGTGAGGTAAAAAACTGACTAAGTTCACAATGTGGAAAAAGTGATAAAAATTGATCCCAAGATAAAGTCAAAACCACATGCACATCCTCATACCATAGGTAACACACACACAAAGTTTTAAAATGATCAATATAAAACTGTAAGAGAAGTTGCGATGACAAGAGGTACCTATTGTATATCAACTAAAGCTTAAAATTGGCTAAGTTCACAATGTGCAAAAGTGAAAAAAAAATATTCTGAGAATTATGTCGAAATCACATGCACAACCTCATACCATGGCAAAAGCACACGCAAAGCTTCAAAATGATCGGTATAAAACTGCAAGAGGAGTTGCGATGACAAGAGGTACCTATCATATATCAATTGAAGGTTAAAAATGACTAAGTTCACAATGTGGAAAAAGTGAAAAAAAAAGATCCGACGATAAAGTCCAAACCACATGCGCATCCTCATACCATAGCGAAAGCACACGCAAAGTTTCAAAATGATCGGTATAAAACTGCAAGAGGAGTTGCGATGACAAGAGGTACCTATCATATATCAATCGAAGGTTAAAAATGACTAAGTTCACAATGTGGAAAAAGTGACAAAAATTTATCCGAAGATAAAGTCCAAACCACATGCGCATCCTCATAGCATGGCAAAATCACATACAAAGTTTCAAAATAATCGGTATGAAACTGTAGGAGGAGTTGCGATGACAAGAGGTACCTATCGTATATCAAATGAAGCTTAAAAATGGCTAAGTTCATAATGTGCAAAAAGCGGAAAAAAAATTTTCTGAAAATTATGTCGAAACCACATGCACATCCTCATACCATGGTGAAAGCACATGCAAAGTTTCAAAATGATCGGTATAAAACTGCAAGAGGAGTTGCGATGACAAGAGGTACGTATCGCATACCTAAAAATGACTAAGTTCACAATATGGAAAAAGTGACAAAAATTGATTCGAAGATTAAGTCCAAACCACATGCGCATCCTCATACCATGGCGAAAGCACATGCAAAGTTTCCAAATGATCGGTCTAAAAGTGTAGGAGGAGTTGCGATGACAAGACATCCAGTGTAAAATGTTGACGGACGGACGGACGGACGAACGGACGAACGGACGGACGGACGAACGGACGGACGGACGAACGGACGGACGGACGGACGGACGGAAACTTGCACGCCTATGTCTTCCTGCTAAAGCAGGTGCGACAAAAATAGCCATTGTGACCTTGACCTTGAAAGTTGAAATGGCTTGAGATATTGTCATAAGGAACATTTGTGTGAAGTTATATTGAAATCAGTGAAGAAATGTAAGAGCTAGAGCATTGACAAGGTTTTTTAAAAATAGCCACAGTGACCTTGACCTTGAAAGTGGAACTTGCTAGAGATATTGTCATAAGGAACATTTGTGTGAAGTTATATTAAAATCGGTGAAGAAATGTAGGCGCTAGAGTGATGACAAAATTTTTCTAAAAATAGCTACAGTGACCTTGACCTTGAGGCCATGACCCTGAAAGTCGAACACACTCGAGATATTGTCATAAGGAACATTTGTGTGAAGTTATATTGAAATCAGTAAAGAAATGTAGGCGCTAGAGCAATGACAAAGTTTTTTCTAAAAATAGCCACAGTGACCTTGACCTTGATGTCATGACCTTGAAAGTCGACCTCGCTCAAGATATTGACATAAGGCACATTTGTGTGAAGTTATATTGAAATCAGTGAAGAAATGTAGGCGCTAGAGTGATGACAAAGTTTTTCTTAAAATAGCCACAGTGACCTTGACCTTGAGGTAATGACCTTGAAAGTCGAAATCGCTCAGATATTGTCATAAGAAACATTTGTGGGAAGTTATATTGAAATTGGTGAAGAAATGTAGGCGCTAGAGCGATGACAAAGTTTCTCTAAAAATAGCCAGTGACCTTGACCTTGAGGTCATGACCTTGAAGTCGAACTCGCTCGAGATTTTTTTATAAGGAACATTTGTGTGAAGTTATATTGAAATTGGTGAAGAAATGTAGGTGCTAGAGCGATGACAAAGTTTTTCTAAAAATAGCCACAGTGACCTTGACCTTGAGGTCATGACCTTGAAAGTCGAACTCGCTCGAGATTTTTTTATAAGGAACATTTGTGTGAAGTTATATTGAAATTGGTGAAGAAATGTAGGCGCTAGAACGATGACAAAGTTTTTCACAAATTACCAAAATGACAAAGGGCCATAACTCACAAAGTATTTTTCGGAATTTTGTCATAAGTTAATCAGTTCATCTACTCATCACCACCAATCTATTCACCAACTTTCAAGGCTCTAGCTCCAATAGTTTTTGAGATATCTTGCTGACAAGATTTTATTAAAAAAATTCAAAGGGCAATAACTCTTACAAGGGGCATAATCCGGACGAGAAAAAAAATACGCGTTAGCTAATTTTCCATGAGGAATCCATATATGAAATTTCAAAACCCTAGCATACACGGTTCTATAGATATGCTATGCATCACTTTTAGCATACATTACAATGGGCACAAATTACCAAAATGACAAAGGGCCATAACTCACAAAGTATTTTTCGGAATTTTGTCAAAAGTTAATCAGTTCATCTACTCATCACCACCAATATATTCACCAACTTTCAAGGCTCTAGCTCCAATAGTTTTTGAGGTATCTTGCTGACAAAATTTTATTAAAAAAATTTCAAAGGGCAATAACTCTTAAAAGGGCCATAATCCGGACAAGAAAAAAAATATGCGTCAGCTAATTTTCCATGAGGAATCCATATACGAAATTTCAAAACCCTAGAATACACGGTTCTAAAGTTATGCTATGCATCACTTTTAGCATACATTACAATGGGCACAAATTACCAAAATGACAAAGGGCCATAACTCACAAAGTATTTTTCGGAATTTTGTCAAAAGTTAATCAGTTCATCTACTCATCACCACCAATCTATTCACCAACTTTCAAGGCTCTAGCTCCAATAGTTTTTGAGATATCTTGCTGACAAAATTTTATAAAAAAATTTCAAAGGGCAATAACTCTTAAAAGGGCCATAATCCGGACAAGAAAAAAAACACGCGTCAGCTAATTTTCCATGAGGAATCCATATATGAAATTTCAAAACCCTAGAATACACGGTTCTAAAGATATGCTATGCATCACTTTATGCATACATTACAATGGGCACAAATTACCAAAATGACAAAGGGCCATAACTCACAAAGTATTTTTCAGAATTTTGTCAAAAGTTAATCAGTTCATCTACTCATCACCACCAATATAATCACCAACTTTCAAGGCTCTAGCTCCAATAGTTTTTGAGATATCTTGCTGACAAGATTTTATTAAAAAAATTTCAAAGGGCAATAACTCTTGAAGGGGGCATAATCCGGACGAGAAAAAAAATACCGTCAGCTAATTTTCCATGAGGAATCCATATATGAAATTTCAAAACCCTAGCATACACGGTTCTTTAGTTATGCCATGCATCAAAAGCGTAACGGACGGACGAACGGACGAACAGATGAACGGACGAACGATGCAGAAGCAATATGCCCCTTCAACTTTTTCAAAGTTGGGGGCATAAAAATAACTCAACTTCAAATGGACGCCAGAGTGAGTGAGTGTTTCAGTTTTACGTCCCACCAACAGCTAAGGTCATACGGAGACGGGATCTCGGTTTAAAGACTCATCAGAAAGTCTGGAGAAGCCCAGGATCGAACCTGCGACCCCTGGTTTACAAGGCGAGTAGCGTAACCACTCTACCACGGAGGCTTCTAAATGGACGCCAGAGGAAGATCTTATTTTTCAAAATGGGTTTAACATTTATCACATGTAGCATGTGACTTATTGCTTTTCTCAAGATAACCCTGTAACTTTAACATGTTTGATTTGATGTTGGTTTTATTGCCCTTTCAATAATATTTCATTTATATGGGGATAATCGTTAATCAGCGGTGTGCAAAAACTGGTGTACATAGAGAAAAGCCAGCATATAGAACTAAGCATCACATATGGCCTGAAGGAGGCCAGAATTAAGAGCTGTGAGAGACCTAATGATTAAGAGGCAGCACTCTTAACCACAAGGCCATGGACATTTGTAATGCCCTGGCCAGACTTGCAATGACAACAGCCAAATCAGAAAGCTTACATACATTGTCTGGGCTTTATCAGATTTGAGTGATTAATGGACCAGACAAGATATTCAAACCTCATACAGCACAATACAGAGGAACCTATGTATACACTTCTGTGAAGACCTCCATTCGGTTACCAATATTACCCTTGGCCCCTCCCCATAGGGGCTTGAAAAAATACAGTCAAACTTCAGTGGCTCGAACACCTTTGGGACCTCGAAAATCTGTTAGAGACAGGGGTAGTTCGAGCCACTGAGGTTACTGTCAGGAGGCATAAGGAGATACTTTTAGACATCTTTTCGGTGTTCTATAATGAAAACGTATGCTGTGTGTACTCATTAGAATCGCCTCATCGAGCCGATTCTAATGAGTACACACAGCATACATTTGCAAGATAAAAGACTAAAATCTCCTTTATTATCCCCTACTATTTCTTATGTAGAATATTTCGCTAGGGGCTCAAGAATTGGTTCGACGCATCCATGGTAAACGAGCCATCGGTGTTCGAGCCATCGAAGTTCCACTGTAGATGAGCTGCATGATGCTTCCACGCAGAGCTGAAACCAACCGCACACGAGTACTGGTAAACCACTTTGAGGATCTAAGCCTGCCCATGTAAAGCGGTGCGAGTCGACCGTCCATGCTTATAAACCCTATTGGTTTCAATGGGCGACAGGGCTTGAGATGTCATTTCATCTCAATGTCGGGTCCCACAAAATTGGAAGCAACGCCTCCAAAATGACCTATACAGTGTTGACGGTGACGTTAAACCTCAAACCAAACAAACAAAACTAATATTACCCTGAGACCAGCATCCAGTTATTAAAAGTATTGTTAGCTTATCAAACTTGTAAAACTGTTAACCCTTGTCCTGCTGAATATTTAAATATGTCACACCCACTACTGATTATCAGCCAATCAGATTACTTGATGCAAATTATTGCAACAAAGTCATAAACTGGATGGCAAACGATGAAGATCCTGATCAGATGGCTTCTTCAGAAGCCATCTGATCTGGATCTACGTTGTTTCAAAGATAAGGGATATCCAGCAGGACAAGGGTTAACTGTTATACCCAATACTCTGGTACTTTTGCTGGAAAACTTCGCCAAATCAATTAATGATCAATGGAAATGGAATTCACTTTATTTGCAAAAAGTTCAGCCATTTTGTGAATAAATTTCTAAAAATGACACATCCTGAATTTCTAAATGGTCTTCTGCTAAGTAGAACAAGAGCTGTCGCATGACAGCGTAGCTCGCCTGTTTTGCACCTTCAAGATATAAGGTAAAACTAATGAACCATGAAATATAGATCACACTCACCTACATATATTTTGAGGTCAATCATCAGGTCACATGTAACATATATTCCAGATATTACATTTCAGAATCAAATTGTGTCTGCGTTATAAGGCTAATCATTGAATCATGAAAATATGTCAAACTGACCTAGATATATTTCTATGTCAATCACCTGGTCACATGGAATTGATTATTCAAATATGAAGTTTCTCCATCAAATAGTATTCAAGGTATAAGTCAAAGTCACTGAACCATGTAATATAGGTCCCACTGACCTAGATATATGTTGAGGTCAATCATCTGGTTGCATTTAAGTAATATCCCAGGCATAACATTTCGTTATCAAAATATTATTCAAGATAATAGGCAAAATCACTGAACCATAAAATATAGGTCACACTGACCTAGATATATTTTGAGGTCAATCAGCAGGTCACATGGAACTAATGATAAAGGTATGACATTTCTTTATCAAAAGGTAGTCAAGATAATAGGCAAAACCAGTGAACCATGAAATATAGGTCACACTGGCCTAGATATATTTTGAGGTCAATCATGGGGTCACATGGCACTAATACCCAAGGTATGACATTTCTCCAACAAATAGTCTTCAAGATATAAGGCAAAATCACTGAACCATGAAATATAGGTCACAGTGACCTAGATATATTTTGAGGTCAATCATGGGGTCACATGGTACTGATATCCCAGGTATGACATTTCTCCAACAAATAGTCAAGATATAAGACAAAATCACTGGACCATGAAATATAGGTCACAGTGACCGAGATATATTTTGAGGTCAATCATGGGGTCACATGGTACTAATATCCCAGGTATGACATTTCTCCAACAAATAGTCTTCAAGATATAAGGCAAAATCACTGGACTGTGAAATGTAGGTCATCATGACCTTCACCCTTTTACACTTGAACCAATGTCACATGGTTGGCTGTTATATAACCAATTGTGTTTAAAACTTGTTAGCATAATGGTAGCGTATATAACAAATTACAAAGGTGTCCTAGATTTTGACCCCTAGCCCCACCCCATCCATCCTCGCAGACATGAACCCAGGGGTGTGTTGTCTTGGAATCTCAGAAGACACGCCCGGGTATCCAAGTAGTAAAATATGAATCCTTTGTCATGTGTGTCTGTTTAGTTATAAGCAATTCAAAAACTTTAACACAGTTTTACAGAGGTGTTCTAGATTTTGACCCCTAGCCCCACCCCGGGGGATGAACCCAGGGGTCTGTTGTCTTTGAACATCAGAAGACCCTCCCAGGTACTATAAGTTCCAAATATGAGTGCTCTGTGATGAGTGACTGTTGAGATATACGCATTTGAAAAACTTAAACGCAGTGTGACGAGAAAGCACACGCACACAAATGAGGTGACAACAATAGCTCTCCATGTACTTCATACAGGCGAGCTAACAAGGAACAATCTGTTCAGTTCAAAATTGGTTACAGTAAAAATCCTAAAAAGTCGGACACCTTGAGGATTTGCTGTAATTCTCCTAAAATCTTAACAAATTTGTTTCACAATCCAGCAATGCGTCCAAAAAAGTGCAGACAGAATCGCAAACAGTGCAGGCCCAGATCAGACTGCTCCTTCAGGAGCAGTCTGATCTTGGCCTGCACTGTTTGCTTAGGCCTATCTATCCCAATACTTAAAACTATTACGGTAGTTTGTTTGTGCTGAGGTTTTACGTCCCCATCAACACTATTTAGGTCATTTTGGAGACACTGCTTCCAATTTTTTTTTACTTCGCTGTCAACACTAGGTCATTTTAGAGATGTAGCTTCTGATTTTGTGGGATGTTTAACCGACACTGTCGACAGAGGCGAAATGTCATTTCAAGCCCTACCACCCAAAGAAAACGCTAGAGTTTAAAGAGGGGTCCGACTCTCACCACTTTTCCTGAGTAGGCTTAGACCTAAGCAATTTACCAGTTCTCATGTTCAGTTGGTTTCAGCTCTGTGCAGAGGCATCATGCATCCAAATCTATTTCTCCAAACCCCCATGGGTGGGGGTGCTCAAAATGGGTTAGATGTAGGAATTATAACAGATCAGTTGTCAGCTAAACATGACAAAGTAAAAGCTTATATAACATAGAAAAAGCTGCATGACTATGCATCCACAAAACTTCTCTCCTGGGGAAAATAATGTCATCCATCGTGCTTGGAAACAAGATACCACAGATTTTCTCAGCTTTTCAGGATTATTTCTGATCTCCAGGGAGAAAGCAATATTGAGGGAAGTGATTATCTGCCATCAAGCAGAAATAATTAGAATTAAAGTTTCTGAAAACACAGATCAGCAAGCTTGTTTCGGTGCAGATGGAATTTATGATTTTCTGTGCAGATAGAATTTATAATTTTCTATCATGTAACAAGTTCTCTTGTGCATATCACTTGAGTCACAGCGGGTTTTTTTTTTTTTTTTTTGCTTGAACTGAGGTTTTACGTCCCTGGTGTCAACATTATTTTGTGAGACTTTTACCCGGCAATGAGATGAAATGACATTTCAAGCCTTGCTGCCCAAACAAACAAAAAGGGTTTATACATCTGTGTAGTCTGGTCGGCACCTTATTATTTACTGTACTACAGTACCTCTAAATATTATCCCTCTGAATAATTAATTTAGCCACACACATTTCTGACTTTGAACCAATCAGATTACTCAATGCAATTTATTCCTACAAATTGACAAACTGAACGTCAAACAGTGTAGATCCAGATCAGATGGCTTCTGAAGAAGCCATCTGATCTGGATCTACACTGTTTGCAAAGGTAGGGGATGTTGTGACCAGCAGGAAAAGGGTTAAGAGGCTTGTCTGTGAAGCCTCGTAGGCCCACAGATTACAAACCCCATAGGCAGGCTTCCTTGCGATGGGACTGACACTTCATTGGACAACTAGAGCTGTCAGTGAAACTGACTAGGGCCCCGGCAGCGCTATCAGAAATTTGTGGACGGACAGACAGACAGACAGACAGACGGACAGAGTGATTACTATAGGGCACCCACACTTTCAGTGCGGGGCCCTAATTAATGGCATTTTGGCTGTTTATAGAATTATCCAAGACACTTTTTACTTCTCCTATTTCAAAATCATCCAGGTTCCAGGTTCTGAAACAAGCATGATTGTTATAGTCCATCCCCATAGTAACTTATTTATCAAAGCTGATTTTCAGATATGCAACTCATTGTTGAAATCACCAGTGCTTATAAGGCAAAATTTGTAGTTAACCTCGAGCACTCTATTTACAGGTAACTAGATGTGAGGGGCAGTATTCTTTATGAGCCCAACAAGACCAATTTTGCTTGCTGGGATTTAAATCGTAGAAAGCCAACCTTTTGAAAAATTGTGGTTGATTTTTATGCTAAAACAGTGTAATACAGCTATTAAGACCACCTAAAATTAACCCTTATCCTGCTGAATATTTCAATATACTACACTCCTCACCCATTTTCAGCCATTTCTGTTGCATGATTTCGATTTTTTACTTTGAATTCTAAGCAGAATGGAAAACAGTATAGATCCTGATCAGATCTGGATCTATATTGTTTTAAAAAAAAGGATATCAGGGTAAAGCATGGTGAGGGCTAAGACTTATTCTGCTTTAAAAAGCCTATTTAGTAGATCGCAGTTATTCTTGCTTTGTGTTTTCTGCATAGAGTGTCCTCTGGTCACGGACCACCTTTGGGACAGTTCAAAAATGGTCTTTAAGACCACTTTAAGGTCTTTATTATAGGAATTTTAATGTACTTGGCGCCAGTGTGTGCAAAGGTACAAATTGTGACAATTGTGATCTTTCCCAAACAAGCAAGCCATAAAGATAACATACCATTTGATATACCATTGTCTTTCATGGCTAAAGAATGACATTTTTCCCACCAACCACAACCTCTGTAATACTACTGTTGGCGTCCAAAGCAAAAACTGTGTGTGACTAATTATCCCCACGCTTTTAAAAAACAAGAGGACATTGATGGTCCTATGTCGCTCACCTGAGCTATAGTAGTCGCAGGTAAGTTTGGCAGGGTGGACCTATCATTTGCACCTGCCTTTGGAATTATTTATAAACAATAAGTTTTGAGAAACTAGACAAAGCTGTGCACCAAACATCAAAGGCCTGGGCCTTCTGGTTCAGACAAGAAAATTTTCAAAGCTTTTCCCTTATATACGGTAAGTCCATGTGAAATATGTGGACCCCTGGGCAGGGCCATTTTTGGCCCCAGGGCTTTAATTTCAACAATCTTGGCAGAGGTTCACTAACTGAAGCTGTGAACCAAATATCAAAGGCCTAGACTTTCTGTTTTCAGTCAAGAAGATTTTTAAAGGTATTCCCTATGTTAGTCAATGTAAAACAAGTGGGTCCCTGCGTGAGGCCAGTTTTGGCCCCAGGGCTGTATTAGTTGAACAATACTGGCAGAGGTCCTCTGGACAAAGCTTTGTACAAAATATCAAAGGCCTGGGCTTTCAGGTTTCAGACATGATGATGATGATGATTTCGTGTTTTACTCTGGTTTCAGACAAGTGTAATAAAGGTTTTCTCCATATAAGTCTATGTAAAACTAGATGGTGAACAAGGTTTTAATGCAGTTTGACCTTGTGACCTACTTTTGACCAAACATGACCAATATTCAAACTAGACCTAGATATTATCAAGGCAATCATTCCAGTCAATTGTCATGAAGATTGAAGCAAAATTATGGCATCTAGACGGTGAACAAGGTTTTAAAGAAAACTTACCTAGTGACATAGTTTTTGACCTGACAGGACCC
The DNA here is from genome assembly GCA_963580285.1 of Lucinisca nassula. NCBI lineage: Eukaryota > Metazoa > Mollusca > Bivalvia > Lucinida > Lucinidae > Lucinisca > Lucinisca nassula. The sequence goes on from OY757014.1 coordinate 62,483,385, forward strand.
ATAGTCGAACTTGACCCATATATCATCAAGGCAGACATTCTGGTAAAGTTTCATGAAGATTGAAACAAAATTATGGCCTCTAGATGGTGAACAAAATTTTGTTTTTTGTTTGTTTGATTTGAGGTTCAATGTCCCCATCAACACTGTAAAGGTCATTTTGGAGACGTTGCTTCCAATTTTGTGGGACTTTTACCCGACCTTGAGATGAAATGACATCTCAAGACCTGCCATCCAATGAAACCAATAGGGTTTATTAGCATGGACGGGCCGACTCGCACTACTTTGCCTGGGCAGGCTTAGATCCTCTAAGCGGTTTACCAGTACTCGTGTGCAAGTCGGTTTCAGCTCTGCGTGGAAGCATCATGCAACCCATATATTTCTTCAAGCCCCGATGGACAGGGGCCGCAAACAAGATTTTAATGCAATTTGACCTGGTGACCTATTTTTTTTTTATCTGACATGACCTATATTCAAACTCAACCCTGATACTTTCAAGGCAAACATTGTGGTAGGTTTCATGGAGATTGAAGCAAAATTAGAGCCACTAGAAGGTGAACAAGGTTTCAATGCAATTTGACCTAGTGACCTCTTTTTTGATCCGATATGACCCATATTCAAACTGGACCAAAAAATATCATCAAGACAAACATTCTGGTAAAGTTTCATGAAAATTGAAGCAAAACTCTGGCCTCCAGAGGGTATACAAAGTTTTAATGCAATTTGAACTAGTGACCTAGTTTTTGACCTGACATGACCTATTTTTGAACTTGATCTTGATATTATCAAGGCAAACATTCTGGTAAAGTTTCATGAAGACTGAAGCAAAACATAGACCTCTAAAGCATGGATGAAATGCAACCAAACTGGTACACAGCTTCCTTATATGAGGGGTTAAATTTGGGAGTGCATTGGCCATGCCCCACACCTCAACTTCAGAAATAGCCCAATATCTGAGAAACCATATATATTATTGTTCCTCATGATAAGAGGCATTTAGAGATGCCAACTAGGGTGACCCCCAGATTGCACCGGGCTATGCCCCACCCCTCCACTTCATAAAATGACATTATATTTCAGAAACCATTCAGATCCCCTCTCCTAAACCATATATACTCTTGTTCCTAAGGATAAGATGGTTTTAGTGACACCGACCTGGAGATCCCCTGGGGTGTGCCGGGGCCATGCTCCACCCCTTCCACTTCATTAAAGGCCTAATATCTCAGAAACCTTTCAATCCCCAACCATAAACCATATATATTCTTCTTCTGATGAGAAGATGCATTCAGTGACAACAACCTTGGGGTCCCCAGTCTTGGTGCGCCGGGGCTTTGCCCCACCCACTCCACTTCATAAAAGGCCTAACCTCAGAGAAAATGTCCAGATCCCCACCCCTAAACTATATATGTTCTTATTCCTTATGATGAGACACATTCAGTGACACCAACCTTGGGGTGGGCCACGCCCTACCCCCTCCACTTCATAACAGGCCTAATATCTCCCTAAACCATATAATATTATATACTCATTATCCCCATGCTTTTAAAAAAGTGTTATTGTGAGGATATTGTGAATGCTTCCATTCATCTGTCTGTCTGTCCATTCATCCATCGCGCTATCCTCTCCTTCACAACTGGCCATAATACAAACATATTGAAGCCATGTGAGAGGCTATGCCAGAAGCATGGGGATTTGCAATGGCATACCATCGACTGCGCATTCTAGTTAGAAGTTAATACAGCCTTGTTATATCTAAACAAAAATGGTCATTTGTCTATATAATCTATACATTTTGGGACAATCTTTAAACCATGTTACATCTTTAACCATGTTATAATCTTTAACCATGTTATAATGAACAATGTTAATAAGAGGCTGTGGTGAACTTTTTCTATTTTCTTATTTTTGTGTATTTTTTTCTATTTTGTTATTGAATTTTCTATTAAATTTTCTGTTTTAAATACAGATTGTGGGTGCTCATTAGAAGCCCCTCACTGAGGCAGCTCTAATGAGTACCCATAATTTGTTTGTGTGCAAGAATAATGTAAAGGGGAATGGGAACACCTGGCAGATTTTTGTGCCATTTTTCAAAGGGAGACAACTTTCGGGACTTCCTGTTTGCTTTTCTGTAAGCCCTGTCCCACTGAAAGAGAGGTCTACACTTAACCTTTAGCATGCTGGGCACTATTCAATACTCGCCCTTTGGAGGTGGCACCCTTATTTTGGCAGCCATAATTTCCTTAAACCTGAACCGAATCTGTTCATACTTGGCAAGACATCTTCCGCCATTTCAAGTATTATGGGTCACGTGACTTCCAAATATGGCGGTCACGTGATATGACCGGAAACCGCTTAAGACATTAAAATAGCGCTCAATGTGTGCATTGAATGCCTTGTGAAGCTACCTATGGCTACATATTTATCACCAGTTGTTGTTTAGATAGATTGGGTCTGAGTACCCACAAAATCCTGATAAATCAGGTAAGGGGCACTTCCGAAATCGTTGATTTGTAACGTCATTTCCGGGTGTAAAATACAACAGCCGGTAACGTGGTTAAAACATGTACCCTTGTAAGAAAGAACGATCCCTCTTGCATTGGAGAACTTCATCAGATGGAGTGTACTTGATTTCTTATGAGCGTGACAAGTTGCTCAATTTGGACCACCCTCATGGGTGACTTTATCACCTACAGCACACTAAAGGTTAAAGGAAAGAATTTGCTTCTCAGGAGCAAATTCTTTCCTTTAAAAATTGACCCCTATTGACATGGGAGACAAAATTAAATTTTGCAGGAGTTGCTTTCCCTGAAGGGGTTCCCACTACACTTAAATAGAAACTACTTTCTCTAGTTTAAAGCGAAACTTACAACCACAAGGTGTCTGCAAATGTTCAGTTTGTTTGGGCATGTCTGGTAATTCCAGTAAGTGAAACTGACAGCGTGTGGCGTACTTGACAGTCTGGCAGGAAATGGACGAGATCTGGTGCCAAGGCATTTAGAGCTTTTTAGCTATTAGTATGTCACAGTTTCTTGACAAGGAAAATGTCTGAGAGTATAAAAATAAATGAATGCTGTCATTCTGCTGTGGTCAATAGCTCGCTGTATTTTTTTTTTTTTTTTTTTTTTTTTTTTAGTTGTTATCATGTATAAATAAGTAGCCTACAGAAAATTTAGCTATCTATACATGCACAAACTCTGAAAAAGGCTGTCACAGAAAAACATAGCTTGCCTGCTGGGGCTTTTACTTTAGATACAGTTTGAACAGTTAAGCCATATATATATATATATATATATATATATTAAAGTTGGTGACCTTGATCTCAAAGCCATTATGAGAGGGGAACAAAACTGACAAGGTCAATCTGCAGGCGTCACTATAAGCTCAAACATGTATGCAATGGACTTCTGTTTGCTTTTTTGTTTGTTTGTTGTTGTTGTTTTATTTTTTAGTTATTATTATTTTTTTTTTTTTTTTGGTCTTTTTTCTCCACCTAGTTTTGCCCCCCTGTTCTCTCTCTTCTCACATGTACTTTCTCCTCTCTTTCTCCTAATTCTGAGTGTCTTCATTTTGGTCCCACTTGTTTGGTACACAGCACTCCCTCTCAACAGAAAATCAAAATCAATAATTATTTCAGAGGCTTCTTTTTTTTTCATCGTTATGGCTAGTTTTGGAAGGCCCTGGACTTCTTCCAGTGCCTCTTAGAGGGCTGATATGCATGCTATGACTAGTTGTGGGAATACCATACTTAGAAACACCAACATCAAAAGTATGGTTCAATATGTGACGGAATGAGCGTCATTCAAAAAGTATGTGGGGAATACACTTTGTTAGTCTAAAGGATTATGGCATTTGTTAATTGGAATCTTGTTGTTCTGACATATTTCATTGAAATATGAAGAAATCAGGGCAGTTCAGGTGGTTTTCTACCTTTTTATATATCCTCAGAATAGCCAGGCATTCGTGAAATCTTGATTGAAATTGGGGTAGGGGAGACCGTTTCACCCTAGAACCTGATCTTTTGGGCCTATTGGCCCTGTCTCATCCACTAGCTATAGCAGACAGAATGGTATAGACAGTATACCATCTCAAAAGAAGCAGATCAGGATGGAAATTCCAGAGGCTATTTTTTTTTACTCATTTGTCAAGTTTTTGAAGCTTCTACCTCTTAGAGAGCTGATATGCATGCTGCAAATACAGTATTCGGAAACAAACATCAAAAGTGTGGCTGAATATGTGAAGGCATGAGGGTTCAAAAGGTTTTGAGCAGCAATAACACAGAAAAACGCTATGGAGTCGAAAGCATATATCTGTGAAGTTGCATTCATTTATTCCATAAACTAAAGGAATAACAGGCCAAAAACAATTTCTCACAAACTAACATGGACCATTACCCTGTAAAATTTAGAGCAGATAAATAAGGTTTGACATTATATGTGAATCATGATTCGCATTTCATTTAGTCAAGCCTTATTTTCTCTGAACAATAAAAGGAACATTGAAAATTACGTCTGCAAATGTCATGAAAAGCAGTTTACGTGATCAGCATTATTAGTTTCTCTAAAATCTATTTCTGCTTCAATGATAGATTGTTGGTATGCATTAGAACAGCCTCAATGAGGTGGTTCTAACCCAACCTAAACAGCACAGAGTGTGGGTGCTGGTGCATTTAGCCCGCTGTTCTTTGTTTGAAGAGAGTTTTTCAAGGTGTTATTTACATGAGTTGTAAATCTTTGTTTTGAGTTTAACAGCCCAGTCAACAGTTTTTAGGTGTTACTGAGCTGGTCAGCTTACTGCTTAACCATACTCTTGACAAATGGTCCAGGCCCTGATCAGACGCTGCACATCTAATCATGGGCTTGCACTATTTGCTAACATAATTTTCCATCAAAAATAGAATAAGAAGCATAAAATAGGCCTACCACCCCTTATATGACAAATGGACTTGTCCAACATAAAAGCAATGGAAGAGTCCACTAGTATACAATGGGTTTAACCAGTACAGTACCCATTCTTTCATCAGAACCTTTACCGGCCCTGATAGCTCAGTTGGTAGAGTGTCCGCTCCGGGGAACGGGAGGTCACGGGTTTGATCCCGGGCCGCGACATACCAAAGTCGTTAAAAATGGTACTAGCTGCTCCTGGCTTGGCACTCAGATTTACGGGGTAGAGCTAGGACTGGATGTCCCAGTGTCAGGATAATGTGACTGGGCGTGGTATCATGTAATGTGTCTGGGACATGATACTTCAGTGAGGCAGCACTATAAAAGTGAGCATTGAGCTCCCTGTCGCAACCAGACACCGTCGTGATATGACAGAAAAATTGTTGAAAGCGACGTTAAACCCGGATTCACACACACTCATCAGAACCTTTATAAATCAGCTGAAGGGAAAGTTATCATCAATGGGTGCCAGCCTAAAGCCCTCCTGATCTGCAGTCAGGCATGCATGCAACTGAGCCAGCTATTAACCCTTATCCAACTGGATAAATTAACCCTTGTCCTGCTGAATATTTAAATATGTCACACCCACTACTGGTTATCAGCCAATCAGATTACTTGATTCAAATTATTGCAACACATTCATTAACTGGATGGCAAACAATGAAGATCCTGATCAGATGGCTTCTTCAGAAGCCATCTGATCTGGATCTACATTGTTTCAAAGATAAGGCACATCCGGGCTCAGCAGGACAAGGGTTAATTTAGCCACACCCACTTACATTTCAACCAATCAGATTACAGAGGACCCTCGTTATAACGACAGTATTTGTTCCCTATTAGTGTGACAATATAAAGAATTTGTCGTTATAAAGAATTTCAGTTAGGAGTATGTTAGGTAATAAAAGGCCTTTTCCCCATTATTACTCCAAGAAACAAATGTTATAGACATTTGTTAGAATCGCCTCAGTGAGGCGATTCTAACAAATATCTATAACATTTATTTCTTGGAGTATTAGATTACAAGACCTTTCATGCTATGGACTCGCTTTGTGCATTTCCAACCGGAAAGAAGCCTGCACCGCTCAGAACTGAGGCTAAGCCTTTAGCTTAGTAGTCATTCCATTCAAAATGCCGTTAAAACAAGTTTTGCCGTTATAATGAACGTCGGTATAACGAGGGTTGACTGTACTTGATGTAATTTATTGATTCAGATTCGCAAACTGATTCAGATTCACCAACAGTGAAGATCCTGATCAGATGGCTTCTTCAGATCCAGCCAACAGTGAAGCTCCTGATCAGACGGCCTCTTCAGAAGCCATCTGATCTGGATCTACACGGGGTTGTTGTGAACAGCAGGATAAAGGTTCATGTGAAGTGGCCTTGGACTTGTGCTCATGTCTAAGCTAAAATGTCTTACAATGTGGCAACAACGTAAGTCAGAGACTCAGATCAGCCTGATTGTGTCAGTGTTTCAAGCCCATAGGGCCAGAGCCATGGCATCTTGCTCTGGATAATGCCCAGGAGGTCTTGCTCTTTGAATTATGCCCAGAGATAATAGGTCAAGCTCGATAATCAGCAAGGAATCTGGTAAGACTGCATGGACACACAGACTGATCTGAATCACACTGGTCACCTTGCATGTTTTGTTATGCTACGGCTCAAACAGAAGGCCACTTTGATGCAAAAAGCTTATTATTTTCCATAGAAATTGATGCAAAAATGTCATGCATAAACATTGATTATCAGACAGTGAAAATAAGCACTTAATGCATATAAGTTAATGAGGCTGAAAAGTATGAAGGCTCCCTAAAGCCACACGAGGACAGCAGTATGGAAAAGGCTGTGATATCACAGAACATGCACTTAAATAGAGAGTTATCTATGTGAAAGTGTGTGTGGGAGTGGGGGGTGGAGGAGGAGACTCTTCAAAACTTTCAGGAGTAGCAACTATTGTCAACTCAGTGCTACGTCTTCTGCTGGTTACTTTAAAAGTCAATGTTGCAAACAGTGTGGACCCAGAACAGACTGCTCCACTATGCCGCGTTTCCACTGCGATGGAACGGCGTTGTTTAATTTTCCAGAACGCCGCGAGATCGCAAGAAATATGGGATGTTTTTCGTGAACTTGGACCTGTCATCTGCTTTATCGTCTACTGGTTATTTGGTTACTTTTAAAGTAATTGTTGCAGACAGTGTGGCCATAGATCAGACTGCTCCTCTGTTCAGGGTCCACACTGTTTGCCTGTATGCAAAACTATGTTTGGTAAGTTTTCAAGCAGACAACATTGTCAGATGCAGGTTGGCATCTTGAGGGTTAAATATTTTAAAATGTCTCCCTTATTGTAACTGGAATTGGCACCTCGTGAAAAAGTTAACAACTTGTTCTACAAGATCAAATTCTTTCCTTTCAGAGTAGACCTGATCATTCACAAAAAGTGAAGAATTTTCAATCTTCTCTAATAGCTCTATAAAAGTAGGATTACCCCTTATCCTGCTGTTCACGACAACCCCTACCTTTGCAAACAGTGTCGATCCAGATCAGATGGCTTCTAAAGAAGCCATCTGATTCAGAAGCCATCTGATCAGGATCTACACTGTTTGTCATTCAGTTTGCATATTTGAATGAATAAATTTCATCAAATAATTTGATTGGTTGAAGTGTAAATGGGTGTGGCCTAATTAATTTATGCAGTGGGATAAGGTTGTCAGTGAACAAAGACAATGATGGGGTTATTTTCCTTATTTCTTGTTGGAAGTATATGTTATGTATACCGGCCTGTTAGATGTTTGTTTGTATTGGAGTTTTACGGCCCAGTCAACACTATTTAGGTAATTTTTGAGCCGGTCAGTTTACCTATCAACACTTTCCTGGGCAGGCTTATACGTAAGCGGTTAACAAGTACAGTGCACATTCTTTCGCCTGAAACTGACAACTGCCCTTCTTGAATCAGCGGAAGGGAGAGAATGAGCGTAGAAAAGATTACATGATCAATCTCCATGAAAGAATGTTGCCGACCCCGGCGGGAGTCGAACCTGCGTCCTCCTGATCACCAGTCAGACGCGCATCAGACTGACCCACTGAGGCCGGCCCGGCCTGTTTGAATTGCCTCAGTCAGGTGATTCTATCAAGTGCCCAAAATGTATGTTTTTCATGAAGAAATTAGAAAAATTGTCCCTAAATTATCCTTTAACCCATTTAGTACCGGAAAACCCAAAACGGGTACCAGGGCAAAGAGTGCAGGCCCAGATCAGATGCCGCAGGATGCGGCGTCTGATCAGGCCCTACACTGTTTGCGAAAAGTTAAGCCATTTTCCAAATACATTTTGAAGAAAACACAACCTGACACCCCTAAATTTTGAAATGGACTCCTGCTATACACAAGATGGAAGATTACATTTGGTACAAAAAGGGTTAATTACACTTACGCCTCCCTTTCCTCGAAATGGAGAAAATCTCCTCTATTTCATTCTATCTTAACCGAGAAAATCTACATCTGAAAATGTCATCTGCTTATGTCGTCTGCCGAATCTTCTTGCAAACTTTTTAGAAATATTTTTTCATACAGGCAAACAGTGTGGTGCCCAGATCAGACTGCTCCTAGAGGAACAGACTTACCTGGGTCCAAACTGTTTGTAAAAACTGATTTTAAAGTACTTGGCAGACAACAAAGCAGACAACAATTGTCCTGATTGGCATGTTATAGGTTAACCCATTCAGTACCAGAAACCCCTAAAGCTGTACCTTGGCAAACAGTGCAGGCCCAGATCAGATGCCGCAGAACGCGGCGTCTGATCAGTGCCTCCACTGTTTGCAAAAAGTTCAGCCATTTTCCGAACAAATTTTGAAGAAAACACCACCTGACACCCCTATACTGTGAAACGGAACCCTGCTATATATAAGGAGGAAGATTCAATTTGGTACAAAAAGGGTTAATTGAATTTTATCAGGTTGAACTTTGTCTGCATCTACATGCTAAACAGTAATCAGTATTGATTGCACTGCAATTAGTGATAGATGCTTGCAATTAATTTACTGAGTAAGGTTCTCATCTGTTTTTTAGGATTCATCAATAATAGACTTTTTAAGATGCAGATTAATTAACCCATTTAGTACCAGCAACCCCTAAAGGGGTACCTTGGCAAACGGTGCAGGCCCAGATCAGACGCCGCAGAATGCGGCGTCTGATCAGGGCCAACACTGTTTGCAAAATTTCAGCTATTTTCCAAATAAATTTTAAAGATAACACAATCTGTCAGCCCTAAATGTCGAAATGGACTTGTTATATATAAGGTGGAATTTTCCATTTGGTACAAAAAGGGTTAAGCTACATATTATTTGTGACAGGCCCCCGCCCATAGGGGCTTGAAGAAATATATGGGCTGCATGATGCTTCCACGCAGAGCTGAATCCGGCCCGCACACTAGTATTGGTAAACCGCTTAGAGGATCTAAGCCTGTCCAGGAACCGCGGTGCGAGGCGGACCGTCCATGCTAATAAACCCTATTGGTTTCATTGGGCGACAGGGCTTGAGATGTCATTTCATCTCAGTGTCGGGTAAAAGTCCCACAAAATTGGAAGCAACGTCTCCAAAATGACCTTTACAGTGTTGACGGGGACGTTAAACCTCAAATCAAACAAAACAAACAAAATTTGTGACCAATACACAAATATTGAGAGCTTGACGAATGAACAGACAGACGAGCGGATGGAAATTTGCCTTAATTTGGGCTCCTGTATAGTGCAATGCTCATAGTAGGTGCAGAAAAGCAGTTAACCAATACAGCACACATTCTAGAATCCTCCGTGGTGTAGTGGTTACGCTACTCGCCTTGTAAACCAGGGGTCGCAGGATTGATTCCGGGCTTCTCCAGACTTTCGGATGAGTCTTTTAACCAAGGTCCAGTCTCCGTATGACCTTAGCTGTTGGGGGGACGTAAAATTCATTCATTCACTCACTCACTCACTCACTCACTACTCACTCACTCACTCACCCACTCACTCACAGCACAGTCTTTGCCTAGAAATCCTGAATCAATTCAGAGAGAATGACCATACAAAAGATTTCATGATCAATATTTACGGAAAAGCAGGTAGCAAACTCAGAACCTCCTGACCACGAGTCATAGCACATCCAACTAAGCTACTGAGGAAGGCCCAATGAACACCATTAAGGCCATGTTGAGCTTGGTGCACAATATTCTTGGGCAAGCTTCAGTCTGTAACCCTTGTCCTGCTGAACACTACAATGCCTATCTTTGCAAACTGCTGAGCCAGATCAGATGGAAGCCATACGATCAGGATCTATACTGTTTGTCATACAGTTTGTGAATTTGCATGAATTCATCATACCAAGTTATTTGATTAGTTAATTGTCAGAAATCATAAAATTATGGGAGTGGCAAAATTAATTTAATCAGCAGGACAAGGATTAATTTGTCCAGCCCAATGTTTTACTTGTCTCAGGAAAACTGGCAATAAATGAATTTGTCAGGAACGGATAGTCTGATTTTTTTATACACCTAAATGATAAATTCATTTTTGGACTAATGTTTGTCAATCAACCCAAAGCAGGGCCAACACTGTTTGCAAAATTTCAGCTATTTTCGAAATAAATTTTAAAGATAACACAACCTGTCAGCCCTAAATGTCGAAATGGACCCGATATATAAGGTGGAATATTCCATTTGGTACAAAAAGGGTTCAGCTAAATATTATTTGTGATCAATAAACAAATATTGAGAGCTTGACGAATGAAAAGACAGACAAAGCAACTCAGCACAGAAGCTCTTCAGTGCTGATGTCCATGTGACTATCACTGATGGTACCGGATATTTACAGGAAGTTGTCATGCTATTCTTGTCCTTGTGACGTCAGAGTGCCATGCATCACGAAAACACACCTATATAATTTTGACCCCTTGAACCCCTCCCCCCCCCTTTTATATAGTAAAACTGGGGTTTACAGGGGTAGACCTTATCTTTCTTATTTCTGCTCTAAAATATATATTTTGGGTACTCTTTAGAACCGCCTAAAATATAGATTGTGGGTACTCAATGAGGCGGTTCTAATGAGTTTTCACAATCTATATTTTGAGCAGAAATAAGAAAAATATCACAATTTTTCATCTTAAAATTTTCGTTTTTTGGATGATAATGGTTACAAAGTATTTGCATAGGCGTGTTTTCGTAATGTAAACTACTTGGCACATCTGCTGGGACAATGGAAAACAGTTTAGACCTGGATAAGATGCTGCAGAACACGGCTTCTGATCAGGCTTTGCATTATGCCTTTTCACACTGATTTACAGTATTATATCTTCTCGTGGATTTATATTATACCTTTTCACACTGATTTACAGTATTACGTCTTCTCATGGATTTACTTTATGCCTTTTCACGTAATCTTTCGTTGAGATTGATCATGAAATCTTTTCAACGGTCATTCTCTCCCTTCTGCTGATTCAAGAAGGGCAGTTGTCAGTTTCTGGCGAAAGAATCTGCACTGTATTGGTTAACAGCTTACGTATAAGCCTGCGCAGAAAAAGTGTTTGATAGGTAAACTGACTGGCTGAAAAATGAACTAAAAAAGTGTTGACTGGGTTGTTAAACTTCAAAACAAACAAACAAACATATGCCTTTTCAGATTGATTCACATTGTGTTTTCTCATGGCTTTACATTATGCCTTTTCACCATGGCTTTACATTATGCCTTTTCAGATTGATTCAGATAGTGTTTTCTCATGGCTTTACATTATGCCTTTTCACCATGGCTTTACATTATGCCTTTTCAGATTGATTCACATTGTGTTTTCTCATGGCTTTACATTATGCCTTTTCACCATGGCTTTACATTATGCCTTTTCAGATTGATTCACATTGTGTTTTCTCATGGCATTACATTATGCCTTTTCACCATGGCTTTACATTATGCCTTTTCAGATTGATTCACATTGTGTTTTCTCATGGCTTTACATTATGTCTTCTCATGGATTTACATTATTCCTTTTCACATGAATTTACACAAGCAGACCAAACACTTAAACATGAAGCTTGTGCACCCAATTCAATTTGCTAATAGACAGCTCATTTTGACAGTGCAAGGCAATAGGACCCACCTAGCATTTGTGAAGAAATCATACTATAAAAGGAGCTAACCCTTGTGCAAATCATGTAACCCTCACTTTATATAGGTACAAGTGTTGTTTACAGGGTTATACATTATTTTTGTTTATTTTGGTTAAAAGACAAACTGTGGGTTCTTGTTACAACTGTCTCATTGACCACCTCAATGAGGCAGTTCTAACAAGCACCCACAACCTATGTATTCACAATTTGTGGGAATGAGGTGCTTCTAACAAGTATCCGCAATCTTTATTTTAATAAATTGTGGGTACTTCTTAAAATGAGGCAACAAGCACCCACAATCTTTGTTTTCATAAATTGTGGGTACATGTTAGAGCAGCCTCAATGAGGCAGTTCTAACAAGCACCTACAATCTATGTTTGGAGCAGAAAATCTGGAAAATTTCTATAAATGTCATCTAAAATGTGTACCATCATAGCAAATGGTTGTGTTATTGTAACGATATTAACCCATTTAGTATCGGAAACCCCAAAACGGGTACCCTGGCAAACAGTGCAGGCCCAGATCAGACGCCGCAGAACGCGGCGTCTGATCAGGGCCTACACTGTTTGCCAAAAGTTCAGCCATTTTCCAAATGAATTTTGAAGAAAACACAACCTGACACCCCTAAAATTTGAAATGGACTCCTGCTATAAATAAGGAGGAAGATTCCGTTTGGTACAAAAAGGGTTAAAGTACAAAAAACACTGTCCTTAAAATGTACTGCTGTGACATTATGCAAATGATTGGTCAAACAGCTAACCTTCTATTTTCTGTCTTTGTCATGCCTATCCTTCATTTTTCTATAATAAACCGTTTTATCTGGTACACAACATAACCAGACAAGAAGACCTGTATGAGCAGTAATCTGCATGTTGTAACCAAGCAGTCTGATCATATTCTCAATGAATTGTGCGAGCTTTCTGTACGCACTGGGCTAGCGAAACAGCAACAAGGTAAGAAACGCTGACCAGACTGGGGAAACAAAGCACAGGCTGATCTGAGTCTAAGCTGCTTGAACAAGTCTTCTAGTAGGTTTTTAATTGCTCTCTCATCTCTTTTTGACCTCCTTTGTCAGCAATAACAGAGTATGAAACAATACACCCTGACCTTCAGAAGTGCCATTACACCAGAGCTCTACTACAATCAAGTCTCACAGACAATAGCACAATGTGCCTCACAAAGTAAAGAAATGTGTCTCAAAAATAATGAAAGACCATCTCACAAATAAACAAAAGGTCCTAGATGTGTTGCTCACCAAAGTCAAGATGTATTTTGTTTGTTTGAATTGAGGTTTAAGGTCCCCGTCAACACTGTAAAGGTCATTTTGGAGACGTTGCTTCCAATTTTGTGGGACTTTTACCGGACATTGAGATGAAATGACATCTCAAGCCCTGTCGCCCAATGAAACCAATAGGGTTTATTAGCATGGACGGTCCGCCTCGCACCGGGGTTCCTGGATCAAGATGTTTTACCATGAGAGAATCAGTGGACTGGAACAATTTTAGCCATTTTCGGTATACAGCCATCACCAGAAACGAGCATTCTGTTAAAGTATTTTGAAACCCAGCCACAGGCTAGCGAGAAGATTACACTTGAACATATTTTCTTTGTTTAGCTATGGTGGCCATCTTGTTCAGTGAGTAGAACCCTTTTAGCAATTTTGGTACAGGGTTATGAAAGGAACATTTGTGAAAAATTATAAATCGAGCCATAAAAGATCTTCTACTGAACAGTGTTACACTGAGGTTTACACATACAGCTGAGACTGTTGAAGACTGACCACTGACACATAGTGATCACAAAAGCATGTACACCTTGAGACCCTTGTTGTCATTACGAAAACATGCCTGTACATTGTAAACTTTACCGCGAAAAAAAATGAAATTTTAAGATGAAAATTGTGATATTTTTCTTATTTCTGCTCAAAATATAGATTGTCGGTACTCGTTAGAACCGCCGCATCAGTGTACCCACAATCTATACTTTAGGTTTACCCCTGTGAACCCCAGTTTTACTATATAAAAGTGGGGTTCAAGGGGGGTCAAAATTATATAGACGTGTTTTCATGATGTTCAGGTGAGCTAAAAATTGTGTCTCATAAATAAAAGAATTGTGTCTCACAAATAAAAGAATTGTGTCAAATCGCCCAGTCACTATCATATAATGTTTCATATAGTTTTGGCCATTTTTCTCATTTTGTCAACAAGTCACTGTCAGATAATGTTTTTTGTACATTTTTGGCCATTTTTCTTATATGGTCATCATTTTTTATGTTGAAGTTATAATTTTCCTGACGTCAGCCACTGCTTTTCTGGATAACAAATGACTCCTGCATTTAAAATTGAATAACAGGCTACTGTTCAGGGCCTCTTAAAGCACCAACCTAAGTTTTGGAGCAGAAAGCATTGTGGAAAAAAGTTTTTTTTTTTTTTTTTTTTTCATAATGTCAAGAGAAACACTGGAAATGATTACAACACTTTCAAATATTTTTTTCTTGCTTATTAGAGAAAATAAGGGAATCATCTGCCAGTTAGAAAAAAAAATGTTTTAAGGGTTGACATGATTTTTCAAACCATCAAGCCATAAAAAATCTTCTACTGACTAGTGTTACACTAAGGTGTACATATACACCACAACCTCATTACAACACTGTTCTTTATAGCACAGTGTTTGATAAGACATTGTTTCAAGATGGATCCCAAAAAATGTATAGATTATATAGAAAAAATGACCATAAACGGTCATTTTTCTATATAATCTATACATTTTTGTTTGAATATATAAGGTTGTTTAACTAACACGGTTTCTGCTTTGGACCCCATTAATAGTGATATAAAGAGGTGGTCGTTTATCTCAAAAACAACACTGACCTCAGCAACTCTTTTAATGGGGAAAGGATACCTTTTTAAAGAAAAATATATTTAGGTCCTCCTTTATGGGGAATGGATACACCATGCAGATTTTTCTGCCATTTTTCAAAGGCAGCCAACTTTCGGGACTTCCTGTTCGCTTTTCTATAAACTTTTTCCCATGATAAAAGGGGTCTACTCTTAAAAGGAACGAATTTGCTCCTCTGGAAAATGTAAAAATAAGTGGCAAAAAAAATGTCTTCAGTTCCAGTGAACACTTCTTCAATTTCAAGCGAGTCAACAATTTACAAATACCACAATATTTCATTAGAATATCTTGAAACACAACCTTGAAACAATGTTCTGAATTTCAATCTTTATTAAAATGTTTAATTTAACAGGCCCTACAGAAAATTGAGAATTTTTCTCCTTCATGAGAAATGAGAAATGATTATTCTAAGGAGATTGTGCACAAACACAGGCCTTCACACTTAAACCATAAAATGCCAATCACGACAATTGTTGTCTGCTTTGTCATTCTGCCTGTTGCTTTAAAAGTAATTTTTTGTAAACAGTGTAGACCCAGATTTGGAGCAGTGTTTGCATTCTGTAATTTTTATAAAGTTTACAAGAAGATTTAGCAGACAACATAAGCAGATAGTATTTTCAGATGTAGTTTTTCTGAGCATCTTAAGGGTTAAATCAGTTTTATACAGAAAACCACAGAATACATAAAATGGCAAAAAGTGCAGGCCAAGATCAGACGCCGCAGTATATCATCTGAAAATAACCTGACACCCCTAAATTTTTAAATATACTCCTTCTATACAATATAAGATAGCAGATTCCATTCAGTACGCCGGTCTCTGTAACTCAGTTGGATGCGCGTCAGACTGGTGATCAGGAGGACGCGGGTTTGATACCTGCCGGGGTCGGCAACATTCTTTTGTGGCGACTGATCATGAAATCTTTTCTATGGTCATTCTCTCCCTATCGCTGATTCAAGAAGGGCAGTTGTCAGTTTCTGGCGCAGAATGTGCACTGTACTGCTTAACCGCTTATGTTTAAGCCTGCCCAGGAAAAGTGTGGATAGGTCAACTGACCAGCTCAAAAAATGACAAACTAGAGAAAGTGACCAGTGTGTCACGTATACCCCCGGCCAGCGCCACCCTCTGATATATCTTTTGAGCTTGTATGTAATATGAATGAAGAAGTCAAGAAGCTATAAGAATCTATAAATGTGCTTGTAAAAGCTAAACCAAACATAAAATTTCTAAATGGACCAAGGGAGTGAGGGCATCAAAGTTACTGAAGGGGTGGGGGCATCAATGTAACTGAAGCAGCAGGGTGGGGTATGCATCAATGAAATCTTTGGACTGGTATGCAAATTCGATGCAAGTACCAATTGAATTTGTCTTAGAGTTTAGAATATACAGGTTTCTATAAACTTTGTCATAAACCTTTAACCAAATGTAAAATTTCTAAGTCTGTGACCTTGAGGTCAAGGTTACTGTGGGTGGGGGAAGGGATATACATAGCGAAATCTTTGAACTGGTATGCAACATTGATGCAAGTATCAACTGAATTTGTCTTAGAGTTTAGAACATACAGGCATCTATAAACTGTCATAAAACTTTAACCAAACATAAAATTTCTAAGTCTGTGACCTTGACCTCAAGGTCACTGTGGGGGGTGGGACATGCATCAATGAAATCTTTAGACCAGTATGTAACTTCAGTGTAAGTATCAACTAAATCTATCAATTATATTTACTGTCTATTACAACAGGGCAACCGGCAACTTAGCAGTGGGACATATCCCGTCGGTTCATTAAAGAGCAGATACATAAAAAAACACTGACACGCTGCACAAGAATATGTATTACAAATGTCAAGGTAACCGCAATTCAACAGAAGAGGGCGGAGCTAAGCGATTGTCAAAAATCTACTGCAGTACCGCCTTCAGATTTGTACTGCACTATTATTTGATATATATTTTTTTTTATAAAAATTCACTTATGCATGAACCAAGTCGCTGTGAGGTCAGTCGTGCGTAGAGGTTTATCTATAGAGCCTGGGCTGGAGTCGTGGGTTGGGCTTGGCAAATATTGACTACCCAGATCAGGCGCCACAGAATGAGGCTTATGATCGGGGTCAACACTGTTTGCATAAAAGTGGAATTTGGGGGTAGAACGAAACAGTTTGGATCTCAGTCCGGGACTCATCACGAAAATAGGCCTATATAATTTTGACCCCCTTGAACCCCACTCTTATATAGTAAAACTCGAGTTTACAGGGGTAAACTTTTATTTTTATTATTTCTGCTCTAAAGTACTAATTGAGGGTACCTGTTAGAACCACCTCGTAGGCCCCCGCCCATCGGGGCTTGAAGAAATACATGGGCTGCATGATGCTTCCACGCAGAGCTGAAACCGGCCCGCACACACGAGTAGTGGTAAACCGCTTAGAGGATCTATGCCTGCCCAGGAAAAGCGATGCGTGTCGGCCCGTCCATGCTTATAAATCCTATTGGTTTCATTGGGCGGCAGGGCTTGAGATGTCATTTCATCTCAATGTCGGGTAAAAGCCCCACAAAATTGGAAGCAACGTCTCAAAAATGACCTTTACAGTGTTGACGGGGACGTTAAACCTCAAATCAAACAAACAAAGAACCACCTCGACGAGATGGCACAATCTATATTTTAAGCAGAAATAAGAAAAATATCACACTTTTTCACCGTAAAAGTTTCTTCTTTTTTTCGGCGGTTAAGTTTACAATGCATTTGTATAGGCATGTTTTCGTAATGTATTTTCCCAGCCTACACTCTGTGACAATCGACCACGGGTACGTCATGGTCGCGAGCGCTGGATACGGTAGGCGCCTGCCTTGACTGTCATAATTATATTCACTGACCACTTCTCATCAGGGCAATTTGGGCAGTTGGTGAGACTTCCCGTTTCCACTGAGGTCGATAGAAGCCTCCATGGTGCAGTGGTTACGCTACTCGCCTTGTAAACCAGGGATTGCAGGATCGATCCCAGGCTTCTCCAGACATTCGGATGAGTCTTTAAACCGAGGTCCCGTCTCTGTATGACCTTAGCTGTTGGGTGGGACGTAAAACTAAAACTCACTCACTCACTCACTCCACTGAGGTCGCATTTGTCGTCCGCTCACGACTGCCGACGACTGTCCTGTCTGATTACATACATGTGTAATGGTTGACAATTTACACCTCTGCATCTCGCCTTGATGGTTTCAGCTTATCATAATAAGATCTGACAGCTTGATGAGAAGAATGTTTTTAAAAGAGTATATTATATTACCTAATATTTTAAACCTCCACGAACTAATCACAAAACAACTTCTTTATATTTTTGACACAAGTCCTTGTAATTTATAATGTAAAGAGTGAGGACTGTACAATTGCAATACATACAGAAATGGACACAACAGGAGGCTCAGTTATAAGGTGGGTGAAGTGTACGCTGAACACAGCAACCCCTACTTTTGCAAACAGTGTAGATCAAGATCAGCTGATTTTTGAAGAAGCAGTGTGATCAGGATCTACACTGTTTGTCATGCAGTTTGTGAATTGTGTTAAGAAATTTGAATGTTTGATAGTCAGCAATGGGTGTGGCTAAATTAATTTATTCAGCAGGATAAGGGTAAGTCTACAAAACGAGACTTATTAGTTTTTCTCGGTTTCTTCTCTTTTCCACCCAATTTTTGTCAAGACAAGTTCTCAGTAACCACTAGACAAATTGTTCTGAAATTATATGAAGATTTAAAAGTGTGGACCCAACAGGTCTCCTGGGGGCACACAAAAATCCGCCCAAATCTTTTACGGATGAGTTCTCAGTAACCGTCGAGTCGAGCAATTAAGTGACAAATATTTTTTTTATTTATTTATTTTCTGTCAACAGTGGCCAACTCTTAAAGGAAAGAATTTGCTCCTGAGGAGCAAATTCTTTCCTTTAAGAGCAGATCCCTTTTGTCGTGGGACAGAGCAAACAGGAAGTCCCGAAAATTGTCCCATTTTGAAAAAAATGGTGGAAAATGCCAGGTGTTGCCATTCCCCTCAAGAAACCAATACATCTGTGGACAAAAAAGCGTATAAACTTTGATGAGCGTCATTTCATTCTGGCTTGAAACATGATTCCATATATCCTATCATCCTAGACAGAAATAAATTCAAAACACAAGGTGGTGCATATTTCATTGCTGACTTCTGCACTGTCCAATCAAAATACATCTCAAATGTCAGCCAGAAAGTGTTTTCAAAAATGAGAGCACTAGTTTTAGAATTCTTTGATGAATGACATTTGCTTGTGTCAAACTAACTTCATTGAAAGTTATTTCATTGTTTGTTTGATTTGAGGTTTAGCGTCCCCGTCAACACTGTAAAGGTCATTTTGGAGACATTGCTTCCAATTTTGTGGGACTTTTACCCGACCTTGAGATGAAATGACATCTCAAGCCCTGTCGCCCAATGAAACCAATTGGGTTTATTAGCATGGACGGTCCGCCTCGCACCGCGGTTCCTGGACAGGCTTAGATCCTCTAAGCGGTTTACCAGTACTATTGAGCGGACCGGATTCAGCTCTGCGTGGAAGCATCATGCAGCCCATATAATTCTTCAAGCCCCTATGGGCGGGGGCCGAAAGTTATTTCATAGGAGTTTGAACGGTTTTGTGTCCACAGGTATATTTTTCCTTCATGTGACCAATAACACTTTACTTTGTAATTGACAAATACTTCTGCTTTTCTGTCAGATTGTTTGTTTGTTTGCTTTGAGGTTTTGTGGGAGTTTTAATCGACATGGAGATAAAATGACATCTCAATCCCTGCCGCCCAGTGACACCAATAGGGTTTTTATGCGTCTCGTTGATACGAACCATAAAAACACACCTATAGAATTTTGGCCGCCTACCACCCCTCCCCAACAAAACCTTGACTCAACGTCAGAACAGTTCTTTCTTTGTACTATCTCTATCTACCATCAGTCGAATCAACATTGGAGCGTTATGATCGGTCATTGTCGCTCCAGGTTTGCAGGGCAAAAACATACACAGAAATCATCTAATAGCGATAGAGATCTTTAACCTGCGCAGAATGGGCCTCCCTGCATGTGCGCCTCCCTTGCAGGGGGTCCCCAGTTAACGTCCCGATGCGGAGGATGATGCACTTTTTGGCACTCACCCGGAGCATGTTCGGACACCGCAGTTTTATTACCGCTGCCGGGAATCAAACCGGGGGACTCTAGCATCATTGGCAAGTGCACTAACCATTGAGCTACCACGTTTGATTCAGTGTCGAGTGCCTACTCGGCCACTTTAATACATGTATATACAGGTGTTCATTCATTGTTCTTTCTCGTTTCTGGACCAAAGAACTGTGACTGCTGGTTACACGGATCAGCCTCAAGGTTTTAAAGTGTATACGGTCTGTTTTGAGCAGAATATAGATTCGCTTGTGGTAACAGCTGGTTAGAACCACCTCGAGGTTTTGTTTGATTTGAAACGTCCCCGTCAACATTGTATAGGTCATTTTGGAGACTTTGCTTCCGATTTTGTGGGACTTTTACCCGACATTCTGATGAAATGACATCTCAAGCCCTGTCGCCACCTCGAGGTTTTAACGAGTATCCACAATCTCTGTTTTGAGCAGACTATAGATTGTGGGTACTGCTAGTTAGAACCGCTTCGATGTTTTAACGAGTATCTACAATCTCCTTTTCAGCCGTATTGAAAATCGATTGTAACATAAAGACACAGCGCTATCGTCCTGCCCACGCTTAAAACGTTCAAAGACGGTTGTCAATCATCTCAAATACCAGTTCAGAAGCACGTGATGGAAAGTTCAAAATGGTACTAAAAAGCTTTCGGCACGTATTTGATATTCGTCTCAAACAACATCAAAAGTGCGTCTGAGAGAAGGCCTAGTGCTAACTTGCTGGTTGGGCTGTTGTATATATCTTAACGTACCTTGTACATGTAAATCTTACAACACCTATTTCTTATGTAACTATCTTACTGTGAGATGACTCTTTAACTTGTGCCTTTATTTGTAATCTGTATATACCCATGTCTGCATGCTGTGATATATTTATAACCCTTTGTTGTTTTACATAATGTTTGTCAAAATACAAGCCCTACTGGGCTTATGTTACTCGTTATACATATTCGACACTAAATAAAACTTCTATGTCTTATGTCTATGTCTGAAGGGTTCAGAAGATATAATCTCTTAGAAACTTTGACACAAAACTTTAACCAAAATGTTAACGGACGGACAGACAGAAAGAGGGACAGATGGACGGACGAATGGACGAACGACAAGACGAAAACATTATACCCCCATAGCATACTTCGTATGCCGGGGGTATAAATAGTGTTGACCGGGCAGTTAAACTCCAATACAAACAAAATCCATTCAGTACAAAATGGGTATAAGGAAACAGATGTACTTTCAGGGGATGCTAACCTTTTGCATTTTCTACCTTCTTGTCAATAGGGAACCACCTCTGTAGGGAAGAATAATACCACTTTTTAATGGGGAAACTGTACATTCTCAATCTGTTCCACATAATGCTGTGTTCCCTGTGCTCCACTAAAAGTTAAGAATGCCAGGTTGAGCTATTTGTAAAAATGTTTTTCGAAAATGGCTGATTTTTTAAAAAAAATCAATATGATGCTGTATGCTTGCATTGTTGCTTTCAAGGGAAAGACTTCAATTGAAAACTATGCATAAAGCTATCAGTGGTGATTTCCCTTGCACCCAAACACAACCTGATATAAGGGAAACAATCACTGCTTGATGTAAAGTTACATTCTGAAAAAGTTCTCTCTCACAGCAACATAATGATTATTGTTGTCTCTTTCAGGTCTTACAGGCTCCCTGAGAAAGGGAGAAGAAATAGCAGAGGAGCAAGAGGGAGTGCGGAATTAACCCTTATCCCACTCAACATAACAACCCCTACCTTGGATCCAGATCAGATGGCGTCTGAAGATGTACATTGTTTGACATTCAGTTTGCAAATTTGGATAAATACATTATACAGTAAAATTCCTCCATTAAGACCACCTTTGGGACTGTTCAAAAGTGGTCTTTAAGACCACTTTTGAACAGTCCCAAAGGTAGTCTCAGACCAGAGAATGTTGTATGTAGAAAGCACAAAGAAAGAATAACTGCATCCTACTAAATAAGTTTTTTAAAGCACAATTAGTTTTGATTAGAGGTGGTCTTTATATAGGAATTTTACTGTATAAAGTAATTTGATTGGTGCTTAGTCAGCAATAGGTGTGACTAAACTAATTTATTCAGCAGGATAATGGTTAGGAATGAAAATGGAGACACAGAAGATATATTAACATTTCCCCGGATACATATACTGAGACAGCCCCCGCTGATCGGGCTTGAAGAAATAGATGGGCTGCATGATGCTTCCACGCAGAGCTGAAACTACTTGTAAACCGCTTAGAGGATCTAAGCCTGTCCTGGCAAACGGTGCGAGATGGACCGTCCGTGCTCATAAATCCTATTGGTTTCATTGAGCGGCAGGGCTTGAGATGTCAATTCATCTCAATGTCGGGTAAGTCCCACAAAATTAGAAGCAACTTCTCCAAACTGACCTGTACAGTATTGTCGGTGACGTTAAACTGAAACTCAAACAAAACAAACAAAACATATTCTGAGTACACAGCCAAGGAACATGTGAAAATGTCTGTTTCACCCTTGAATCATCAAACACAAGTAGAGGACAAGCATATGAAAGGCAGAGCCCGTCTCTCCCCTTTCACCATACCTGCTCTCAGAACCCATAACAGCTGCAATGACTGAGGCCCATCAGGGTCAAGGAACTTGCCTAGGCTCACACTAGTACTACTTGACTGCAGCATGACATGATCAGACCATATACCTTTCTCTAGTGAGATTCCAGTCCTGCGTCCAGTTCTTCAATGCATCGAATCGAATCATATTGAATGATCAAAGTTTTAACGATATGTTAGCTAATGATGTCGTTAGTTTTGAACAACTGAACCCTGACCTCCTGTATGTGTCACACATCTTATCCATTTACAGTCAAACTTCGATGGCTTGAACCACTTTGGGACCATGAAATTTTATTCGAGACAGCGGTAGTTCGAGCCACTGAAGGTCACTACCAAGAGGCATTTTGTTTGATTTGAGGTTTAACGTCCCCGTCAACACCAAGAGGCATAACGAGATACTTTTGAACATCTTTCGATGTTAGATAATGAAAATGTTTGCTGTGTGTACTCATTAGAATCGCCTCACCGAGGCGATTCTAATGAGTACACGCAGCACATATTTGCAAGATAAAGGACTAAAATCTCCTTTATCATCCCCCACCATTGCTTATCTTGAGGATTTCCCTAGGGGCTCAAGTACGAGTTCGACCCAGCCATGGGAAACGAGCCATCGGTGTTCGAGCCATCGAAGTTCTACTGTACCATAAAACGATACACTGTTTGATATATTCTGAAAACACTTACCCCTATTGGTCCTGCTGTTAGAGAAGGGGCTGACTGGCCTAGAAGGGATCCTTTCATCTTCATGAGATTGGTGGGTTCCAGCAGGGCACCAACACCTGTTGATATAAAAGAGAATTTAACCTTTATCCTGCTGAATAAATCTATTTAGCCACAACCATTTCGGACTCTGCCCTCGCCCATCGGGGCTTGAAGAAATAGATGGGCTGCATGATGCTTCCACACAGAGCTGAAACTGACCCGCACACGAGTACTGGTAAACCATTCAGAGCAAAGCAGTGTAAGTCAGCCCGTCCATGTTTATAAACCCTATTGGTTTCAATGGGCTGCAGGGCTTGAGATTTCATCTCAATGTCGGGTAAAAGTCCCACAAAATTGGAAGCAATGTCTCCAAAATGACCTTTACAGTGTTGATGGGGACGTTTAACTTCAAATCAAACAAAATCAAACAAAACCATTTCAGACTATGAACCAATCAGATTACTAGTTATCATGTATTCATGTATGTATTCAACTGAATGACAGTATAGACCCTGATCAGATGGCTTTTTTCAGAAGCCATCTGAGTCCAGTTGTTCAAAGCATTGTTAGCTTAACGAGCTCGTTAGTCCAAAAGCTGCTCACATTTTTTCAGTAAAAATATTAGCATTTTCACCATATTGAATGATCAAAGTTTTAACGATACATTAGCTAACGACATCATTACTTTTGAACAACTGGCCCCTGATCTGGATCTACACGTCTGCCAAAGGGAAAGCTTCTCCTGTTCAGCAGGATGAGGGTTAACCCTTGTCCTGCTGAGCCCGGATGTGCCTTAACTTGGAAACAATGTAGATCCAGATCAGATGGCTTCTGAAGAAGCCATCTGATCAGGATCTTCATTGTTTGCCATCCAGTTAATGAATTTGTAGCAATAATTTGAATCAAGTAATCTGATTGGCTGATAATCAGTAGTGGGTGTGACATATTTAAATATTCAGCAGGACAAGGGTTAATAAAATTTTTCTGATAACAACCAGCATCCCAAGAAATGGACATTAGTGTAACAGTTTACTTGTAACCTGGGTATACAAGTTAGCCAGGGTACAAGATAAACTGAAACTGGCAGGCCTTGTGTCACTGACTGTTGTTTTTGTGTTAACCCTTGTCCTGCTGAATATTTATATATGCCACACCCACTACCGATTATCAACCAATCAGATTACATGATGCAAATTATTGCAACAAATTCACAATCTGAATGGCAAACAATGTAGATCCTGATCAGATGGCCATCTGATCTGGATCTACATTGTTTCAAAGATAAGGCATATCTGGGATTAGCAGGACAAGGGTTAAGAGTTGAATGATATGGTCAGCCTGGCCCTTGAGGGAAATTTTGTGTCATATCTCAGAAAAAGAGAGAAAAGAGCCAGAAGAAAGAGAAGTGATAGAAGAAAGAGGGAGAATGAGACAAAAAGGAATGAAAGTGTAGGTACGGAGAAATAAGAGAACATGTTTCACCCAGGCCTATCTGTTCCTATACCCAAGTGAAAGCTGAATATCGGTTGAACATGCTTATGTATTAAGCCCGTCACACTATGCCGCGTTTTCACTGCGATGGAACAGCGTTGTATTTTTTTTTCAGAACGCAGCGAGATCGCAAGAAATATGGGATATTTTTGTGAACATGGACCTGTCATGGCGTCTCTACAGCGACCAAGACGTTGCTACGGAGCTTACATGGCGATCTATCGCGATCCTGCAGCGTTCTTGATGGCAATTGTATGCGCTCTCACGGCGCTTCCTCTGCGCTTGTACGGAGCTCACAATGCGTGCACTGCGCTTTTACGGCGCTCACAATGCGTGCACTACGCTTTTACGGCGCTCACATAGACGTTCTCAAAGTGTAAACAGACATCTTCATCAGTCTAACAGTTTTGTCTTATTTGAGGTTTAACGTCCCATCAACACATTATAGGTCATTTTGGAGACTTTGTGGGACTTTTACCCGACATTGAGAGGAAATGACATCTCAATCCATGTCACCCAATGAAACCAATAGGGTTAATAAGCATGGATGGTCCGACTCCACCCACCCCTTTGCCTGGGCAAGCTTAGATCCCCTAAGCAGTTTACCAGAACTCCTATGCCGTCGGAAGCAAGTCCACCACAATCACCGCAAGCAGGAGCAAGTCCACCGCCATTACCTTACCCGGGATGAGTCACCTCAGAAGTGGGTCTTTCCGGACAGTACACATCAAACTCTACTCTAGCCACTGTTTATACAAGCGGGCTGCCCCGGCCATCGGGACTGGAAGAAATAGATTGGCTGGATGATGCTTCCACGCAGAGATGAAACCAACCTCACACGAGTACTGGTAAACCGCTTAGAGGATCTAAGCCTGCCCAGGCAAAGCCGTGCGAGACAGACCGTCCATGCTTATAAGTGTAAACACTATTGGTTTCATTCGGCAACAGGGCTTGAGATGTCATTTCATCTCAATGTCGGGTAAAAGTCCCACAAAATTGGAAGCAATGTCTCCAAAATGACCTATACAGTGTTGACTGGGACGTTAAACCTCAAATCAATCAATCAGTTAATCAATTATACAAGCGGAGCTTATAAAAATTATGGGGTTGTAGGAGACCTCTGTGCGCCCCTGCAGAGCTCCTATAGCGTTGTAGGAGACCTTACTGCGCTGCTATGGCAACCTTACGGAGACCTCACTGCACTCTGATCAGAACGCTGAGCGACGGCGTTTGTCTTGAGCATGCTCAAAATGCCCGCCGTCGCTTGGCGTTCTATGTGATCCCAACGCGCCTACTGGCAATCCCATTGCTGCTACGGCGATGTTTGCAATCGTACTGCGCACACCTCGGCGTTCTGCATTTTTCTTGGACGCCGTGAGAACGCAGCCCTGGTGTGACAGGGGTTTTACCCACTGTATGCTTAGTCAACACTTCCGTTGCTATTTATACCGCAATCAGGCATTCTAGTAACCTAATAAAGGGGGTCGATTAACTGCACACTATAATTGGTAGTGACCTATAATACCTCCTACTGACCTATAATATGTCTAGTGACCAATTATAGACCGGACCTACTTTTTCAGGTCCCTATTTTGCAAGTATAAACATGCAACCTATAATACATGGGAAAACAACGAAACTGCAAGTCAAAATCTTTGCAAAATTTATTTAAACAGATTTTCAGAAATTTCAGCTAAATTCTTACCTTCTCGCCTTTTCCTGGTTTGAATGGCCCGTTGGAATAACTGCGCACTGCTAATGCAGTTGCGTCTCAACATCGAAAATATTTTTAAAGCTAAAATAAACTATTTATTCGCAGACTTTCATACAGAAAGTAAAGAGCTGAGAAACTTTCATTCGAGCGTCTGTGTTGTTTCCTACGCCTTTGTGGTGCGGTAACGTCAGAAACTTTAAACTCGGTGATGTCACGTTATACGTGTGCGCACCATGGCACTGAATGTCGTTTAACATGCCATACTGCCTGCTGTCTTTTTTTGCTTTTTGCTAAATTATTGCAGAACCCATTGGTTGTTTGGATTGCGGTATAAACTAAATACATGGATAGTGACATTAACCATGTAATATGTTGGACAAGGCCATTTGCCATATAAGGGGTGTCAGGCCTATTTTTTGGTTTTTATTCTATTTTTAAATGACAATTCTGTTAGTAAATAGAGAAGGCCCTGATCAGACGCCACCTCTTGCGATGTCTGATCTGGGCCTGCATTGTTTGCCTAGGTACCCACTCAGGGGTTTCCCACATGCAATGGATTAAAGATACATGCTACCTTCACCACATTCAACCAACCCTCTGTGCTGGTGATCCAATCTTGACCCATTTCTGGCTATCCTGGAGGACCACTCAAGCAGTTACAAGGAAAATGTCAAATGTCAAAGGTTCCAATGAGAACCCTTGAGACCGTACATCAGTTGTTGATTAAACCTGACTTCTAGGTTCTGGTGGAAAAAATTCACTTATTCTCGGAGACGAATTCCTCCTGTCCCATGAGCCACTTCTCTAGACATGACATCATTAGTGCATACGAACATTCAAATCAATTCAGACATTTTATTGGTAATCATGATTCATTCTCTGCACTCAAAACTTTATGTGTGCTGAATATTGTACAACTAAATATATCAAACAGACTTTGCCACAACCTCTTTAACCCATTGTTTGTTTGTTTGTTTAAGTTTAACATTCCAGTCAACACTGTAAAGGTCATTTTGGAGACGATGCTTCCAATTTTGTGGGACTTTTACCCGACACTGAGATGAAATGACATCTCAAGCCCTGCCGCGCAATGTTATATAGCAATGGAAGATTCCACTGATATACAATGGGTTAAATAACACGACTATTGGGGTCCAAAGCAGTAACCAGTAAGACAACTGTGTTATATCCAAACATAAATGCATTGATTATGAAGAAAAACCAAACAAAACACCAAAAATATGTCACCTGAGGGGCTTGGAGAAATAGATTGGGCTACATAGTCCCTGTCAACACTATTTAGGTCATTTTGGAGACATTGCATCTAATCCAATTTTGTGGGACTTTTAACCGACATTGTGTTGAAATGACTGCTCAAGCCCTGCCACCCAATGAAACCAAAAGGCTTATATGCATTGGACGGTCCGACTCACACCACTTTGCCTGGGCAGGCTTAGAACTTCTAAGCAGTTTATCAGTACACATGTGTGGTCATTCATCTGTGCCTTTTGGTTTGTTTGCTGGATCGTGAAACAAATTTGTTAATAATTTAGAATAACAGCAATTTAAGTCCTCAAATGTGCCCAAATTTTTAGGATTTTTACAGTATGCTCTTTTGTGATAAGGTTTATTTGTTTGTTTGTATTTGAGTTTAACGGCCCAGTCAACACTATTTAGGTCATTTTTGAGCCTGTCAGTTTACCTATCCACTTTTCCTAGGCCGGCTTATAAGTAAGCGGTTAACCAGTACAGTGCACATTCTTTCGCCAGAAACTGACAACTGAACTTCTTGCAGAGAATGACCATTTTGTGATAAGGTACAAATTGCTGACTTGAATTTATTAAAGAACCATTATATATATATAAATTGCATTTTAGCATAATACATGCTGGACATGTTTGTCCAAATTCATAATAATAAGAAGAGGTTGCCCCTGACTGTGCCCTTAATAAAAGGACATTCTAGGTGTTTTTTTTATAATAAGAATAAAATGTCTTAACCCTTGTCCTGCTGAATATTTATATATGCCACACCCACTACCGATTATCAACCAATCAGATTACTTGATGCAAATTATTGCAACAAATTCACAATCTGAATGGCAAACAATGTAGATCCTGATCAGATGGCTTGGTCATAAGCCTTCTGATCTGGATCTACATTGTTTCAAAGATAAGGCATATCCAGGATTAGCAGGACAAGGGTTAACCCATAAAATGCCAATAACGACAATTGTCGTCTGCTGTGTCGTCTGCTCGTTACTTTAAAAGTCATTTCTGAAACAGTGTGGACCAAGATCTAACTGCTCCTCTTGCAGATGATCCATTTGAAATGCTTTCTAGAAGAAAAACAAATATTTGAAAATGTCAGCCAATCATATTTACAGGTTAATTGGTTTGGCTTTCCCATTTCTATGGATAATTACTGCATTTCAAGATGTCTGATAATGAAAATTGACCCAGTAATGAAATGTTGTTTTACCACCCTAATGGGGATACTCTCAATAATGATAATTAATGGACACAATTTTGTACTTATTGATGTTTCTACAAACAATCCCCAAGCATCACAAAGCCTTAGAATAGACTCAGATAAGCCTGCACATCCACCCACCACGACATATATCCCTAATATGTCTATGTAAAGCGAATGGGCCCGGCGCGGGGCCATTTTTGGTCCCAGGGCTATAATTTGAACATTAATAATCTTGGTAGAGGTCAACTAGATGAAGCTTCATACTAAATATCAAAGGCCTGTGCCTTCTGGTTTCAGACAAGAAGATTTTTAAAGATTTCCCTATCATAAGCCTGCATAAAACCAGTGGGCCCCGGCACTGGGGCATTTTTGGCCCCAGGGCTATAATTTGAACAATCTTTGTAGAGGTCAACTAGATGAAGCTTATTATCAAATATCAAAGACCTGGGCATTCTGGTTTCAGACAAGAAGATTTTTAAAGGTTTTCGATCCCTATATAAGCCTATGTAAAACCAGTGGGCCTCCATGTGAGGCCATTTTTGGCCCCATGGCTATAAGTTGAACAATCTTCATAACAATCCACTGGATGAAGCTTCATACCAAATATCAAAGACCTGGGCCCTCTGGTTTCAGACAAGAAGATTTTCAAAGGATTTCCCTATATTAGCCTACGTAAAACCAGTGGGGTCCGGCGCGGGGGCATTTTTGGCCCCAGGGCTATAATTTGAACAATCTTGGTAGAGATCAACTAGATGAAGCTTCATACTATATATCAAAGACCTGGGCCTTCTGGTTTCAGACAAGATTTTTAAAGGTTTTCCCTATCAAAAGCCTGCATAAAACCAGTGTGCACCAGCGCGGGTCATTTTTGGCCCCAGGGCTATAATTTGAACAACCTTGGTAGAAGTCCTCTAGATGAAGCTTCAAACCAAATATCAAAGAACTGGGCCTTCTAATTCAGATAAGAAGATTTTTAAAGGTTTTCTGTATATAAGCCTATGTAAAACCAGTGGGTTCCCGTGTGGGGCCATTTTTGGCCCCAGGGCTATAATTTGAACAATCTTCGTAACGGTCCACTAAATGAAGCTTCATACCAAATATCAAAGACCTGGGCCTCCTGGTTTCAGACAAGAAGATTTCCAAAGGATTTCCCTATATAAGCCTATGTAAAACCAGTGGGCCCCGGGGCGGGGGCATTTTTGGCCCCAGGGCTATAATTTGTACAACCTTAATAGAGGTCCACTAGATGAAGCTTCATACCAAATATCAAAGACCTGGGCCTTCTGGTTTCAGACAAGAAGATTTTTAAATATCTTCCCTATATAAGCCTATGTGAAACCAGTGGGCCCCCGTGTGCGGCGTAATTTGAACAATCTTCATAGCGTCCACTAGATGGACGAGGGCTAACATGATTTGCTTTAGTTTGGAGATTAACATTTTTTTCACATTAATGCCCAAGGTAACCCCTCTTGGAATTTGGCGCCAATTTATTCAGATTACTCCTCATAAAACCACACAGTAGCAGTTAAGATAGTAATGGCTAAAATGGAAGTATTACATTGGGAATAAAGTCTAAATGAAAGTCTGCAAATTGTAGATCAAAGTTCCATTAATTCCATTTAACACATTCTGAACCAGACAATACACACAATAAAATCACTCCTTCACCCTTTTTGTACCAAATGGAATCTTCCACCATATATATAGTAGGAGTCCATTTCAAAATTTAGGGGTGTCAGGTTGTTTTTTCTTCAAAATTTGTTAGAAAAATGGCTGACAGTTTTGCAAACAGTGCAGGCCCTGATCAGATGCCGCGTTCTGCGGCGTCTGATCTGGGCCTGCACTGTTTGCCAGGAAACCAGCTTTGGGGTTTCTGGAACAAAATGGGTTAACATCCATTACAAATGACTTGGATAAAAGTATATTGGATACCAAATGGGGCCAAATTTCAAAGACATGAAAAAAAAAAGTTTTCACTTTCATAATGGGAGCTTTCCATTTAATCAAAGTAAAATATTTAACCCATTTAGTACCAGAAACCCCAAAACGGGAATCCTGGCAAACAGTGCAGGCCCAGATCAGACGCCGCAAAATGCGGCGTCTGATCAGGGCCTATACTGTTTGCTAAAAGTTCAGTCATTTCCAAAGAGATTTTGATGAAAACAAAACCTGACACTCCTAAATTTAGAAATGAACTCTTGCTATATAAGGAGGAAGATTCCATTTGGTACAAAAAGGGTTGAAGGGGAATAGATACAGCTCTTCCAAAAATATTTTTGTTTCTCACATCAACAGACAGGTCTTCTCTTAAGGGGAATGGGAACACCTGGCAGGTTTTCCACCATTTTTCAAAGGGAGACAACTTTTGGGACATCCTGTTCACTTTTCTATAAGCCCTGTCCCACTGAAAAAGGGGTTTACTCTTAAAGGAAATAATTTGCTCTTTGCGATCAAATTCTTTCCTTTAAGTGTTGACCCCTTATAATTGACATGGGAGACAAAAATAGTTTTGCAGGAGTTGCCTCCCCTGAAGGTGTATCCATTCCCCTTAAGGGAAATAATTTGTTGCAGAGGAGCATTAATTCTTTCTTTCAAGACTGTGACAACCCTTTTTTGATCAGGACCTAAAATTAATAATACTGCCAGGCTTAAAAACTGTTGTTCCCATGATTACCACTGGCCAATAAGACCAAGTGTTGTTGGTGCTCAAAAGAACCGCCTTGATGAGGTGGTTTTACTGTCTCCCCTGTCAAATATGAGAAAGTATGCCACAGCTGTTGTTCAAAGCAACGTCAGCGTGATCAGCTTGTTAGTGATCAAAATATTAGCCCTTATCCTGCTGAATAAATTAATTTAGCCACACAAATTTCAGACTATCAACCAATCAATTTACTTGCTTTGATATTTGTGTTCAATTCACAAGCTGCATGACAAGCAGTGTAGATCCTGGTCAGATGTTTTTTTTTTCAGAAGCCATCTGATCTGGATCTACACTTTTTGCAAAGGTATGGGTTGTCATGTTCAGCAGGATAAGGGCTAATTGTTCTGGTAAGTACAACATCTAATACAGTAGTATTTTTGCTAAAAGACTTGAGCTACTCAGTTTTTTTTCAGCAAAAATAGTATATTTGCCATATCAAATGATCAAAGTTTTAACAGTGTCTTCACTAACGACATCTTTAGTTTTGAGCAACTTGCTCCAGATGTATTTATTATCAATATGAACAGTGTCAACTGTTTGATCTTTTATCTAAGCTTTGCCCAAGGCAATACAAAATGAGTTGGGCGAGACCCAAGTCTGAGTTTCAGAGTTGATCTGTGTTTTGGAGATCAACCCATTGCATGTGGGAAACCCCTTGGTACCTTGGCAAACAGTGCAGGCCGAGATCAGACGCCGCAGAATGCGTTGTCTGAACAGGGCCTACACTATTTGCTAACAGAATTTTCCTTCGAAAATAGAATAACCAGGGAAAAAAAATCAGCCTGACACCCCTTATATGGCAAATGGACTCATCCAAAATATAGCAATGGAAGAGTCCACTAGCATATAATGGGTTAATGGCCCAGTCAACACTATTAAGGTCGTGTCAAGTCGATGATCCCAGACTAAGAATTTTTTATGTTTCACTGTCATAAGGCAGTTTGTCAGTAAATGCAAAAATCCATTTGTGTTTGTGTTGAGGTTTTACATCCCAGTTATTTTGGGGACATTGCTTCCAATTCTGTAAGACTTAAACTGACACTGAGGTGAATTAACATCTCAAGCACTACCACCCAAAGAAACCTGTTGGGTCTCAGGGAAGGTCTGTCTCGCCATGCTTTGCATGGGCAAGACCAGTACTCAAATGCTCTATGCTGAAGCACCATACCATGCAGTCTAATTTATTTCTCTTAAGCCCGGAGGGCAGGGTTGTGCCATAAATATGTGGTTTTCGATTTTAGAACAGATAAAAAATACAGTAAAATTCCTATATTAAGACCACCTCTGGGAGTGTTCAAAAGTGGTCTTTAAGACCACTTTTGAACAGTTCCTAAGGTGGTCCCTGACCAGAGGACATTCTATGCAGAAAATACGAAGAAAGAATAGCTGCAATCTTCAAAATAAGCTTTTTTAACCAGAATTAGTCTTAATTTTATGTGGTCTTAATAGCGCAATTTCACTGTATATTACAATAGCTGCTTTATTTATAGAACAGACCGAAAAACTTCAGTAGCTGCTTATTTTTATTTCTTTTTTTTCCCCTTCTTTTTAACCTTTTTATCCATTTTTGATGGCCAAACCAGTAATTGCACACCCCACAACATTAACCCTTTTTGTACCAAATGGAATCTTCCACCTTATATATAGCACAAGTCCATTTCAAAATTTAGGGGTGTCAGGTTGTGTTTTCTACAATATTTATTTGGAAAATGGCTGAACTTTTTGCAAACAGTGTAGGCCCTGATCAGATGCTGCATTCTGGGCCTGCACTGTTTGCCAGGGTACCCATTTTGGGGTTTCTGGTACTAAATGGGTTAATGGAAAGCCATTAAGGATCTTTGTTTATCATTGTATACCCAGCTAAATCACTATATAAGGATGACACAGAGTTCACTGAATGGAACCAACCACAATTTCTCCAAAAATTGGTCTAAACTGTCTGATCACATGGGCTGAACACATACAATTGGAGCAGTGTAGTCAGGACCTGCACTGTTTATCATTACACCTGTATGCTTCTGACAGTATCCTCAGATAGAAAAAAGTCAACTTGTTCTTATTTTATGGATGATTTAGAATAAGTTCAATATCTAAATGTTTAGAGAAATTACCTTATATAACTGCCATTAGAAATTTCCCTGGAAGATGCTGTATGAAGGGTTGGTGACAAATAAACATTCTGAAACCATTCAACTTAGTTAACATCCTTATTCTTCTATT